>CP136061.1:165871964-166509883 GCA_032622095.1 Siphonodentalium dalli | reverse complement strand
ACAGATCAACCAAATGCCGGCAACAATATAACATTCTAGAAATAATTTGGATGGCACAGAGGGACATTAGCACTACTCTCGAATCGTGAGTCTCGATCGGGATCCAAATAATAGCGGGGGTGGTATAATAGTAGGGCCAACAGGGGGAATTCCCATTATAAATAAATAAGAGTACGGGGCGCAATAATCAGGGGTAAATTTTCAAGTATGGGACTAAATATCCCATGATCATCTGATTCATCATATCCAAATGGACGACATGCATGGGACTGCATCTATATTTCTTTTTTCAAATTTCATACCGTAAAACGTTCACCATTATTGATAACAATTGACAAAGCATCGATCTATATTTAATATACGTCGATGGACAAAGTCACAAAGTTCGCGGGACATTGAATGTTCAGTGTTACTAGACAGTTAATCAAAATAGCTGTTGTGTATTTGCACTAAGTAAGCGCAATTGCTTTATGCTTAAGCGCAAATATTTGTATGCAAATAAATAATAAATGTAAAAAAGACTCCCATGTGATTTGCTCTAAACTCAAATTAACTCAGGCCATAAAACATCACTCAAACATAGGTGAGGACTCCACCCAGATCCCATACTAAGATCGATATTCAAACTGAGGAAACCAGTTGGAGATTGGTACATGTATTTGCTTAAGCATAATTCATTTCAATTACGCTTTATATAATAAGTGTAAATGAAATCCACTTAAGCGTAAATGAGTTGCGCTTAACCAGGGTTTCCGCCAGGCCGGCTGCGGGTCCGTCACACGGACCCATTCCCCTCGCAGATGATCTGTTTGATTCATGCATGTACCAAATGTCAGTAGCAATATGTCTTAAAAAAATTTTGGCTGCAACGGGAGTTCGGGGGTTAAACAGAATACTGGTGAAAAAGCGGGTCAAATAGCGACATTAGATACAGCGTAATACATGTCGCTGTAACATCAAAGAATGCCGGACTGTTGAGTATGGATGTTTTTGTGCACGGGATTCCATGGATGAAACTACTCAGACTCGAAGACCCCGTCCTATCGTACAATTACATAATTGGATCAAAGAACACCCAATTGCTGAGTCGGGACATTTTTATGCACGGGATTTTCGTGGATGAAACTACTCAATGTTGATCATTTATCTTATTGCTGTATTTAATATCATTTGTTTTGAGTTCGATGTCAGTGAAGTTCCTGAAAAAAACATGTGATTCTCTACGTGTGTTGATTATTATGCGTATATTGCCATGCATACTCAACAAAATCCCAAAGTGATTTATTTCACAATAATACGGAACCTGTCCTGTCTTTATAGCGCGAATTCATAGTGACAACACCATTCATTTGAGCCATATTACACGCATGGAGGATAAACACAAACACATACCCTCCCCCCCCCCCCCCCCAATATGGAGATAAAGTCAAAGTACAGTCAATAATAGTTTCGTTGTCCCGCCTGGGTCCCCAATCAACGACGCACATGTTCACATTTCCAGCCGAAACTCAATTATATTTTATAAAACGTTGGCTAAAACTCTGTTCTATAGCTGCGGTCAATCGTCAGTTGTTGGCCTATACAGACTATTGAACAAGCTACGCGTTCCGAGTGAAAGACTTCGCTACCATTCGTATTTCGCCGCTATAAAAATATACTCCAGACAAACCCTGCAGTATGACGTCACAGCGCACAAAGAGTTTTACGATTGACAGAATACATGTACATAATCCTGTCAGTTTAATTTCCACGGACGCTACCTGAAATTCTAAAAAATAATTTATTCAATTCTCCTTGCGTGGTATTATTGGTCAATGCGTAGATGCCTTTTAGTGTTTATATTCATTATATCTTATTGTAAGTTATAAATGTGTAAACACTGTAACTCGTAGCTCGTTATTTATAGAGTATTCAATCAGACGGCAGTCTTATACGTACGTAATTACATGATTACTTATTTGTATACCATCAACAGAATTAATGCACCCACAGAAATGATCGACTTGCATAATATATGTAGCTTTGGATTGCTTTGTGGGACACTCAGGTGCAAGGAAATGGCTACTTTTAAGTGTCAAATAACAAAATTTTCGCCTGACAGGACGAACCATGGTCGTCCCGTCGCGTTATGTGTTTCTCCAATACGGACTCATTTATTTCCCCCTGGCGGAAACCCTGGCTTAACCGTAATTCATATACACTCCCATTGAACTCCACATACTCAAGCTGAAATGGATGCAACCACATTACTAATGCCAGTAAGTTAACATACATCAGATTATACAAATATACATATAAGATAAGACAGCCGATGAAATTATTGCTCTTAATATAATTCCAATGTTATGAATGTATTATGATAACGCATAAGTCAATTATGCTTAAGCGTAAATGTTAGACTTAGAGTAGCCCACCAAAGCACCGACCACAGTCGAGACCTGATTGATTTTTTTTTTTTTTTTTTTTTTATATAAAGACATACACGTATATTGTTTTAACAGGTTACAAATATAATAAATTACAAGCAAATATGAAAGTGTCAATGACACTGTAGCTCAACTTAGGTAGGGGAATAATTTAATGGTCGACAGTAAATGGAGGAATAGGAAAAGTGCTAATTGAAATGTCTAAGTAAGACTAGATGTACATGTCAATATCAACATTCATAACAGGTTTCATATTGATCGGATCAGGAATGTGGTAATTATGGTGTGCCAAAGGATTTATTGATGCAAAGAGTAAATTCTAAAATGGCCACCGGCAGCCATGTTTTTTTCCGAATTACCCCAAAATGACTTGTTCCCATCTACAGCCTTTACAAATCTCATAATGATCTGATCAAAGGTATGACCTGTAGCCTGTGCCAATGGATTTAGTCATGCAAAGAGTAAAATCCAAGATGGCTGCTGGCGGCCATGTTTTTCGGCTGAACGACCCCAAAATGACTCGTTTCCCATCTACATGTCATTGTTAACATACATGACAAATTTCATGAAGTTCCGACCAAAGCTACGACCTGTAGCCCGCACCAAAGGATTTATTCATGCAAAGAGTAAAATCCAATATGGCTACTGGCGGACATGTTTTTTAGTCAAACGACCCCAAAATGACTCGTTCCCATCTACATGTTAATATTAACATCCATGATAAATATCATGATGATCAGACAAACAGTACGACCTGTAGCCCGTGCCAATGGATTGAATTTTGAAATCCAAGATGGCTGCCAGCGGCCATGTTTTTTGGCCGTATGACCCCAAAATGACTCGTTCCCATAGACATGTCAATATCAATATTCATGACAAATTTCATAAAGGTCAGACCAAAGGTACGACCTGTAACCCGCGCCAATGGATTTAGTCATTGAAAGAGTAAAATCCAAGATGGCTGCTGGCGGCCATGTTTTTTGGCCGAACGACCCCAAAATCACTCGTTCCCATCTACATGTCATTGTTAACATCCATGACAAATTTCATGAAGTTCTGACCAAAGCTACAATCTGTAGCCCGCGCCAAAGAATTTAGTCATGCAAAGAGTAAAATCCAAGATGGCTGCTGGCGGCCATGTTTTATGGCTGAACGACCCCAAAATCACTCGTTCCCATCTACATGTCAATATTAACATCCATGACAAATTTCATGATGATCAGACGAACAGCACGACCTGTAGCCCGCGCCAATGGATTGAATTTTGAAATCCAAAATGGCCACCAGCGGCCATGTTTTTTGGCCGAATGACCCCAAAATGACTCGTTCCCATCTACATGTCAATGTCAACATTCATGACAAAATTCATAAAGATCAGACCATAGGTACGACCTGTAGCCTGCGCCAAAGGATTTAGTCATGCAAAGAGTAAAATCCATGATGGCTGCTGGCGGCCATGTTTTTTGGCCGAACAACCCCACAATCACTCGTTCCCATCTACATGTCATTGTTAACATCCATGACAAATTTCATGAAGTTCTGATCAAAACTACGACCTGTAGCCTGCGCCAAAGGATTTAGTCATGCAAAGAGTAAAATCCAAGATGGCTGCCAGCGGCCATGTTTTTTGGCCGTATGACCCCAAAATGACTCGTTCCCATATACATGTCAATATCAATATTCATGACAAATTTCATAAAGGTCAGACCAAAGGTACGACCTGTAACCCGCGCCAAAGGATTTAGTCATGCAAAGAGTAAAATCCAAGATGGTTGCTGGCCAGGGTAATTTCCAGGCCAGTTTTGGTACCTGTAACAGGTATGGGCGCCCAAATTCCTGGCGCCCAAAAAACAGTTAGAAAGAAGAAAAATTCCTCAGATAATTAGTTTTTTTACCATTATTACTAGAAAACAAACACTAAATCATCAAATAAAGCGATAAATTGTCATTTTATGGCAGTATGTATATGTAGTTCAAGGGGGGATGCCACCCATACCCTCCCCAACTTAGGGCGACTGCCTTCGGATATGACTTTGGCATATAAACAGGTGTCCCCAAATAATTACTGGAAACTACACTGTTGCTGGCGGCCATGTTTTTTGGCTGAACGACCCCAAAATCACTCGTTCCCATCTACATTGTCATTGTTAACATCCATGACAAATTTCATGAAGTTCTGACCAAAGCTACAACCTGTAGCCCGCGCCAAAGAATTTAGTCATGCAAAGAGTAAAATCCAAGATGGCTGCTGGCGGCCATGTTTTTTGGCTGAACGACCCCAAAATCACTCGTTCCCATCTACATGTCAATATTAACATCCATGACAAATTTCATAATGATCAGACGAACAGTACGACCTGTAGCTCGCGCCAATGGATTGAATTTTGAAATCCAAAATGGCCACCAGCGGCCATGTTTTTTGGCCGAATGACCCCAAAATGACTCGTTCCCAACTACATGCCAATGTCAACATTCATGACAAATTTCATAAAGATCAGACCAAAGGTACAACCTGTAGCCCGCGCCAAAGGATTTAGTCATGTAAAGAGTAAAATCCAAGATGGCTGCTGGCGGCCATGTTTTTTGGCCGAACAACCCCAAAATCACACGTTCCCATCTACATGTCATTGTTAACATCCATGACAAATTTCATGAAGTTCCGATCAAAACTACGACCTGTAGCCTGCGCCAAATGATTTAGTCATGCAAAGAGTAAAATCCAAGATGGCTGCTGACGGCCATGTTTTTTGGCCGAACGACCCCAAAATCACTCGTTCCCATCTACATGTCAATATTAACATCCATGACAAATTTCATTATGATCAAACGAACAGTACGACCTGTAGCCCGCGCCAATGGATTGAATTTTGAAATCCAAGATGGCCACCAGCGGCCATGTTTTTTGGCCGAATGACCCCAAAATGACTCGTTCCCATCTACATGTCAATGTCAACATTCATGCAAAATTTCATAAAGATCAGACCAAAGGTACGACCTGTAGCCCGCGCCAAAGGAAATTGTTGACGGACACACGGACACACGGACGACGGACGCCAAGCCATGGCAATAGCTCAAACTTACAAAAGTAAGTTGAGCTAAAAAAGGAGTTTTTAACATAATTTCAGTTGTTAGGCTATATAAGAAATCGCAATTTTTGAAACAAAAATGAGGCTGTAAAGAAGTCAAAGTGAATACCAATGGTATGATGGCTGAAATTTAGAAAAAAAATCGTAGAGTACATGTACGGCTAGATATCGGGGATGGCACAAAAAGCACTCGAAGGCTTAATTCCATTGTGGTCTCCTGATATGCTACCGGCCACGAGGCAGACAATATAGTTACCACAAAATTCTCCATTTTGATACTAAAAAATAATGGTACGGTAATGACATCAATGTTAATATATTGATATTTTACATTGATAAAGCCATCATCAATGTGGATAAAATAATTTATCATCATAAGTGCTACATTTACAAGTAATCTTATGATTGTGAATATGTTTATTTTAAAAGAAATGATCATTTCACCGACCAGGACACCAGGTGGATGAGACGCCTGGCAGATCCATTTAACATAACAAGTCTGACACTCGTCTCATTCACCGGGTCTATGAATACTGACCGATATAATATTATATTAATATTAGTGCTGCTGCAAGAGGTGCCTGTGGGATCTGTGTCAGTTCGGTGACTTTGTAAATGATGGATACGCACCACTGCATATACGCACCACTGCCATGTATGGCCGGTTTTGGACTGGTCTGTCCATGACCGAAAGATGGAAACCCGAAATACAGGCAGCAGTACTTAACAATATATGCAGAGATGAGTAATTGATTGGCAAAATTTTTGTCACAGTTTCAATTCAGTAGTACAGAAAGGGATCTTCCTCTCGGAAGACCTGAACCCTGTCTGTAAAGTGTGATACCCGAAAGGGGAGTTGACAGGTATTGTCTATTGAGGTAATTCTAATTCCACAACTTCACAAGTTCCAGACAGATACTGAGTCTGAGATAGATAGTACCAGTAACTTGAGTAAGGCAGTATGAATACTATGATTCGTATGAATCGTATGTCGGTATGATGAGTATCTCGAAAATTGGTAACGAAAAACAAAATATACCAAACACCATCCAAAATTGAGGGTGCACGTGTCTAAAACAAATGCATTAATTGTGTTAAAGTTATTCACCATAATTATATAAAATTAGGTATAAAATATAAAGATTCAATTACCGTAATAGCAGTATAAAAAGGTGGACTCTAATGTGCCGACTTCCGCTCGGCTATATTAGATCCCTTCGTGAATTTTCGCTGCACCTCCGACCAATCTCAGGGCCTGGATCTCGGCGAATCTCTTCAAATTAGGAATTTGACGCCTTGGTGGGTGGCCTTTCCCAATAGGCCCATTCTACGCCCTTGAATAATTGACACAATCATCGGTTGAAGTTGGACTACATTGACCCTTGTGTAATAAAAGGACCACACGCTATTCGAAATACTGGTGACATGGGTCATCACGAACTTCTATGATCACACAGTCCGGTGTCATTGACATTGGCCTAAGTGATCACAGCATGATTTTTTGCACTAGAAAGAAGACTAAAGCAAGATCATATGAGCATAACACAATAAAGACTCGTAGTCTCAAGAACTACTCAATTTCAGATTTTTGTGATAAACTGCAAACACAGGTGGACTGGATGGAACTCATTTGTTGTAATGATGTTACACAGGCCTGGCTTCTCTTTAAACAGAATCTGCTATCCGTGATAAATGATATTTCACCTATGAAAGATGTTAGGATAAAGGGGGGTACCGAGGAATGGATGAGCTCAGACATTCTAACAACTATTAAAGATAGAAACTTAATTAATGCTTCATAAATACAGAAAGTCAAAAGAAATTACTGACTTAGAGTCTTATAAAAACCTGAGAAATAAAGCCCAACATATGATACGGGATTCAAAGTTAACATATTTTACCCAACAATTAGATTCAAATAGAAACAGACATAAAGAGCTATGGAAATCATTGAAAAAACTTGGTTGTCCATAAAAAAAAACCAGTAACAAAACTAACTATGCTCTAAAGATCAATGAAGAAGTTTGCTTTAATGCAGTGACCATTGCTAAAGAATTCAATAATTTCTTTTGCAATATAGCATCTAATCTTCTGAATAAACTCCCAAAGGCTCCTGGTATCTTCAACAACTTGACTCTTGTTAACTACTATAGAAGCAAAGTAGATCCCATCAACAAACTTAAACTCCATGTTGTTGATGAAGATGAAGTTCATAAGATACTAGAAAGTCTGTGCTCATCCAAAGCCACGGGCCCCGATGGGATACCGGCAAGGTTTTTGAAGGATGGTGCTGCTGTTTTAACATCTCCACTCACCCACATAGTGAATCTTTCTATTCACAATGGGCATGTCCCAGAAGAGCTCAAAAGAGCTAGGGTCGTACCAATCTATAAGAAGGGGGAGAAGACACAGCCTGGAAATTACAGACCTGTCTCCGTACTTAATTTAGCCTCAAAAATAATAGAAAGAATTGTATACAAACAACTTGAGGAATATTTACAAAAACAAAATTTATTATATGGCTACCAATCTGGTTTTAGGTCAGGGTTTTCAACAGACACATATCTGTTATACCTCACAGATAAAATTCGTAGTGAGATGGACAAGGGTATAACCTTACAGGTACGGTCCTGATAGACCTTCAAAAGGCTTTTGATACAGTGGATCATGAAATTTTATTGCAAAAACTTAAGGTTATCGGTTTGGATGAAAGCGCACTTCTTTGGTATCACAGCTACCTGAATGGGAGATCCCAAGCTGTTGATGTAAATGGTACATTATCCGATTTTGAAGATATTTCCTGTGGCGTACCCCAGGGGTAGATTTTAGGTCCTCTACTGTTTTTACTGTATGTTACCGATGCTTCCATGGCTGTGTCTTGTCAACTCCTCTTATATGCAGATGACTCTGCCCTTATTGTCGCTGGATCTGATGTGCACATTATTGAACAAACTCTCAGCGTAGAACTGAGCAAACTGAGCGCTTGGCTGGTGGATAATAAACTATCTTTACACCTGTGAAAAACAGAATCAATTCTTTTCGGATCACCACATAAATTGAAAAATAAATCCCAGCTGAGTGTTTGCTGTGATATGGCGTGAGCATCAGACCCAGTGACTCCGTAACATATCTCGGGGCCATTTTAGACCACCATCTTAATGGTGAGCTAATGGCAGCACACATGTTGCAGAAGGCAAACTCTAAGTTGAAATTCTTGTACAGAAAGGCATCTTACCTGAACCAATACTGCAAAATAAATCTATCCTTGGCCCTCATTCAATGTCATTTTGACTATAGTTCAAGCTTTTGGTACACGAGTCTAACACAGAGAACAAAGATCCGATTACAAGCAACCCAGAATAGGCTAGTAAGATACATTTTAGATCTAAATTGTAGGACACATATTGGCTATTCGGAATTTCTAAAAGTAGATTGGCTGCCGGTATGTGAAAGAGTTAACTTTAGGAAATTGACAATGGTTATGAAGATCTCAGATAAGCAAGCCCCAGTATATTTTAATGAACATTTCAAACGATCAAATAAAGAAGGGGATATAAATGTTTCGGACAATGAGGCTGATCAATCTGAAACCCGGTCAGGTAAACTGAAATTCATCCTCCCTCATGTAAGTTGTTATGGGAAAAAGTCTTTTTTCTACACAGGAATAAGACTCTGGAATAGACTTGACAAAACTGTACATCTACCCATTGACATCAAGTACCGGAAATTTTGCATAAAAAAACATCTCTTATCTAAACTGAAGGACCGAGATGAAGATCCCTTTCTGTACTACTGAATTGAAACTGTGACCAAAATTTTGCCAATCAATTACTCATCTCTGCATATATTGTTACTGCTGCCTGTATTTCGGGTTTCCATCTTTCGGTCATGGACAGATCAGTCCAAAACCGGCCATACATGGTAGTGGTGCGTATATGCAGTGGTGTGTATCCATCATTTACAAAGAACCGACACAGAACCCACAGGCACCTCTTGCAGAAGCATTAATATTAATATAATATTATATCGGTCAGTATTCATAGACCCGGTGAATGAGACGAGTGTCAGACTTGTTATGTTAAACGGATCTGCCAGGCGTTTCATCCACCTGGTCGGTGAAAAGATCATTTCTTTTAAAATAAACATATTCACAATCATAAGATTACTTGTAAATGTAGCACGTATGATGATAAATTATTTTATCCACATTGATGATGGCTTTATCAATGTAAAATATCAATATATTAACATTGATGTCATTACCATTATTTTTTAGTATCAAAATGGAGAATTTTGTGGTAACTATATTGTCTGCCTCGTGGCCGGTAGCATATCAGGGGACCACAATGGAATTAAGCCTTCGAGTGCTTTTTGTGCCATCCCCGATATCTAGCCGTACATGTACCGGTACTCTACGATTTTTTTTCTAAATTTCAGCCATCATACCATTGGTATTCACTTTGACTTCTTTACAGCCTCATTTTTGTTTCAAAATTTGCGATTTCTTATATAGCCTAACAACTGAAATTATGTTAAAAACTCCTTTTTATTTGCTTGTAATTTATTATATTTGTAACCTGTTAAAACAATATACGTGTATGTCTTTATATCAAAAATAAATCAATCAATCAATCAAAGAACTTGTCAAAGTTGGTTCATTACGGACTTGTGAATATCGTGATAGGTCAAATTTGATGGTTATAGTCATTTAGGACAATTTCACAACGCGGATACATCCTTAATTGACACAACTATTGGTTCAAGTTGGACTACATTGACCATTGTGTAGTTAAAGGACCACACGCAGTTCGAATTATTGGTGATATGGGTCATCCTGAACTTGTGAATATCGTGATAGGCCAAAATATGATGGTTATAGTAAATTGGTCCAATTTCACAGTGCGGATTGACACAATCATGGGTTGAAGTTGGACTACATTGACCCTTGTGTAATAAAAGGACCACACGCAATTCGAAATAATGGTGATATGGGTCATCACGAACTTCATGAATTCCAGCGTGACGGAATCACCAATCGCAGAGCTTTTTTCAACTTTGTACCCGACCGTAGCCTATGTGGTTCATACCAATGATATTTCGCCTACTATTTTTTAGAATGATGGAGCAAAGTGATATAATTACGAAATACATAAGTTGATACTCATTTAAATGATGCATCGGTATAAACAAAAGTTCGGCCGTGACGGAATCACACGAAAAGTTCCCTTGTGTCGAGGGTAGGCCTTCATTATTAAGATAACTCTGTGAATTGTTACACATAACACACTTGAATTGGGCTTTTACAAAACGGGTTAAGATTTCCCTTGACAAACAACATATTTATATTGTATAAATGTACAATGAAGTGTAGATATAAATTTACCAGATGGTGAACGTGACGGAATCACAAGGTTTTCGTGACGGAATCACCGTGCGATTTTTTAGGTATAGTTTTTTGTGTAACAAGTGCGGACATTGTCATAAAAGCATAAAACTTGGCACATGTGTATATTAGGTCCCACGTATTATTTTCAGATATGGGGGCAATCACGAAAATACTTTCCATGGCAACGGTTGCTATGCGACGTTTTTACCTTAGAAACGGGTTGATGGTATAGGGGTTAAACCTTCATTTTACCAAAATATATGTGCAAAAGGGGGATACTATGGTAATTGAGGCAGATTGTGATATGGGAAATGTGACAAAAATTACATTTCCACACATGCCTCACTATTAACCTAGAATGACCCTTGAGCTGCTTGAAAATGATATTTGGGTTCATTTGACCTTATTTGGCAAAATATGGAAATATGCGTTGACTGCGCATGCGCGCATCATTGATCCCCAGTCACACAATATCTGGTGTTTAAGAGATTGTATAGTGTGGGCAATGACCAGTCCAAAATATATTCATTGGATAGTAATAATGAAATACAGGAGAAGCAACAACATTCTCCGATGACATGCTTATGATGCAAATACCCATGCTCGGTCTCCATGGCTGCTTTTCCGTGGAATTCATGACAGTTTGTGAATATCTACGTGATAGGTCAAAATATGATTTTTATGAGAAAGAACGCATATATATATATAGGCACAGGGAAAATATGTTAACCTAAGTTTGTGTCTGGAGTTTCGCATCCGGATTTGGATTTTGTTTTGATGTCGTCGGAATGTTCCGATGTGTGTTGGATTAATGTCCAATATTGTCTGTTGAGATACAAATTGATGTGCTTGAAATGAATGAGCCGAGTGGCTTTTTTTTGTTATGCAGGCAATGGTCCCGCGTTGAACAGATTAAATTGCCATATACATGGTCGCTAATGAGCCAATATCTGAGGGTGCTTTGAATGAACTAACTTATCCCAAAGACTAGGATTTTTCTTGTATGCAATTATTGCCCGTGAATCAGACAGTTCGGCGTGCTCGTCAGCGAATGACCTGAACTCATCTTTGAAAATACCAGCCACTTCTACGTTTTGTCTGCTGTATACCAGTGGGTAACACACGAAGGTTTTTGGTGTCCCCAAACCCGCTAATTGGTTAATACCCGTTGACCATAGGGTCTGAAGTCATCTCTATAAACTTTTGAACTCTACTGATCTAATTCACCTAAAAAATCTCGCAACATTCATACGCATATAGGTATGAAGCGATGTGGAGACAACTGAGGCAGATGACTAAGGATTAAAACTGCCAATTTCTATGCTAACCAGTCCTCGTTAAGACTTAGTGCATAGTGTATATTATGCATTTTCGATATAGGATGACTTAATTAGCTTTAGCCATGCATGAGTATACCATATTACAGGCAACGCCAACGATGATATACCCCAGAATATATATAGTACAACATGCGATTAAGTGATAGCCCCCTATTTCTCGACCCATTATATATTATCGAGCATCATAATCAAAACAATGTCACTCGAGTATTCGCAGTTAGACGGTGAACTAATCTTACTTTTACACAGTATATATATTGATTCTTTATATTTTGGGGTATCGTTATATATACAATTGTCGATTGTAATCGAAAATGTACTCATTTATATATGTTAGTGGGTGGATACTTGTATATATGTGTACATATGTTCTACATTATGCATGTCACTATATGTTATATGTTATATATTTTCCTTGTACCATGTAAAAATGACTAAAAATAAACAATCAATCAACAAGAGTTTGCTTCAGTTAATTCAGTTTCATGATTGACTGCTGAACAAGGTGTGAAATTTTGTAGACCCAGGCGTACATATGATGTTCTGTTTCAACTCCGTGATTCGAATGAATGCTGGAAGTTCAAAGAATTTTCTCCATATTCTGTACAATTAGCCCCCGATAAAGTAAGCAAAAAAAAAAGGGGGGGGGTGGTTAAATAAATATTAGAACCCTCATGCATACATAGGGCCTGGATCCACACCGACAGTGTGAAGAGACAGTTGTATTTTACAGAACAAACTTAGTATACCTAGCTGGCACGAGCCAAAATATGATTTTTATGAGAAAGAACGCATAGGCACAGGGAAAGTCTAAGTTTGTGTCTGGAGTTTCGCATCCGGATTTGGATTTTGTTTTGATGTCGGAATGTTCCGATGTGTATTGGATTAATGTCCAATATTGTTTGTTGAGATACAAATTAGTGTGCTTGAAATGAATGAGCCGAGTGGATTTTTTTGTCATGCAGGCAATGGTCCCGCGTTGAACAGATTAAATTGTTTTAGAGGTACATGGTCGCTAATCAGCCGATATTTGAGGGAGCGTTGAATGAACTAACTTATCCCGAAGACTAGGATTTTCTTGTATGCAATTATTGCCCGTGAATCAGACAGTTCGGCGTGCTCGTCAGCGAATGACCTGAACTCATCTTTGAAAATACCAGCCACTTCAACGTTATGTCTGCTGTACACCAGTGGGTAACACACGAAGGTTTTGGGTGTCCCCAAACCCGCTAATTTGTTAATATCCGTTGGCCATAGGGTCTGAAGTTCCCCTATCCAATATCCCTCCCTTTCATTGCGGTGGATAGCTGTTTCTTCCACAGATTCCGGCACAGTGGTTTGTTCAATAGGTTGGAAACTAAAGTGCAGTCTGACACTGTGACCGTCTACATTAAAGTGCTGTGCAACAAATGTGCAGTTCTATTTAAAACCAATCACGGCTGTGACGGTTCTGTACATGAGATTTATTCGAACGATTTCTGCACTTTGGTCCGAAAATCGTCTTGTGTATCTGACATTTTAAACCAGATAATGACTAGCTTATGTAATTTGCATAATAGAACAGGTATATTAAGAAATAACACAATAAATACCTAATACGGGAGATTAAGTGACATTAATAGGCAGAAATAAAATATTGAAAGTCCCGATGAGTATAGTATCATATTCATGCCCGCCTGTATAAATGACCAATGGTAATATAAATCTACTCTGAGAAGAATATGAGCTGTTATATTCATTTACTTAATCTGGGAATTATTGAAAGATCCAGGTGTGACAATACTTCAATGCCAGTGCCATCATATTTCCTCCTCTGGAGTCCGCCTGAAGGACATTTACACATATTTGTCGCCCAGACATGAATATAACTTATGAATTAACGTTCAACTGAATCATTGATAGGTTATGACGTGATTGGGGTGGTGGGGGGACTTGGGGAGGAGGTGCTTAATTGGTGTCTATCCCCAACTTTGGTCAAAATGTTCAACGGTTACAAATTTCTTATCATACAATAGATTGGTTTGAAATTTAACACCAACAATATGTTGAAATTGTTCTCTTAGTTTGATTTGACAACAATTTCATAGTGGGGAATTTGTCGTTTTTAGACCAACATTTGCATACTTTCCTACACTTTAAACATGTAATCAACGATATTTGACATATACAAATGGACATATCTTCTCTAGAGTTGATCCAAAACTCATGATGGGTGGACAGGAAGTTGGGAGAAGGTGTGATCTAGTTTTCTATATCACATTTACCCCCCCCCCCCCGAGCCCGAAGCCGTCATCGCACGCCGCCGCCGCCAGCCATATTGGTCAGAAGCCGCCGCCAGCCATATTATCTCTAACGCCAGCCACATTTAAATATCTCCGCTGCCGGAATTGTAAAATGGCTGAGCCGTTTGCATGGGCTTATATGTCAAGCACAACTGTACTGTGAATCGCAAAGAACTAAACTGCATTGCCTAATATTGGCATATACTCGCATGGACACGGCATGGTTGTTATATTATCAGAACACCGGGCCCCTTAATGTGGAATAGACTATCCCAATGCATGCTTTCATAAAACTGACTGGGCACATCCATTCGGTATTGAAAGGGTTAAAATATAAATTGTTTATATCGACAACACCCATTCTCAGACATCGCTGGCATTTGTCAATATATACACATAAGAATAGAAAATAGTTTGAAATATTATATATCATTACTATCGGGTTCATCATTTAATGGTGCATGCATATATCGCAAGATGGCAGTGATGATAGCAGTCTGAAGTCGACAGAAGTCCCAATGTAACTACTTATACCGATTAGATGGGAAACTACACAGTATATCCATGCCAGTCCTTCGTGAATTTTCACCATAATGGAAAAGCCCAACATCAAAAGATTATGTGTGATCTGTAATTCTACGGGTTCACCACAAACGCTAAAATAAACGGCGTCTATGACCGGTAACAGGGGATTAGGAACATTTCGGAAACGAAAATACGCTAAATGATAACATCTCAGCCGGCTGAGCCGCCATATTTCGTCAGCCATGAACGTCGTGACTGAGCCGGCTTAGCTAGATAACCAGCCACGAAAATCGGTTGAGCCAGCCATGAAAACTATTTGTCGTGGCTTCGGGTTCTACCCCCCCCCCCATCCCCGAAATTGGCAAGAAACTGGTTAATAGACAAATAATCTAATTCCATTTAATTAATATGCTTTGTATTAAATAATGTATGCTCTTTTGCAAAAATAAATCATCTCTCTCTCCATATGTTGGGAACATTTCCAATCTTGTGAGGGTGGGGGCGCCAGGTTGGAAACTTCCAACACTTGGGAATCTTGAAGCGAGTCTAGATGATTTTAGCAATTTTCAGGTTCAGATATCCACATCTTCTCACTGGGCCCATGCATCCGGAGTTTCTCTCCCGGTTTGCATGGTGGCCAACCAAAGGCTTATAATCAATTCACTTCAAAATGGCATACAATCTAGAGCTACAATGTGTCATGCAGTTGGGAAAAACCAAAGCCCAGGCCTTGTGCATGAGTTTGGTCTGTTTCAAGAGAGTGGCTAAAATGCAAGCTTGGCGCCAAGCTTGGCAGTTTTTAAGGCAGGTGACTAAAAGACAAGCTTGGCGTTTTCAAATTTTTAAAAAGCCTTTTAAACGCTGTTTTCGGGTGAATTATGCGGGAATAGCACCAGTTAATTACTTATATGGCCCATTTTCGTAAATTAATCGACAATAGTGGCAGTAATGTCCCCGATTGGTTGGTTAATAGGGGGCGTGGTCACAAAATCAAAACATCGTCTTTTTACGCAGATTTCTTGTCGGTTTTTGGTCGATTTCTCTTTTTAAACATCAGTTGGACTAAGTTTTTTATTCGAAACATGTTAAATGGTTATCATTTATCACTCTCATAGTCGAGCTTGGCGGTTTTGAACATTATATACAAAGAATTTTTGACTTTTAGATGACCGACCACCGAACCGCCAAGCTCGAATAAAAAATCAAAATATTAAGCTGAATTTTCCCCGATTTCTCGTTTCTAAAACACGTTCCATCTAGTTTTTATCTAAAAACGTGTAAACTGATTATCATTCTTCACAAATATAATCGGGCTTGGCGGTTTTGAACATTATATACAAAGAATTTTTGACTTTTTGATGACCGACCACCGAACCGCCAAGCTCGAATAAAAAATCTAAATATTAAGCCGAATTTTCGCCGATTTCTCGTTTCTAAAACACGTTCCATCTAGTTTTTATGTAAAAACGTGTAAAATGATTATCATTCTTCACAAATATAATCGGGCTTGGCGGTTTTGAACATTATATACAAAGAATTTTTAACATTTTGATGACCGACCACCGAACCGCCAAGCTCGAATTTTAAATCAAAATATTAAGCTGAATTTTCGCCGATTTCTCGTTTCTAAAACACGTTCCATCTAGTTTTTATGTAAAAAGGTGTAAACTGATTCTTCACAAATATAATCGGGCTTGGCGGTTTTGAACATTATATACAAAGAATTTTTGACTTTTAGATGACCGACCACCGAACCGCCAAGCTCGAATAATTCTGATTCTGATTCTCTTCTATTTTGCATATTAATTTTGTATCATCTGTATATTATGTTATGTTGGAAATAAAAATATGTTTACACTAAAAAGAAAGAAAAAATGACGTCTCAGGTCCTTTCAAATCCTCCTGGGTCAAATCCCCCCCCCCCCCCAAAAAACAAATAATAATAATAATAATTTAATGTGGATGGAGAATTAAATTATATTACAGTTTGCCCTCTGGAATTAATGTATATTATCATTGTGACCGTTCCACACACGACTAACTTATCTTATATATACGTGCCATTTAAATCACAATGCTACATCGAAACAAGAATATAACATAATTGAACAAGTTTGATTAGTTGCATGGACGATCATTAATGGGTACACGTTGACAATATTTGGTGGGTATCATTTTGCCTCGGTTTGGTCTGGGTATCATTTTGCATTGGCTTGGCGGTTCGGTGAGCGGTCATATAAAAGTCGAAAATTCTAAGTACACAATGTTAAAAACCGCCAAGCTCGAGTATATATGTGAAGAACGATAATCATTTTACATATTTTTACATGAAAAATAGCTGGGACATGTTTTAGAAACGAGAAATCTCAGGAAATTCAGCTTCATATTTTGATGGGAGTGACTAAAATGCAGAATGGGACGATGGGACGGGACGGTATGGGACGGTATTGGGACGGTATGGGACGGTATTTGGGACGGTATTAGAAAACCGGCTGTTTATCAATAATACAGCGTGTAGCGGCATCAAAATGGTTATATATAGTCGGCATTAACATTGCGTACATGGAGCAACAATTTAATAGTCTCATTCGCCAACACAAAGCTCATATTATCGGCTAAAAATAGACACGACGGAAATAGGCGATTACGGTCAAACGCAGAACGAAAATGTAAACACCAAATCACCCCATACATTCATATTTCCCTGTCCCACGGTGATATTTTTGCATAAAATGTTAGATTGACATCTTTTCGACATCACTGTAGCATTTTATTGACCATAATCAAGATGAAAACAACTTTTTTCGTCGATGGGACGGAAGCGAAATTGCAGAACGAAAATGTAAACAAACACCAAATCATCCCATGCATTCACATTTCCCCGTCCCGCGGCGATATTTTTACATAAAATGTTAGATTAACATCTTTTCGACATCACTGTAGCATTTTATTGACCATAATCAAGATGAAAACATGTTTTTTTTTCGCTGATGGGACGGATGAAAACAACTTTTTTCGTCGATGGGACGGAAGCGAAATTGCAGAACGAAAATGTAAACAAACACCAAATCACCCCATGCATTCACATTTCCCCGTCCCGCGGCGATATTTTTACATAAAATGTTAGATTAATATCTTCTCGACATCATTGTAACATTTTATTGACCATAATCAAGATGAAAACATGTTTTTTTTCGCTGATGGGACGGTATTAGATAGGATGGGACGGTATTAGAAAACGCAGAACAGCTAAGATAGACCCCTAAACTTGCTGTTTAGCAATAATACAGCATGTAGCAGCACCAAAATGGCTCTATATGGTCATCAGTGCAGCATTTTATTGGTGATCCCATTTTATTGACCATAATCAAGATGAAAACATGTTTTTTTTCGCTGATGGGACGGAAGCGAAATTGCAGAACGAAAATGTAAACAAACACCAAATCACCCCATGCATTCACATTTCCCCGTCCCGCGGCGATATTTTTACATAAAATGTTAGATTAATATCTTCTCGACATCATTGTAACATTTTATTGACCATAATCAAGATGAAAACATGTTTTTTTTCGCTGATGGGACGGTATTAGATAGGATGGGACGGTATTAGAAAACGCAGAACAGCTAAGATAGACCCCTAAACTTGCTGTTTATCAATAATACAGCATGTAGCAGCACCAAAATGGCTCTGTGTGGTCATCAGTGCAGCATTTTATTGGTGATCCCATTTTATTGACCATAATCAAGATTAAAACAACTTTTTTATTAGATAGGATGGGACGGTATTAGAAAACGCAGAACAGCTAACATATTTTCGACGTCATGATCATTAAAGATTAAAACAACTTATTTCGCTGATGGGATAGCAGCGGCAAAACGCAGAACGCAGTCCCAGCGTCCAAGGTCCCAATCGTCTGGATACCCATCGATATGGGACAGAAGAGCTATGGTAAAACGCAGAACGATCGAAACATAACAAAATCAGTTTTTACTGGGAACGGGACTACCCGCCCCCGAGACAACCCGCCCCTATGCTATTTTGGGGGCGGGTTGTCCCGATAAATGAGGGCGGGTTGTCCCGAAATTTTTAAGAGTGATTATATTCTTTTATGATATATTATTACAGATTTTGATCAACAAAACATGTGTTTATTCATTAATTATGTCAATGCCTGGACTGGGATAAAGAATGACACGATGTTTTGACAACTGAACGGCACATAGGGTAAGTGAAGACTAATTAAAAGGGGTGCTTTCAAAACAAACAATTGATGCAAATGGTTCATTATCACAGTGGAAAGCTGTGAAAGAAGTATATATTTCCAGATACAGATGCTGCTTCCATTGGACGCAGGCCGTGAAGAGACACACATCAACCGTCGGCCTTGAGACGGCATACTTATGGTCAGAAGGGTCCATTGCACAACTTCATCCGTCAGCCCCAAATTAATCATTGTTCGTTTGTTAAACTTATTTTTAATCTTCGTTCATATTCATTCATTCCGTTTTTAAATTTCGTTCATTAAACTTCGTAATAAATAAACATATTATCGTTGATGCATTTTTGTGTTCATAAGATATATTATATTACATGTGTATTTATTGTTGTCCATGTTGTTAAATATCAAATAAAAATCCCCTCAGCCCTCCTAATTAGCCACTGATTACCGCTAATTGATTTTTGGGGGCGGGTTGTCCGGGGGCGGGTTGTCTCAGAGTGAAAGGGGGCGGGTTGTCTCGGGGGCGGGTAGTCACGGACCCGTTTTTACTTACAAATTGTGTGGTAAATCCAAATATCACATGCGAGTACTATAAGAATTCACTATTAATGAACGTACAAGGAGAAACCAATATCAAAAATGTTTGACACGGCGTTCAGTTGTTCACACTCTGTTCACGTCGGCACTGAGCTTGAGTTTACGTTGGCACTAAGCTTGTGTTTGCATAACTGGTGGCAGATGACACAGACTCTTTAGGGTGATGATATCGTCTCAGTGAGAATTACTCGCTGTTTGTGTTATGCACTTCCGAATGGTGTTGAGTATTCTACTATTCATGTATTTGAACGCTGTTCGAACCAGCAACATGTGGTTAATGGCAAACACATATCTCATGGGTTATATAATATAAACTAAGAAACGCTCTTTATTATAATTACAAAACAACAAATTCATTCATATTTCGCCGTCCTATGACGACTATTCTTGACATATGTTAGATTGATATATTCACGACATCAGTGGAGCATTTTAATCTAGTTTAAAAGAACTTGTTTCGTCGATGGGTAAAACGCAGAACGATAGCATTTTATTGACCATAATCAAGATTAAAACAACTTGTTTCGCTGATGGGACGGAAGTTGTAAAACCCAGAACAGCTTAGGAAATTGCAGAACGAAATGGTAAACATCAACATCATTCACCGCATTCATATTCACCCGTCCCACAGTGATGTGAGATTTAAAAAATTTCAGCTTCGTTGTTGAATTTTAATGACCACAATCAAGACTAAAACAACTTATTTCGCCAATGGGACAGCAGTCGTAAAACGCAGAAGAACCTTTGGAAATTGTAGAACGGTATGGGACGGTATTAGATGGGATAGGGCTGTATTAGAAAACGCAGAACAACTATAAGATGGTCCCCAAAGATGGGATGGACAACACTTGCTGTTTATCGAAAATACAGCATGTAGCAGCTCTATATGGTCATCCGTGTAGCATTTAATTCAAAGAAGCGAATGTTCAAACGCACAGCAGCCGTGGTACAATGGATATGTAAAAACAAATTCGTTCATATGTCGCCATAACAACTTGCTTCGTCGATGGGACAGACACGGTAAAACGAAGAACATTATCTCTTATATGTTGTATATTTATGTCATTTGTGTATTATGTGTATTATGTTTGGATTTGGAAATAAAAATATGTTTACACTAAAACGAAGAACGAACATGTAAACAAATACATTCATGTTTCGCATTTCTATGACGACATTTCTGCACAGAATGTTAGATTAATATTCTCGACAACATTGTATCATTGTATTGACCATAATAAAAATTAAAACAACTTGTTTCAACGATGGGACAGCACTGGTAAAATGAACAACCACATTTGGAGATTGAAGCACGAACACGTAATCAACAAAATAATTTAATGCATTCATATGCATATATTAAAGGTACTCAACCCGTAAAGAGGGTCCCCATCTCAACAGATTCCAACAACAACAATCCGACCAGAGGGTCCTATATTACTATTTCTTTGGCTTTGGGGGTAAAAAATATTTGATTCGAGTCGAGGAACCCATCAAACAAAGCTCAGAGTTATTAGATATTGATTTTTCAAATTTGTTATGTTCTCGAGATGAGTACTAATAACTGCCGTAATCTGCTCTGGATGTGTACTCCAAATCTATTCAAACAGACAAGGATGAATAACTCTAAAATCAAGTGGTAATTTTAACGCAATTTTGACTGAGTTCTGGGCCAGATAGTATTCCCGATAATGAAAAATAATAGATTTCTAAAATCGATATCTAACAAATCTGAGCTTTGATGGGTGACTTCCTCGACTCGAATCAAATATTTTTGACCCCCGAAGCCATTGAAATAGTAATTGAGAGGAGTTTTATCGGGTTGAGTACCTTTAAGCGCAATAAGGAATCTTATTAAGAACATTCCTTATTATACGCTTAACCGCAATACATCCTTATTGCGCTTAAGTGCAATTAATATCTCCCTCATGAGAAAATAGTAGAATTATCCTATATTTGCCTGTTAACAGGAATAGAATCTGATGGAATCTGAATAGGCCTACACGTGGACAGTCACCATGTGACCAATAAACTCCACCCATTGCACCATGGACTACACTATTGGAATTATAGGGAGTTTATGTAATATTCCTTATTTGCGCTTAAGCGCAATAAGGAATATTCTTATTGCACTTAAGCCCAATAAGGAAATTCCTTATTGCGCTTAAACGCAATAAGGAATCTCTTATTGTGCTTAAGGGCAATTAGATTTGTCCTTATTGCGCTAATAAGGGATTCCTTATTGCGCTTAAGCTCAATTATTTATTAAATGTCAATTTGGCATCCCACAATACTGGGCCACACATTTTGAAATTAGTTATTTTAATACTACAGGTCACTGTTGGAGACTTTTGTTCAATTTTAATCTGCAAGGCCTGTACTAGTGTAGGCCTACTGCGGCCAGTCCAGTCCAAAGCCATACATGTACATTTTAGTGTCAAATTGCACTTGCTACATGTACATTTTTCTGACGCTATCTACACACACTGTTTTTTTTAAATCTGCGTGTTTGAACGATAGGTTCTCCAAAAGTTCCCATTAATACGAATGCGGTGCACGATGTTTGTGTTTACCATCTAATACCGTCCCATCCCGTTTTGCAATTTTCAAAGGTTTTTCTGCGTTTTACGACTGCTGTCCCATCAGCGAAAACAGTTTTGATCTTGATTATGGTCAATAAAATGCTAAAATGATGCCGAGAAGATGTTGATCTAACATTTTATGCAAAAATATCACCGTGGGACGGGGAAATATGAATGTGATGAATGATGTTTTAGAGTAAGCAATACTTAATTACGAACAGAACATGTCGTTCTGCAATTTCCTAAGCTGTTCTGCGTTTTTCAACTTCCGTCCCATTAGCGAAACAAATTGTTTTAATCTTGATTATGGTCAATAAAATGCTACACAGATGTCGAGAAGATATTATTCTAATATTATGTACAGAAATATCGTCATGGGACGGCGGCAAAATATGAATGCATTTATGGTCTACATGTTCGTTCTGCCATTACCGCGGCCGTTCTGCATTTTACCCATCGACGAAACAAGTTCTTTTAAACTAGATTAAAATGTTACACTGATGTCGTGAATATATCAATCTAACATATGTCAAGAATAGTCGCCATAGGACGGCGAAATATGAATGAATTTGTTGTTTTGTAATTATAATAAAGAGCGTTTCTTTGTTTATATTATATAACCCATGAGATATGTGTTTGCCATTAACCACATGTTGCTGGTTCGAACAGCGTTCAAATACATGAATAGTAGAATACTCAACACCATTCGGAAGTGCATAACACAAACAGCGAGTAATTCTCACTGAGACGATATCATCACCCTAAAGAGTCTGTGTCATCTGCCACCAGTTATGCAAACACAAGCTTAGTGCCAACGTAAACTCAAGCTCAGTGCCGACGTGAACAGAGTGTGAACAACTGGACGCCGTGTCAAACATTTTTGATATTGGTTTCTCCTTGTACGTTCATTAATAGTGAATTCTTATAGTACTCGCATGTGATATTTGGATTTACCACACAATTTGTAAGTAAAAACTGATTTTGTTATGTTTCGATCGTTCTGCGTTTTACCATAGCTCTTCTGTCCCATATCGATGGGTATCCAGACGATTGGGACCTTGGACGCTTGGGACTGCGTTCTGCGTTTTGCCGCTGCTATCCCATCAGCGAAATAAGTTGTTTTAATCTTTAATGATCATGACGTCGAAAAGATGTTAGCTGTTCTGCGTTTTCTAATACCGTCCCATCCTATCTAATAAAAAAGTTGTTTTAATCTTGATTATGGTCAATAAAATGGGACCACTGATGACCATATAGAGCCCACTGGGACCACTGATGACCATATAGAGCCATTTCGGTGCTGCTACATGCTGTATTATTGCTAAACAGCAAGTTTAGGGGTCTATCTTAGCTGTTCTGCGTTTTCTAATACCGTCCCATCCTATCTAATACCGTCCCATCCCGTTCTGCAATTTCGCTTCCGTCCCATCAGCGAAAAAAAACATGTTTTCATCTTGATTATGGTCAATAAAATGCTACAGTGATGTCGAAAAGATGTTAATCTAACATTTTATGCAAAAATATCGCCGCGGGACAGGGAAATATGAATGCATGGGGTGATTTGGTGTTTGTTTACATTTTCGTTCTGCAATTTCCTACGGTTGTTCTGCGCTTTAATACCGCTTCCGTACCGTCCCATCAGCGAATAAAAACATGTTTTAATCTTGATTATGGTCATTAAAATGCTACAATGATGTCGAGAAGATGTTAATCTAACATTTTATGTAAAAATATCGCCGCGGGACGGGGAAATGTGAATGCATGGGATGATTTGGTGTTTGTTTACATTTTCGTTCTGCAATTTCGCTTCCGTCCCATCGACGAAAAAAGTTGTTTTCATCTTGATTATGGTCAATAAAATGCTACAGTGATGTCGAAAAGATGTCAATCTAACATTTTATGCAAAAATATCACCGTGGGACAGGGAAATATGAATGTATGGGGTGATTTGGTGTTTACATTTTCGTTCTGCGTTTGACCGTAATCGCCTATTTCCGTCGTGTCTATTTTTAGCCGATAATATGAGCTTTGTGTTGGCGAATGAGACTATTAAATTGTTGCTCCATGTACGCAATGTTAATGCCGACTATATATAACCATTTTGATGCCGCTACACGCTGTATTATTGATAAACAGCCGGTTTTCTAATACCGTCCCAAATACCGTCCCATACCGTCCCATACCGTCCCAATACCGTCCCATACCGTCCCGTCCCATCGTCCCATTCTGCATTTTAGTCACTCCCCATTTTAGCCACTCTCGTTTAGTTGACCTATTTAACTCGGGCGTCCGACGAGACCAAATAAATTTTTCTGTTACTTCTCAAATGAACTGTACAGCGCAGATTGAAATCAATCAGCCACGTAATGGTCAGCTACAAAGGCAAGGTCTTTATAACAATCATACACCTGATTATGCTAACACGGTCAGCACGAGGGACCAATTTAATACCATTGTCATTTCGCAACAGAAACGCCCCGTATTGTCACCAATCGATCCGACATGTGCTGGTCAACGTCAAAACATTTCCTCATGTAAACGTGTCACGATAGGGGATTCCCATTATTATAGTAACCCTATTCGAGAGGAAGCTTGTCTGGGTATTTTTGATCAAATTACGCCAAGCGGAAACAATTCTACACTGTATGACAAATGCCTGGAAAGCTTGCGCGAGCTGGCCCGGGTATTACATTTGTATTAAAGTTGTAAATAAGTTAATATATATTGATATATTATAATTTCTTAAGTTCAGATTATGATATATTTCAGAGTTATGTCCATCAATTTTGACATTTAGATTACTTTAGGCACGTTTGTTAGCAAAGATAATAGCCATGCAGCATATCACACTAGTTGGTTTGATCGACGAACCGGCGAATTCATAAATAACAATAATGAACTGTTTTCACAATCTGGATATTAAAGTTTCTCTTTTTCTCTGAGTTCATCTCACTATCTCTGGAGTTTGGGAAACCCTTAGAAGCCGTTATTGTCCCCATTCATATCCTATCAAAACAATAGAAGCAGGTTGTTTACACAGTAACCAGTCGACTAATCACACCTCACACTTCAGAGGGTGAGATGGCTTCAGTGTGGTAGATAATCACTTTCATATGCCGACCACATACCGTATATAAGCAGTGCAATATTTATCTGACATCATTCAAATTCTTTTTTTGAAAATTTTTGCTTCCGGCCACTCAGGGGAAGGATTTTTTTTGTATAAATAGGTTTATTGCAAATAAAATATGCAAAGAGCCAGACAACAGGTCCGACGACCTATATAAGTCCGACTCAACAAAATATAAATTACAAAACATATTCACGTGATTAACAAAACAAAATTAAGTGCATATGGTGATACTGTACAGTTGATTCAGGAGTCCTTGGGTGGTAAGAAGCTACATATTCAGGGGAAGGATCCTATGTAATTATGTATTTGTTTTATCACATTATCTGTATTGTGTGCTCTGGTGGGGTCGATTCGTCACTTCTCAATGGAATTTTAATGAAATGGAATTTAATCATTTCCAATCGAGTGCCAACCATTCTCCGTGTCACTCCCAATGAAATTAAGTCATTGTTTCGTCATATTACATCATATAATGCTTAAGTGCTTAAGATCCGTGACCTATGGGATTCCTACACAGCAGATCCACAAGAACTGACGACAGGTGCTTTCCTGAAGAAATGTGCTAGATTATATCTTAAGAGCAAAGCATCGAGAGGAGCGGCGGCCAACTGATTGTGGAGAATAATTCATCATCCATTCATTCATATTCCGTTATATTAGTCGCCGTATTTTTACATATTCATTCACGTATTCAATAAATAATTATCACTGCTACCCAACTATCCAATCTATCTCTCGACAACCCTTTGGTTTAGAGAGAGAGAGAGGAAAGAGAGAGAGAGAAAGCAAGCAAAACGACAACTTAAATAAGACATTATCCCTTGGGGCGAGCTGGCCCGGGGCGAGCTGGCTCGGGGCGAGCTGGCCCAGGTCGACTGGGGCGAGCTGGCCCTGGGGCGAGTGGGCCCGTTTCCATACTATAAGCTTGGATGAGGTGAACATGAAACGCACATACACTATGAATTATGATAATAACAACACTGTTCATAAAATTGTCACGAACGAATTAACAGATTATGTGTATACTAACAATCATGACGAATCTGTTAAGGGAGGTAAATCTAAAAACAATAACAGAGACAATTACGACCATTCATATATGGCTGAGTATAATATGGGAGATTACTCACATATAGGATGTGGAAGTATATACACTAACACATATGTTAATCATAATAATGGTTCTGCAGCAAGCATTGATAAAGTTCTCATTGATTTTGGTGCTAATATGAAGCCCCATTATGAAATATGTGATAATGATTTTAAATGTGCTAATGTTAATGAAAATTGCTGTCTTGACAGCGATTTTGTTTCTCTTATGGATGCTGAGTATATGACATACCGGTACTCGCCTAGTATGGTTGATCACATAGCTATGAGTGCTAGTAACTGTTGTGTAAATGGTGAAGAGGTGGAGAATAGAACTTCAAACTCTGGCAACGCTCTTTATGACCATCTTGTCACTAATGGTCATGAGGAATGCGATTTTGAAACTTATTCTGAAAATAGTGTTGACAGCGATAGACATAAATCTATTGTTATGGTTGCTGATTTTATTACGCCACCTAGTGTGGTGTTTCTAGCATTTGGTTTTTTTTATATCGCATGGAGTACAGGGCGAATGTATTCTTGGAGATTGTTTGTACCTTACTCAATCGTACCGATATAATCACGTAGATGCCGAAATTGTAAAGTTAACGTCAGCGGTGTATAATACGTTTATGAAAATATGATAAATCCTATCGATAGAGTCAGGACAGGCTCAAATTGTAAACTTAAAGTCACCGGTGTAATAATATGTTGTTGAAAATATAAATAATCTGATAGCCTGAAAATATTGTATAACCTATTGGGAGCCCATAATAAATGGGAATAACCTATTGGGAGCCCCTGCATGTAGTGAACTGAATTGCGGGTATTTTATGGAGATTGTTTGTACCTTACTGAATCGTACCGATATAATCACGTAGATGCCGAAGTTGTAAAGTTAACGCCACTGGTGTATAATATGTTTATGATAAATCGTATCGATAGAGTGAGGACAGGCTCAAATTGTAAACTTAAAGTCGAAAATATAAATAATCTGATAGCCTGAAAATATTGTATAACCTGTTGGGAGCCCCTGGTGTAGTGAACTGAATTATGGGTAATTTTAATTGGAGTGCGCATGTCTGTTTTTTTTGTAGTAACGGCCATCTTTTATTTTCTGTAATTATGGTAAGAGTTTATGGTTTAATTTATTTATTATTTAAGTTTGTTTCAATTTTTGAATGGTTTTATGTTAACCCGATAATTTGTATTTTGTAAAGAATAAAATTGTTTGAAGAAAAATGGCGAATTTCCAAATTTCCGGCTTCGGATGCTGTTCTGAGTGTCAGCTCGATAGTGAGACTGTGACGGTGTGAGTGACTGAGAGTCTCAAGTTAGTTTATTTACAGTTGTGTTCCGAGTATTTTTTGTAGTCAAATATTAATGAAATACGCTTTGTTTATATATACTAATTTGCTTATTTATAGAAACGTGTAATATTAATTTGAAAGTTATTTCGATAGACTATTTGTTTTTAGTTGAAGATAAAACAAATTTGGAAAACAAATATTATAACCCATTGAGAGCCTCGTGAAGTGTATTGTGGGTATTTTAATATAATTGCGCATGCGCAGTCTATATGCGTTCTTTTGGGGAAATTCGCCATTTTGGTTAAGTGAAACAATGGTATGAGTTCAATGTTTGTTTGTATATAAGAAAGTATATTGAATTTTGGAGGCCGACAATTGTATCTATTTGAAGATTAAAAGTTGCTTGAAGCCAATATTTATTTAAAGAAAATTCCGAAGTTGTCAAGTATATGAGTTCGGCGTCGCATGCTCCGACACTGCTGTAGCACCATTGATTATAATTTGCTAGACGTCTTTGGAGAAAGCATTTTGTTATTATTTAATATTACTAGTCAATCAATGTTAAAATTGAAGAGTTATGGTTTGTTTGTTTTTTATATCAAAGAATTTTGGAAATGTTTTTGAAATCTTATTCGGATAACTCTATTTATATGAAGATAAAAATATTTTTAAAAATAAAAATTGATAGCCTGTTGGGAACCTCGAAAAGTGCATTGTGGGTATTTTAAATTGTAACCCATTGAGAACCTCGTGAGGTGTACTGGGTAATATTGGTGTGCGAATACGCTTTGTTTATTACGCCACACCGTGGTGTTGCTTGGTACGCAGATTTTCATATTCTGTGGTCGATCGATAATCCACTGGGCGACTGTATTATTATGGTTACCGATAGAGTCACGATAGTACAACAAAGATTAGCACATGTGTTTACGTCAAGGTGTACTTGTGGGGGCACGTTTCTATTATGAAGGTTCGCTATCCCGAAGGTCCGCTATTCCGAAGGTTCTCTATTCCGAAGGTTTTTGTTATTTTTAGGTAAATTCTATATTCTAAAGTATTGAGACTAATTTGAGAGGGTTCATTATCACAAAGATTCTTTTTACGGAGTGTGCGCTCACATCCGAACTGATCCTGCGCGCATACCGATACAGATACAGGAGGAAATAACTTAACTTAGAACATTAAATGTGATTTTGTTTTGTTTTCGCGGGTTTTCTTGAGATTTAATGTCATTACGTGGGCCCATACTTTTGAATTCTTGGCATATAATATGAATGTTGTGGTATATTGTGGACCCTCCCCCATTGGGACATGACACAGGTACAGTTGACTTAAGTGATGTTCTGTGTGGGCTCCAATTTGGAGTTCAATATTTTAAGGGCGAAATTTAGGATTTTATGGGCCCATACCTTTGAACTCTGGGCATATAATATGATTATTGGGGGCATGTCTCTAATCCGAAGGTTCACTATCCAGAATGTCCACTATTCCGAAATTTCTCTGAATGTTCGCTATTCCGAAGGTTCACCAATTAGAAGGTTCGTTATTCCGAAGGTTCTGTATTCCGAAGGTTTTTGTTATTTTAATTCTATATTCTAAAGTATTGGGAGGGTTCATTATCACGAAGATTCTTTTTATGAAGGAAATAACTTAAAACATTAAATGTGATTTTGTTTTGTTTTCGCGGGTTTTCTTGAGTTTAATGTCATTACATATGACTTTATTTCTCATTAAATATTCACGCCAAGCAGCCCACACAATTGCTATGTTTCCATGCGATTTAATGTCACTACGTATAATATCTCAATAATCTGAGGCAAGAGTACGCCTGCTAAAGGCGAATTATAACAGTGGGGCTATAACGCTCAATGAATACTGGGAACTATAACAAACTGCGCAGCAGAATATCGCTGATTAAACGAGTATGAGATGAGCCTAACTGCAATTGTGACTTTGTTTAAAGGCCCACTTAATTTTCGAGTCATTCATTTTTGTTATAGTATATACGGTTTTAATAACAATTTATGCCATAAAATTTGAATAAATTACTATAATTCATCACCATTTGAAACGCAGAATCCTTCTATCTCCTAGTTTGAAACACCTTTAAAATACCGCGACAAGTCGTGCGTCGTATATCTAGCAATTAGCAACTAACATGTCCTCTTCGGCTTTCCATAGATTTCAACGTAATTTGATACTTATGGGTATTTGTGTCCAGGAAGTGTTTTGGACGGGTCAAATCGTGAGCCCGACCTGACCTTTAAAACTGTCAATGCAAGGTCAATTTGGGTAAAACGGACAAATTTCGGCGAAATTTGATACCTAGGGATACTTTTGTCCGGGGAGTGTTTTGAACGGGTCAAATCGTGACATCGGCGTGATTTTGACCTTCAATGTGGTCAATCAAAGGTCAAATCGGGTAAAACGGATGGATTTCGATGAAATTTGATACCTATGGGTACTTTTGTCGGGGGAGTGTTTTGGACGGGTCAAATCATGACTCCGACCTTACCTTGACCTTCAAAATTGTTAATTAAAGGTCAAGTGGGGTAAAACGGACGGATTTCGACGAAATTTGATACCTAGTGGTACTTATAAATCTCCGGGTGGGGGTGTTTTGGACGGGTCAAATCATGACCCTGACCTGATCTTGACTTTCGAAATAGTCAATTGAAGGTCAAATCGCGCCTTTCGCCGGAAATCAGATGGGAAACATCCCGGACGAAGTCGGGCCCATCAGCTTGTGTAATAAAGAAGACAGTTTGAAGAAAGTAATGTATAACACGAGAAACGGGAAAACTTGAAATATAGAAGTATGCAAATTTCCCAGATAAAATTTGAAAGCTAGTTTATAGAATAATTGTATTATAATTTATATTTATGGCTAATAATATGATCTTGGTGGCGTTACCATTTCTGACTATGGTTTTCTTGTACCACTTGCTACTGGTATAAATGACCATAATGGTAAAATTTGGTGCTAGAAAAAAAGATTACGCTTTTCGTGTACACAATTTGGAGAAACATGCACTACAATCGTACAGAAGATGTACCAATTATTTAGCACAAAAACAGGATGGAGATTTTAATAGCGATAGTGAGAAAATGGAATACGAATATAATTGTATTCACGATAGAATTGTGAATTACACGACAAGATCTCACACATCGGATATAACTTTGAGATCGTTTAATGGTAGCCATCCTGAATTGTCTGATTATATTAGGGATGCAAGGGAGATATTGTACGGTGACTTAGATGATCAATCGATTGATGTCAATGGACATGAGTATTCAAGAATATCAATGCCCATCGACATCACCGACAATAATACACCAAATAAAGATAATAGGCAAGAAAAATATTGTGCTGTAAATCAGTATACAGGTGAATACAATTATGGTATTATGAGCACAAATGTTACTCATGAAAATTATTGTGTTGCAAATGATGTTAACATATGTAGCACCGGTCATTGTGTATCTGTTGTTAATGATAATTGTATGCCATATCATGCTTGCACTGATAATTACAATCATTGGATTCCAAAACATGGTAAATATCGGAACATGAACATAGATTATGAAGATAACATAGACAAAAATAAAATAAACGCGCACACAAACTCGTGTACTTCAATCACAGAAAACGACATACAACCGAAACTCTCCGAAATTATTGGTAACGTTAGGGAAACCCTGTATGGCTACATAGATGACCAACTTTTATTAGAACCGAACGAGATAACATCTGTGTCTCAAAAAACGCCAACTAACAATAACCAGTCGACACTTGTGAATGCCCCACAAAGTAAAAAAAACGGTATCTATTCTGTCTATTAACGTTTGCGGTCTACGACAAAAATTACATTACCCTGAGTTTCAAAACATGTGCCAAAACCATGACATCATATGTTTCATGGAAACCAAGACTGATGACTGCGATGTACTTGAATTGCCTGGTTATACATTCTACATGAAAAATAGACAGAAATTATCTAATATCAGATCTGGAGGAATAGTGGTAGGAGTCCGGGATAATACCCAGATTAACGTCCGGGTTATCCCTACAAATTGTAAATTCGTTTCGTGGTTTGAGATACATAGTCAATCATCGGGAAACCTGTTTAGATTGATATTGGGTGCAATATATATCCCACCAGAGAGCAGTAGATACACCTCAACCGATGCAATGGTACAAATAGAATCAGAATACCTTGATTTCATCGAACGATGGGATGATGTAAAAATCATATTAACTGGTGACTTTAATTCACGGGTCAGCACAGACATAGATTTTGCGATGATCGATGATGACGATCTACTTCTCCTACCATCGTGTATACTTAATCAAATATGCGAACATTTGGCACGGATAGATGATGCAGGATGGTCACGTGAGCGCACAAGTAAGGACGAATCAAAGAATAGTTACGGTAACAAACTACTTGACTTTTGTAAACGTAATATATTCACAGACATGACAATTGGAACTTATTCCCTATTCCTTATTTTCAAAAATGTCGTTTTCGACCGATTTGACGGCATGGTTGGGTGGCCCGCCCCAAATACCACCTAGAAACACCCCGACCCCCCCCCCACCCATCACCCCCGGGGGGTGCCACCCCGTGGGGGTGAAAATGGGGTGTGGACCATTTTCGAGAACGGTAAGGATTTCGACCGATTTGACGGCATGGGTGGGTGGCCCGCCCCAAATACCACCTAGAAACACCCCGACCCCCCACCCATCACCCCGGGGGGTGCCACCCCGAGGGGGTGAAAATGGGGTATGGACCATTTTCGAGAACGGTAAGGATTTCGACCGATTTGACGGCATCGGTGGGTGGCCCGCCCCAAATACCACCTAGAAACACCCCGACCCCCACCCATCACCCCCGGGGGGTGCCACCCCGAGGGGGTGAAAATGGGGTGTGGACCATTTTCGAGAACGGTAAGGATTTCGACCGATTTGACGGCATGGGTGGGTGGCCCGCCCCAAATATCACATAGAAACACCCCGACCCCCCACCCATCACCCCCGGGGGTGCCACCCCGAGGGGGTGAAAATGGGGTGTGGACCATTTTCGAGAACGGTAAGGATTTCGACCGATTTGACGGCATGGGTGGGTGGCCCGCCCCAAATACCACCTAGAAACACCCCGATCCCCCACCCATCACCCCGGGGGGTGCCACCCCGAGAGGGTGAAAATGGGGTGTGGACCATTTTCGAGAACGGTAAGGATTTCGACCGATTTGACGGCATGGTGGGTGGCCCGCCCCAAATACCACCTAGAAACACCCCGACCCCCACCCATCACCCCCGGGGGTGCCACCCCGAGGGAGTGAAAATGGGGTGTGGACCATTTTCGAGAACGGTAAGGATTTCGACCGATTTGACGGCATGAGTGGGTGGCCCGCCCCAAATACCACCTAGAAACACCCCGACCCCCACCCATCACCCCCGGGTGGTGCCACCCCGAGGGGGTGAAAAAGGGTGTGGACCATTTTCGAGAACGGTAAGGATTTCGACCGATTTGACGGCATGGGTGGGTGGCCCGCCCCAAATACCACCTAGAAACACCCATCACCCCCACCCATCACCCCCGGGGGGTGCCACAACGAGGGGGTGAAAATGGGGTGTGGACCATTTTCGAGAACGGTAAGGATTTCGACCGATTTGACGGCATGGGTGGGTGGCCCGCCCCAAATACCACATAGAAACACCCCCACCCATCACCCTCGGGGGTGCCACCCCGAGGGGGTGAAAATGGGGTATGGACATTTTCGAGAACGGTAATGATTTCGACCGATTTGACGGCATGGGTGGGTGGCCCGCCCCAAATACCACCTAGAAACACCCCGACCCCCCACCATCACCCTCGGGGGGTGCGACCCCGAGGGGGTGAAAATGGGGTGTGGACCATTTTCGAGAACGGTAAAGATTTCGACCGATTTGACGGCATGGGTGAGTGGCCCGCCCCAAATACCACCTAGAAACACCCCGACCCCCCACCCATCACCCTCGGGGGGTGCCACCCCGAGGGGGTGAAAATGGGGTGTGGACCATTTTCGAGAACGGTAAGGTTTTCGACCGATTTGACGGCATGGGTGGGTGGCCCGCCCCAAATACCACCTAGAAACGCCCCGACTCCCCACCCATCACCCCCAGGGGAGTGCCACCCGAGGGGGTGAAAATGGGGTGTGGACCATTTTCGAGAACGGTAAGGATTTCGACCAATTTGACGGCATGGGTGGGTGGCCCACCCCAAATACCACCTAGAAACACCCCGACCCCCCACCCATCACCCTCGGGGGGTGCCACCCCGAGGGGGTGAAAATGGGGTGTGGACCATTTTCGAGAACGGTAAGGATTTCGACCGATTTGACGGCATGGGTGGGTGGCCCGCCCCAAATACCACCTAGAAACACACCGACCCCCCACCCATCACCTCCGGGGGGGGTGCCACCCCGAGGGGGTGAAAATGGGGTGTGGACCATTTTCGAGAACGGTAAGGATTTCGACTGATTTGACGGCATGGGTGGGTGGCCCGCCCCAATTACCACCTAGAAACACCCCGACCCCCCACCCATCACCCCCGGGGGGTGCCACCCCGAGGGGGTGAAAATGGGGTGTGGACCATTTTCGAGAACGGTAAGGATTTCGACCGATTTGACGGCATGGGTGGGTGGCCCGCCCCAAATACCACCTAGAAACACCCCGACCCCACCCATCACCCCCGGGGGGTGCCACCCCGAGGGGTGAAAAAGGGGTGTGGACCATTTTCGAAAACGGTAAGGATTTCGACCGATTTGACGGCATGGGTGGGTGGCCCGCCCCAAATACCACCTAGAAACACCCAGACCCCCCACCCATCACCCCCGGGGGGTGCCACCCCGAGGTGGTGAAAATGGGGTGTGGACCATTTTCGAGAACGGTAAGGATTTCGACCGATTTGACGGCATGGGTGGGTGGCCCGCCCCAAATACCACCTAGAAACACCCCGACCCCCACCCATCACCCTCGGGGGGTGCCACCCCGAGGGGGTGAAAATGGGGTATGGACATTTTCGAGAACGGTAAGGATTTCGACCGATTTGACGGCATGGGTGGGTGGCCCGCCCCAAATACCACCTAGAAACACCCCGACCCCCCACCCATCACCCTCGGGGGGTGCCACCCCGAGGGGGTGAAAATGGGGTGTGGACCATTTTCGAGAACGGTAAGGTTTTCGACCGATTTGACGGCATGGGTGGGTGGCCCGCCCCAAATACCACCTAGAAACGCCCCGACTCCCCACCCATCACCCCCAGGGGAGTGCCACCCGAGGGGGTGAAAATGGGGTGTGGACCATTTTCGAGAACGGTAAGGATTTCGACCAATTTGACGGCATGGGTGGGTGGCCCACCCCAAATACCACCTAGAAACACCCCGACCCCCCACCCATCACCCTCGGGGGGTGCCACCCCGAGGGGGTGAAAATGGGGTGTGGACCATTTTCGAGAACGGTAAGGATTTCGACCGATTTGACGGCATGGGTGGGTGGCCCGCCCCAAATACCACCTAGAAACACACCGACCCCCCACCCATCACCCCCGGGGGGGTGCCACCCCGAGGGGGTGAAAATGGGGTGTGGACCATTTTCGAGAACGGTAAGGATTTCGACTGATTTGACGGCATGGGTGGGTGGCCCGCCCCAAATACCACCTAGAAACACCCCGACCCCCCACCCATCACCCCCGGGGGTGCCACCCCGAGGGGGTGAAAATGGGGTGTGGACCATTTTCGAGAACGGTAAGGATTTCGACCGATTTGACGGCATGGGTGGGTGGCCCGCCCCAAATACCACCTAGAAACACCCCGACCCCCCACCCATCACCCCCGGGGGTGCCACCCCGAGGGGGTGAAAATGGGGTGTGGACCATTTTCGAGAACGGTAAGGATTTCGACCGATTTGACGGCATGGGTGGGTGGCCCGCCCCAAATACCACCTAGAAACACCCCGACCCCCCACCCATGTGGTATATCAACGGCGTCATTGACACATTTTGGGCCATCGGAATATCTCGCTGACAATTCTATCTGATTTAGCGCACCGAGAAGCCCCTAAATACCAAATTTCAGTTCGATAACTTGAAATATGTAAGAGAAATCCATCGACAATGTTTCCTACTGTAAAGTCTCATTGCAATTTGGCGAACCCCTTGAGGAACATGGTTTGATTGACGTATGTTCACGTTGTCTACATCAGAGTTCGTCGGTTGTTTGGCGTCAAACCAAGTGTACGATGGACCAGGGCATGCCCGACTTGATAGGAATCGCCCTGTATGCGACCAAATCTGTTTCCAATTATGATATCTGCACGGTGTATTCGTTGACCTCTTAGAGAGTTTGAACTCTAAGTCACGCCCACAAAGTACATCAATTTCCACCACGTATTTTCAAATGGCTGTATCTCATAGACGTCTCAACGTGCGGAGCTGAACGATACGTCGTTTGGACGGATACATCATCGGCTACTCCATGGTGTACAATTTGAATATATACTCATAACGATAATTCAACTATTAAAGGGCACAAGTCAACAAAGTGGCTCAATTTTGTTTGGTTTCCATTAATCATGATATTCGAATTAAATACAAGTTTTGGAGAAAGAGCTAATATGAGGGTATCACCCTCCCTTTTTGGTGCGCGGAATTCAGGGTGTTTTGAAGCTGTACGCGGGATTCATACCCCCAAAATAACTGGTATTCGGGTTCGAGCAAATCATCTTGAACGCAGGTTTTGATGGCGCAAAATAATATTTTGTGCTAATTATCTGTATGAATGAATGGGTAGAATAGCTTATTGTGCATATTCGACCACCATGTCATTATAGAGTACCATTAATCATATCATAACGGCCTCATAACGCCCATAACGCGACCGGCACTTCTGCTTGTATCTGTCTGATATAAAAACAGACAATTTGCATGTCATTTATCGCATATTATTTCTTAACATGTATTCAGGATTCACCCCCCAAAATAAACTGGTATTCAGGATTCACCCCCCCCCCCAAATTAACTGGTATTCGGGATTCAGGGGGAAGGGGTGATACCATCGAATATGACAATGACGTCGCCCTGAGTCAACCAAAAAAAAACATCATTGGCACAATTTCATGCTGTCATGAACGACCTTGACCTTGCCATATAATTTTGGCAAATGGCATTTTTGTGGTCACCAATATATGTGCTACATACTCACAAAAAAAGGGCTATATAACCAACTATTTTTGACAATAATTTGCCCATATGTTTGCAATAGGCTGATTCACCCCCCCCCCCCAAACGTGGTCACAAATAAGATAAATCTCCCAGAATCAGAAATTGAATGACAGTAATTTGCCCATAGTCCGGGAGCCAGTAGGGGTACCCTTGCACCCCCTGGGACCCCACTCACTTTGTTCCTTATTATGTCCTTTTAAGCAATGTTAACAAACAAAAAAGTGGCCTTTTATATATAGACTCCAGACAGGATGGCGTCCATCATGGCCGCCGTTTTTTAGACCAGACCCTAAGTCAGTTTTATGCAAATTATAGCAGGAAAATCTGGTAAAATGTATACAACTGTATGTATTTTCGTGAAGCTAGGACATAATGACACTTTTTTGGGACAAAATTGAAACTCAACATCCACGATGGCGGCCAAAATGGCCGCCGAAAGTTGAAAATATGACATTTTTTCACAAATATCTTCTAGATCAATTCATGCTGTTTGGAACTGGTTGAGTAATTTTACTTTATTTTGTGTTTTGTATATTAACTGATCATGGGAGAAATTACATATGCAATTAATGGGGTCCTAGCCCCTTCCGATCCATCAACAATTCGATTTTACAGAACGCGGTACAAAATTTTACAAAAAATCAGAATTGGGATTCTAGTCACATTTCAACATGAAGTAAAAAGAACATTGTAATGTAAGTGGGGCATGTCATTACCTATTAATATTCCAACTCTCTGGAACCAAAAATCTTACCTTGGCTCAAAATGGCTGCGAAAATGGCCGCCAAAATATGGAAAATGGTAAATATTGCCCAGGGTTTCCTGCAATCGCTTACATGTTGTGGTTGATGTATACAATCGGCTAATCTGTATTCTATGCATTGCATACCAACATGTCTGATGCACCATGGATTATTTTTACTATTGTCACCATTGACATCACCAGAAATATTGGATTTAGAAATATTGGATTTTTCTCTCACAAACTTGACATAAATATCGGCAAAAATTCACTTTTCAGGGTTCGATCATTTGTTCAAGTAGAATGCAACTATCTTTGGTATCAAAGGTGTTTATTGTTTTTGTCTATCTTAAATGTGTCACACTACGGTGTTTATAGACTAAATTGCTCAAGATGGCTTCCAAAATGGCAGCCAAATTTGTAAAAAGTTTAAAGTTAACATATCCCGAACATTATTCTCTGCGTTATCCAAAAAAAAGGTAGCAAGCAAATTGTGACTCACTTGGTTATTTTACGTGTTAGTTAATCAACTGACAACTACGTTCTATTATGTTTGTCCCAGTTCCGTATGGGGCATGACAAATTCATTTTAAAGTTGCAGTATGGAATTTTGCGGAGAACCTCTTTTGTGATTATGGCCATATTATTGAAAGGAAATGGGCAGAACTTTGAGACGGAACTGAGATGAACAATGATATGTCAGTACTCTGGCCCATTGTGATAACAAATTATCAATTGGATACAGGGTGGAAGCCAAGATGGCAGCCAGGGAGTTACTCTATGATCATAGATGAGGACACTAGGTATACAGGGAGTTATTGTATGGTCATGAATGATGTGTGGGTATATATGGAGTGCCCTGTTGGAAACGGTGGAACGTATATTTATATATGTTGTGGAAGTGGTATCATTGCTGATATATGGGGAGTAGACGTATTATCATGGATGGCGTGTATGAGTATGGCAAGTATGGAACTTATGCGTGGTCATATGTGCGGATATCTGGAAGGGCTCACCATTGGTGATGTGCATATATATACCTGCATTGACACTATGGTCATGGGTATGGCGCATATGTATATATGTAGTGGTTGTATGGTCCATTGTGAGGTGAATATGTATACACTGAGTGACTGTATGGTCGTGAATGTAGTGAATATGTATACACATAGTGACCAGCCCTCTTAATTCAGATTGTTTGGCTTCGGCAATCCGCTACGGCAACAGTATGCCGTGGCCCAGTTTGCTTCAGCAATGCTGATTGCCGTAGCCAATTATGAAGGCTGAGTGACTATATGGTCATGTGTCGGGTATTGGTGTGTACCTGGTGTTCATGCATGGTGACTCGTGGCTGTATCGTCATTTGTGGTATGTACGGGTATAACCAAGTACGACCAGGTGTACGTGTATAAACTGGGTGACTATGTTGTCATTTGTGTGGTGCTTATGTACATATGGAGTGACTGGGGTAATGTGTGGGTTGTACATGTGTACCTTGAGTGGCTATCGCTTTCCACAATAATTCAAGGATATGTTAATCAATAGAGAGGTCATGTCAGATATTTCTCCATCTTGATGGTGTTTATGTAGATGGGGGATGTTAAGCGTGGAAAGCGATAGCCACCCATTATCACACAGTCATTACATATATGCATAGACTTAATAATATAGTGACCCACTGTATACACCTGACCCATGACCATGGATGACAATACAGCCACGCATCACAATACAGGCACACCGGGTATACTCCTAAACATGACCCATAACCATATATTCACTCCTTGTATACCCATTCATCTCACCATTGGCCATAAGGTAATCCAACGTATACATATTCTCCAAACACATAATCAAATAGACAATCAATATATACATCAACAACACAACAATGACCATACGGTCACTCCGGTATACATATGCACCTTACCACTGGCCATATAGCCACTCGCTTCATACACATACCCTCACCCATGTCACCAGGTATACTCTTTCATCTGACCTATGGTCATATAGTCACCCCGTTCAAAACATTAATACATGATCATGGTCAATCCTTGTATACATATTCATCTCAACATTGGCCATGTCACTCCATGTATCCCTAACTGTCACACCGTAACCGAATAGCCACTCAAGATATACTAATACACCCCAGCCATGTCAGTATAGTCACTCCATGTATGCATGTGTACCTCATCCATGGACATACGGCCACTCGCTATATACATATATCCCTAGCCCATGACAATAAAGTATCACGTGTGTACCGTATACTGGTATAACCTAAACATGACCATGCATACCGCCACAAGTCACCAAACAGGAACACCAGGTACATGTATACTCATACGCCTGACACATGACCATTTAGTCACCCCATGTATAGATGTTCATTACATTTATAATCATACATTCACTACTTGTATACCTACATGTACTCATCTCACCGTTAACCATACAGTCACTGCCTGTATACATATTCGACACACATACCCATATAACCACTCGATATACATATGCAGCCCACCCAAGACCATAGATTCACTCCATGTATACATGTAAAATACTCACTAATGGCCATTCAGCCCTTCCAGATATACCCAAAAAACCCACACACACGGCCACTCAAACAATCTATATTTGCATATACACCTCACACATGACAATTAAGCAATTTACTGTATAATCATACACGCCGTCCACGATAAGCTAAGCTGTATACACCCACCAATGATAATACAATTCATGAGATATATAAATATACATCCCACCCGTTACCACAATGATACTCCCTATATACCCACACGCTCGATAATGTCCACCCAGATTACTCCAAGTTCAATCATGACCGTACAGTCATTCCATGTATACATATACACATTACCCGTAACCATAAAATCACTTCCTATTTATCCACACACCCCATCCATGATCATACAGACAACATATGTACATCCCACTCATGACCTTACAGTCACTCCATATATATATGAGGATTAACTGTCATGTGGACTGTTTTTATGGAGATGTAACCGTGAGGTAAGTGGTTATAACTTGTGTAAAACCCGAAGGGTTTTACATACAAGTTATGACCACTTACCTCCCGGTGACATCTCGATAAAAAACAGTCCACATGACAGTTAATTCTTATTTTTATATACATTTAGCGAAAAAGCCACTTTTGTAAATGTATTTAAATCGAAAAGTGTATCGTGACAAAACCAGCCCAAAATATCCCATAGCACTCTTGGCAAAAGTCAACAGGAACAATATCTTTATATTGAAACCTGATGATTTATTAAGTCAATCCCGCGCGAGTCCAAATGCGCCCAAAACAATACGCGTTTTTCTTTCCGAAATCGATGACACGTCGATGTAATAATGGGGTTGCAGTTATGAGCTGTTGCGCGTTCACCGAGAAATAATTGCAACTGGTCGATCACGTCTAAAATGATATAAAATGACGATGATCGACGATCTGTTTGTCAAACCGTGAATTTATCATTTATTGTGACAAAAAATCGCATTTATACTATTATTATGATCATTTTTTGGAAGGTCGGCGTACGATTATCGGCATTTTTTGGAATACCGAATACCTCCTAACAGAGGGGCCGGAATACGGCGTACCCCATAACAGGGCATGGAATATGGCGTACGAAAAGGGGGTGGGGGCCTCATATATAGCAACATTTTACGGTCCGTTTTGACCCCATACTGTACCTACGCCCAATTTGTGGCCGGGTATAATGGGCTACCCGGGTACTCTTATTGTGGTGATTTGCCCCTATAACAGGGTGTATATGTACGAATTCACTCCAAAATTGGCCATAAATGGGATTGACCCCCCCCCCCCCCCCAGTGTGGCTATGACGAATTTATCACAAGAGTTGGTCACAAGTGGAGCAGATCTCCCACAATCGGCAATCTAACAATTTCGGGGTTAGTTTTGACTCTACTTGCGCCCAATTCGTGGCCTGGTATAATGAGCTACTTGCTGCCGATCCTGGCCAATCCGGCAAATATTTCGAATCGGTGGCTGAAGAAATACTAGCTACAAAAAACAAATTAGAATTAGAATTAGAAACTGGGAACAGGGAACTATAATATTTTAATTGGAGGCTGAATAAGGAACATGGAGCAAGGAACTAAATGCATGGACTTCCCACACACGAGAACAAAGCCACGTCCCACGTCCCTGATCACGACAAAATACTCCCTAATCTCAGTCAGACACGGAGTCATCAAGTACATTTCTATTCACAAGAATTACGTCGATCGTCGAAATTGATACATTGTCTGTGAACGTTGCAATGACGTCAAATACAAGAATCTATTTTTGCTACATCAAAGGACACCGGCCGCCCTTTGATCAGAACTTGATACCGGCTGCATCAGAATGCATGACCCCAGTGGATGTGGGTGTGGTGTTACTGTGGGGTATTTGGTGTGAGCGTTTGGGGGGGGGGCGTTCTATGTGGTACTTGTGGCGGGCCAGAAGAGACATTTTTGCGGATAAGGAATCAGGAATAAAATGGCTCAAACCCGAGGTATTATCCGGGGTGAGAGGTGATGTGTTTCTAGGTGGTATTTGAGGCCGGCCCCATATTCACCCCCTCGGGGTGGCACCCCCGGGGGTGATGGGTCGTGGTCGGGGTGTTTCTAGGTGGTATTTGGGGCGGGCCACCCACCCATGCCGTCAAATCGGTCGAAATCCTTACCGTTCTCGAAAATGGTCCACACCCCATTTTCACCCCCTCGGGGTGGCACCTCCCGGGGGTGATGGGTGGGGGGTCGGGGTGTTTCTAGGTGGTATTTGGGGCGGGCCACCCACCCATGCCGTCAAATCGGTCGAAATCCTTACCGTTCTCGAAAATGGTCCACACCCCATTTTCACCCCCTCGTTTTGTCTCCCCCGGGGATGATGGTGGGGGGGTCGGGGTGTTTCTAGGTGGTATTTGGGGCGGGCCACCCACCCATGCCGTCAAATCGGTCGAAATCCTTACCGTTCTCGAAAATGGTCCACACCCCATTTTCACCCTCTCGGGGTGGCACCCCCGGGGGTGATGGGTGGGGTCGGGGTGTTTCTAGGTGGTATTTGGGGCGGGCCACCCACCCATGCCGTCAAATCGGTCGAAATCCTTACCGTTCTCGAAAATGGTCCACACCCCATTTTCACCCCTCGGGGTGGCACCCCCGGGGGTGATGGGTGGGGGGTCGGGGTGTTTCTAGGTGGTATTTGGGGCGGGCCACCCACCCATGCCGTCAAATCGGTCGAAATCCTTACCGTTCTCGAAAATGGTCCACACCCCATTTTCACCCCCTCGGGGTGGCACCCCCCGGGGGTGATGGGTGGGGGGTCGGGGTGTTTCTAGGTGGTATTTGGGGCGGGCCACCCACCCATGCCGTCAAATCGGTCGAAATCCTTACCGTTCTCGAAAATGGTCCACACCCCATTTTCACCCCCTCGGGGTGGCACCCCCCGGGGGTGATGGGTGGGGGGTCGGGGTGTTTCTAGGTGGCATTTGGGGCGGGCCACCCAACCATGCCGTCAAATCGGTCGAAAACGACATTTTTGAAAATAAGGAATAAGGAATAGGGAATAAGTTCCAATTGTCATGTCTGTCCATAATATGTCTTTAAGCATATATATAAATCTCCGAAAACAAAAATTCTAAAGCATTAAACGATTTGCTATATTTCCAGGGCATATATTTCATCTGATTTTGCGAGAATCCATATATACTTTTTCACGAGAATCCAGGGTAATTTGCAAGAATATTTACGAGAATCTAGATTTGGATTCTCGCCGAAATATAAGCCCTGATTTCACTCTGAAGTGTGCCTAAATGGCATAAATTGTACCGTGGTTCCCATGTTCGCCAAAGTGGCATAAATTTATTTCAGGATAATACTAATTTTAGGCATTCATTTATATCACTGATATCAGGACAATAAATAGCCATTTCCATTGCATGGAACAAAGAGCGTTATTGTTTATCGGTGTTGTTTTTGGAAGTGGTGGTAGTTAAATTTTATACATTTCGACCCCCAATAAGTATTTCCGAACAAATGAATTATTAACAAGCGTGACATGACATCATTGACGAAGATAATTAACACCGATCTACAAGCAATTAAAGTCTTAAAATGAGCTAAAATTTAACATTTTCTTAAATTTTTTTACATTTTTATCTCTCGCGACATAATTGTCACCAATAAAAACAAATTTGATTCATCGTGGAAGTTAGTCGGTCACTATAAATAATGTCACCATTCAACTGAATGTTGTTGAGCATATTTCAACCAATTTTGGAAGTTTAAATGAATATTTTCTTCACACGCAAAGTAAAATTGACAAATTTCAGGATTTTAGCCTGCTTCGTTGGGACCAAAATTTGTTGTGCACACTCAAGAAACGTCTACCGACACTCGCTAGGCCAAATTATGCCATGACCATGCTATAAACTAGCTTGAAATTGGCAAAACAATGAATTTTTTTTGGTTGAAAAAATTTACATGGGAATCTCCAGTCCATGGCATAGGCATAGAGAACGATTATTTTTCGATAAAAACGAAAATAATGCGAAATGAAAGTCGGCACTCGTCAGAATGGTGCAGAATAACATACGAGTCTTGTTATATGCGAAAATTTGACCTCATTCGATAAATTAGTCTCGTAATTAAGGAATCAATCAGTCAATGGCGCTCGGACATGTGGAATTCCGTCGCACTGTTAGTGTTACTGTAGATGGCAGACGCAATTTTGAAATGTAAACACGCACCAAACACGCATCAAATTTACCTTTTGTGAGAATAACAAACGCGCAACCTTGATCAAAGTAATACAATACACAACAACACATAGAATAACACTGATATAAACACGGTATAAGTGAGAATAAGACGCGTATTCAGACGTGGAATTTGACAACATTTCGTCGTTTTATCTGTTTTGCGCACGTCACTTTCCATATTTGGAATTTCCATATATGGGATTTGTGTTAACCTCAATACCGATCAAGTTATCTTAGCATAAACATAAAATATATTGTAATTTATGCAACTACGACCCTGGTAACCCTGATAACTAATAAAATATACCGGCCAATTCATTTTAAGATCGTTATTTCACTTTGCTTTAGGCATAAATACACTCTTAAACGCACATAAACGACCCATTGGCGTTAAATTAAATATACTCGGTATTTATTAATATTAGTTTTTTATTGCTCAGTATAGAGTTAGACCCTTGACACCTGTCAATATATTTGGGCTGAATTCATATGATGCGGTATTATTCCTCGAAATAAACAACAAACCCGTCGTTACTTCGAAATGTCGTTTGGGCTAACATTTACACAAATCCTCCGTGTGTTCTCCTCAATTGACACACAGGTTCTCAGTCGACACACAGGTTATCCCAGAAAGTGGTGTGAAATAAACAGCCAAGGTTTGGCTGAAATGACTTGCCACGCACGCAGCTCCCTGCTCTGCGTGTGCACCTTCATCAAAAGAGCGCCAACGATCTAATCATTGCGCTTTTTAGCCTTCACGCACTCCTTGCGCTATATGCAGCATCTGACTCGATCCCAACGCCTCGAATACCAAACGAATTTTCACCGATCGGCACGAATATATATATGCGAACCCAACGCGATTCCCGTTACAGTCGTTTAACCTGGCGCTACGATTAATTTGAACATCGTAAAACTAACTTAAAATTGCAAAATGAAAAATCATTCTGCCCGTGACAACCAATTTTACGGGCGGGAAAGGTGCGGTCTAACTTATTACGCCACATGGTGGCCGGTGTATCTAGTTTCGGTGATTTTGATATTGTGTGGTGGACAGGACGAATGTATTCTTGGAGATTTTTTGTACCTTACTCAATCGTACCAATAGAATCACGTATATGCTGAAATTGTAAAGTTAACGGCACCGGTGTATAATATGTTTTTGAAAATATGATAAATCGTATCCATAGGGTCAGGACAGGCTGAAATTGTAAACTTAAAGTCACCGGTGTAATAATATGTTGTTGAAAATATAAATAATCTGATAGCCTGAAAATAATAGATCACCCATTGGGAGACCCTGGTGTATTCTTGGATATTTTTATTTGTACCTTACTCAATCGTACCGATAGAATCACGTAGATGCTTAAATTGTAAAGTTAACGTCACCGTTGTATAATATGTTTTTGAAAATGTGATAAATCGTATCGATAGAGTCAGGACAGGCTGAAATTGTAAACTTAAAGTCACTTGTTGTTGAAAATATAAATAATTTGATAGACTGAAATTAATGTGTAACCCATTGCGAACCCCTGGTGTGGTGAAGTGAATTGTGGGTAGTTTCATTGTGATTCTCCGCCATCTTTATTTTCTGGAATTATCACCAATATTTCTCCACTCGATTCTCTTAAAATGCACCCGAATCGGTCAAATTCTTTTGATAATTCTATCTAAATACATCTTAGCTACTATTCGGATCTGCTGTCCCGGTCGAAAAGTGTTTAGTTTGACCAAAATGGCAATTGACAAAAGCCTGTTTACAAAATGCGTCTTACTCGATGACCCGTCCACGGTCCACGCTGTAGTGTAAATTTATTATCGAAAACAAATTCAATATCTTCCATCTAAAACATAATTACGCGTTGAACTCTGTCATTTTAAGAATATATAAGTATTACACACATACACACAAAATTTCAGCTCAAAATTTTGAAAAATGACAGTTTTATAGACATAAATCGATTTTAATGGGAAATCCTGTGTTAAATTTTTTCATCGAAAAAAAATAATTTCTTCGATCTAAAAAATAATTACGTGCTGTACACTGTCATTTTATGAATAATAATAATAACTAGAGGTCAGATTCCATGGAATCAGATATACTTCCATGGTATCCCATCCCATCCCATGTGAGTGTTATGCGTATATGTGTGTTCCTCTTCGTGCAAATGCATATTGGTGCCTTACGATCCGATGGTGGACTTGCATTGACATTTCTAAATTTAATATATATTTTGGGACTTCTGTTTGTCTGTTTGTTTGTCTGTTAGCTATGACCGGGAAAACTGCTGGACGGATTTTGACAAAATTTGATACTTTTGTCCAGGGAGTATTTTGGGCGGGTCAAATCGTGACCCCGACCTGACATTGACCTTCAAAAAGGTCAATCCAAGGTCAAATATGGTAAAACAGACGGATTTCAACGAAATTTGATACCTAGGGATACTTTTATCCGGGGAGTCTTTTGTGCGGGTCAAATCGTGACCCCGACCTGACATTGACCTTCGAAATGGTCAGTTCAAGGTCAAATCGAGTAAAACGAACGGATTTCGACGAAATTTGATACCTAGGGTGCCTTTTGTCCGGGGAGTGTTTTAGACAGGTCAAATAGTGACAATAGGTTACTTTTATAGTAGAGCGGGTATACCTATATAGTATATCGGTGAGCATGTTCGTGCATTTGCCTTGCTTCTTGACAAGTCCGTTTGAATTTGCGTCATGAAGAGAGGGTTTGAATTTGAGTAATATATATCACCCGTTACAACGTTATACTCTACCAGGGTTAAACCGTCCAATCTAAATCTTTAAAAAGCGTACTAATCTTGCGTTTAGATACTCGTCGAAAAGTTTTTATCTCAATATCTGAATTCGGAGTAATTTTCCCCATTTGATCTTCGGTGGAATTTGCCAAATCTGAACCCACCCGACACAAACACTCCCTTGAGCAGGTTGCGCTTATAGTAGAGCGGTCAAATTTTGTGGGCGTACCTACATTATACCGGCTTACATGCTCCTGCGTGAAACTCGCTCCTATATTAGCCCGTATGGATTGGGGGCTATCAATCGGCTAGTGATAGACTACATAAGTATACATATTTATGATATATAGCATGGTCACGAGTAAACCGTTCCATCTGAAAATTAGAAAATTGCGCTCTAGATGCGCGTGAACACTAGCCATCAGATGTACTCGTCAAAAAAAATTATCTCGATGTTTGAATTCCCCCCCCCCCTTTGCAATTTTCGTGGAATTTTTCTAAAGTCTCAACCCACCCTTACACGCATTCTCCGTTGGGCATGTTACATTTATAGTATAGCCGTCAAACTTCTGGCACGTACATAAAGTATGTCAACGTACTTGCTACGACATTATCTTGCTCTATAATCAGCCGGTTTGGATTTGGCGGGAAAAATAGTTGCAATATATCCGTACCCCGTAACGCGGAAAGTCCTGGGTAAAAACTCTCGTCCAATTCGGAATATGCAATAAAAAATTTAGAGCTCTGTACTTATAAAAAAAAAAAAAAAAAAAACTCAGTTTATTCATCCCGGTGTATAGTGTGTTTATGGGCGGTAACTCTTCAGGGAAAGCGCGGACACAAGTTTTGATGCCCGTGGGCAGTATGGCATACCGAGGTGTACATACGGTCCAATTTTCGATGCTCTGCTCCTTATAATTTCCGAGATAATAAAATGACATTTTTTCATATAAAGGGAGATAACTCCACGGGGTAAATGCGGACAATATCCGTTATGATCCAAAGGCATAGAACTCATTTATCCCAACATACTTACCAAACTTGAGTTTTCTAGTACTAATAGATTCAGATATTTGGGCGTTGAAAAATGCTGTAGTATAATAATAATAATGAAAAATAATCGAATAAGGGCTATAACTCTGTCTTGAAACATTGGGCCGAAATCCGGATATCATTATCTTTAGTAGACCTCAGATGCCTATATTCATTAGAGATCTCGCGGTCCTGCTGCAATTAGTTTCTGAGTATTTTCAAATAAACGGAAAACTACCCCAATAGAAAAACAATATACTTCCTTGGTTACACCATGGAAGTATAATAATAGGGCGAATCATGAACTGAACAATTCGCAGTTTAGGGATGGTAAATATGAAGTAAAATGATTGTGTGCTGTCCTTAACATTTGTGTGTTGATCTCAAGTGTTTATAATTGACCCCACCCCTGCCTCGAAATTGGGTGACGGGATTGGGAAATTGTCACACAAGGGCCAAAATGCAATTTTTGAAGGACCATAACTCCGTGATTTTCCAATGGATTTTAAAATTGCTTTCAGTTTTGTTATATGCTACTTACTGAGATTGCATATTATGAATTTCATCTGATTCGGAAAAGAGGAACATTTTGGTTATTGGAAAGAATATGGGCCCATATTCAAACTTTGAGTTCCAAAATCTCCGCCAGTTTTTAACGGATTTACGATCTGTTTTCAGATTTGTTATTAGCGTGTATGGTAAATGTTATATTCCAAGTTTCATATAATTCGGAGACGAAATAAATTTGGTACCCCGGACCACCCCTCCCCTGACCCACAACACTGAACCGACACTGGCAAAATTTGGCACACCGCGTGCTCTCTTCAGCCCACACACATTGACGTATCAGATGACATTCAAAGTTCGACATCTTCGGAGGAGATGTGTTATCAAGCACATGGGCCCAAAATTGCAAAATTTGAGGGCCCTAACTTTTTCAGTTTTCAATGGAATTTCGAAATTCTTTCAGTTTCTAGATCGGGTGGTGTTGTAGATGTTAAATTCCAAGTTTCATCTGATTCCAATAAGAATTAAAAATTGGTACCACAGACCACCCCTCCCCAGACCCACAATACTGTACCGACACTGGCCAAATTTGGCCCACCGCGTGCCCTCTTTAGTCCGCACACATTTCCGTATCAGATGAAATCCAAACTTCGACATCTTCGGAGGAGATGTGTTATCAAGCACATGGACCAAACTGCAAAATTTGAGGGCCTGTAACTCTTGCAATTATTATCGGATATCAAAAATCCTTCTTGGTTTGGGTTTGTTTTCGTTCAGGGAATGCATATACTTAAATAGATGAATACCAATCAAAAAAACATTTTTGAGAAAATTTTGCCCCCACCTCAGTGTGAAAGTATATGGCCGACCCTGTTAAATAATCTTTTTCGGACTAAACTGAGAACGGTCATCACGGCTATTAAAACTAAATGCAGTTATCTGGAATGACACGGGAGAACAACAGAGTACAATAAAATAGAGGTTCCCCTGTTTATGGGCGGTAACTCTTCAGGGAAAGCGCGGACACAAGTTTTGATGCCCGTGGGCAGTAGGGCATACCGAGGTGTACATACGGTCCAATTTTCGATGCTCTGCTCCTTATAATTTCCGAGATAATAAAATGACATTTTTTTCATATAAAGGGAGATAACTCCACGGGGTAAATGCGGACAATATCCGTTATGATCCAAAGGCATATAACTCATTTATCCCAACATACTTACCAAACTTACTTACCAAACAAGTTTTCTAGTACTAATAGATTCAGATATTTGGGCGTTGAAAAATACTGTAGTATAATAATAATAATGAAAAATAATCGAATAAGGGCTATAACTCTGTCTTGAAACATTGGGCCGAAATCCGGATATCATTATCTTTAGTAGACCTCAGATGCCTATATTCGTTAGAGATCTCGCGGTCCTGCTGCAATTAGTTTCTGAGTATTTTCAAATAAACGGAAAACTACCCCAATAGAAAAACAATATACTTCCTTGGTTACACCATGGAAGTACAATACTAAATAGTTTTTATATAGCGCTTTATCCCATATGGCCCAGAGCGCTTACATTCCTACTAGTACCCTGCCCTCTACCACACGTGATATACATACATCTATACACACCACGTACCTATAGATATACACATACATCAAAATAATTAAACAACATCTGAGGTAACTTCCCCATAGTGAGCACAGAATAATTCACTCTTTAACAACCAAGTCTTCTGAACAGTTTGCAATGTTATTTCTGCAGTTCGTATTTTACTAGGATTCAACAATTGTCTAGATGCTTTAAAGGGACATCGTACAACGAGGCACAATGTGTCGCATGTTCCCATTATCGCAATTCACATGCAAGCTGGAATGCCCAGCTAGCCACCATCCACCCGTCTGTCGGTGCGTTCTATTCGTGCTTCTTTCACAATGCCACAATAACTGCACTATACATGCATATTAGACAAATCCGTCGTGCCATTTCTTGTTTGTTCATGCCATGGAATGTATACTGTTTATACCTCGATGCACCATCACTCCCATTACACGATATACTTTTTTTGCTTATGTTCAGATGTACACCCACACCAGCCTCTGTATACGTACCTCACACAAATCAAAGCTTATGACGTATGTATATCATTGTACGTATAGTACGCGCTACACATCATCTTCCGAAAAGCTCAATGCATAAACACACATTATTTTTTTTGAATAGTGATCATCATCTTTATTTGAGAACGAGTCTGTTTGACTCTTAGTCCCCGTTAATAATATAATCATTTACAATTTCGACGTCACAATAAATTGAGTAATACTGATTTCACTGGAGTGCACTATTTCAAAGTATAATGTTCCACTATCCGATTACCTTCCAAGCGGAAGTTCCGAGAAGGGTAAATGTTCTGTTTCCTTTTCAGTTCTATGCGGAGTTCATAGAGCTGTTCCATTTGCATTTTCGTGAGATCTAAATTAAAGTATATTTTTTCACTGCCTGTTGTTTTACAGTCCTTTTTATTGTATCCGATAGCATCACGAATCATTTTGTCTCGAGTTTGTTTATTTTTCAGGACTATCTTGACCGGTCGATTTTTATTCGAAGACCTGTTGGCAAGTCTGTAAAAGCACAAGACATCGCTGTCATTAAATTTTGACCTTTCTTGTAATTCATTGCTTATAATGTGCCAGTCCTGTTCTCTTGAATATTCTTCTGTTTGTGACAATTCGGGTATATTTGCTATCACAATGTTGTGGTTCTTTGATTCTGAAATTCCAGTTGGTTCTTTATATGCGTTCATGGGTTTTTAAAGTTTTTCTTCTATAATAGTTTCTAGCATAGTCTGTTTTTCTTGTATTTCTGTTCGCTGCTGTTCAAATAATCGTTTGTTTTTCTCTTCGAATTCTTTTATTAGTTTTTCTGATTTTCTTTTTGATGCCTCTAATTGCGTGTATGTTTCTCCCCGTTCAGTAGTTTGTTTTTCTTCACATCTATTTACTCTTTTTTTCTAGTTTCAACATATTTGACTCTATTTTCTGTAATCTCTTTTCCATTTCTGAAGTGTTTTTTTCCCACATTTGTGTTGTACTTCTTTTCGAAGTTATCAATGCGCTGATCCACTTTAATTTTGATACACGCATCAAATTTGTCCATATTTGCTATTACTTTTTCCAGCAACTTTTCGATGTGTAACATCCAAATACCCATATCCTCAACATCCAAATACCCATATCCTCATATCATTTTCATAATAAGCTCGTCCCTTCTACCTTCGCCGACCGTCTTCAACAGACAAAACCCGCGGAGTTGTTGACAAACTGTGATATTACTGTGTTACATACTGAATCGGACATAATTGAATCCGCCGAAATTGCCTTCTCCCAGGTTATGCTCTTGTGCCAATATATTGCGGGTGGGGTGACGCGCGGTGGATGGATCGTGGTCGGGTTTGGATAGTCGTGGGATGGTGTTGGATTTGCGCGACGATTCGAGTATTATGGCTGCGAATTAATCATGTATATAATCGTGCTTATGTTTGTCCCCAAACTGTACACACCATTGGCAGGTTGGGGCGGCAACAGAGATATCTCGGTATTAAGGATTGCCCTATAACCGCCCGATATGGCCGCCCTGATCTCTAATAAGTTAAGGGACACATGGATTATATATTGGTATATTTAGACATATAATTGGTCGTCTCCCCCAATGGGCAGCAGCTATGATGTTCGGGGCGCCGTGTGGGTCTGGCTTTGTCTGGTTGTTTTGGTCTGATTGTGGTCTGTCTACCGCGCGTTACCCCCCCCCCCTTTACACTTAGAGGTCGCTCATAATTATTCACGTATTTCTTAATAAAGCACATGAAACTGAAATATTATTTATGTATGCCTCTCAGAACTATTTCTTAGCTACTCCGTTTGATTTATTACACTTCTGGGATAAGCCTTGAATGTTTCCACATGTATACATATACCGTTCCACGCCACTTCCATCAAAGTATACTATTCATGTTCGTCTCTTTTAAAGGTACTCAACCCGTAAAGAGGGTCCCCATCTCAACAGATTCCAACAACAACAATCCGATCAGAGGGTCCTATATTACTATTTCTTTGGCTTTGGGGGTAAAAAATATTTGATTCGAGTCGAGGAACCCATCAAACAAAGCTCAGAGTTATTAGATATTGATTTTTGAAAATTCTTATGTTCTCGAGATGAGTACCAATAACTGCCGTCAATTTGGTAACATGCTCGAGATTTTACGCCAAAATTATATTCAAACAGACAAGGATGGATAACTCTATGATCAAGTGGGTAATAACAACGAATATTTTACTGTCTTCTGGGCCAGAAACAATTTCCGATAATGAAAAATAATAGATTTCTAAAATCGATATCTAACAAATCTGAGCTTTGATGGGTGACTTCCTCGACTCGAATCAAATATTTTTGACCCCCGAAGCCATTGAAATAGTAATTGAGAGGAGTTTTATCGGGTTGAGTACCTTTAAGCTATCGTGCATAACAATACACTTCTACATAGATCTGCTTGCGCAAAGGACGGAAAAATGGCGTTTTTTTCTTGATTATGTACTGTTAATTGGTGAATTATACTTGTCACAATATCTGAATCTTCTTATACGATACCACACTGCGAATGAGCAGCATAAACAACGCACATGCATGAAACTGAGTATGAATATATTTGGAAACATATTTGCAGCTCTTGTCCCCATCAGTATGTATGCTTTAATTGTTAACGCTGCAAATTAACGCAGAACATGGATATGTACATATATACAATGGGGTCACTTACATCGTCATCACCATCGTCAACATCCTCATCGTCATCAACATCATCATCATCATCATCATTATTCATCTGCATCATCATCATCGCCATCATCATCATCAACACCATCATCATCAACACCATCATCATCACCATCATCATCATCATCATCATAATCGTCATCATCAACACCATCGTCATCATCATCTTCATCATCCGTATTTTTGTCGCCGTCTTTATACATCTTCGTTAACATCTATCGTCACCATTATCCCGTCATCAACATCGCCAACGTTGTTATCGTCGTCGTCGTCGTCAATCGCCATCAGTGTCGTCGCAAAATCGCCGTAATTTTTTTTTTTTATCATTATCTAGACAAGGTACACATGCTGACATTACACATACATGTGTAATGCCAGCATGTGTACATGTTGTTAATCGAATCATGTTGTGTCATCTCTTGTTTTTTCGTGAATCTTCATGCACGCCTTAACAAATATCGCTAAACTTTTCTGAGTAGCTGGGTTTTGGCTACCGAGTAAAATATAAAATCGTGCTCTAGATGGCTCTTGCCAAAAGTTAGCCGGGATATATCTCATTCTTAGATCCAAGTATTTTGGACAAATCATCACAACGTGGTACTCGTCTTCTATGTGGGTCCTGCATTTTTGACGGGCTCGGGATTTTTCTTCATTTTTACTCCACCTCCCAGACTCACAACGCAGTTTGTGATTACATGTTCTTAGTCGTAATAGTTCTTGGGCTAGATCACGCGGTAGATTTTGCAAATATGATTCATATTTCATTGTCCGTTTAAAGTTCATGTATAATTTACCACGAGAGGAGTTGTACATGTCCCACCACCAAGTCTGAATAAAATGATCTTTGAGTGTGCTTTCGATGGCCATTATTTCTTCGGATGAAATTTTCTGACATGTCCATATATAACTCATGCCGACGGAATCCAATATGCCTTTAACTGATTGAATCCACGTTTTCACCTTGTTCGTCCTACCCAATCCTACCCAATCTGACGAAAAGTAGATAAAGTTCCCGAGCTAAAGGCGAACTCTTGCCCTTTAGTATGCGGTTCCAATATTGAATAATTATATATATATATATATATATATACCTTTATTTCCTCCGTAATACAGAGAGCTTACATATAATGAACAGGAACACAATACAATGATAATTAGTATTTACAGACATTTAACACGAAGAAAATCAAACGTATACCCATATAAAAATGTACCTGGGTAAATCCACCCAGGTTTTTTGGGCCGAAACCCAGGTAAAAATCTATCTACCAAGACATCCACCAACCATCAAGACCCCGCGAAACCTGGGTTTTACCATGATTTACCCACCTGAAACTGGATAAAAACCCTGGTATGGATAAACCTGGGTGTAATTACCCAGGTGACCACACCCAGGTGTACCCTACCTGGGTGTTTCCCACCCAGGTCTACCCTGGTGTTTCCTACCTGGGTGTTTCCCCACCCAGGTGTACCATGGTGTTATTCACCCAGGTGTACCCTGGTGTTTCCTACCTGGGTGTTTCCCACCCAGGTTACCTTGGTGTTATTCACCCAGGTGTACCCTGGTGTTTCCTACCTGGGTGTTTCCCACCCAGGTTACCTTGGTGTTATTCACCCAGGTGTACCCTGGTGTTTCCTACCTGGGTGTTTCCCACCCAGGTGTACCTTGGTGTTATTCACCCAGGTGTACCCTGGTGTTTCCTACCTGGGTGTTCCCCACCCAGGTGTACCTTGATGTTTCCAACCCAGGTGTTCCTTGGTGTTTTCTTACGCCGGTGTACCTTGGTGTTTTCTTACCCAGGTGGATTTCCCATTGAGATGCACCTGGGTTAGAAAACCCCAAGGTACACCCAGATAAGGAAACACCAAGGTACACCTGGGCAGGAAAACACCAAGGTACACCTGGGTAAGAAAACACCAAGGTACACCTCGGTAAGAAAACACCAAGGTACACCTGGGTAAGAAAACACCAAGGTACAACTGGGTAGAAACACCAAGGTACACATGGGTAGGAAACACCAAGGAACACCTGGGTGAATAACACCAAGGTACACCTGGGTGGGGATACCAAAGTGAAATGATGAGGATGGCAATGAAGTAGATTTTGATGGGATGCAGGGGTATTGTTATCAATGGAGTTGTTTTAGTATAATAGAACATTAAGGAAACTGATTGTGCAGCAATACAAGTTTATTCAAGGACAACAAACTAACTAAAGATAAAATACATGTATAGAAACACATGTAATATATAAATATATAAACTCATTAAACTGCATGGGTTAAAACTTACTGACAACAAGAGTTGGGTTAAAATTTTGATTAAAAAACACTTGCAAAGTCCCTCTTCATACATGTATATGGTATGTTAGGCAAGTTACATGTACATGTAGTTGCAATGTATACCGGTACATGACATACCGGTGGACACAAAAATCATTATTTTAGTTCCAATGTCATTTACCAGAATACATGTACATGTTGTACCTTGCAACTACATCTACAGTGAGGTAGTTTTGTCTCATTTAAACTTTCTAAATGGGTTTCTCCCTTTGAATGACATAAACTAATGTGAGTATACACATGAGCTGTGGTGTGAAATACACACCAAAAAATTATTTCTTAGTCTGAGGACATGTTTCCTGTCATTATCTTACTGCTTACAAATATAGATTTGTAATAATGTGCTGTAATGCTCCAGAAATAGTCATATTTTGTCCTGGTTCATAAGAACATATTATTTCTTAGTGTTAGAAGGACATGTTGTCTGTTATTATTTGACTCATAAACCCCCAAATGTACATGTAAACAGAACATTTGGGAAAGAGACACACCATCTTTATCCTTTTTTATATCAGTACTAAGTAGCAATATTGATCAGATAGCAAAATATGCTATAAATAGATTTCAGATGGTAGAGATTAAACAATCACATTAATTGCACCAACTCGAAACAGTTAACATACCCTGTAGAATACAGACTATGATCAAGGAGGGCGTCACACACACCCCCACCACGCTTTGGTATGTGATATTCAAGCCATTTTCAGGTGGTATGCTACATACATGTACATACCCAATGTTATCTGGTACTAGGATTTTACACGGCAATATAACCGGCATTCACGATTCAGCAAAAAGGCTAGTATGCAGATATAATAGCAGAAAATTATACAAATTTTGAGTATTTTCCAGCTTAAACAGACCCAAGTGATATATTTTTATCTAATTCAGTCTAATGGCTCTTGATATGTTGATGTTTTGGATACTATTTCAGCAAATATGAGAAAAAGTGGCTTCTTTGGGGCATCAGCTTGTCTGAAAAATATATCAAGGTCCCCTAAATCCGATACAACATTTCAGAACAATCCAACCAGTGTCCCATGAAATGGTGGATAATAAACTATCATACCAAATTTGATTCAGATTTGATCACACAAACTAAAATTATGATGCGGAAACCAGAAATTAACACGATTCTAAGTCGAAAAAGGGCCATAACTCTCGCAAAAATGAGCGGAGCACACCCATATTCGAACTTGACCTGTATTTTGGTCTGATAAACTTACATACCACATTTGGTTCAGATATGATCACACAAACTGAAGTTTAAATGTCTATTAGGCGACACCAATTTTTAAGTCTGGTTTACGAACATGTGGGCTGATGTGGGGAGAAAAAAAGTAGATGCAGGAGGGAAAAAAATAAAAATAAAAAAAATTGTCCCCCCCCCCCCAATTTATATCAAGTAAATCTTGAAATTTTACATAAATTTTACAAAAATTGTGGAAAAAAACTTTTCGAATGAAATTCTGAACCAAACAAGACATTTCTTGTCATGAAATACATGAAAATATGGATCTGCAAATGATCATAAGCAGAACCGGATGCGACAGCACATGAAAATCAGTACGCGTGTAAAATATTTTGGGACAAAAAAGTTAATTCGTAAACCGGACTTAAAAATTGGTGTCGCCTTATGTGTATATAACTCATATAGCTAACTATTAAAGGTGCTCAATCAGATTCGATGGTCCCCATATAATTAGATTCCAACAACAACATTTTTTTTAGAAATGCTGCTTCAGTAATATCAGAATCGATTAATTGCCCAAAAATAATGCTAACCACTGTCAACTACATGTATAGTATAAAATCGCCTGATACGTTATATTTATCAACATGCTGTTCGACGAAGTTTGACCTTATTATCAACACAAAGCCTCTTCATTTTAGAGTTATCCATCTTCATCCGCAATTTGGTCTGAGACCGTCGGCTCGTCAAATTTTTCTGGGCCACTATTAAGTATCGATGGTGATAAATATTAAAATTTCAAAAATCGATATCTAATAACTCTGAGCTTTGATACATTTAGGTGGGTCCCTCGACTTGATTAAAATATTTTTACCCCCCCCCCCCCCCCCGATTCCATATACATGTATATGTAAATAGCAAATGAGGGGCACTTAATCGGATTATGCATCTTTAAACTGTATTTGAATTTAAAGATGCATAATCTGATTAAGGTCCCCCTGAATTAATGCTCGCACATTACTATTTATTTGGACTTGGGGGGTAAAAGATATTTGGTACGAGTCGAGGAACCCACCACCTATCAAAGCTCAGAGTTATTAGATATCAATTTTTGAAATATACTATTTTTCACGATCAAGAATTAATAGTGGCCCACGGTCTCGGACCAAATTTCAGATGAAGATGGATAACTCTAAAATCAAGAGGCTTTCTGTTGATAATAAGGCCAAATTTTGTAGAACATGTTGATAAATAACATATGTCAGGCAATTGTATACTTTAGTTGACAGTGGTTTATTTTAGGGCAATTAATCAATTCTGATACCGTAACTGAAGCAGCCTTTCTAAATACAAATGTATGATGTTGGAATCTGATTATATGGGTGTCACCTTTAAAATGAACTGTTTCCAGTATAAACATGTTAAACCTGATAATTAATTAGAGCATGCAGTCCCTGTTGACATGCGGTATCCGCTGGTAATCTTACCACAGTAATATGTGTTAACTGTGATAACCAAGTTAATTGTTTTTACCACAAAAATTCTGAATTCTATCTAGACATTTTGAAACAATAAAAACAATTTCTGGTGTGATTACAATGTCAACTTTAAAACAAAATTCATATAAACATCGCATGAAAAATACAGCCTAACTGCAAATGTGAGGTGGACCACATTCTGTGGCGGTATAACTGACTGCGGTTGATCGCATGAACACGCCTGAATACTGCAGTAATACCCGAGTAATATAAGGCGAGTTGATTAATTAAAGCATAGCTGTAATTTTACATGTATGTTCTATAGACTTTGTTGGGAAAGACAATATAGCTGTGCGACAATGTTAATCCTGATGAGCTAAGTTAGAAATTTTTCAATCAAAACCTCATAAAAAAAAATATAAATTCAGTTCTCAATTTTCGAACACTTCTAGGAAATTGTTCAAAAATATTGTTAAAAGATGCCCATTCGATTTGACACTGTAAATATACCCTGTTCAAGTGTTCCTGCTAATGTGCTATGATGCGGTTGGGTCCTGCTTAATTGCTATGAATTGCACTACCCGCATCATAGCAATTCATCAGGGCCACCAGCATCATAGCATATTAGCAGGACCACTTGGCCAGTGGTAAAATAGTTTGTTTTCCATACGGATATGTGTTTTCAAATAATCATGTAATGATATCTAACATACATGTATATGATCCCATTTATAGGTTTTATTCATCACGGCCAGATAAACTTTGTATACAGACAGTTTTACCAAACTTAGAATTTTTATTAGGTGCTTTCATTGTAGCTGTAATTACTAGTATTAAAAGAGTGCTCAATAAAGTTTGTTTTATCATTTATGCTCATTTGGAATTTGGATGCTATTTAATTCTGTTTATCTATATAATTGGCTGCACTGCTAAATTTTGACTCATTTCAGTCATTTGGGGTCAGTACATGTAGTTGTCCATCGAAATGGCGAACACAACCAAAGACAAATTACAAGAGGAAAGACAACAAATACATTTGATGTGCACTAAAACAGATACAGTAGTGCCCTAAGAAGTCGACCCCTTAACCACAGCAGAATTATGTGTAACTTTTCAGGATTTAGTCAGATAAATGGCTTGTTGCCATTCATCGGAAAGCTCTCCCCGAGTTACCCGTAATTATGCTGTGGTTAAGGAGTCGATTAATTAGAGCATTACTGTAGTTACAAATGTATGTCTAGCCTCCTGTTGTGTCACTAATAAGATCTTTAATTCACATACGGTACACATGTACATGTACAGTGTACTATATACCCGTTCAAGCTTTTACAAGTGTCAGTCATCGAGAAACTGACCAAAAGTTTTGGTAGTATATAATATAGGCTAGCACTGCACTTGGGCTACATGTACATGTACTGTAAGTGATTATAATGTACTATTTTTATATTCTGCTGTGAAAGTGTTGCTGAATGAAATTTAAGTTTACCCCGATATTCTAAGTCCGCTCGACTAAGATGGGTTTTTTCTCGAAAACTGATATCTAAATATACATGTACTAGTACGTCTTCCACTGGTTGGTATTCCCTCTAAATTGACTAATTTTAACTGATTAGATTAGCCCTGGTATGGAAAACTCTAACTGTTATAGCCCGATGAGCGGTTTACTGCCAACAGCGGTGATGATATGATGACCAGCGTTGTGCATGGCATATGTTGATCCAGGTAAGAATGCTACCATACATTCCAAACATTCATTAAATATCTTATTAATAGTAACCCAAACTACACAAGAGACTAGTATAACTAAGATTGGGCTCGATTAATGATGTGACACTTTCAGTACTTCATTTACTAGTAGCCTGGTACTGGTGGGCCTGGCTACAGATACTTGTTTGGCGTGTTTGAGGCCTGTGGCACAAGGGCAGCAGAATAGTACCGGTAGTACAGCACACAAAGAGGTATATAGTACCGGCACATGTACATGTATTCTCTCTGTTTTCACACATGTTTTTTTTCAATTTAACAACATGAGTCTTTTATGACACAAACTAAAGTGAAAGTAGGCCTACATGTATATAATGTGCACCCAGTATACCGGTACATGTACTGATATATTACATTGCAATACAGTCCGAGTACAATGATATAGCAAAATTATGCATAGTAGAATAACAACCTTTTGTACAAACAGTCCTGACAATGATATACCGGGATATCATGGTGATAGTTCATACATTTGGAATTACCGAATACCTGAGTTTGTGGATAGACCGCTTCATGCGATGTTTATGTGAATTTTTATTTTTAAGTCGGCATTGCATACAGTAGTCCTATAAACCACACCAGAGAATAGCAAATGTCGGTCAGTGACCAACTTCTTATGTTTATGCAATCGATACAATCCGATTCTGCTTTTGATGTCCAGTTCGATATTTGTGGTGTGTTCTTGTGCAAAAATATAATTCTAACTAATGCGCCAAAAATCAGGTTTATAAATTTATCCATTCTTGAGCAAGAGCAACTCGTAAAACTTGTATGGTATAACATAACATTCCAAACTGAGTATTTCTGCTATCGAACCATATGATAATAATGTTGAACCGGACATCGAAATCTGAACCGCATTTATGGATTGCAGCACGTGATGTTGAATAAACAGTTATAGAGGATATACAGTAATGCTCTAATTAATCGACTCCTTAACTACAGCAGAATTATGGGTAACTTTTCAGGATTTAGTCGGAAATATGGGTTGATGCCATTCATCGGAAAGCTCTAGGTGAGAGCTTTCCGATGAATGGCAACAAGCCATATTTCGGACTAAATCCTGAAAAGTTACCCATAATTCTGCTGTAGTTAAGGAGTCGATTAATTAGCTCTAGAATTACTGTAACATAGTTTATAATATACAAATGTATACTGTATGGGAAACATCAGAGGTTTACAAAGTAATAAAAACAGTTGATTTGTTCTTTATTCTTGTGGTTATATACATGTACACGTACATACATGTATTCTAAAAATAAATGTCCTTTACAACGTGGATCAATGAAATGCGGTTGTTGCATTTAAAATGCATTGAGGGTGCATTGTGTCACGCCACTTTGTAAATGCCTTAATGACAGCATTTAAATTAAATGCACTGCATTGGGAATAATCGCAGTCGCATTGAAATTACCGATCATTGCGCCGAAAAAGTATACTAGTATGAACACCCAAATAACGATACGATAGTGTATTTTGCAATTTTAGTTTTAATTTTGTTTAATTTAAATTCACATCTGAATAATTCTGTGTTATTTTCCCACTCCTGGTGTACATGTATATGTTCGGAATCGGACATTCATGATGTAGTTTTCCATTCAAAATGGAATAAACATAAATAAACACTGTTGACATTAATTGTTTTATAATCAGAATCTGAGAATCATGATTCTCATTTTGATTCTAGTAAAAAGTCTTGATTCCCTGTAGAAAGTGAAACACTAACATTTTGATTATTGCAAAAAATCTGATGGATTTCAAGGCCTGCATCAAGACATTTGTTTGTGAATAAATCAAGGTAAATGTGTTAAAATATGAACGCATTTACAAATGCGTTGCTCCAAAATCGCAAAGTAGATTCGAACATGTGGTCGCTTTTCTAAGAAATTTGTGAGTGGTCTGTACATGTACATACATGTAAGTTACTTGACCAATTACACAAGGAGTCGAGGGACACAATCAATGAGGACGTTTGTACTAAAAAATATTTGTTTACGCACGGAACGAACACAAGGCCACTTTCTTAATTTATATTATGAGCTAACAAGACAGATCGTAAATCGCTGTTATATGACAATATATGTGGCCATCATAATGGTCGTCAGGCATGACGCCAACAAAAACCAATCTGTCAGGCCAGTATAATGAAGTCGCGACTTATTTCTGGTGGAACCTATTAAAGGCATCGTTCCATTTCGTTAATAACAACTTACATGTAACATTCACCTGCACCTCTTTACTCTTGGGCTCCAAATAAACATGCATGCACCAGCTGCATCCACGTTTATTATTTTTCTTGGGAAATCCCCCCCCCCCCCCCCTGCACAGTGCTTATTTGGGTCTGCACGTTTATTAATATTTTGAAGCTATGAAAATTTAAATCAGCACAAATTCAAGATTTCTATATGATTCAGATGTAAAAATTATCAACACGTCTACATTAGTTACTAGCTAAACAAGACATTTTGTCATATGTGTATACTTTACTGTGAAATTGCGTTTCTTCCGTTCTCCATGAACGGATTCTCAAAATGTTTGGTTTTCCAAAAAACAAGGATTCGAACTGTCTGAACTGAACTCCATGCGTTCGTTTAAATAGATGAATAAATAGTGGGAAAGACATACAATCCTAGTTCATAATGAATTTAAGTATATAAATATAAATAATAAACGGCGGATTCAACGTGGTCATGGGTTTTGACCGCGTTAAAAAAATCAGCAAACTCTGCATGAACCCCGAAGTTTGCTGATTTTTTCTCGCGGTCAAAACCCCATGACCGCATTGAAACCGCCGTTCATTTCTTATATGAATAACACAACTTAAGATTGGTGAATTATTTCTTTTGGTTAATTTAATAAACGTACAGGACCAAATAACGATCGTACAGGTGGGAATTTTACCTCGATTTTAATAATCGTACATTAGGCACTCAAGAGTACATATTCAAGTATGTGGCAAACCAAAAAAACACCACATGATACATACATGTACCTGTACTACATGTTGACTCGTATACTTGAACCTGCTATAAAAATTATTTGGTTAACCACAGTTGATGTTTTGCTCAGAGTTCCCCCTGCACTATTATTTGGGTCTGTACTTTTATTAACTTTCAATGGAATTTCCCCTCCGCACTATTATTTGGGCCTGCACTTTTATTTGGAGCCTGAGAGTAAGTTGCATTGACATTTATTTTCACGAATTACCATGCTAAAGGCCAAAAGAAAAAAGATTGTATGTTTCCGGTAACATAGCGAAAAATTTAGGGAAGGTAGGTAGGGAATTTTTTTTATTTTGATATTTTTTATCCAGCTGCAGAAATATTGAACTACCTCGACCAAAGTGACATAAAATGCCAACCCGTGCGATGGGGAAAGTATTACTTGATCAACACAGTGGAAATATACATTAAGATTGATAAAAAATCAAACTTACTTCATGCTTACGTATGTTTTTTATTATATCTAATACCACATTTTCATAAATTTGGCTATAAACTTGGTACAAAATTGATGTCACTAACTTTTTATAAGAATTTTACCAATAATACCGCCATTATACCGTACATGTACAGTACACCCACCGAGCATGCCTGGTTTTTGGAAACAGTAGCTACATGTATACCCCTAATATATGCAGTGATAACCTCTTTACATGTATATATACAGATACACACCCACCATGTCTGTTGATAGTGTTCCATAAGTCCCAAACAAGACATAAAGCAGGCAGGAGATCCACTCTCAGGAAATTAAAATTGCGATAATTTTGACTTTTTCTCAAAATATCAATAAAAAGTTTAGGGTCGGCGGGTTATTTTTAGGGTCGGTCGATGTACGGAAACATAGTATCTTTTTTCTTTGGCCTAAGGAACATTGCAACTGGTTTGAAGTAACATGACTGCGTTGCGTCAACAATGGAACTGCATTGATGGTAATTTTCAACATGGTCTCACTGAGGTTCTATCAAATATAAATACTAGTATGGTTGAGGGAGACAATTATTTTGAGAATATGTGATCCTGTGTTAACATGAGCCTAAGGCGACACCAATTTTTAAGTCTGGTTTACGAACACCTCCTACAACTTTGTTTCCATTTCATGAAAAAAAAATTAACTTTTTTTGTCCCAAAATATTTTACATGCGTACTGATTTTCATGTGCTGTCGCATCCGGTTCTGCTTATGATCATTTACAGATCCATATTTTCATGTATTTCATGACAAGATATGTCTTGTTTGGTTTGAACAGAATTTCATTCAAAAACATTTTTTCACAATTTTTGTAAAAATTTATGTAAAATTCCACGATTTACTTGATATAAATTGGGGGGACAATCTTTTTTATTTTTATTTTTTTCCCTCCTGCATCTACTTTTTTTCTCCCCACATCGTAAACCAGACTTAAAAATTGGTGTCGCTTAAATATCATCTGATGGAGTCAAAATCATTGAACCGTCACTTATGCATGCACATGTTGTCTTGATGTTGAGTCTGGCTTTCATCATTTTCATTAGTTTTACTGTTAATATCCACCAAAGGTTGAGGTGTTATGGAACAACTGTATGGCATCGTATACTGTTATCTTCCGAGTAAATATGGAGTCTCTAATTCTTTTATCAGTCACGAATCTACTCATCAAATAGTATAATCGTTTAATATTTGTAGTCCAGGTGATCTCGACTGCACAGTACATGTATAAACATTCATCTGCAGTGTGTTTTAAATTTCTTTTCCGTGTAACAACTGTTGTCCCAAGTTTCAATGCCTTGTCCTCCTGGTATGTAGGGATTACCAATTTACCATTGCCGTGTTTTAATTTGCAATTTTGATGATGACGCTCACTTGTTGATAATTTTCTTTGTCGTGCAGTCCTTCGAATTTGGAAAACGTAGGTGCGCGATATATCGCTCGGAGCTTTTGGGATTTGCGCGCGCCTTTTTTGAGGGAGCACAATTCAAATTATCATCGATGAAATGATTACTGAATAAATACAAACTCAAGTATAATGATACACACGTATAATTCCAAGTGTGGCAACAGAAACAGAAATAAAAACATGTTTATATTATACAATAGTCCACATGATAATAACATCAACAATCCCGGTGAATCTGATCACGGTAATTAGTCGACTTCCGCCTCTGAGAGCGCATGCTCATCAGACTCGATTAAAGCTTCAAACTCGGAAGTGGAATCCGAATCGCTACCGGAATCAGATTGCCAGGGAGCAAACTACTTTTAAAATTTTGATTAGTATATAGCTAGTCAATTATTGTAATTGAATAGCATCCATTCCGAATTGAATAGCTATTTTTATGGGCCTAATATCTCGGTGAATTAAAAGTAATAATGTCACACCTGTGAATTACGTCCCAGTGAGCACACGCGACAGCTTGTCTGGGACTAATTTGTCACATATTATCTTTAGAATTAGCGCTTTTAAGATTGCACACTTTTGCCCTTTTAGGCAGTGTCACCATCACTATCCGACATGAATGATGATACAGTATAAACCCTAATCTAATATTCAAATGAATCGGCGAATCCCGCATGCCGAAACATCAAACGAGGCCGCCAATGAATTGACACGCTTTTTGCGGGAACTCGCACGTGCAGCAGTTGTGATGAGGTGTCACCCCAATCATTGAGTGCGAAAGACGCCGCTTTGATCTTTGTTACCAGGTTCGTAATCAACGTCATCCCTGCTGAGAAAGATACATGGTGAATAGTCTTGTCGGCGTTTAACCATTGCTGTGTTGTTTGTTAAAATCACGTTCACTGGTTGCAATTTCCGAGGCGCGCATTTGAAATTTTCGGCGTACGCATTTAATAACTCGCTGGTTTTTAGATCCGCGCGCGCCAAGGCGCGCAAGCGCAATTGCGCGCCTCAAAATCGAAGGACTGGTCGTGTAACAACTGTTGTACCAAGTTACTACGCCGCGTCCTCCTGGTATTTAGGGATTACCGGTGCCTTTAATAGCGTCAGATGCATCATTGCCAGTTAATGTACATTAGAGTGGAACTGAATTAACAATGTCACATTGACACAGTACTCAGTTAAGACCAGTAAAACAGCAAAAGTAGTATTATTGTACAGCAGGCTTATCACTATCAGTACTTACTACATGTGGGCTCTTTCACGTTAAAGGTTGACCACAAGTGGCCAAATAGGGTGCAAAAAAAGTGTTTTTCAAATCACTTTTTCTTCATTAATTCATGTTAGGAACATCATACTGGATCGGGAACTAAAGTTTCAGAGCAGGAGCAAGTGTATTTTGATTTTTCAGGTTTGGTCTATGCAGGAATCCCTCAAAATTGAAAATACTGAACAACTAATTTCAAATGTCTGAATTTTAATTATTATGCATCTGTTTCTGGAATGATATCACATGACATTGAGCATTGAACAATGAGAGAACATATATGTCAAAATTACTGGAAAAATCTTTGAATTTCCATATTTTTTTAATTTATATGTAAATTATAAACTCTTAATATTCATATTCCCCAATTGTTATTCTCTGATAATAGAAAATGCTTCAGTAGTTTAAAGATTTTACTTCTCAAGTTGAAGTGCATGCTTCAAGGATTGTAATATTGAAAGCATTTTCAAAATCGGACAAAAATTGACTCAACAAGAGCATATTTTAAAATTGCCAATTTCCACTGACTTTTTCTCGGAGAGGACACACTTTTTTAACATTCATTCACTGTTGACATCAGAGTCTTGTAACTCAATCTTAGAAAGATTGCCGATTTTCATTGCCTTAATATATATTTTAGTGAACTTGAATAGACCTGTCAAACTGAGAAATGTGAAGATAAACATATTGAGACTCTTGGAAACATGACTCGACAAATGATAAGTTGGGGCAAAATTTGTTGTCCCATCACCGGTTTTTATGTGTACCCATACCATCGTATTTTACGTAATGTTGATGTTCGGATTGACCACTCATCGTCCGTCCATCTGTTTATCCGTATGTAGACATTTTACGCATGGTGCGATAACTCAAACATTTTCTATCCAATCGGAACAAAATTTTGTACGAGTTTCTCATCCCAAAATGCAGGATGAGTTTGAAAATGGGTTTGATATGATTTTTAAATAGAGGTATGGGCCTTTTTCGACTTAGAATTCAAGCATGCTGCGATGACTCAAACATGTTTTTATCTGACTGGAACCAAATCTGGTATTTTGGTTTTATGTTTGTGATTTCGCAGCCCAAAATACAGATCAAGTTCGAATATGGGTTTGATACAATTTTTTTTACTGGAGTAATGGCCCTTTTTTGACTTACAATTATTCAGATGTGAGGTTTACTGATTAATACAGGCTTTACTGTATAAGAGACAAGAGACACCTGCAGACAAGGCGAATTATTGAAATAGAGTTATTTTTAGCTGTCATATGTTAGCCCTATTATAATCTGTAACTCATTGGCATTCACAAATGAATGGACTCTCCCATTTCATTCTAAAAGTATAAATTGGAATAGTCCATTGTCCATTTGTATGGATGTTTTTTCAGAATATGAGCAGACAGAGCGAACCCACATTTAAGTAGTAGTGCACTATTTAAAATTCAAAATTATTTTCAGTCTCACTGGGCCGATTTCCATAATACTTGGTATGGAGACATAGTTTATAATTTGTTCATAGGGTCAGGGTTGAGTGGATTTTAGGGGACAATGAGGGGTGAGAAGATTAACATTGAGGGCTATGGGGTTGTCATGGATTTAATGTCGAGAACAGAAATCAATGCTTTTCTACCGGTATGTATGAAACAAATCTATTGAGCGCTATAGAGCATTTGGAAAATGGGCTATCTTCAGTTTATCATGTCAGGGGCTTTAAATGGTCCTAGTCAGGAGGCATTAAAAGGGTCAGATAACTCTAAATAAAATAAGAACTTAAAAAAAAAAAAAAAATCCAGTCCAAGAAGGCGGTTAACATTGTGTGGATTATTGCGATGAACCATAATTTCCAATTTGTTCATCCTGTCATGGTTCATTGAAATTTAGGGGCCATGGGGCGCTTAGAAGATTAACATTGATTATTATTGATTTTAGCGTCCAAGTTACTTGTAAAACATTGTAATGTGTGAAATAATTCTATTGGGGGTTACTTCCTGTTTTGCTATATGAACTGTGGTAATCTGTATTGAGTGTATCGAGGGGTCATAGGGGCAGAATCCTCATGTTATGGTTGTATAAATATATGGATAAAAGTATAAATTGGAATAGTCCATTGTCCATTTGTATGGATGTTTTTTCAGAATATGAGCAGACAGAGCGAACCCACATTTAAGTAGTAGTGCACTATTTAAAATTCAAAATTATTTTCAGTCTCACTGGGCCGATTTCCATAATACTTGGTATGGAGACATAGTTTATAATTTGTTCATAGGGTCAGGGTTGAGTGGATTTTAGGGGACAATGAGGGGTGAGAAGATTAACATTGAGGGCTATGGGGTTGTCATGGATTTAATGTCGAGAACAGAAATCAATGCTTTTCTACCGGTATGTATGAAACAAATCGATTGAGTGCTATAGAGCATTTGGAAAATGGGCTATCTTCAGTTTATCATGTCAGGGGCTTCAAATGGTCCTAGTCAGGAGGCATTAAAAGGGTCAGATAACTCTAAATAAAATAAGAACTTAAAAAAAAAAACAATTCCAGTCCAAGAAGGCGGTTAACATTGTGTGGATTATTGCGATGAACCATAATTTCCAATTTGTTCATCCTGTCATGGTTCATTGAAATTTAGGGGCCATGGGGCGCTTAGAAGATTAACATTGATTATTATTGATTTTAGCGTCCAAGTTACTTGTAAAACATTGTAATGTGTGAAATAATTCTATTGGGGGTTACTTCCTGTTTTGCTATATGAACTGTGGTAATCTGTATTGAGTGTATCGAGGGGTCATAGGGGCAGAATCCTCATGTTATGGTTGTATAAATATATGGATAATACTTTTGTATGGTCTAAACTATTTTATTGAGAGCTATACAGACCACCAGGGTATGAACTGTGTTTATTTATCTCAGTTTACGGGTCCTATGGTATTCCAATGTTATTATATGTACACACACATGGATTATTCCTTTAATATTGCAAGTAAGTGCAGATACTCTGTAATCTGTTAAAAAATGTGTCCTCTCCGATAATTCAAGACAATTATATTTAACTATTGAGAAACATATGTTTTACGAACAACACTTCCATCAAACCATTTGTAATCAATGACATGATTATCAATAATCAAGAAATTCTTCAGATTGACAATGTACTCAGACAATTGCAGTTGAGCAGACCTGAATTTCCTCAATGGAAATAAATGAAATAACACTTTAGTAGCTCAAATTGGACACAGCATGTTGCATAAACTGTATTTTAATATAGTATATTATTACTACACCCCATTCTCATTAACAGAATGGTTAAAGTTCAATATAAACCAATGTCTTCCAGAAAATCTCTGGGTTCTATGCTTGAATTCTCGGAGAGGACATTTTTTTTAACATTTAATGAGCTGCTGTACCAAATCGGGATGGTTCAGCCCACCAATTAAAGTTTATACACCCTCAATACTAGTGACAGTTTACCCACAATACAAAATGATTTTCTCATTTCATTAATATTAGCAGTTGACAAAGATTCTCGGAGAGGACAGATTTTAACGGAATTTATGTGCACATATTTTGGAGAATTGAATATAATTTAAATAGACTAATACACAGAAAACGAATTTTACCATTAATCTTCTATACCATGAAATGTCCAACTGAACTATATTCCTGATCGATGGTTATTGTAAATTGTGTTTATAAAAAGCTTTATTTTAGATTCACATGCTATAAATCATTTAACGGAATATCTCAATAACCTTCAAATTCAAATATCATCAAACTGAATGCACGAAATCACTCAAAATTTTCACCACACGATCATGCCGACATAAGCTAAAGGTTAAAATGAGGACATTTTTGGCAAACCCATCAATTAAAATAAATATAAGGAATACAAAATCATCACAGCAATGATTGGCCACTCAAAATATGCCAAAATTGGTACCCATCGCCCTATAATTTTGTTATTTTTTCCAATATAGTAGTGAAATTTTGTCTGCAGGTTGGGCTGTGCGTCAGTACTATAGAAATATTATTAAGACACTCCAAACACAATGACAAATGCATCATTTTTCCTACTATCCGAAAAATTCATTTTGTCAACCTTTAACGTGAAAGAGCCCATGTACTGACACCTTACTATCGTGGATCAATCTGAATCTGAATGGTTACGCTGCAGATCCCAATTAAGGTAATTTCGCAGCGGGCGAGAGAGTCTCAGATCTTTTCCTTCAGCACACTCTTGAAGGAATCCACAGGCTGTTGTTGTAGGATTAAGGATTCCTCCAGCGGATTCCAGTCGCATATAGTTCGAATAAATGTGGAATTAGCGAACTGAGCTGACACGTATGGTATAGCCTCGTAGCACTGACTGTTGTTCCTTTAAATTAGGTGCCGAGGAATTTGGCTGGTGACGTAGCCTGTCAGAACTTTGCTCTGCGATCTAAGACGCCTTGTTTCGGGTGTAAAGTATTGATTTAATAGGTGGTATAGCCTCGACCAATCCGCCCACCTCCTTACTCATGAATCCCAGCCGATTTATTTTCCGCCGTTTCTGCAATGTTGGTAAATCTAGCTCGTAGAGGATCTTGGTCATATATCCATCTTCTTTGCTCTTATAGTCTCTTTTAATGAAACGGGCTGCTCTACGCTGGATTCTTTCCAGCTTGTCGATGTGATTTTGTTGGTAGGGGTCCCAGATGCCGAGATGGTGTCTGCGTAGTCCATGATCTTCAAACTTCTCAATTCTTCTTCTTCTGGACAGGTGCATTATGAGCAGGCCACTGGCACTACATCATGATTGTACCGGTACCAAAAATTCAATTTTGAGACAATATTCTGCTTATGGCCAGGTAGCTGAGGTACTGTTCAATACTATAGTTGATCCGTTTCGTTATCGTAGCTTAATTCTTACTGTTCCGGGAATTGAAATATTTTTTGTCACATGAAATTCAGTCTTTTTCGATATTTGCGCACATCCATGGGGATAAATCGGCGAATCTTATATATAAGTCCACAGTTTATCCGTTTGTAGCCAATACACCATTTCCTTCTGTCAATCCGCGTTGATTCGCGACAAAATTAACTCAAAACACCAGGAATTCTCGGCGCTAAATTCTTTTCGAAGTAACGGTAACTAAAAGTTAAGATTGTAATTTGGCTGCAGAAACGAAACGAAACGAATTTTGAAACACAATAATTGTATTCACTAATATTTTCCTGTTGGTATATGGTCTACTATAGTATACGCAATCATTTATTTGAAATAATAAGTATCACTTAGAGAATAATTCTTACTGATAATTAGAAATATCTTTATTTTGTATCCCTTTAATATTAAATACCGGTAATATTATATATGGCCCTGAAAATTGTCTGTTTGTCAGTTTAATGTTCACTAGTTATAGCTAGGCTGTTAGAAAACGTGTGATATTGCTTCATTTGTCCGGGGTAGTGTATTGTCATACTGTCATAATAAACTTCAAGTAATAAGGTAACTACTCGCCAATGATGCTTGAATACAGAAATGGTTAATAAGGTAACTACCTGTCAATGACCGACGTCTTAATATAGAAAGGGTTAATAAGGTACGGTAACTAACTACACGGCAATGATACTTAGTATAGAAAGGTTAATAATTTAACTGCTTGTCAATGATGCTTTAATATAGAAAGGGTTAATAAGGTAACTACATGTCAATAATCCTTTAATAAAAAAAGGGTTAATAAAATAAAGTTCTACACGTCAATGATGCTTGGGCTAATAGGGTAACTACACGACAATGATGTTTTAATATAGAAAGGGTTAATATGGTAATTACACGCTAATGGTGCTTTAATATAGAAGGGGTTAATATGGTAACTACCGTCAATTATGCTTTATTATAGAACTGGCTAATATGATAACTACAGGTCAATGATGCTTTAATATAGAAAGGGTTAATAAGGTAACTACACGCTAATGATGCTTCAATACAAAAATGGTTAATAATGTAACTACCCATCAATGGTGTTTTTATATAGAAAGGGTTAATAAGGTAACTACACGTCAATGATACTTAGTATATAACGGGTTAATAAGGTAACTAACCGCCAATGATACTTAGTATAGAAAGGGTTAATAAGGTAACTACACGACACTGATACTTACTAGTAGGTATATACAGGGTTAACAAGGCAACTACCCGTCAATGATACTTTAATATAGAAAGGGTTAACATGGTAACTACACGTAAATGATGTCTCAATATAGAAAGGGTTAATAGGGTAACTACACGTCAATAATTTTTTAATACAGAAATGGTTAAGGGTAACTTCATGTCAATGATGCTTTATTGTAGAAAGGGTTAATAATGTAACTAATCACCAATGACACTTATTATAGAAAGGGTTAACAAGGTAACTATGGCCTACCTGTCAATTATTGCTTCAATATAGAAAGGGTTAATAAGGTAATTACACGCCAATGATGCTTCAATACAAAAATGGTTAATAAGGTAACTACCCATCAATGGTGCTTTTATATAGAAAGGGTTAATAATGTAACTACACGTCAATGATACTTAGTATAGAAAGGGTTAATAAGGTAACTACACGACACTGATACTTAGGTATATACATGGTTAATAAGGCAACTACCCGTCAATGATACTTGAATATAGAAAGGGTTAACATGGTAACTACACGTAAATGATGTCTTAATATAGAAAAGGTTAATAAGGTAACTACACGTCAATAATTCTTTAATACAGAAATGGTTAATAAGGTAACTTCATGTCAATGATGCTTTATTACTAATCACCAATGACACTTATTATAGAAAGGGTTAATAAGGTAACTAGGGCCTACCTGTCAATTATTGCTTCAATATAGAAAGGGTTAATAAGGTAATTACACGCCAATTGTGCTTTAATATAGAAAGGGTTAATATGGTAACTATCCGTCAATGATGCTTTAATATAGAAAGGGTTATAATATGGTACTGCACGTCAACGATGCTTTGATACAAAAATGGTTAATAAGGTAATTACCCGTCAATGGCGCTTTAGTATAGAAATGGTTAATAATGTAACTACTCACCTATGATACTTAGTATAGAAAGGGTTGTTTAAGGTAACTACCTGTCAATTAATCCTTTAATATAGAAAGGGTTAATAAGGTAACTACATGCCAATGATACTTAGTATAGAAAGGGTTAATAAGGTAACTGCCTGTCAATTAATGCTTTAATATAGAAAGGGTTAATAAGGTAACTACACGTCAATGTATAGGAAGGGTTAATAAGGTAACTACACGACAATGGTACTTTAGTATATACAGGGTTAATACGGCAACTATCCGTCAACGGTGTTTTAATATTGAAAGGGTTAACATGGTAACTACACGTCAATGATCTTTTAATATAGAAAGGGTTAATAAGGTAACTACACATCAATGGTGCTTTAATATAGTAAGGGTTAATAAGGTAACTTCACGTCAATGATGCTTTAATATAGAAAGGGTTAATATGGTAACTACTCACCAATGATACTTTTATAGAACGGGTTAATAATGTAACTACCCGGCAATAATTCTTTAATATAGAAATGGTTAATATGGTAACTACACGTCAATGATGCTTTAATATAGAAAGGGTTATAATAAGGTAACTACACGTCAATGATGCTTTAATACAAAAATTGTTAATAAGGTAACTACCCGTCAATGGCGATTTAATATAGAAAGGGTTAATAATGCAACTATACTCACCAATAATATTAAGTATAGAAAGGGTTAATAAGGTAACTACCTGTCAATTAATGCTTTAATATAGAAAGGGTTAATAAGGTAACTACACGCCAATGGTACTTAGTATAGAAATGGATAAGGTAATTATACACGACAATGATAATTTGGTATATACAGAGTTAATAAGGCAACTGCCCGTCAATGATGCTATAATATAGAAAGGGTTAACATGGTAACTACACATCAATTATGTTTTAATATAGAAAGGGTTAATAAGGTAACTACACGTCAATGATGCTTTAATACAGAAAGGGTTAATAAGGTAACTTCACGTCAATGATGCTTTAATATAGAATGGGTTAATACTGTAACTACTCACCAATGTTACTTACTATAGAAAGGGTTAATAAGGTAACTACCTGTCAATTAATGCTTTAATATAGAATGGTTAATAAGGTAACTACACGCCAATGATGCTGTAATATAGAACGGGTTAATATGGTAACTTCAAGTGCAGATTATACAGTTTAACAAAATACCACAGGTGTATATATCCGGGTGAACACTGTAGTAAATACCTGGGCGAAAACCTGGTGTAAATACCTGGGTGTAAATACTCCGGATAACCTGGGTCTAAACACCCGGGTGTGACAGCGTTTTTCTAAATTATATCCGTAAAAACCCGGGTAAACTGGGGTTTAACCTAACATATATAGAAAACACCAGGGTAAATCTTTATAAAGCCCTGATTTACCTGGGTGTAACATGGGTGTGACCTGGGTGGAACCAGGGTAAAACCTACATGTACCGGGGTTCATCAGGGGTATACCTAGGTAAACACCAAGATTTACCCAGGTACATTTTTATATGGGTATACATGTACACCACGCATAAATAACACACATGCACACACCCTCACACACCACAACCGCTCTCAAATACTCACATACACGCACCTTTGAAGACACAACCATACACATCTACATACGCACACACATACATACACATATACATACACACGTGTACATAGACACACACACTCGCTCGCAGTACATGCGTGCATACGCTCGAACACACACGCATGTGTAAATGGAGTCATGGCGGACAATTGACATGAAAGATTAGCATACATGAATATTATGGTCAGATACAGTAAAAATTTGAGACAGTTTAACAATTTCTCCGTACACCATGAACGTGGGAGTGCTGGTTTTCATATTAAGAATATGCTTATAAAATCTCAGGATTACTTTGTCTATTTCTGATGTGTTTTCTATACCCCATATTTCACTTCCATATAGTAGAATTGGTTCTATAGTTTTGTCGAAAAGCGTTAATAGTAGGTCGTTGGTCAAATTTAGGTTGTTGATATTCCCTAAAAACCCATGCATCGCTTTATTCCCAATCACCGATATGGCTTTGACTGCTTTGCAAAATCTGCCTGTGTAAAAGAACTCGATTCCGAGATAATTCATAGTGTCAACATATTCTATTGTATTGCCACCTAGGTACAGATCGTCAAAATCTTCTGGTTTTCGGTTGCAGAAGAGAATTGCTTTTGTTTTTGAAGTGTTTACGTTTAGTTTCCACGACGATGCATAATCCCCAAACGCGTCGAGGGCTCTTTGCATACTTGCCTGGTTGTCTGCAAACAACACGGTATCATCCGCATACAACAAACACATGATTCTAATGTATACTCCTAGTTTTTGTGTGAATTGATCGCCTAGGAATTTCAACCCGTCGATAGCACAATCTTTGAGGAATGGTTCGAGGTCATTTATAAACAGCGAGAACAATAATGGAGATAGTATATCACCTTGTCTAACACCCGCACTGCAAGTAAAAATTCTGACCGCTCGCTATGCTGAACTACACAAGATTTTATGTTTCCGTACATGCTACGAATAACTCTTAAAAAATTTCCGTTTATTCTGGATGTCATAAGTTTAATCCAAAGTCCCTCCATCCATACTGTGTCGAATGCCTTCTTGAAATCGATAAAACAGCAGTATATTTGTTTTCCTCTTGCAAGATAAAAGTCAATAAGACTTTTCATGATGAATATATTGTCGGTAGTTGGGTGACTTTTACGGAATCCTGCCTGAAACTGGGTTAGTATATGTCCTCACCCTCACAAAATTTTGTGAGTCGATTATTCAGGACGGATGTAAATAGTTTGCCAAGTACACTGAGAAGGGTTATCCCTCCGTATGAATCGGGGTTACTCGTGTCGCCCTTTCGTTTATAAATTGGCTGAATCATACCTTCGGTCCATCTAGATGGGAAGCAACCTGTATCTAAAATTGCGTTAAATAGCTTACAGTAAATTTTAGACATTACATGTATAGTGTGTTTTAGGTATTCTGGGCATATATTATCTAGACCCGACGATTTACCAAGTTTAAGTTTATCAACAGCCAATAATATTTCGTCGCTAGTGATAGGACAATTTAAAGGACCTTTAGTCCAGGAGATATTGGTCGACCCCTGCACCCCCCCCCCCCCAGGACTTAACTTCACCCCACTAATTTTCTTCCTTAAGGTCTCCTCTAATTTTTTTCACTTGTTAACAAGAAAAAAAAGTGGCCGCAGAGACTCCAGACAAGATGGCGTCCATCATGGCGGCCATTTTTTTAAATGCACCAGGTCTCTTTGATCGCCATTATAGTAAAGATGATAGCAAATGCGGTCTGGTTTTTCGCTCGATTCGTTATGCTAATATACAACCCTTACAAATTAGCCAAAAATCCGACACCAGAATCCAATATGGCGGCCAAGATGGCCGCCGAAATGTGAAAATATGCTATTTTTCTGACAAGTTACCACCTTTCGTTTGTCTCTGTGGGAAAATGTTAGAATTTTTGCATCATGTTATACATTTAGCATATAGAGGAGTCATTGGCGAACACATGGGGACCATAATATGCATTCATTGTGGGATATTTTTGTCCGATATCACGTTTTCCCAAATGCCGGTATCATAGGTCAAAGCCTAATCTCCGTTAATAACGCGATGTTATGTTTCGAATCAATGAATGTTGTTGCTATTATAACAACACCCATGCATATATATTTGCAGGAGATACTCGAGATAGGATTCCTCTTATACCTGAGTTGAGGAATATTTATCCAAATCCAAGATGGCGGCCAAAATGGCCACCAGAAATAAAAAATCTCCGAAAATCGCTGATTTTAACATCAGTGAGCATTATTGTCATGACAACTCCACACCTGCTTGCTATTGTAAGTTGGGAACACTTAGGCGAAGAACTTTCCTTGTACCATATCCAAATAAAAGTCCCCCAAATCCAAAATGGCACCCACAATGGCTGACAGATTTTGAAAAATCACCGAAATTCCCTCATATTCACATCATTGGGCATTATTGTCGAGACAACTCCACCCATGCTTACAATTGAGTTGGAAATACTGAGGTGAAGTAATTACCTTACATCTCATGCAAGAAATTGTTTTCCAAATCGAAGATGGCGGCCAAAATGGCGACCGAAAGTTGAAAACAAGTCTACATTACTTTACTTTCTTACGATGGGCGTTATTGTTTCGCGATTTCTATCCACCATTACATGTTGATATGGAATTATGACATGAAGTATTCATTAGGGTTTGGCAATTGATACTCACAGCCAAGATCGCTGCTAAATTGGCGGCTAGAAATTGAAAAGAAATCGATATTTTCACATATTAATTTCAACTTTTTGTCATAATATCGGTATGTATGGATGAAACTGTACATAAACCATCTACTAGTTCAACTTAAAGGTATCAAAACGCATAACATAGCTCCTATCCTTCTGGAAAGATGAAACACCACAATTAATATCGCGATGTGGCATTTCGAAATCCAGTCTCCACTTAATGGCCGATAATGGCCGTAAGCGTAGGTACGCCGAATAGTTATATCAGAACAATTACCTGATAACATATTCTGATATGCCACGTCACGTCCATAATTATCTGGACCAGCTTCCATGTCTTTGTCTGATAGATCTAGGTCGCTCACACCGACAAATGTATGTGTCTCATACCCCATGGGATAACGACATGTACACCTGTCGAACCAGTTAGCTAGTCACTTCTGAATAGATGGTTCGTCAACTCACAATCTCAGCGAACGCATTGGCATATGTGGACAACTTCGACAGTGTTTCGAATGTTGCTAGCTGTCTCATCCCTTGGACAGATGTCTGTCTGCTAAGGAGAAGACCCTAGTGTACAGACCACCCACACTTCTTGACCATTATCCGAAGCAAACTGTGTGACGCCCCGCAGTTGTCTCGTCGAATATCTCCCAGCAGAGAAGAACAATGCTCGCGGTGCTAGTTTGTGGACATGCGCCATGATAGTGGGAATGAAATGGGCCACTGTATACACCACCCCTACACCTGGTGCATGTTTAAGATATCGAATGTCATGTGTGTCGGTTTTATTTGGTGTGGTAAGATTGTATTTCCACATCCGTTTCGAAGCCTTTCTGATTCAACTACGTACACTTTTGTCTGGATAATAATATGCTAGCCTCCCTCAAAACAGTCGGATGGACTAAAGGATGTCTTTATAGCATGAATGTATGCGTGTTTTGTTATCCTCTCTCGGGATTAGTGTCAGTATGTGGGCGGTATTATTCAAGAAAATGTCAGGAACTGTGGTGCATTTATTTCACTATGTATTTAAAGTACAATTTACAGTCTCGATGGCAATGGCTGTGGCCGTTGGGGAACGCGACCTTTATGATCATATAGCTTTATATATATATAACTTTAGAATATAGTAGTTAATGTCTCATGCAGGAAAATGGTCGCATTGGTGATGTTACCAAGAAATCACTTGGTGTACCAACGTTTGTTGAACTGAATGCAAGAGCTCATCAACGTAACATTTCTCTGGATGTTCTTCGCGTTGAACATTTCACCCTTTTGTTGATGGCATTTGTACTTTCTTGAACCATACCACCCAGCGTGAGTATGACATATCAACCAACTATCAAAGGTATCGCCTTTAAGACTACACCACAGTCTTGGTGGAGCTTATACAGCAGTAGCCAATGGCATACTCCTGGTCCAATTGTTTAAGAACGGCTTCCAAACGGATGGGAACATACAATCTTAGCATACAAGGAAAGCAAAGCCACACATGAGATCCTGTCTGAATCCTGTCCAATTTCATTTCCACTATCATGACAAATACCCACAAACTAGCACCGTGTGTATTGTTATCATCTGCTTGAATATGTTCGGTGAGACGATTGCTGGACGCCAACAAGCTTGTTCTTATGATCATGTTCAAGGAGTTTGGGTATATTATGCATTATGGTCTTCTACGCCTTAGCAGAAATTCATCCGTCAAATGTCGGGCTTTCAACATTCGAAGCCATATACAGAAGTTGTCCGGGTACGTCAGTGCATTAGATGAGTATGTGAATTGATGAACCATATATTGAGAAGTGGCTCTTTGGGAAGATCACCAGGTGTACACGTTGTTATCCCCATTAGGTCAGCAAAGCTGACAATACGCAGATAGATAGGTCCTTCTGAAAGCTAGTATACGCATCGACCGAATACCTTTATAGTGTATCGCAAAAGATGACGCATATACCCCATATGTAGCATCTGAATTATACCATAAGATATACCACGAATGAAGCTCGCTAAGAATTCCAAGCTTTCGAAACCAACACGTGAGCTGGACACCGGCATATGTATTGTTTGAAACATTCCGATTAGTGGCACACTCCTACAAAGAAGAGTAGTGAACTGTTGTTGTGAGTGAGACAGATTAATCTGACGAAGAGACGGAAACGAGTCTAGATAATGCTGAATGTGGCAATTCAGAATAAGCTCAGGTACTGTTGTTTTGATTCTTGGAAGTCATAATATGACTATTCGGCGCACCTATATACGGTTACGGCCAGTATGAGCCCTTGGTGGAGAATGGATTTTGAAATGCCACATTGCGATTGTGGGTTTTCATCCTTCCAAAAGGCTGAGACTTACATTGGAACTAATATATGGCTTATATTATGTACCGTTTCGTTTATACAAATCAATATTATGACAAAAAGTTGAAATTAGTATGTGATAATATCGGCTACTTTTCAATTTCTGCCCGCCAGTTGGCCACCATATTGACTGTGAGTATCACTTGCCAAACCCTAATGAATAATTCATACATATCAACATGTAATGGTGGGTAGAAATCGCGAAACAATAACGCCCATCCTAAGAAAGTAAAGGAATGTAGGCGTGTTTTCAAATTTCGGTCGCCATTTTGGCCGCCATCTTCGATTTGGAAAATCATTTCTTGCATGAGATGTAAGGTAATTACTTCACCTCAGTATGTCCAACTCAACTGTACGCATGGATGGAGTTGTCTCGACAATAATGCCCAATGATGTGAATATGAGGGAATTTCGGTGATTTTTCAAAATCTGTCAGCCATTGTGGGCGCCATTTTGGATTTGGGGGATTTTTATTTGGATATGGTACAAGGAAAGTTCTTCGCCTAAGTGTTCCCAACTTACAATAGTAAGCAGGTGTGGAGTTGTCATGACAATAATGCTCACTGATGTTAAAATCAGCGATTTTCGGCGATTTTTTATTGCTGGTGGCCATTTTGGCCGCCATCTTGGATTTGGGTAAATATTCCTCAACTCATGTATAAGAGAAATCCTAGCTCGAGTATCTCCTGCAAATATATATGCATGGGTGTTGTTATAATAGCAATAACATTCATTGATTCGAAACATAACATCGCGTTATTAACGGAGATTAGGCTTTGACCTATGATACCGGCATTTGGGAAAACGTGATATCGGACAAAAATATCCCGCAGTGAATGCATATTATGGTCCCCATGTGTTCGCAAATGACTCCTCTATATGATAAATGTATAACATGATGCAAAAATTCTAACATTTTCCCACAGAGACAAACGAAAGGTGGTAACTTGTCAGAAAAATAGCATATTTTCACATTTCGGCGGCCATCTTGGCCGCCATATTGGATTCTGGTGTCTGAGTTTTGGCTAATTTGTAAGGGTTGTATATTAGCATAACGAATCGAGCGGAAAACAAGACCGCATGTGCTATCATCTTTACTATAATGGCGATCAAAGAGACCTGGTGCATTAAACAAAAATGGCCGCCATGATGGACGCCATCTTGTCTGGAGTCTCTGCGGCCACTTTTTTTTCTTGTTAACAAGTGAAAAACATTAGAGGAGACCTTAAGGAAGAAAATTAGTGGGGTGAAGTTAAGTCCTGGGGGGGTGCAGAGGTCGACCAATATCTCCTGTACTACTTGTTCATCAATATCAAACATGTTTTCAAGTAGCATACTTACATTGTCGTCGTCATCTGCCTCGGCGAGGCCTTTGAAATGTTCATAGAATAGGTCAATTGATATCGCAGGTACTTTTTTGGGCCCGGTATGTTTCCCTTTCATATCTTTTAACGTTTTCCAGAACTCACTCGGATTTCTACATGCATTGCGTAGTTGATTTCATCTCTTTTGGTTATATTCCGCGATTTTCCTTTTAATTACGCATCTGTAGTTCCGCGCTGACGCGTTCATGAGATTGCGATTGTGCGATGTTTTCTGTCGCCGATATTTTTTCCTCGATTTATGAAAAACATTTCGCATTCGATCGCATTCGCCGTCATACCATTCTTTCTGTTCCTCCCGTTTACTAATCCGCGAAACTCTCCCACCCTTGTATACACCGAATGCCTCGGCAGCTGATGACGTAAACATGTGTTCAATTGCTTCACATAATTCGTTAATTTCGTTCTCATTGCCGATTCTATTTGAAATGGGATCAATTACGTCTTGGACAATAGTGGCAACTTTGTCGACCAATGTGTGTGCCTTTTCGTGATTCCACTTCCGTGGTTTATTACCCAAGCTATGACCCCCCCCCCCCCCTGAGTTGCTTTTGAGTGGTTTTGTTACAGTGTTTCTATTCAAAGATATTTCAATGGGGCAATGCGCGTCTGAATAAAATTTACTCAATTCTCCAACACAAAAATCATTTACATGGTCAAAGAGCCCGTGACTGCAAATACCATAATCGATAACGCAATCCTAGCAATCCTATACCGTGAGATACATTCAATATTAATGTAATGCTTTTTATCTCCTCTTTTTCTGTTCTCTTCTTCTTTCTGCTTTCCCTCCCTCCTTGTACCAAAGTATCAATCATAACGGCCTTATCATCTCTTTAAAACCACTCAACTCATGTTCTGTTCTATCTTGTTACCCTGTCCCCACTTGCTTACCCCCACTGGGAAAACTGACCGAGCTGAAAAAAGATGTAAATAACATCCAATATAGGTTTTCAATTCTATATGTTGCCAGCGTATGTTCAAATTATATACTTGTTAACGTTCACCGGGGATGCCCAAACAATAAATGTTGGAATTTTGATATGATCTTCAATGATGGATGATATAATGTTACACAGGGCAAGGATCTGTGCATTTCACAATCTTGCTGTCAGACTGTCAGGGAGGGGGCGCCTTTGTGTGAGACAATCAGAAACATGCTTGTTTTATATCATGCTGCGCCAACCTGGTCTGAATCTTACAACCTCCATAAAAATGACACTAATGGTTTTCATTCTTTTCCCGATGGAACAACTGTGTACTCTCAAATATATCATGACACACAAGAAAATATCATATGCACCACATTCCGAAGAAAAGTTGAGACTGAACACAAAACTTGCGATATCACACACAGCGGCATCTCTCTTCACGGGCGCGAGCATTCTAACAGTACTAGTGGTATTTTTGACAAGGGCTCTCATGATCCTCGCAGGAGACGTCGAGACTAACCCAGGCCCTTCGAACGAACAACACATTCACTCTGTACTTGTATTGAATACACAGAGTATCAGAAATAAACAAGAAAACCATAGTCAGAAATGGTAACGCCACCAATATCATATTATTAGCCATAAATATAAATTATAATACAATTATTCTATAAACTAGCTTTCAAATTTTATGTGGGAAATTTGCATACTTCTATATTTCAAGTTTTCCCGTTTCTCGTGTTATACATTACTTTCTTCAAACTGTCTTCTTTATTACACAAGCTGATGGGCCCGACTTCGTCCGCGATGTTTCACATCTGATTTCCGGCGAAAGGCGCGATTTGACCTTCAATTGACTATTTCGAAAGTCAAGGTCAGGTCAGGGTCATGATTGACCCGTCCAAAACACCCCCACCCGGAGAAAAGTACCACTAGGTATCAAATTTCGTCGAAATCCATCCGTTTTACCCCACTTGACCTTTAATTAACAATTTTGAAGGTCAAGGTAAGGTCGGAGTCATGATTTGACCCGTCCAAAACACTCCCCCGACAAGAGTACCCATAGGTATCAAATTTCGTCGAAATCCATCCGTTTTACCCGATTTGACCTTTGATTGACCACATTGAAGGTCAAGGTCACGCCGATGTCACGATTTGACCCGTTCAAAACACTCCCCGGACAAAAGTATCCCTAGGTATCAAATTTCGCCGAAATTTGTCCGTTTTACCCAAATTGACCTTGCATTGACAGTTTTAAAGGTCAAGGTCAGGTCGGGCTCACGATTTGACCCGTCCAAAACACTTCCCGGACACAAATACCCATAAGTATCAAATTACGTTGAAATCTATGGAAAGCCGAAGAGGACATGTTAGTTGCTAATTGCTAGATATACGACGCACGACTTGTCGCGGTATTTTAAAGGTGTTTCAAACTAGGAGATAGAAGGATTCTGCGTTTCAAATGGTGATGAATTATAGTAATTTATTCAAATTTTATGGCATAAATTGTTATTAAAACCGTATATACTATAACAAAAATGAATGACTCGAAAATTAAGTGGGCCTTTAAACAAAGTCACAATTGCAGTTAGGCTCATCTCATACTCGTTTAATCAGCGATATTCTGCTGCGCAGTTTGTTATAGTTCCCAGTATTCATTGAGCGTTATAGCCCCACTGTTATAATTCGCCTTTAGCAGGCGTACTCTTGCCTCAGATTATTGAGATATTAGGTCACACGTAATGACATTAAATCGCACGGAAACATAGCAATTGTGTGGGCTGCTTGGCGTGAATATTTAATGAGAAATAAAGTTCTACGTAATGACATTAAACTCAAGAAAACCCGCGAAAACAAAACAAAATCACATTTAATGTTTTAAGTTATTTCCTTCATAAAAAGAATCTTCGTGATAATGAACCCTCCCAATACTTTAGAATATAGAATTAACCTTAAAATAACAAAAACCTTCGGAATACAGAACCTTCGGAATAACGAACCTTCTGATTGGTGAACCTTCGGAATAGCGAACATTCAGAGAAATTTCGGAATAGTGGACATTCTGGATAGTGAACCTTCGGAATAGAGACATGCCCACAATATTCATATTATATGCCCAGAGTTCAAAGGTATGGGACCATAAAATCCTAAATTTGGCCCTTAAAATATTGAACTCCAAATTGGAGCCCACACAGAACATCACTTAAGTCAACTGTACCTGTGTCATGTCCCAATGCGGGAGGGTCCACAATATACCACAACATTCATATTATATGCCAAGAATTCAAAAGTATGGGCCCACGTAATGACATTAAATCTCAAGAAAACCCGCGAAAACAAAACAAAATCACATTTAATGTTCTAAGTTAAGTTATTTCCTCCTGTATCTGTATCGGTATGTGCGCAGGATCAGTTCGGATGTGAGCGCACAATCCGTAAAAAGAATCTATGTGATAATGAACCCTCTCAAATTAGTCTCAATACTTTAGAATATAGAATTAACCTAAAAATAACAAAAACCTTCGGAATAGAGAACCTTCGGAAGAGCGGATCTTCGGGATAGCGGATCTTCATAATAGAAACATGCCCCACAAGTACACCGGTAACGTAAACACATGTGCTAATCTTTGTTGTACTATCGTGACTCTATCGGTACGATTTATACTCAGTACGAAATAACCATAATAATACAGTCGCCCAGTGGATTATCGATCGACCACAGAATATGAAAATCTGCGTACCAAGCAACACCACGGTGTGGCGTAATTAGATATACTAGCGGCCGAAACATCAAGTGGCGAGTACGACGTATGCCTATTAACCGAATCATGGTTCGATCATTCTATCCCGGACTCAGAAATCCATCTTCCTGGTTACCACGATCCCACCCGCAAAGACAGGAACGATGGAAGAACAGGAGGGGTGTGTGCATTTACGTCCGCGACAATAGACATTTCAAAATACGCGAAGATCTTGACAGTAACGAAGTAGAAACTATTTGGGTAGAGGTTACAATTAACAGAAAGCCCTGTCTTGTTGGATGCTTCTATTGCCCTCCCAACTCCCCCTCAAGCCAGTGGACGAAAATTAATAATAACATTTCCCTTGCGCGCGACACCGACCTGGATGTCATAATCGGTGGAGATTTCAATGAAAACTATGTACACAACGGTAATGGAAAAATAAACTGCATATGTAGCGAACGAGGTCTGTCCCAATTGGTCGAGGATAAAACGCATTTTACTGAAAACTCCTCGTCTACTCTCGACTTGCTCATGACTAGCAACCCTGATCTTGTTGATTCCCCTAGTGTTCTTGGCAACATATTCGACAACACAATTAGGTATCACTGTACAGTTGTAGCTCGGATAAAACTTCTGAAACATAAATCGGCTACAACCCTAACTAGATGTGTCTGGAATTACAATCTGGCTGACTTCGATACCATGAACGAAGACTTCTTGAGCTGGAATTATGACACAACATCTGAATTGTCAGCTCATGCAGACAACTTGACTGCACAAATTAAGAAGGTATGCAGTGAAAATATCCCCAATAAGATAATACAGATCCGAAAAGGTAGTCCCAAATGACTTACGTGTAATGTACGAAAGCTGATGAGGCAAAGAAATTGATTACATAAGATAGCTAAAAAGCAAAACACACCACAAACATGGGCAAACTTTCGATCTAAACGTAATGATCCTCACAGGAGACGTCGAGACTAACCCAGGCCCTTCGAACGAACAACACATTCACTCTGTACTTGTATTGAATACACAGAGTATCAGAAATAAACAAGAAAACCATAGTCAGAAATGGTAACGCCACCAATTTCATATTATTAGCCATAAATATAAATTATAATACAATTATTCTAAAAACTATCTTTCAAATTTTATGTGGGAAATTTGCATACTTCCATATTTCAAGTTTTTCCGTTTCTCGTGTTATACATTACTTTCTTCAAACTGTCTACTTTATTACACCAGCTGATGGGCCCGACTTCGTCCGGGCTGTTTCCCATCTGATTGCCGGTGAAAGGCGCGATTTGACCTTCAATTGACTATTTCGAAAGTCAAGGTCAGGTCAGGGTCATGATTTGACCCGTCCAAAACACCCCCACCCGGAGAAAAGTACCCCTAGGTATCAAATTTCGTCGAAATCCGTCCGTTTACCCCACTTGACCTTTAATTAACAATTGTGAAGGTCAATGTAAGGTCGGAGTCATGATTTGACCCGTCCAAAACACTCTCCCGACAAAAGTATCCACAGGTATCAAATTTTGTCGAAATCCATCCGTTTTACCCGATTTGACCTTTGATTGATCACATTGAAGGTCGAGGTCACGATTTGACCCGTTCAAAACACTCACCGGACAAAAGTATCCCTAGGTATCAAATTTCGCCGAAATTTGTCCGTTTTACACAAATTGACCTTGCATTGACAGTTTTAAAGGTCAAGGTCAGGTCGGGGTCACGATTTGACCCGTCCAAAATACTTCCCGGACACAACTACCCATAAGTATCAAATTACGTTGAAATCTATGGAAAGCCGAAGAGGACATGTTAGTTGCTAATTGCTAGATATACGACGCACGACTTGTCGCGGTATTTTAAAGGTGTTTCAAACTAGGAGATAGAAGTATTCTGCGTTTCAAATGGTGATGAATTATAGTATTTTATTCAAATTTTATGGCATAAATTGTTATTAAAACCGTATATACTATAAACAAATGAATGACTCGAAGATTGAGTGAGCCTTTAAACAAAGTCACAATTGCAGTTAGGCTCATCTCATACTCGTCTATTCAGCGATATTATTCTGCGCAGTTTGTTATAGCCTCCAGTATTTATTGAGCGTTTTCGCCCCACTGTTATAATTCGCCTTTAGCAGGCGTACTCTTGCCTCAGATTATTGAGATATTAGGTCACACGTAATGACATTAAATCGCATGGAAACATAGCAATTGTGTGGGCTGCTTGGCGTGAATATGTAATGAGAAATAAGGTCATAAGCAATGATATTAAACTCAAGAAAACCCGCGAAAACAAAACAAAATCACATTTAATGTTTTAAGTTATTTCCTTCATAAAAAAATCTTCGTGATAATGAACCCTCTCAATACTTTAGAATATAGAATTAACCTTAAAATAACATCAACCTTCGGAATACAGAACCTTCGGAATAACGAACCTTCGGATTAGTGAACCTTCGGAATAGCGAACATTCAGAGAAATTTCGGAATAGTGGACCTTCGGGATAGTGAACCTTCGGAATAGAGACATGCCCCCCAATATTCATATTATATGCCCAGAGTTCAAAGGTATGGGGCCCATAAAATTCTAAATTCCCACACAGAACATCACTAAAGTCAACTGTACCTGTGTCATGTCCCAATGCGGAAGGGTCCATATATAGGATAGGATAGTTTAGGATAGGATAGTTTATTTACAATACACACGAATGACACAGTGGCAGTAATACATAATAAATTATAACAGTGTATTGTCGGGGGTAGCTTAGCCCTACCGGGCTGTCTTCCTGCTACCCCCTAAAACAAGTATAACTATACGTAATAGCATAGATGCTTGTATTTCAGATCCACGCACTTGTACAGACTATAGTCATATATAAAACTTTTTAGAATCTAGTATTTAGGGCATATCACAAATGAGTATTGTCGTGGTTGTGAGCCAATCCAGACGATTTATCAGATCGAAGATGTACTATCTTTCCATAGGAATTTTTTGAACTGTTCAAATTATCTAAAACATATTAACAGTTCCAGTTCCAGTTCCATGAGTATATATTAGGAACAAAATATTTTGTTTTCTGTTGCTACAACGGTTTCAGGCGAGAGATACCGCCATCTTTATATAGGTAAACAGAATGAGAATCTATATAGATCGTCGGAAAGTCTCTTTATTGAGTGAGGTTTTGGGATAATTCAAATTATCAATATTACATATATATCTGTATATCTGGTGGTGTATGGTAATAGTCCCGTTAGATAAATCATGATAATGTACGGTAACATTTATGATGTGTGGCAGTATATATGGGCATGTTAGGAACGAGAATGCGACGTGTGTCCACATGCAGCTGAGAAGAAACTTATTTGAATAGTATTAGGATTATACAACTACAACGAGTATGACTATGATTATCCGTGTTGTTTATTGAGCACAATCGGGACATCCTTTGTTTTTACAGCGTACATTTTCGGAGTAATTTTTCACCATGGCTATCTGTAAGCGCTTCTTCAATGTGTGCCTGCTTTGGCAAGCAGTATGGTCTTTTTCCATATTGTTCCATGTTGTGGGGAAGGCGTGGTGGGGTAGTTTTCCTGACCACTTGGTTCTAGGGAGTTCTAACAGTACGGGATTCGGGTGTCTTGGGGTTGATTTTGCTCGTTTGTTGTACATGGTTCCAAAAGACGCGGGCAGGCGGTTATAACACCAGTCATGCATGAAAATTGAGGAATTTAGAGTATGTAAGTCATGTATTTTCAAGATATTCTCTTTTTTAAAGAGTGGATCTGTGTGACTCCTGTACTTCTTATTGCATATTATACGCAATGCTCGTTTTTGTAATAGGAATATTCTCTTGACTTCCGGAACATGACCCCATATTTGGATACCATAAACTAAGTGACTTTGAATCAGTGCATAGTACAATGTTTTCAATGCTTTACTTGGGAAAAAATGTTTCACCTTATTCATGCAGTAGATTGCATGTGATATTTTCGAGCAGATTACTGATATGTGCTTATTGAATGTCAAGTTCTCATCAATGTGGATGCCTAAAAATTTTGTCGAGGATTCACGCCCAAGATTCCCTATTCGGTTTAGTTCAATGTTATTCAGCTTTACTTTCGAAGTATTCCATTTTTTGTCATTGTTTTGTGGGTGTAAAAGCATATAATTGCTTTTATTAATATTTATTGAAAGTTTGTTACAGCAGCACCAATCGGATACATTGGCTAATTCATTGTTGACATAACTGTATACTAGTTCACCATCTTTACCGCTTGTGAACAGTGTGGTGTCGTCGGCATACGATAAAATGTCCATTGTTGTGGAATTTACCATATCGTTCACGTATATTAAAAAAATTATCGGCCCTAAAATTGAGCCTTGGGGGACCCCACAGGATGTATTCATTAGGCTAGATGTACTCCCACTATATTCAACGTATTGCCTCCTATCATTCAGATAACTATGGAACCATGACATCGCTACACCCCTGATGCCATAGTGGTCAAGTTTTGATATTAATATGTTGTGGTCGATCGTATCGAATGCTTTTGATAAATCGATAAATACGGCTAAGGTGGAATCCCGTGTCGGTATATCGTTATTTTTAACGAGATGATCTAGAAGGTGCATTATCGGATGAAATGTTGAGTGGTTTGGTCTAAATCCATATTGGTGTTTATTTAAGATTTCGTGTTCATTTAGAAAATCTACAAGTCGTTTTTGCATTATTTTTTCAATCAGTTTAGAGAAAGATGGTAGGATACTAATTGGACGATAGTTTGTTATTTTCTTAGAGTTATTTATTTTAGGAATGGGGATTACTTTGGAAATTTTCATTTTCATTGGGAATATTCCCTGTTCAAACGATAAATTAAATATATGTTTAAGTGGTGGGGCTATTATGAAGATACTCTCTTTCATAAGCGCGGTCGATATTCCGTTGTAATCTTTGCTCATTTTTCCTTTCATAGTATAACAAGTCAATACTATTTCCTGTATCGATGTAGGTTCAATTTCGAATTCTTTTGTTCGCCTATTTCGAAGGTAATCAGTGAAATTTGCACCATTTTCTGTGTGTATTGAGTCGCTGGTGTTTCGTCCGATTGTTGAAAAGTAGTCATTGAATTTTTCGGCTATTATGTTTGGGTCAGATAGCTCTGTATCGTTATCTTTAAAACTCTGAGGGTAGTTACATGATTTTTGAGTTTTATTGATGGCGTTTTTAAGAATTTTCCATGTGTTTTTTATATCATTTTTATTTTTTTCTAGACTATCGCAATAATAGTTATTCTTACATTTCCTTATTATTTTATTATATAGTTGACGATAATTTAAATATGCCATTTTATTTCTTTCTGACGGTACCTTCAGTTTATTAGTGTATAACTCGTGCTTAGTAATGGATGATAGGATTAGTCCTCGTGTCATCCATGGTTCGCGCTTTATATACTTTTTGGGTACATTTCGTGATATTAGTGGAAAAGCTAGATCATGCGCGTTCATATATATGTCTAAAAACAATTCATATGCCTTATTGGGGGAGTTACAGCTGAGAACTGAGTCGAATTTACATGATTTTAACAAGTTTTTGAAGATATTTACATTATTTGGGCTGTAGTTCCTGCACGTGACTTTTTTATGAGAAGGGTTTAAGGGTTTGTGTTTGTTTGATTCGGAGAGGAATATGCCGAAATGATCTGAGATGTCGCAGGTGATTATCCCTGTTTGGTGACCGTCTTGTAATTTGTTGGTATATATGTGATCTATTAGGGTAGCAGAGTGTTCAGTCATTCTTGTAGGTTTAGTTATCATGGGCACGAATCCTCTACTGAAGACATTGTTTATGAAATCGTTAGTTTTTTGATGCGTGTCGAAGTTTAATAGGTCGATGTTGAGGTCTCCTATTATGTAAGATTTGGCATTGTTCAATTGTTCTAATATATTATCGAATTTCAACATAAATTTGTCCAAGTCGGCCTTTGGTGCGGTGTTCGGTCTATAAATACATCCTATTATATTGTTATTGTTCGCTCCTCGGTTTATTTCTATAAATAATGTTTCTATTACGTGTGGTATAAATATTGTCAAATCTGGTCTGGGTTTATATTGGAGATTCTCCTTTATATAGATACCAATACCACCTCTACCATCGTCGCCGTCAGGTCGAGATTTGAATTCTAAGGGGTGATATCCTGCAAGTGAAAAATCTGAGGGACTATGCACTTTGAATATTTCAGTTAGAGCGATAACATCAAACAAATTTTCTTCTGTTTGCAAATCACAAAGTAGGTTTTTCAGATCTCCATAATTTGCGTTAAGGCTTCTACAATTCAGGCCAAAGATAGAGAATTTTACATTATTAGAGAGAACTTTTTTACCCTGTGTAGGCGAGAAATATTGACATGTATTTTGGTTCCATAGTTGGATGCTGTCTGGATCGAATTCATCTACTTTTATTTGAGACCATTTTGCAGCGAAATCGTGCGCATGTGTATCCCCAACCTCACTCAAGGTTATGCTATTTGCAGACATAGTTGAACATTTCTACATTGTTGTAATGTGCGCCCTTGGGTGTCGTCATATGATTATGTCGTGGTGCGGAAGATCTGTACTTGTGCGTGGAAACTAATACTAATATCATTTTACTATTATAAATTCAAATTTTGGTGGGATTATATCAATAAATAGTTTATCCGTGAAATGATGATGAAAGTGTATATAAGTATAGCATACACGGTGTCAATATATTATCAATTATAGATAATATAGCTGAAACAAGTATTAACAACATACATATAGAAACCACAGATTCGTGCATTAAAATGTATAGGTGTATAACACACGCAATTGAACACAGCGGCATATGCATACGGTATTTATACATGATAATCAAGACACACGAAACGAATATCTGCATTTTCACTCCATCCACAACATGTATAAACGGAGTCATATTCACCGTGGTGAGAACAGACAGCGGAGAAGGGTGCATAAGGGTAGCCTCCGTCATGAGCGGTAAGTCAAATTTAGCCGTTTAGGAGAAAAAAAGAGTCTCACTTTAACCCATGTGTTAAATTGACTGTTAGTATTACCAAGCAGGTGTCATCAAAACAAGTCACCTCACTGATATATAAAATTGGTTCAAACTTTGTTGTGGAATAAATTGATAATATTGTCAAAAATACGACATGAGGTACAGACTAGTTCTGGCGCTTACTGTAGCCATCGTTCTTAAATATTATGCTTGACACGGTTTCGTCATTTAGCGCACGATTTTATCGTGCATCCCAAAAGCAGTGAAGTGTTACAGACCTGTTGCGCCGGTCGACTGTCGCGATAACTTGCTGTTTAGAATCTTGGAATATATAATTCGCTGGGTAATGTTCGATGATTTGTATACATGTTGAGGGTGGAATGACTATGTGGATGTCCGAGGATTTAAAGTAATAATGATAATCTCGAAATGCAGTGTGCACAGACTGACTTATGGATATTTGATTCGTGCGGGATAGTAAGTTTTGTGTGAATTAATTGTGGTTAATTATTAATTGGGTTTATTGAGTCACATTTCCTGGACACAAAGTCCCCAAAACAGGGCTCTAGTCGAGTCCACAAATCGGCATCCCTATACAGCTCTCTATATAGGGATATCGATCCATAAGCCCGACCAAAACCCCACTCATGGGACCCTATGTCCAGCAACTGCGATTGAGAGTATTGAGATTAAGGATGTACTATGTGAGATCATGCCATGATTATCCAGTCTAGCCATGGTAGAGATTTTGAACTATATATACAAACAATGTGGCTAGATCCCAAATGGATTGTTTTTTTGTTGTTTTTTTTTCACACATGGAATGGTGTATCATGATTTCTAACTTAAAGTGATAGTACTGTTATTTCTATATGAAATTATTCTCGCCCAGAATAATCGGATTGCCATGGTGGCGCGCGCACCAGCAAACCCAGGCCTTCATCGTAAATTGGTGTTTAGATATTGCAAGCATTGGTCGAAGGGTCAAGGGTCAGAAAGACCAGAATGCATCATCGATCTAAAAATAATGCTGACGGACACGCATTAATAATATAAAAATGGCGGAACGTTTAAAAAATAGATTTGGAAGCGATCCGGGGGCTGTTAATTGTTCATGCGGGAATCTATGCGCGTGGAGGAAGTCGGCCACGTCTCGTTCGTTGCGGACATCGTGTCCCTGTTTGGATGCGGGGACATTTTGCAGCAGAGGCTGCAAATGTGGAACAAGCAAAATGAGCTGTCACTGAGTGTCAGAACCAGCCCAGGAAAATGAAGATTGGCAAGAACTTGAAGAAGAAAGGGTCGATTTTGTCGGCAGAACTTGGGTTGTCAAGTAGCGAAGACGATATGCCGATGGTGAAAATGTCGAAGATGTCGTCGTGAAAAAAAAGAGGTAAAAAATTGTATCACTCTTCGCTATAAAATTTAAATTGATATCCACACAAATTCCAACAGGCAATATTATTATTAAAAAAAATAATTTAGGCCTTACTCTTGTCGTCTTGAATTTGAAGGTCTCGTTATTCACCATTCAAATAGTACTAGCAGTATATGTAGCATGTGCAGTGTTGCTGTTAGTACTAGTAGGCCTACCAAAAATAATAATAATACTGTAATATTTTTCATGACCATGATTGTGGAAAATTTTCCCAGATTGAATAAATTACAGGCCCAAATAATAGTACTAGTAGGGGTGGATTTTTTTTTCCCACATTGAGTTTCCAAAAGTTATTCTCAGATGGGCTAGTTACTATCAACGGAAAATCAAATATATAAGTTCTCTAATTGATTAACAGTATTTTATCTGCACAATACATGTAAGTCCATAATTTTGAGGCGAAGTTGATCGGAAGTGGGCAACTATGGGAGGCCCTTTTCACATTTATTATTTATTTGCGCTTAAGCGCAAATCATTTGCACTTAAGCATAAAACAATTTGCCCTTAAGCACAAATCATTTGCACTAAAGCGCAAATATGTGTCTATCAATTTATTTGCTCTTAAAGCGCAAATCATTCAAGTTTGCGGTTAAGCGCAAATACCTAGCACTCCCTTACTTCCCTCTGATTGTGAATGATTGAGTCCATCTCATAGTAAATTATGATGGGCCCATAGTAATAGCCCCATATAGACTCGAAGTTGAAGAAAAAACATATATCCATGTCAGCATCTCTGTCCCTGGTGTCCCAGGAATTGGTGTCTCACTCCCAGAGCTCTAGTATGTTTTATTAAAGGGATATCTCCTGCACAGATATATACCATTTCCATGGCCATAAAAAGGGAATTAACCCTTTGAACCCTGGCGCCCCACAGTGATCGACACCCTGACCCGGGGCTCCCAGTGGTATGTCGGCTTAAATTAGATAGTTTCTAGTAGCATGGTGTTGATTATGTTCAAATTGCGACACCGGTCTGAAACTTTACAGGTTTGTCCCCCATGGATCAGCGATCATCATAATATCGCGAGACTTTGCCTCGCGGCAACTCCTTGGTAACGGTTGCTAGGCAACTACCCGGAATTGACTGGAAAATGTAAATATAGCTTATAGCGTCGTAATTCAACCTCAGTGATTGCGTTTTTTGATGCAGGTACTACCCTAACGTGAAATTTGAGATATACCCGACCAGAATAGTGAACCAAATATCCCATTTAAGGGTAACAACGGTTGCTAAGCAAATACCACAACTGATCGAATGACATACATGTAATTGCACTAACCATTCAGTGGTATGTTTTGCCTTAATTTAGACAGTGTCTAGTCGCATGGTGTTGGTTATGTTGAAAGGGGACACCTACCTGAAACTGTGCAGGCATGATATATGCATGCACGGACCACTGATCATTGTAAGATCGGGAGACTTTGCCACCCGATCTCGCCTTAGAAACGGTTACTAGGCAACTACCCGAAATTTGCAGGATAAACGAATTCTAGCTTATAACGTTGTAATTATACATCAGCGAATTGCGTTTCGATGCAACCAATATCCTAATGTGAAATTAAGATATACCTGACCATGCGCGAGTAAGTCAACTTGATATGCGATAGACTTTTTGCTGCATGTGGCACAACAGAGACTGATATTACAGAGACCAGAAACAACGTAATTTCCCGTAACATATCGTGGCCCCATTGTTCAAGTAAGTTGTCTAGATTGTGTCTACTATACTAACATGTGAAACATGCAACAAAATGTCATATATAGCGCCACATTTAACTTAAACGCATTTAAAAAAATGAATTATAGTCTGCGCCCATGCGCACATTTTCCTAGCCATTTCTAGCGGGCAGCCAATCCATATAGACACCTTTGCCAGCGCTGACTTCAATAGACCAATTTAAATATATATATTAGTGGGTATGTCGTGTATAAGTACGTTATAAACCATTTATTTGTCATTGCGCTAGTCTGCGCATGCGCGAATAAATCAACTTCATATGCGATAGACCCTTCCCCATATGTAGCAGAACACTGGTTAATATACACGAGGGTAATTTAAACTGAAATTGTGTGTCTCAATTACGTCTGTTCTGTACACACACGGGGAACACGAAATTATATGCCGTAAATATAGCGGCATAGTTCGCTTAAAATATCGTATGTTTTTGTAGATTATATGCTATGCGCATGCGCATATATTTCTACCCGATACTAGCGGTCAACCATTCCATACGCACCATGGGCGCCGCTGACATATGTGGGGGCAATTTAAATATAAATCAGTGGGTCAGACGCTCGTTATACTATATATAAATTTGCTACCGAATCATGTCGTCGCTGCACCGAAATATCGGTGTTACGGGATATAGTCACGGTTCGTTTGCACCTAAATATCGGTGTTACGGGTTCAAAGGGTTAAGGGTTACTACTATCTAACTTACCCATAAATTATTGGCATGACCTGGTGTATCAACTAGCAACACAACTTTACACAAGAGGAGCATTGGGCTAATTTTAACCTGTTTTAATTAGCCTGAGTACTCAACAGTCAACTGTGAGAGTGTGTTCAACAAGGATAATCCCTAATTACATATTACATGTATCAGCATCCATCTATCCAAAGAATTTATGTCTCCTTCCCGGAACTCTGGTAATTTTTTGTATGATGTTTTTTAATGTATTATTGCACAGATTTGGGCCCTTACTATGGTCATATACTATAGCATGCATGTGGTGTCACTGCATGAGGGCTTGCTTACCTCATATGGTTTACTTATTGACTTAAATCAGAGGAAATAACCCTATTTTCATATTATCAGCATCCCTGTCAAAATAGATTGGTGTCTCATTCCTGGAGCTTTGGTGTCTCAGTCCTCGAGCTCTAGTTCTTTTTATTGCACAAATCTATAGTATTGCCATGGTCATATAGTTCCACCGAGGGCTTGCTTCCCTCATATGGTGTGCCTGTATACTCGAAAATTGAGGAAAATCAAAGTCGCCCCGACTAATACAGAATAACTAATATATACTGAAGATATTATAATGCTATCACGAGTCGCTCCAACTAAAACAGAAGGTGATACTATTGCGAGTCAGCCATTTTGATAAAGAAGTTGGGCTAGCTCCCTACCCATCCAAACCAATGAAACCAAGAGGTGATATGTCAATAGGAGTTAATGCTAAGTTATGGAGAAACCTATTTATTCACCAGGGGTGTTTAGTTACCTATAACCATGAATTGCGCATAAGCGCAATGATTGCACTGAAGCGTAATTATTTGCGCTTAAGCGCAATTAATTGCACTTAAGCACAATTGATTATGCTCAAGTGTTAAGTGCAATTGATTGTGCTTAAGCACAATTAATTATTAAATGTGAATTTGGCCTCCCATACACTTAAGCATAAATCAAATTCCAGATCTCAAAACTCCCCTGGGGCTGAAATTATGGGCGGGGGGGGGGGGGGGCTTTCATATTTATATTTATTTGCAAATATTTGCACTTAAGCATAAATCATTTGCACTCAAGTACAAATATGCGTCTAACAATTAAATACCAAACTTGCTCTCCCTTACTTCCCTCTGATTGTGACTGATTTGAGTCAATCTCATAGTATATTATCATGGGCCCAAAGTAGTAGCCCCACACAGACTCAATAGTTGAAGAAAATTTCTGTCCCTGGTGTCCTAATAAGTGCCTCACTCCCAGAGCTGTAGTATATTTTATTAAAGGGACATCTCCTGCACAGATATATACCATTTCCATGGCCGTAAATAGGCAATTAGGGGTTACTGGGGGTTTGCTTCCCTAATATATGGTGTACTTAATTGACTTGAAATAGGGGGAAAACCCCTATTTTCATAATATCAGCATCCCTGTCCCCAAGAATTTGTGTCTCCATCCCTGAGATATAGTATTTTTATAAAAGAGACATATCCTGCACAGATCTATACCATCCCATGGTCATAAAACATCTTGGGGTTACTGGGGGATTGTTTCCATCATATGGTGGGTCTATATAAACTTTATTGATGTGTTTAGGCCTGTGCCATTTGAAATTAATTCATGGGGGAATCAATGTTTTGAGCTTAAGCGTAAATAAATAATAAATGTGAAAATGCTTGAGGAATGAGGGTAAATAAAATATGCTTAAGTGTAGATCAATTATACCTAAATGTAAATTAGTTATGCTTATACATAAATAATTACACTCCCATAGAGCTCCCCTCAAGCTGAAATTGATGCAACCGCATATATTGTCTGCATACCAGTAGAATCTTTCAATGGCAGATATTATATACCGGGGGGGGGGGGGGGGGGGGCCTTAGTGCAGCGGAGATGACATTAATCTATGTCTTTTTGCATATGGGACGGTGGGGTGAAAAAATTCCTTCACCACACTATTACAAAAGAACCTTCCAGAAACGTAAAACTTAAATAAATAAACTTGTCTTGATGTCGCTAATGCATAGATCATTGTGTGAATGGAAAATGAGCGAGCAACTGACATCAACGGATAGAAAGTATCTGACTATCAATGGGTAAAAAATATCTGTCATCAGTGCATCAAGCCAATCAGTGAATTATTTGCTTCTCTATCAACTAAGATGATCTCTGGCAAGACCTAAAGTATCCAAGTCTGATAGAGTGATGTGACTGTTTATTTCCATCAAAACAGCTTCTGAAACAGGTTAAACTGTTATCTGAACTAAATGAGATAGATCATTCCCAGTCATATGAGTAATATCAGTACAGCTTTATTCAGTTTTGAACAAAATTTAGTGAAATTTGGGAGGTGGGTGTAAACAAATTGGGAGTAAAAAACATATTGGTTTTGCAGGTTTGGTGGTGATTGGTCCCCGAAAATGCCAGATGCAAAAAAAAAATCATTCCTTCCTGCAAATTTTTGACTACCCCCATCCCCCTGCTCCACCTACAATCTTGGCATCAGCTTATACCATTATACCTGAGGTAACATAGCCGAAGAACCCAATCATGCTTCAGGATAAGCTAATTTATTGTGCTGCATAAATCATATATGCTAAGCATAGTCAGTTAATAAATGTTAACACATCCTCCAATAAAGGGGTTTCAGTTTTTAATTTTCCAACAATTGGAAAGATATAGGTACCAGTTGAAAAAAAATTCCAGAGTATATGCAAAGTTAATGCACATTTACTGATATAAGCTAATTATGATAAAACAATTCAATTAAGCTTTAAGCATAAATATATTGCTCTGAAGTATCATTGTATTTATGGTAAAATCATAATTCAGTTACCCTTAAGTTGGCCTTAACCACCATTGTTTGTTTTACCTCTCTCACATTGGATAAAATGGTATGACATAAATGGTATCAGTGTGTGGAGCCTTCCCCTATTAGTTGACTCAAAGACTGAGCTACTACTATGTCAAAGGTTTCAACTTGAGCGGAATTCTGAAAGAGCATGTCTGAACTATGTGTGAGTGAATTGTGCTTCAGTCTAATTCATGAGAATGGATTACTCTTATTAAGCGAACCATTATTTCGCTTAAGACAGCCAAGGGTATAATAAGTGACGGCATTGCCCACACTGATACCATTTATGTCATACCATTTTATCAGCTAATACTGGTAAATGTGAATTCGGGTCCCACATACTCTAGGAATACACACACCGCTGCACACTGTGGGTCAAATATAGACAAATTTTGACAAAAATCAGCTCAAATAAGGTTGAAAACAGACATTTCTCTAAATATCAGTCATGTGACAAATGTTCAGGTTGCTACATGTACCAATTATTATTGTTGCAACACATGCCGAAATAAATTTATGAACTAAAAAGATCTTAAATCAGTTTGAAAATAAGCATAAGTCTAGTAGATCTGAAATGGCTGAAACCCAAACATGGCTGATGAATCTTAAATACATGAAAATATTTAGGGTTATGTTAATTAGCCTTGATAATAGTGCAAGGTTACCTCTAAAGTGCACATAATTTATCTGATCATTGTGCGAGTATAAACAAAAGTTTAACTTTTTTCAACATATAATGAATTTCCCTTTCAAAATATAGTCCATATATCAATGTATATGGATTTCTATGTGTTTTTTCCCTTTCAAATTTCACGTGAACTCTATTATTCTGATTTATATGCAACTGTGCATGGATGCACTGGAAGCCCTTGTGGCAGATATTTTTGTATCTGTATTTCTGGCATGGGGGATGTCCTAGGCATTGATTGAACCATAATTTGTGTGAATAAATGGTTGCTATGGCTCCCTAATGTTCTCGTCTTGTGGGTAGAGTTTGAAAAATCTTCAAAAATGAGGTCCTGTCCCATCATGTATGGTCATAGAATGGTGCACTGGACCTAAATCATGAATATGTTAGATTAACACAACTGATAGTTGTTTTAAATACCACTTCCTGGTCACAAATGCTTGAAACATATGTTTTGTGCCCATGCTTTAAACCAGCAAGGACCATGACTGGTAAATATAATGTTTAATTAGGTGAATAGCTATTGGACTCACAGAGAGTGATAATTTGATGGATTTCACAAGTCGCAGTATCAGCATAATAAGTTGTGAACTTGTGAGGCAGATGTTGGGTTAAATTAGCCAAGTTATACAGTAATGCCCTAAGTAATCGACCTCTTAACCAAAGCAGAAGTATGGGTAACATTTCAGGATTTAGTCATGTGGCTTGTTGCCATTCATCAGAAAGCTCTCCCCGAGATTCACTACCTTTATACATTTCTATTTTCAGACTATATTAATGATGGAGAACGAGAGATGTGATTAACTCATCAGGACAAATCATTAGAATGTAATAATGTGAGTACCATAATGATAAGCATAAATGATTATTGTATTTTGCATGCAGATCTTTAGTAACATCAACAATCAGCACTGACTGGTACAATGTACATGTAGCTGTATATGTAGCCATAAATCAATGACTTGGGATAAAAACATATTTCTATATAATCTACTTTTGTTGATATATTAAAGAGATTAAACTACTAACTAATACCAATATTAGTGATAATGACTTTTTTTGGTGAAAAAATTTGACTTTTTTATATTAATCCCAGAGACTACAATTATCTGCTGAAGTAAAAATATATGATGTGGTATATAGACTGTTTTTACTTTTGTCACATTCTCAGGGTCAAAGTATCCTGATTATAGAATATATTCTTCAGTCATATTTAAATTTGTGCAGTACATTGTACTATTTTTCGCTAGTGTGCATTTATTATTCACATGTGTATAGCTAAATCATGGTTAGATATTTTAAGTTGAATTTCTTCTAAAATATAAACATATATATTCCAGACTGAAGGAATTTTTGTCAAGATGATCTTTAATATGCACAAGTGTTTTCAGCGATAATGAAGAACTGAAATTGTCATCATATACAAAAAATATTTGTAAGTTTAGAAGTCGCTCAGAATTTAAAATAGAGCGAAACATAGTACTGCACAAATTCAAATATGAGTAAGGTATACAATTGATATACAGGGGATCCTAGTAGTTCAGTCAGTATTGGGCATGAATAAGGAATCAGAATTCCTAAATGAAAAGATGTGTACTATTATTTAAATATCGTACATGTATATTTATTCCAAAAATATATAGCATATTTAATTTGTAGTAGACAATTATATCATCTCAGCCATAGAGCTTTCTCTTCCAGAATCATTCCGATAACCAAGATGGACACAGTTTAAATTGAAAAGCACAGTATGACATCATTTGAACTAACATTGCTTGATCTGCATGTTAATCAGGAATGAGATTTTCTTCATGGCATTGCTGAGAAAGTTCATCGAACATAGCAATATATCTTTTTCAATATCATTGTCATTATTGTGTTACTTCACAAAACTGCTGGTAACATTGTAAGAATGTAATGATTGTACATGTGGCAATTCGCTAAATTCAAGTGTGTTTAATGAACTGCAGTTGTGCAATTACTTGGAGTCTTGTCCTTCCAGCCATATCTACATCTCTCTCTCCATTAGAACCTATAATAGAACGATAATAATATTTTATGTTATAGAAACCAACATCACTATATAAAGGAGACTGGTGCTGCCTAACTCACGGAGTGTGTGACTCACTGGAATTGGCATCAAGTTTTGGATAGCAGATCTTGAATGTTAGTAACCAGAAAAAGTGAATAGTTTCAGTCGAGGCCAACAAACAGTGCAAAAGACAATAACTTTCAGTTTAGTTTAATTGTTATTCTCATTAAAATTATAAAATAACAATACTTGTAATATCAATCCACCAGCAATGTTATATATTAAGGTTGGCAAAATTGTAAAGTTTGATGTCTAATCTATACTGGCCCTCAGACAAATTTTTTACAACAACAGACATTTTATGAAACTTGTTTTGATAACATGATTATATAAGTGCAGTTATCATCAAAACATGAAAGAAACATATATGCTGTCTCATATATTCATCCCTAGATATTGAATCAAATAAAATACATGTGCCACTGCCAAATAAATTGTGTTCTAAACATCGTAATATTTTTGTCCCACAATATATATTTCTAGTGACGGAAATGTCTGTTGAGTGGTGCCTTTTAACTTCTTAACCAAAGCAGAATTATGGGTAACTTTTCAGGATTTAGTCGGAAATATGGCTTGTTGCCATTCATCGGAAAGCTCTCCCGAGAGCCATATTTCCGACTAAATCCTGAAAAGTTACCCATAATTCTGCTTTGGTTAAGAGGTCGATTACTGAGGGCATTACTGTATGTCTATTATTCATTTGGAGGGAATTCAGGATACACCAACAGATAGAAAATATCCTAAGGGAACTACTTGTCACTGAGTATTTAGTAAAGAACCTTTGACAAACTACATCAGTTATAACAAAAAAATGTTTCAAATGTCCGCTCTCAGAATTCTAATGTACATGTATGTACCTGTCAATATTCTAGTGGTGCAATCCTCAAACCATGCTGACACCCATCGGTCTCAATCATTCTTTCATTCCTTCTATTCATATTCTGTGCTTGGACTGGGCTACAGTGCATGAACAACTGATCTGAAATATAAGAAAAGTTTATTTATTTTATTGTCCATTTTGAGTTTTTGACCATCAGCCATGATTTTGGCCGAATAACCAAAAAATGACTCGATCTCATCCATGACAAATTTCACAATGATCTGACAAAAGATGCGACCTGTAACCCTGGCCAAAGGATTTAGTCATGCAAAGAGTAAAATCCAAGATGGCTGCCAGCGGCCATGATATTTGGCCGACCGACCCCACTAATGTAGCTGAATGACCCCAAAATTACTCATTCCCCATCTCCATGTCAATATTAACATCCGTGACAAATTTCATGATGATCCAACCAAAGCTACGACCTGTAGGCTGTGCCAGAGAATTTAGTCATGCAAACAGTAAAATCTAAGATGGCTGCCAGTGGCCATTTTTTTGGCCGAATGACCCCAAAGTTACTCGTTCGTATCTACATGTCATTGTTAACATCCGTGACAAATTTCATGATAATCAGAAGAACAGTACGACCTGTAGCCCGTGCTAATGGATTGAATATTGAAATCCAAGATGGTCGCTGGCGGCCATGTTTTTTTTCTTCAGAATGACCCCAAAATGAACGGTTCTGGTCTAAATGTTGATATCAACAGCTATGTCAAATTTCATAATGATCCGACCACAAGTAGCACCTGTAGCCTGTATTGTTGACGAATCACACACACACATACGCACACACAGACGACAAAGCCATGGCAATAGCTCAAACTTTACAAAGTAAAGTTCAGCTAATGAAACAAATGGTTGGGTTAGTCTTAACTAACATATATGTGAGCCAGAGAGGCCCATTTCACATTTATTCTTCAGGGCGAAAACTATACCTGTGTTTCTGGTAATAAACGGTCATTGAAAAATATGGGTGGCCCAGGTGGGAAGGTGGTGTTTTCATTTTTAGCTCAACTTTACTTTGTAAAGTTTTAGCTATTGCCATGGCTTGGTATCGTCGTCCGTGTGTGTGTGTTTGTGTGTGACTCGTCAACAATTTCCTCTAGCACGGGCTACAGGTCGTACCTTTGGTCATTATAAAATTGGATCATTATAAAATTTGTCATAGCTGTTGGCATTGACATGTAGATGGGAACGAGTCATTTTGGGGTCATTCGGCAAAAAACATGGCCACCAGCAGCCATCTTGGATTTTACTCTTTGCATGACTAAATCCTTTGGCATGGGCTACAGGTCGTAACCCTTTTATGACTGGAGCCATGCTGGTTCAGCGTTAATGATCCTGTGCCAGTGCATTCTATTATATATGGAGCCTCGAATATATAAGAGAATGCACTGGCTTACAAGGTCAAGGTAAATATTGTTAAGCCAATGAATTCTCTTAAATATAAGAGAATGCATTAATTCTCTTAAATATAAGAGAATGCATTGGAACAGGGTTTTCACAAAATTTCAAGAAGATGCAGTCATGAAAGGGTTAACCCGAAGAAATTCACCTTGATAGTTGAACATCTTACTTCTACAAAGATATTAAACTTAAAATATCATGACAAACCTATGTCTCATATACCGGTACTCGATAATTTCCTAACAGGTCACTGAACAGGTATTGGGGGGGGGGGGGGGGGGGGGGGAGAGATAAAAGGACCTGAGTATCCAATTAACACCTAGTAGCTACATATGAGAAAAAATAAACTTATGATTTTATTGCTTATTATTGCTTTATATAGTCATGAAATGGTGAGAAATTAACTTTATTGAGTTGATTGTGTTGGTGTTTGGATGGATGGGTGCTACCCAAGTATGAGCAGGCTGATTATAATCCCCCCACTCACGCAGAAGCTACATCAGGGAAATTTCCAGGGCTGTTTTGATAGCTGTTACAGGTATGGGTGCCCAAACTTGAGAAGCCCAAATGACCCCAAATTCCCAGTGGACAGTATTGAATCAACCTGAATTTTCAAGGCAATTCAACAATAAGCGCTGTATTAAAAAATCTGCAGTTGCAATACAGCCTTCATTTGCATGTTGAATTTTACAATCAGAAATATTATGTCCTATTTATAATATATGTGTCTGTATATGTGTTGGTTCGGTGTAGAAGCCGTATTTTAAAGTTATATTGGGATACCGGTACATATCCTCTGCTGGAAACATGTGTCCCCAAATTATCTCTGGATTCTTCCCTGAGCTACATATGAGAATTTTTGGACTATATAAAGCAAAATAAGTGATAATCAGGACTTGGTATCTCCCCCAATCCCCAACTTAATAAACTTTTTCTCGGATGAAGTATATAAAGCAAAATAACCTATAGATGATGTTTTGGTCATATGCAGCTACTAGATGGGCGGCGGAGAAGATTCTCAGTCCTGGGTATCTCCCCAGAGTCCACCCCCTCACAAACCCAGACTCAACCAAATTTTTCTCAGATATAGTTAATTTCTTGCCATATCATCACTATATAAAGCAAAATATGTGATTATGAGGGTAAAATAAGTGGAAAAATATTATGTGGGTGGGAGATACCAATGTTGGTAGAGGAAAATTGTTCCACTTTTAGTCCACAATTTCCTAACAGGTACACAGGATATATACCCATCCCTGTTAACTGCATATGTTCAGCAGTTCTTATGATATTGGTTGGGGTAATGCATATTTTGGGAGGAGATATAACAAAACAAAAGACACCCATATGTAAGGCCAAGTGATAATCTGACAGATTTGATTTGCTCTTAAAGTGCCTTAAGCGAATTAATTGATTTGCTCTTTTAAAAGTAAAATTCATCTATTTGAGCTTGAGCATAAATCAGATTGTCTAGAAATAAAAAAAGAGTGAATTAGACTCTGAGAAAGGAATTACAAATAGGTGGACTAGTACATATTATTAAATACATGTATGATAGTCTCATGTCTTATTTACACTTAAGCGCAAATGATGTGCGCTTAATTGAGCTCAAATAAATGTTTTTTTTACATAGAGCATAATTAAATGATTGGGTCTATGAACACCTTTCATGTATGGTACATATTCCAGATACAGATAATTTAAAGGTATGGTTGGCCTTGGCGGTGGGTATCCTGTGAAAATATTTCCACCCTTCGAAAACCGCCACAAAAATAAAGAACATCAAAATGTAGACTTTGTCCATATACAAATAAGAAATATCGCATAAACAGTATGTTATTGTCAAATGTTTGACCATTGTTATGTAAACAAAAGCATAAAAAGTTACTTTTCTGGTGTTTGTTTATATTATGATGGTAAGGCCTAAACAAATAATACCTTTGTTTCCGCTAACGAGCTAAAAAAAATTAGGGTAGGTAGGTAGGCTTAACTTTTTTTTTTTTGTTAACTTTTTTTTTTTTCAGTATCTTTAAAAATAACTGTATAATACTTGTCAATAACCCAAACTATGCACTTCTTAGCCCCAATCAGGTTAAGCCAGATGACAGAGGAACTAGAAACTCCAATTCAATCTTACATATGCTTTAATATTTACATATATACTAGTCTATATACTAAGATAGTCTTTGATAATCCTAATATTTCCTATATGGTCTGGCGACAACTGGAGTCAGTCCAGCACCACTGCACTGTTCACATATTGGAGTGACCGTCTTGTACCGATCTCTTAAGGATGGCTTCACAACACCACCTTCTCCGCATTCAGTGAAGGATCTAGGTATTTTTTTGGGACACCTGTTTTTGGGCAATGATATGCCGAAGGCATAACCTGAAGGCCTGATCGGAGGAATGTTTAGGAAGGGTGACCCCCTGATGATGGTGGGGGTTCTTCCCCTGGAAATTTTTTGAAAATCCATTGCATTTAGATCTAATCTAAGGCTCTTTGAGTCAGTATTTTGAATTGAATTTTACAGAGAGGTCAATTTTATCAAGTTTCTCAAGCATAACTTTGGAACTTTTTATATATGTATGGATTGGAAATGCTTATAAGTTATTGTCAGATATCTTTGGTTCTATGGATTATGCTTATCGGAAGCCTTATCCTGCTTGAAATTAGACTTGCCATCATCACTCTAATTCATAAATAGGCTATTTTATAAAATTCAAGTGAGACACATACCGTACATAATATACTACATGTACATGTAATACAGAAATCCTACATGTACATGTAGTACAGAAACAATGTACATGTATTAAGATAGTAATGACTATATATGGTACTAATCTCTATGTTAATTTTTCATTTGGTATTATGAGATCCCACTTGATAACCAGGTTGATTTGATCAAATTGTTAATGTTCCTGTGCTGTAATTGATTGAAATACTGAAGTCTGAACGCTGAAAGATAACATACCGTACCTGAACTCAAATTATTTGAAGTTTTCACAGATAAAAGCTAGATAAAGCCAAACATACTTTACAGTATGATTCCAACTGTTAAACTTAAATCTTTTTGTAAACTTAAATTTCTTATGTCAATATATATAAATATATAAATGTTTTGCATCTTGTTATGATATGAATTGGGACCTAAATTAAAAAATATATATTTTAAAATAAAAATAATTATTTTTTTATTTATTTTTTTGGTCCAATTTTTTGTTTTTTTTGCAAAGGCAATAAAAAGTTTAGGGTCGGCGGTTTAAAATAGGGTCGGTCGGGTTAGCGGAAACAAACGTATTTTTTGTTTAGGCCTAAACATAAAGAGCGTTCTTTGTTGGTGAATTCCTTATATGGAACTAATAAAGAGCGTTTATGCCATTTGTGTGTGTGATTAGCCAGTTCAAGAGTTGCATTAATATTGTGCTGTCTTCTGTAACACAATCAGGCTCTTGCTTAGGTAAAATATTGTAGGTCTTTATGATAACATGCTGTTTACGTGATGGTCATGGTATATATGAACGAAACTGTATGCGTTTTAATGTTTTTCTGTTTACGGTGATTAGAACAAATATCAATATTTTCGACAACTAAGGCCTCACGTGCCTTTAATAGCACTTTAAATGTGCAAATGATTTACGCTGTTTAAATAATTTGCACTTAAGTGCAAATGAACATATGGTGAACCAACAATCGACCTTTATTAGACTAATCGCTACAGAATAGACCGATTGGTCATTCATCATATGCAGGCATTGGGGATAAGTCGAGTCACTCTGAACTGTTCTATATTGGTAATTATATTACATCCAATACTTAAAAAGAGATAATTATAATTTCTGTTGAAAGACACGGAATAATTATTTAGTGAATATATTCAATATAAAGATAGACTGATCAGTTTTATACAGATCAACCAGTGGTTCACCGAGACCTGCAGATGATTGTTGAGCTTCGGTACATTCAATGCGATTATTAATAAACATGCAGGTCTGGGTGAACCACCAATAGATCTTTATTTAGACTAATCGATCTAATATAGACTGGTCTTACACCACCTAGATGCATCTGAGATAAGGGGAGTCACACTAAACTGTTCCATGATATCGTTCAACTTGGTAACTACTTAAAAACATTTGGATTTCTTTTGAGAGAATGAGAATATAAATAAACGTTTAAAAATCTTCAAACAAACACCATTTAAATATTCAAGAATTGGAGTGAGCACCTCTCGGCTACTGACAGTGACTGACTCGGCATGTCAGTGTGAGCCATGTTTATTGGATTTCGATCAATTGGTGTTCACCCAGACCTGATATTTAAATGTGAATTTGGGCTCCCTTTCCCATACAATTTATTAAGACACAAACTTACGCAACCTTCCAAGTCTGCATGGGGTTGACATCAGCCGATATACTGCAACGTATTCATCCATCAGTTCATGCCAATAATGGAAACTTGTTTGTGACTCGTCTTCCATTCCAGATTATTCCAAGTTTAACCTGCTGGCTGCTGTCAACTGTCTAGGATTACTTGAGTACCGGTACGATTAAACGGTCACTGACCGTGGAATGTCGCATTTCCATATCACATAAGCGTTGCTAGTATAATTTCTGCAATATATGCTGTCTTTGTGGTGCGAATTTCTCACAACAAACGTCGTTAACTTGGGAAGTTACAATTTATGGGTTTTCCCAACCCGGAAGTAAACAAATCAGACAGTGCTTAAAGTCACGCAGTCGGAGGACATCGCGTGGCGAGGGGACTGAACTCTGTTTTGCAACTTGCGATCGACGTACCACCGGTCATCTGAGTACTATCCCTTTAAGCAATAACGAGTTTAGTTAATTTAAGTGTGGGCACTGGTATGGCAAACACAGGGTAGTATACAGTGATAGGTTGATAGGAACCAATGGTTTAACAAATTATAAGTTATTCACATGTATTTATGCCATGAATTTCCCTTCTGGACTACATCTGTAAACTGTGTGACTAGTTTCGCATGGCATGAGCAGCATGAGGTATTTGAATTGTACTATGTGGCTTGTTACAAATGCATTTTTTTCACCTGGAATGACATACATTTGTATTTTAATTTCCATCTCAAGCAATGATGCCATATAACTGATATGAGTGTGAATACTGCAGGGCTTTCTAAATAACACTACTTTATACTGGAATAGCCAGCATAAGGTTGTACACAGTGATGGGTACCAATGGTTTCAAAACAATAACATTATTTGCAATTGAGTATAGTAGAGATAATGGTTTACAGCAGTATGAGAGGCACTGAATATGTACCGGGAATCTCCATTATAGACTAGTCTTTACACTATTTGATTACACATGACATGAACAGAATGAGACACACTGGATTTGAACTATGCGGCTAGTTACAAATGCATCTTTTACTCATACAAAAGGCAGAGTTTAATATCTTTCTTACAGAGAATTGTAGTAGGAGAAGTGTATGAGTTTCTTTATAGAAAGAGGGGAATACCATAATAATATTTTTATAGTATATTATATTATATTATAGTATAGTACAGCATAGTATATCATAGCATAGTACAGTACAGCATAACATACTTGTATAAGTATGTTACAAGTACGGTGCCGCACTATAGTATAGTTTAGCATTGTACATATTTAGTATAGCACTGTACGGTGTTGTATAGTATAGCCTGTTACAGTACAATACAGTATGGTATTACATTCTGTTGTACAGCAATGCTCCAAGCAATCAACCCCTCAACCACGGAGAGCCACGGGCAACCCCTCAGGATTCAGTCAGAAACACGGCCCGCCGCCACTCATTGGAAAGCTCTCGGTGAGAGCTTTCCAATGAATGGCAACAAGCCACATCCCCCGACCAAGCCACGAAAAGCCACTCCCAACTCTCCTGTGGCCAAGAGGTCGACTACTTAGAGCATTGCCGACATTTGCTGTGTGACTACTTCATATGGGTCCTATAACTTTGGATATAGCATTTTCATATACATGTATTCTCTGTTCATGGTGATGAATATAGGTCAATAACATACCGGTAACTCTCCTTGAGTAATTTTAGGACCCTTAGATATGATCTATTTATTTTTTACCACACTTCCATAACAATTGGGGATATTTAAATTTGTTATGATGGCATAATTTTTAACGAAAGATGAAAATTTGTTTAATTATTTCTTTGTATATTTATTTCTTTGTTTTGAGAATATTCAAAAAAATGTTTATAAATATTCTATAGATAGCAACATTTCATGTCCAAGTTTGAAATATTATTTCCATAGTGGCATTGTGACAGAATTCATAATTAAGACTTGTTTCAAAATAATTTTTGTTTTGTGTTTCAATCACAAGTGCTGTAGCACTCTATAAATAGTAATGTTTCCTGTCCAAGTTTGTGTGAGATGAAAATGTTTTTTTTTTTTTTTTTTTTTTTTTTTGGACATAATTCATAACAACCGGCTTGTCTCTGTTAATCAACAACATTATGTCACGGACCTTAGTCAACTCAGATGCTCTTTAGTTAAAAAATAAGTGCCATTTCTAAATGTCCCGCAAAAGATTTTATCATCATTATTGATGTCTTTTTCATGTCTTCTCAGTCATCAATGCCCCAGGTGAGCATGCACGTTCATGATTGATCATGTGTATGCTCTCGAGTGCTAGATGCCAGTAGTTGTCTGATTTTCTAGACCAAAGACTAATAATATACATGGCTAGATAAGGATCATACATTTTATACAAGAATTGATAAGCATGGAGCGTACATTTATACTTATTTAGCGCTTGAGATGCTAGTACCGGCATACATGTATGTACCTTCAATATCATTAGATGCCTGTGATAGGTCCCTTAATCAAAATTTACAACAATAAGATAAAAAATTATAGCATTATAACCATATAAATCCAGATTCATCAGATGCAAATTCTATATAGTCCGTCTTATCAATGCCCTAAATAAGCATGTATATAGTGCTAATACACCCAATATCATGAGATGCATGTGATAGGCTCCTTAACCATAATTTGAAACAACATCAAGGGTTATAGAGTTATAAGCATGTATAAATCAAATTCGTCGTCAGATGCCAAAAGTTGTGTTAAGGTCCTGGGCTATACAAATAATTCATATTAAGGCATATTAGCTGATTTTGAGACCGTATTCTAATTATCATTGGGAAGTTGTATTCTGTTAGCTCCAATTTAATCAGAGGCTTCATTAGTTGGTTATTTTTTTTATTTTTTTTTATTTATTTTTTTTGGTTGTTTGTTGTTATATGATAGTCTCCTGGATAGTAATTCAGATTACTCATTGTTTCACATACATGTATCAATGGGTACGTATATACCAATTTTAATGGGTGCGACAAAAGTTTGTAAATTCCCCGTCCAGAGATCACAACAACAACATTTAAACAAAATCTATATAGAATATGATATTGACTCATCAATGCCATAATTAAGCATGTATATATGGTGCTAGTACCACAACATTCATATTATATGCCAAGAATTCAAAGGTATGGGCCCACGTAATCACATTAAATCTCAAGAAAACCTGCGAAAACAAAACAAAATCACATTGAATATTCTAAGTTAAGTTATTTCCTCCTGTATCTGTATCGGTATGCGCACAGGATCAGTTCGGATGTGAGCGCACACTCCATAAAAAGAATCTTTGTGATAATGAACGCTCTCAAATTAGTCTCAATACTTTACAATATAGAATTAACCTAAAAATAACAAAATCCTTCGGAATAGAGAACCTTCGGAATAGCGGACCTTCGGGATAGCGAACCTTCATAATAGAAACATGTCCCCACAATTACACCGGTGACGTAAACACACGTGCTAATCTTTGTCGTATTATCGTGACTCTATCGGTACGGTTTATACTCGAGTACGAAATAACCATAATACATTCGCCCAGTGGATTATCGATCAACCACAGAATATGAAAAACTCTACACCAGCTTACACCACTGTGTGGCGTAATTAGATATACTAGCGTCCGAAACATCAAGTGGCGAGTACGACGTATGCCTTATTAACCGAATCATGGCTCGATCATTCTATCCCGGACTCAGAAATCCATCTTCCTGGTTACCACGATCCCGCCCGCAAAGACAGGAACGATGGAAGAACAGGAGGGGTGTGTGCATTTACGTCCGCGACAATAGACCTTTCAAAATACGCGAAGAACTTGACAGTAACGAAGTAGAAACTATTTGGGTAGAGGTTACAATTAACAGAAAGCCCTGTCTTGTTGGATGCTAAATTCTATCGCCCTCCCAACTCCCCCTCAAGCCAGTGGACGAAAATTAATTATAACACCGTCCTGGATGTCATAATAGGTGGAGATTTCAATGAAAACTATGTACACAACGGTAATGGAAAAATAAACTGCATATGTAGCGAACGAGGTCTGTCCCAATTGGTCGAGGATAAAACGAATTTTACTGAAAACTCCTCGTCTACTCTCGACTTGCTCATGACTAGCAACCCTGATCTTGTTGATTCCCCTAGTGTTCTTGGCAACATATTCGACAACACAATTAGGTATCACTGTACAGTTGTAGCTCGGATAAAACTTCTGAAAAATAAATCGGCTACAACCATAACTAGATGTGTCTGGAATTACAATCTGGCTGACTTCGATACCATGAACGAATACTTCTTGAGCTGGAATTATGACACAACATCTGAATTGTCAGCTCATGCAGACAACTTGACTGCAAAAATTAAGAAGGTATGCATTGAAAATATCCCCAATAAGATAATACAGATCCGAAAAGGTAGTCCCTAATGGCTTACGTGTAATGTACGGAAGCTGATGAGGCAAAGAAATTGATTACATAAGATAGCTAAAAAGCAAAACACACCACAAACATGGGCAAACTTTCGATCTAAACGTAATGAAACAACATCGGCTATTAGAAAAAGCAAACGCGATTATGACACCAATAATGAAAATACATTGAACAATCCATCAAATGACCAGTCTTCCTGGTGGAAAACCCTTCAAAAGGTAATTTTTGCAACCCGCGATCGAACAATACCCCCCTTAAACACAAACGGCGACTTCCTGATATCACCAACTGAAAAAGCAAATGCTTTCAACTCCTATTTCTGTAATATTTCATCATCAGTTGATGACGTCGGGAAACGCCTACCAGTGCTCGACCCCGATAACCTCATATCTACATTAAGCGAAATAAAACACAGCCCCTGACATTTACAAAGCTTTAAAAGGCCTCAAGTCAAGTGGGCCCGACGGAATAAGTCCTAGAGTTTTGAAAAACTGCGCCACTTCGCTCTGTTGTCCTCTTGAATTATATTTTAGAATATTTACCGAAAACAGCTACTATACCCACCCCAGTGGAAGCGTTCCCATGTTACACCCATATTCAAGAGCGGTGATCCCAGTCTTATGTCAAACTATCGACCAATTTCCCTACTAAGCTGCATATCGAAGGTCTATGAAAAATGCATTTATAAATATCTATGGGAATTTCTCGATGAAAACAAACTCCGATCATTTTACCAAGCTGGTTTTATGCGCAACGACTCAACAGTTTTCCAACTTACCGAAATATATGACAATATATGTCGATCACTAGACGACGGAAAAGAGGTCCGGTGTATATTCTGCGACATAAGTAAAGCATTCGATAAGGTCTGGCACCGTGGCCTCTTGAACAAACTGACAAAAATTGGTATAAGAGGAAACTTGTATAACTTAATGAAATCGTACCTTGAATGCAGACAACAACAAGTTGTCATTGACGGCACACACTCAGAATTGCAAGATGTAACAACCGGTGTCCCACAAGGGTAAGTATTAGGCCCACTTCTGTTTTTAATTTATATTAATGATATAACCGAAAATATACGGTGCAACATTCGTCTATTTGCTGATGACACCTCTCTATTTCTTACTATCGAAGACCCCACTATGGCCGCAAAATTAATCAACAATGACCTCGAAACTCTCATGTGTTGGGCATCAGAATGGCTTGTAAAATTCAATCCCCTGAAAACGGAAGCTCTCTTAATCTCCAGGAAAGAAACGCCAGTATATCATCCACACTTGACCATGTGAACCGCGACAATTGTTGAGTTTGACAGCCATAACCATATGGGGCTCACTTTCGACAACACGGGGTCATGGGGTATCCATATAAGATCTATGCTTGACAAAGCATGGAGTCGAGTAAATCTAGTACGTAAGCACAGATACAGGCTAAGCAGAGTAACGCTTGAAAAAATACATTATACATTTATCCGACCAATACTGGAATACGCCTCCCCCGTTTGGGATAACTGCCCTGATTATCTTAGTGATGACATTGAAAAGGTTCAGTATGAAATGGCCCGAATAGTAACAGGCGCAACCATCAGTAGGCTGATGCACCATGGATCATTGTTTCTATTGTCACAACTGACATCACCAGAAATATTGGATATTTCTCTCACAAACTTGACATAAATATCGGCAAAAATTAACTTTTCAGGGTTGGACAATTGTTTTAAGTAAAATGCAACTATCATTGGTATCAAAGGTATTTATTGTTTTGGTCTATCTTAAATGTGTCACACTACGGTGTTTATAGACCAAATTGCTCAAGATGGCTTCCAAAATGGCAACCAAATTTGTAAAAAGTTATTTGTTTACATATATCCCGAACATTATTCTCTGCGTTATCCGACAAGGTATTAAATTGTGACTCACTTGGTTATTATACGTGTTAGTTAATTAGCTGACAACCACGTTCTATTCTGTTTGTCCCAGTTCCGTATGAGGCATGACAAATTCATTTTAAAGTTGCAGTATGAAATTTGGCGGAGAACCTCTTTTGTGATTCTTGCCATAGTATTGAAAGGAAATGGGCAGAACTTTGAAACGGAACTGAGATGAACCATAATATGTGGCTATTCTGGTCCATTATGATGAAACATATCAACTGGATATAGGGTGAATGCCAGGGAGTTACTATATGATCATAGGTAAGGTGAATAGGTATACAGGGAGTTATTGTATGGTCAATGGTGAGACGAGTACATGTATGTATACAATGAGTGACTGTATGATCATACATGTAATGAATAGCTATGCAGGGAGTGACTAAATTGTCATGTGTCAGGTGTATGAGTATACCCGGTGTTCCTGCTTGGTGACTCGTTGCGGTATGGTCATGTGTAGGTTATACGGGCATACACATGTGTTGCTATATGGTCATGGTCGAGGGGTATGTGTATATAGCGAGCGGCTATATGGCCATGGATGATGTGCATATGCATACATGGATTGAATATACTGACATGGCTGGGGAGTATTAGTATATCTTGAGTGGCTATTCTGCTATGGTGTGACAAATAGGGATACAGGGAGTGACATGGCCAAGGGTGGGGTGAATATATATACAATGATTGACCATGATCATGTATGAATGTTTTGAATAGGTACACACGGGGTGACTATATGGCCATAGGTCAGATGAAGGAGTATACCAGGTGCCATGGATGAGGGTATGTGTATGAAGCGAGTGGCTATATGACCATTGGTGAGGTGGATATGTATACCCGGGGTGACTCTATGGTCATTGTTGTGGTGTTGATGTATATATCGAATGTCTATTTGACCATGTGTGTGTGTGGAGAATAGGTATACATGGGATGACCGTATGGTGAATGGTCATGTTTTGGATTATACCCGGTGTGCTTGCATTGTGAAGCATGGCTGTATGGCCATCCATGGTCATGTGTCAGGTGTACGTTTATACAGTTGGTCACTATATTGTTATGTATGTGGTGTTTATGCATATATGGAATGACTGTGTGGTAATGGGTGGCTATCGCTTTTCACGTTTAAAGTTCCCCCATGTACACAAACACTTTCAAGGTGGAGAACTCTTTGACACGACCTCTCTATTGATTAACATATCCTTGAGTTATTGTGGAAAGCGATAGCCACCCAAATTACACATGTACAACGCATCCCATGACCTCATATGTACATAAACACCACACAAATGACAATATAGTCACCCACTCTAAACACGTACACCTGACCATACAGCCTTATTTGGCTATACCGGTACATGCCACAAATGACGATACAGCCATGAATCACCATGCATGAACACCAGGTATACTCCTACACCTGACCATATAGTCACTCTATGTATACATATTCACCACATTCACGATCATACAGTCACTCATTATATACCTATTCACCTCACCATGGACCATACAGCCACTACATGTATATCTATTCGCCATACCCATGACCATAGGGTCAATCCAGATATACATATACACCTCACCCACCAATGGTGAGCTCTTCCAAATATACCAATACCCGCACACACGACCACTCATAAGTCTCATACTTGCATATACACCTCACACATGACAATTCATCAACTCACTGTATACTCATACACGCCATCCATGATCATTCATCTACACCATATACAACACCGATGATAATACATCCACAACATATATAAATATACGACCCACCCGTTACCAAAAGGGCACTCCCTATATAGCCACACGCTCGTCAATGACCATACAGCTTATTCCAGGTATGCATATAACTTCAATCTTGACTACAGGCATACCATGTGCACCTATACACATTACCCATAACCATAAAATCACTCCCTATTTATCTACGCACTCCATCCATGATCATACAGACAGCACAAATATACATATACACCACATGTCACAATACAGTCACACACGGTACACATATACATCACGAACACCACGACCTTACAGTCACTCCATATATACATAAATAACACACGGATGACCATGTAGCTACTCTCGTTATATCTATACACCACAGCAATGCACATACGATCACATCGGCCACACACAATATACCGTACAGTCACTACATGTATACCGATTCACCTCATACATGCCCATACAGCCACTCCTTATATTCCTATGCATCTCACCATGGACACCCCACTCATAACCATATAGTCATTCATTGTATGCCTACTCATAACCATATAGTCACTCAGTGTATACCTATTCACATCATGCATGACCATACAGTAACTCCCTGTATACCTATTCACATCACCTATGATCATACAGTAACTCCCTGGCTGCCATATTGGCACCCATCTTTTATCCAGTTGATCACTTTTTATCACAATGGGCCAGAATAGCCACATATTATGGTTCATCTCAGTTCCGTCTCAAAGTTTTGCTCATTTCCTTTCAATAATATGGCCAGAATCACAAAAGAGTTTCTCCGCAAAATTCCATACTGCAACTTTAAAATTAATTTGTCATGCCCCATACGGAACTGGGATAAACAGAATAGAACGTAGTTGTCGGTTAATTAACTAACACGTATAATAACCAAGTGAGTCACAGTTTGCTACCTTGTCGAATAACGCAGATAATAATGTTCGGGATACATGTAAAAATTAACTTTTTACAAATTTGGTTGCCATTTTGGAAGCCATCTTGAGCAATTTGGTCTATAAACACCGTAGTGTGACACATTTAAGATAGACCAAAACAATAAATACTTTTGATACCAATGATAGTTGCATTTTACTTTTAAAAATTGTCCAACCCTGAAAAGTGAATTTTGCCAATATTTATGTCAAGTTTGTGAGAGAAAAATCCAATATTTCTGGTGATGTCAGTGGTGACAATAGAAACAATGATCCATGGTGCATCAGACATGTTAGTATTCAATGTGTATAATACAAATTAGCCAATTTTATATATCAACCACAACTTGTAAGCCATTGCAGGACACCCTGGGGCAATATTTACCATTTTTCATATTTTCGGCGGCCATTTTGCAAATTTTCTACACCAATTTCATTCCCATTGAAGTAAAACATCCGTCCAATAAAATAAAGCGCATAGTTGTTGACATTCTATTAACAGCCTGTGTGGTTTGTCGATAAAATGACTATCAAGACCGTCTTGCAAAAAAAATCGAAAATTTCACCCTTCTTTTTCAAATCCTCTTTCTGTATCTATTACTGAACCCTCGTCAATGGCAAATGCCTTAAAATGACACTATAATATCACGCTTGATGCCTGTCTCAAAAACATTGCCATTTACTAATGATTAATGTGGAGAAAATGGAAGATATGGTGAGATATTAATAAAATTTCCTATTTTCGTGCATATGACGTCATTTTTCGGCGGCCATTTGAATTTTTTTCGAAATTATTTGCGTCATTTTGAAGAAGGACATCATACCAACAAAATGGCATACATCTTGTCTGTGTCTTTTGCTAAAAACCGATCTATTACAACGATTGAATACAGCAAAATCGTCTTGCAAAAAAAATCGATAATTTCACCCCTATTTTTCAAATCCTCTTTTCTGTATCTATTACTGAACCCTCGTCAATGGCAAATGTCTTTAAATGACGCTATAATGTCACGCTTGATGACTGTCTCAAAAACATTGCCATTTAATAATGATTAATGTGAATAAAAATGGAAGATATGGTGAAATATTAATTAAATTTCCTATTTTCGTGCATATGACGTAATTTTTCGGCGGCCATTTTGAATTGTTTTCGAAATTATTTGCCGTCATTTTGAAGAAGGACATCATATCAACAAAATGGCATACATTTTGTCTGTGTCTTTTGCTAACAACCGATCTATTACAACGATTAAATACAGCTGGTCGGAATTAGAGGAAATGGCGGCCATCTTGGATTCAAATGGCTCTAGCACCTAGTAGGGCCACCTTTATTTTTCGGTGAAATCCGTATTCTTTATCTGGATACCATAGGGAACAATAAAAATAAGGTTATTTGTAATCATCGGGGGGGGGGGGGGGGGGGGGGGTGCACGTGGACCTTATTGGCTCCCCGACTATACAACGTCGGGCTCATCGGCTGGTCTCATATATATTTTGAAGACCTCTGTCACGCCAGCTTCGATCATGCGCAGACGAGATCTCGGAAACGGGTGGAGCTATCGACTTGAAATTTGGTATGTGAATGTATCTTGCCCCGGATACGAATTTTATCGGGTCGCCGAGTCCGTGCGACGCCAGCTTCGCGCATGCGCAGACGAGATATCGGAAACGGGTGGAGCTATCGACTTGAAATTTGCTATGTGAATGTATCTTGCCGCGGATAAGAATTTTATCGGGTCGCCGATCCCGTGCGACGCCAGCTTTGCGCATGCGCAGACCAGATCTCGGAAACGGGTGGAGCTATCGACTTGAAATTTGCTATGTGAATGTATCTTGCCCCGGATACGAATTTTATCGGGTCGCCGAGCCGGTGCGATGCCAGCTTTGCGTATGCGCAGACGAGATCTCGGAAACGGGTGGAGCTATCGACTTGAAATTTGGTATGTGAATGTATCTTGCCCCTGATACGAATTTTATCGGGTCGCCGAGCCCATGCGACGCCAGCTTCGATCATGCGCAGACGAGATCTCGGAAACGGGTGGAGCTATCGACTTGAAATTTGGTATGTGAATGTATCTTGCCCCGGATACGAATTTTATCGGGTCGCCGAGCCCGTGCTACGCCAGCTTCGCGCATGCGCAGACCAGATCTCGGAAACGGGTGGAGCTATCGACTTGAAATTTGCTATGTGAATGTATCTTGCCCCGGATACGAATTTTATCGGGTCGCCGAGCCGGTGCGATGTCAGCTTTGCGCATGCGCAGACGAGATCCCGGAAACAGGTGGAGCTATCGACTTGAAATTTGGTATGTGAATGTATCTTGCCCCTGATACGAATTTTATCGGGTCGCCGAGCCCATGCGACGCCAGCTTCGATCATGCGCAGACGAGATCTCGGTAACGGGTGGAGCTATCGACTTGAAATTTGGTATGTGAATGTATCTTGCCCCGGATACGAATTTTATCGGGTCGCCTGCGCAGACCAGATCTCGGAAACGGGTGGAGCTATCGACTTGAAATTTGGTTTTTGAATAGCCCGTACAACGTCGGGCTCATCGGCTAGTCTCATATATATTTTGAAGACCTCTGTCTGTCTGTCTGTTTGTCTGTCATTAATACAAATCTACGATTCTCGACCGATCGGGACGAAACTTGGTACTTGTGTGTTTGACCAGCGCATGCGCAGACGAGATCTCGGAAAAGGGTTTAGCTATCGACTTGAAATTTGCTATGTGAATGTATCTTGCCCCGGATACGAATTTTATCGGGTCGCCGAGCCCGTGCGACGCCAGCTTCGCGCATGCGCAGACGAGATCTCGGAAACGGGTGGAGCTATCGACTTGAAATTTGCTATGTGAATGTATCTTTCCCCGGATACGAATTTTATCGGGTCGCCGAGCCCATGCGACGCCAGCTTCGATCATGCGCAGACGAGATCTCGGAAACGGGTGGAGCTATCGACTTGAAATTTGCTATGTGAATGTATCTTGCCCCGGATACGAATTTTATCGGGTCGTCGAGCCCGTGCGACGCCAGCTTCGCGCATGCGCAGACCAGATCTCGGAAACGGGTGGAGCTATCGACTTGAAATTTGCTATGTGAATGTATCTTGCCCCGGATACGAATTTTATCGGGTCGCCGAGCCCGTGCGATGCCAGCTTGCGCATGCGCAGACGAGATCTCGGAAACGGGTGGAGCTATCGACTTGAAATTTGGTATGTGAATGTATCTTGCCCCTGATACGAATTTTATCGGGTCGCCGAGCCCGTGCGACGCCAGTTTCGATCATGCGCAGACGAGATCTCGGAAACGGGTGGAGCTATCGACTTGAAATTTGGTATGTGAATGTATCTTGCCCCGGATACGATTTTTATCGGGTCGCCTGCGCAGACCAGATCTCGGAAACGGGTGGAGCTATCGACTTGAAATTTGGTTTTTGAATAGCCCGTACAACGTCGGGCTCATCGGCTAGTCTCATATATATTTTGAAGACCTCTGTCTGTTTGTCTGTCATTAATACAAATCTACGATTCTCGACCGATCGGGACGAAACTTGGTACGTGTGTGTTTGACCAGCGCATGCGCAGACGAGATCTCGGAAAAGGGTGGAGCTATCGACTTGAAATTTGCTATGTGAATGTATCTTGCCCCGGATACGAATTTTATCGGGTCGCCGAGCCCGTGCGACGCCAGCTTCGCGCATGCGCAGACGAGATCTCGGAAACGGGTGGAGCTATCGACTTGAAATTTGCTATGTGAATGTATCTTTCCCCGGATACGAATTTTATCGGGTCGCCGAGCCCATGCGACGCCAGCTTCGATCATGCGCAGACGAGATCTCGGAAACGGGTGGAGCTATCGACTTGAAATTTGGTATGTGAATGTATCTTGCCCCGGATACGAATTTTATCGGGTCGCCGAGCCCGTGTGACGCCAGCTTCGCGCATGCGCAGACCAGATCTCGGAAACGGGTGGAGCTATCGACTTGAAATTTGGTATGTGAATGTATCTTGCCCCGGATACGAATTTTATCGGGTCGCCGAGCCCGTGTGACGCCAGCTTCGCGCATGCGCAGACGAGATCTCGGAAACGGGTGGAGCTATCGACTTGAAATTTGGTATGTGAATGTATCTTGCCCCGGATACGAATTTTATCGGGTCGCCGAGCCCATGCGACGCCAGCTTCGCGCATGCGCAGACGAGATCTCTGAAACGGGTGGAGCTATCGACTTGAAATTTGGTATGTGAATGTATCTTGGCCCTGATACGAATTTTATCGGGTCGCCGAGCCCATGCGACGCCAGCTTCGATCATGCGCAGACGAGATCTCGGAAACGGGTGGAGCTATCGACTTGAAATTTGGTATGTGAATGTATCTTGCCCCGGATACGAATTTTATCGGGTCGCCGAGCCCGTGTGACGCCAGCTTCGCGCATGCGCAGACGAGATCTCGGAAACGGGTGGAGCTATCGACTTGAAATTTGGTATGTGAATGTATCTTGCCCCGGATACGAATTTTATCGGGTCGCCGAGCCCATGCGACGCCAGCTTCGCGCATGCGCAGACGAGATCTCTGAAACGGGTGGAGCTATCGACTTGAAATTTGGTATGTGAATGTATCTTGGCCCTGATACGAATTTTATCGGGTCGCCGAGCCCATGCGACGCCAGCTTCGATCATGCGCAGACGAGATCTCGGAAACGGGTGGAGCTATCGACTTGAAATTTGGTATGTGAATGTATCTTGCCCCGGATACGAATTTTATCGGGTCGCCGAGCCCGTGTGACGCCAGCTTCGCGCATGCGCAGACGAGATCTCGGAAACGGGTGGAGCTATCGACTTGAAATTTGGTATGTGAATGTATCTTGCCCCGGATACGAATTTTATCGGGTCGCCGAGCCCATGCGACGCCAGCTTCGCGCATGCGCAGACGAGATCTCTGAAACGGGTGGAGCTATCGACTTGAAATTTGGTATGTGAATGTATCTTGCCCCGGATACGAATTTTATCGGGTCGCCGAGCCCGTGCGACGCCAGATTCGCGCATGCGCAGACCAGATCTCGGAAACGGGTGGAGCTATCGACTTGAAATTTGCTATGTGAATGTATCTTGCCCCGGATACGAATTTTATCTGGTCGCCGAGCCCGTGCGACGCCAGCTTTGCGCATGCGCAGACGAGATCTCGGAAACAGGTAGAGCTATCGACTTGAAATTTGCTATGTGAATGTATCTTGCCCCGTATACGAATTTTATCGGGTCGCCGAGCCCATGCGACGCCAGCTTCGATCATGCGCAGACGAGATCTCGGAAACGGGTGGAGCTATCGACTTGAAATTTGCTATGTGAATGTATCTTGCCCCGGATACGAATTTTATCGGGTTGCCCGACGCCAGCTTCGCGCATGCGCAGACCAGATATCGGAAACGGGTGGAGCTATCGACTTGAAACTTGGTTTTTGCAAAGCCCGGACCGACTTGAAATTTGGTTTTTGAATAGCCCGGACAACGTCTGGCTGGGTAGAGCTATCGACTTGAAATTTGGTTTTTTAATAGCCCGGACAACGTCGGGCTCATCGGCCGCTTCGCGCATGCGCAGACGAGATCTCGGAAACGGGTAGAGCTATCGACTTGAAATTTGGTTTTTGAATAGCCCGGACAACATCGGGCTCATCGGCTAGTCTCATATATATTTTGAAGACCTCTGTCTGTCTGTCTGTTTGTCTGTTTGTCTGTCATTAATACAAATCTACGATTCTCGACCGATCGGGACGAAACTTGGTACGTGTGTGTTTGACCAGCGCATGCGCAGACCAGATCTCGGAAAAGGGTGGAGCTATCGACTTGAAATTTGCGATGTGAATGTATCTTGCCCCGGATACGAATTTTATCGGGTCGCCGAGCCCGTGTGACGCCAGCTTCGCGCATGCGCAGACGAGATCTCGGAAACGGGTGGAGCTATCGACTTGAAATTTGCTATGTGAATGTATCTTGCCGCGGATACGAATTGTATCGGGTCGCCGAGCCCGTGCGACGCCAGCTTTGCGCATGCGCAGACGAGATCTCGGAAACGGGTGGAGCTATCGACTTGAAATTTGGTATGTGAATGTATCTTGCCCCTGATACGAATTTTATCGGGTCGCCGAGCCCATGCGACGCCAGTTTCGATCATGCGCAGACGAGATCTCGGAAACGGGTGGAGCTATCGACTTGAAATTTGGTATGTGAATGTATCTTGCCCCGGATACGATTTTTATCGGGTCGCCTGCGCAGACCAGATCTCGGAAACGGGTGGAGCTATCGACTTGAAATTTGGTTTTTGAATAGCCCGTACAACGTCGGGCTCATCGGCTAGTCTCATATATATTTTGAAGACCTCTGTCTGTCTGTCTGTTTGTCTGTCATTAATACAAATCTACGATTCTCGACCGATCGGGACGAAACTTGGTACGTGTGTGTTTGACCAGCGCATGCGCAGACGAGATCTCGGAAAAGGGTGGAGCTATCGACTTGAAATTTGCTATGTGAATGTATCTTGCCCCGGATACGAATTTTATCGGGTCGCCGAGCCCGTGCGACGCCAGCTTCGCGCATGCGCAGACGAGATCTCGGAAACGGGTGGAGCTATCGACTTGAAATTTGCTATGTGAATGTATCTTTCCCCGGATACGAATTTTATCGGGTCGCCGAGCCCATGCGACGCCAGCTTCGATCATGCGCAGACGAGATCTCGGAAACGGGTGGAGCTATCGACTTGAAATTTGCTATGTGAATGTATCTTGCCCCGGATACGAATTTTATCGGGTCGCCGAGCCCGTGTGACGCCAGCTTCGCGCATGCGCAGACCAGATCTCGGAAACGGGTGGAGCTATCGACTTGAAATTTGGTATGTGAATGTATCTTGCCCCGGATACGAATTTTATCGGGTCGCCGAGCCCGTGTGACGCCAGCTTCGCGCATGCGCAGACGAGATCTCGGAAACGGGTGGAGCTATCGACTTGAAATTTGGTATGTGAATGTATCTTGCCCCGGATACGAATTTTATCGGGTCGCCGAGCCCGTGCGACGCCAGCTTTGCGCATGCGCAGACCAGATCTCGGAAACGGGTGGAGCTATCGACTTGAAATTTGCTATGTGAATGTATCTTGCCCCGGATACGAATTTTATCGGGTCGCCGAGCCCGTGCGACGCCAGCTTCGCGCATGCGCAGACGAGATATCGGAAACGGGTGGAGCTATCGACTTGAAATTTGCTATGTGAATGTATCTTGCCGCGGATAAGAATTTTATCGGGTCGCCGATCCCGTGCGACGCCAGCTTTGCGCATGCGCAGACCAGATCTCGGAAACGGGTGGAGCTATCGACTTGAAATTTGCTATGTGAATGTATCTTGCCCCGGATACGAATTTTATCGGGTCGCCGAGCCGGTGCGATGCCAGCTTTGCGTATGCGCAGACGAGATCTCGGAAACGGGTGGAGCTATCGACTTGAAATTTGGTATGTGAATGTATCTTGCCCCTGATACGAATTTTATCGGGTCACCGAGCCCATGCGACGCCAGTTTCGATCATGCGCAGACGAGATCACGGAAACGGGTGGAGCTATCGACTTGAAATTTGGTATGTGAATGTATCTTGCCCCGGATACGAATTTTATCGGGTCGCCGAGCACGTGCGACGCCAGCTTCGCGCATGCGCAGACGATATATCGGAAACGGGTGGAGCTATCGACTTGAAATTTGCTATGTGAATGTATCTTGCCGCGGATACGAATTGTATCGGGTCGCCGAGCCCGTGCGACGCCAGCTTTGCGCATCCGCAGACGAGATCTCGGAAACGGGTGGAGCTATCGACTTGAAATTTGGTATGTGAATGTATCTTGCCCCTGATACGAATTTTATCGGGTCGCCGAGCCCGTGCGACGCCAGCTTCGCGCATGCGCAGACCAGATATCGGAAACGGGTGGAGCTATCGACTTGAAATTTGCTATGTGAATGTATCTTGCCCCGGATACGAATTTTATCGGGTCGCCGAGCCCGTGCGACGCCAGCTTTGCGCATGCGCAGACGAGATCTCGGAAACGGGTAGAGCTATCGACTTGAAATTTGCTATGTGAATGTATCTTGCCCCGTATACGAATTTTATCGGGTCGCCGAGCCCATGCGACGCCAGCTTCGACCATGCGCAAACGAGATCTCGGAAACGGGTGGAGCTATCGACTTGAAATTTGGTATGTGAATGCATCTTGCCCCGGATACGAATTTTATCGGGTCGCCCGACGCCAGCTTCGCGCATGCGCAGACCAGATATCGGAAACGGGTGGAGCTATCGACTTGAAACTTGGTTTTTGAATAGCCCGGACCGACTTGAAATTTGGTTTTTGAATAGCCCGGACAACGTCTGGCTGGGTAGAGCTATCGACTTGAAATTTGGTTTTTTAATAGCCCGGACAACGTCGGGCTCATCGGCCGCTTCGCGCATGCGCAGACGAGATCTCGGAAACGGGTAGAGCTATCGACTTGAAATTTGGTTTTTGAATAGCCCGGACAACATCGGGCTCATCGGCTAGTCTCATATATATTTTGAAGACCTCTGTCTGTCTGTCTGTTTGTCTGTTTGTCTGTCATTAATACAAATCTACGATTCTCGACCGATCGGGACGAAACTTGGTACGTGTGTGTTTGACCAGCGCATGCGCAGACGAGATCTCGGAAAAGGGTGGAGCTATCGACTTGAAATTTGCTATGTGAATGTATCTTGCCCCGGATACGAATTTTATCGGGTCGCCGAGCCCATGCGACGCCAGCTTCGATCATGCGCAGACGAGATCTCGGAAACGGGTGGACCTATCGACTTGAAATTTGCTATGTGAATGTATCTTTCCCCGGATACGAATTTTATCGGGTCGCCGAGCCCATGCGACGCCAGCTTCGATCATGCGCAGACGAGATCTCGGAAACGGGTGGAGCTATCGACTTGAAATTTGCTATGTGAATGTATCTTGCCCCGGATACGAATTTTATCGGGTCGCCGAGCCCGTGTGACGCCAGATTCGCGCATGCGCAGACCAGATCTCGGAAACGGGTGGAGCTATCGACTTGAAATTTGGTATGTGAATGTATCTTGCCCCGGATACGAATTTTATCGGGTCGCCGAGCCCGTGTGACGCCAGCTTCGCGCATGCGCAGACGAGATCTCGGAAACGGGTGGAGCTATCGACTTGAAATTTGGTATGTGAATGTATCTTGCCCCGGATACGAATTTTATCGGGTCGCCGAGCCCGTGCGACGCCAGCTTCGCGCATGCGCAGACCAGATCTCGGAAATGGGTGGAGCTATCGACTTGAAATTTGCTATGTGAATGTATCTTGCCCCTGATACGAATTTTATCGGGTCGCCGAGCCCATGCGACGCCAGTTTCGATCATGTGCAGACGAGATCTCGGAAACGGGTGGAGCTATCGACTTGAAATTTGGTATGTGAATGTATCTTGCCCCGGATACGAATTTTATCGGGTCGCCGAGCCCGTGCGACGCCAGCTTTGCGCATGCGCAGACGAGATCTCGGAAACGGGTAGAGCTATCGACTTGAAATTTGCTATGTGAATGTATCTTGCCCCGTATACGAATTTTATCGGGTCACCGAGCCCATGCGACGCCAGCTTCGATCATGCGCAGACGAGATCTCGGAAACGGGTGGAGCTATCGACTTGAAATTTGGTATGTGAATGTATCTTGCCCCGGATACGAATTTTATCGGGTCGCCTGCGCAGACCAGATCTCGGAAACGGGTGGAGCTATCGACTTGAAATTTGGTTTTTGAATAGCCCGTACAACGTCGGGCTCATCGGCTAGTCTCATATATATTTTGAAGACCTCTGTCTGTCTGTCTGTTTGTCTGTCATTAATACAAATCTACGATTCTCGACCGATCGGGACGAAACTTGGTACGTGTGTGTTTGACCAGCGCATGCGCAGACGAGATCTCGGAAACGGGTGGAGCTATCGACTTGAAATTTGCTATGTGAATGTATCTTTCCCCGGATACGAATTTTATCGGGTCGCCGAGCCAATGCGACGCCAGCTTCGATCATGCGCAGACGAAATCTCGGAAACGGGTGGAGCTATCGACTTGAAATTTGCTACGTGAATGTATCTTGCCCCGGATACGAATTTTATCGGGTCGCCGAGCCCGAGCGACGCCAGCTTCGCGCATGCGCAGACCAGATCTCGGAAACGGGTGGAGCTATCGACTTGAAATTTGCTATGTGAATGTATCTTGCCCCGGATACGAATTTTATCGGGTCGCCGAGCCCGTGCGATGCCAGCTTTGCGCATGCGCAGACGAGATCTCGGAAACGGGTTGAGCTATCGACTTGAAATTTGGTATGTGAATGTATCTTGCCCCTGATACGAATTTTATCGGGTCGCCGAGCCCATGCGACGCCAGCTTCGATCATGCGCAGACGAGATCTCGGAAACGGGTGGAGCTATCGACTTGAAATTTGCTATGTGAATGTATCTTGCCCCGGATACGAATTTTATCGGGTCGCCGAGCCCGTGTGACGCCAGCTTCGCGCATGCGCAGACGAGATCTCGGAAACGGGTGGAGCTATCGACTTGAAATTTGGTATGTGAATGTATCTTGCCCCGGATACGAATTTTATCGGGTCGACGAGCCAGAGCGACGCCAGCTTCGCGCATGCGCAGACCAGATCTCGGAAACGGGTGGAGCTATCGACTTGAAATTTGGTATGTGAATGTATCTTGCCCCGGATACGAATTTTATCGGGTCGCCGAGCCCATGCGACGCCAGTTTCGATCATGCGCAGACGAGATCTCGGAAACGGGTGGAGCTATCGACTTGAAATTTGGTATGTGAATGTATCTTGCCCCGGATACGATTTTTATCGGGTCGCCTGCGCAGACCAGATCTCGGAAACGGGTGGAGCTATCGACTTGAAATTTTTGTTTTTGAATAGCCCGTACAACGTCGGGCTCATCGGCTAGTCTCATATATATTTTGAAGACCTCTGTCTGTCTGTCTGTTTGTCTGTCATTAATACAAATCTACGATTCTCGACCGATCGGGACGAAACTTGGTACGTGTGTGTTTGACCAGCGCATGCGCAGACGAGATCTCGGAAAAGGGTGGAGCTATCGACTTGAAATTTGCTATGTGAATGTATCTTGCCCCGTATACGAATTTTATCGGGTCGCCGAGCCCATGCGACGCCAGCTTCGATCATGCGCAGACGAGATCTCGGAAACGGGTGGACCTATCGACTTGAAATTTGCTATGTGAATGTATCTTGCCCCGGATACGAATTTTATCGGGTCGCCGAGCCCATGCGACGCCAGCTTCGATCATGCGCAGACGAGATCTCGGAAACGGGTGGAGCTATCGACTTGAAATTTGCTATGTGAATGTATCTTGCCCCGGATACGAATTTTATCGGGTCGCCGAGCCCGTGTGACGCCAGATTCGCGCATGCGCAGACCAGATCTCGGAAACGGGTGGAGCTATCGACTTGAAATTTGGTATGTGAATGTATCTTGCCCCGGATACGAATTTTATCGGGTCGCCGAGCCCGTGTGACGCCAGCTTCGCGCATGCGCAGACGAGATCTCGGAAACGGGTGGAGCTATCGACTTGAAATTTGGTATGTGAATGTATCTTGCCCCGGATACGAATTTTATCGGGTCGCCGAGCCCGTGCGACGCCAGCTTCGCGCATGCGCAGACCAGATCTCGGAAACGGGTGGAGCTATCGACTTGAAATTTGCTATGTGAATGTATCTTGCCCCTGATACGAATTTTATCGGGTCGCCGAGCCCATGCGACGCCAGTTTCGATCATGTGCAGACGAGATCTCGGAAACGGGTGGAGCTATCGACTTGAAATTTGGTATGTGAATGTATCTTGCCCCGGATACGAATTTTATCGGGTCGCCGAGCCCGTGCGACGCCAGCTTTGCGCATGCGCAGACGAGATCTCGGAAACGGGTAGAGCTATCGACTTGAAATTTGCTATGTGAATGTATCTTGCCCCGTATACGAATTTTATCGGGTCGCCGAGCCCATGCGACGCCAGCTTCGATCATGCGCAGACGAGATCTCGGAAACGGGTGGAGCTATCGACTTGAAATTTGGTATGTGAATGTATCTTGCCCCGGATACGAATTTTATCGGGTCGCCCGACGCCAGCTTCGCGCATGCGCAGACCAGATATCGGAAACGGGTGGAGCTATCGACTTGAAACTTGGTTTTTGAATAGCCCGGACCGACTTGAAATTTGGTTTTTGAATAGCCCGGACAACGTCTGGCTGTGTAGAGCTATCGACTTGAAATTTGGTTTTTTAATAGCCCGGACAACGTCGGGCTCATCGGCCGCTTCGCGCATGCGCAGACGAGATCTCGGAAACGGGTAGAGCTATCGACTTGAAATTTGGTTTTTGAATAGCCCGGACAACATCGGGCTCATCGGCTAGTCTCATATATATTTTGAAGACCTCTGTCTGTCTGTCTGTTTGTCTGTTTGTCTGTCATTAATACAAATCTACGATTCTCGACCGATCGGGACGAAACTTGGTACGTGTGTGTTTGACCAGCGCATGCGCAGACGAGATCTCGGAAAAGGGTGGAGCTATCGACTTGAAATTTGCTATGTGAATGTATCTTGCCCCGGATACGAATTTTATCGGGTCGCCGAGCGCGTGTGACGCCAGCTTCGCGCATTCGCAGACGAGATCTCGGAAACGGGTGGAGCTATCGACTTGAAATTTGGTATGTGAATGTATCTTGCCCCGGATACGAATTTTATCGGGTCGCCGAGCCCGTGCGACGCCAGCTTTGCGCATGCGCAGACGAGATCTCGGAAACGGGTAGAGCTATCGACTTGAAATTTCCTATGTGAATGTATCTTGCCCCGTATACGAATTTTATCGGGTCGCCGAGCCCATGCGACGCCAGCTTCGATCATGCGCAGACGAGATCTCGGAAACGGGTGGAGCTATCGACTTGAAATTGGTATGTGAATGTATCTTGCCCCGGATACGAATTTTATCGGGTCGCCCGACGCCAGCTTCGCGCATGCGCAGACCAGATATCGGAAACGGGTGGACCTATCGACTTGAAACTTGGTTTTTGAATAGCCCGGACCGACTTGAAATTTGGTTTTTGAATAGCCCGGACAACGTCTGGCTGGGTAGAGCTATCGACTTGAAATTTGGTTTTTTAATAGCCCGGACAACGTCGGGCTCATCGGCCGCTTCGCGCATGCGCAGACGAGATCTCGGAAACGGGTAGAGCTATCGACTTGAAATTTGGTTTTTGAATAGCCCGGACAACATCGGGCTCATCGGCTAGTCTCATATATATTTTGAAGACCTCTGTCTGTCTGTCTGTTTGTCTGTTTGTCTGTCATTAATACAAATCTACGATTCTCGACCGATCGGGACGAAACTTGGTACGTGTGTGTTTGACCAGCGCATGCGCAGACGAGATCTCGGAAAAGGGTGGAGCTATCGACTTGAAATTTGCTATGTGAATGTATCTTGCCCCGGATACGAATTTTATCGGGTCGCCGAGCCCGTGCGACGCCAGCTTTGCGCATGCGCAGACGAGATCTCGGAAACGGGTGGAGCTATCGACTTGAAATTTGGTATGTGAATGTATCTTGCCCCTGATACGAATTTTATCGGGTCGCCGAGCCCATGCGACGCCAGCTTCGATCATGCGCAGACGAGATCTCGGAAACGGGTGGAGCTATCGACTTGAAATTTGCTATGTGAATGTATCTTGCCCCGGATACGAATTTTATCGGGTCGCCGAGCCCGTGTGACGCCAGATTCGCGCATGCGCAGACCAGATCTCGGAAACGGGTGGAGCTATCGACTTGAAATTTGGTATGTGAATGTATCTTGCCCCGGATACGAATTTTATCGGGTCGCCGAGCCCGTGTGACGCCAGCTTCGCGCATGCGCAGACGAGATCTCGGAAACGGGTGGAGCTATCGACTTGAAATTTGGTATGTGAATGTATCTTGCCCCGGATACGAATTTTATCGGGTCGCCGAGCCCGTGCGACGCCAGCTTCGCGCATGCGCAGACCAGATCTCGGAAACGGGTGGAGCTATCGACTTGAAATTTGCTATGTGAATGTATCTTGCCCCTGATACGAATTTTATCGGGTCGCCGAGCCCATGCGACGCCAGTTTCGATCATGTGCAGACGAGATCTCGGAAACGGGTGGAGCTATCGACTTGAAATTTGGTATGTGAATGTATCTTGCCCCGGATACGAATTTTATCGGGTCGCCGAGCCCGTGCGACGCCAGCTTTGCGCATGCGCAGACGAGATCTCGGAAACGGGTAGAGCTATCGACTTGAAATTTGCTATGTGAATGTATCTTGCCCCGTATACGAATTTTATCGGGTCGCCGAGCCCATGCGACGCCAGCTTCGATCATGCGCAGACGAGATCTCGGAAACGGGTGGAGCTATCGACTTGAAATTTGGTATGTGAATGTATCTTGCCCCGGATACAAATTTTATCGGGTCGCCTGCGCAGACCAGATCTCGGAAACGGGTGGAGCTATCGACTTGAAATTTGGTTTTTGAATAGCCCGTACAACGTCGGGCTCATCGGCTAGTCTCATATATATTTTGAAGACCTCTGTCTGTCTGTCTGTTTGTCTGTCATTAATACAAATCTACGATTCTCGACCGATCGGGACGAAACTTGGTACGTGTGTGTTTGACCAGCGCATGCGCAGACGAGATCTCGGAAAAGGGTGGAGCTATCGACTTGAAATTTGCTATGTGAATGTATCTTGCCCCGGATACGAATTTTATCGGGTCGCCGAGCCCGTGCGACGCCAGCTTCGCGCATGCGCAGACGAGATCTCGGAAACGGGTGGAGCTATCGACTTGAAATTTGCTATGTGAATGTATCTTTCCCCGGATACGAATTTTATCGGGTCGCCGAGCCAATGCGACGCCAGCTTCGATCATGCGCAGACGAAATCTCGGAAACGGGTGGAGCTATCGACTTGAAATTTGCTACGTGAATGTATCTTGCCCCGGATACGAATTTTATCGGGTCGCCGAGCCCGAGCGACGCCAGCTTCGCGCATGCGCAGACCAGATCTCGGAAACGGGTGGAGCTATCGACTTGAAATTTGCTATGTGAATGTATCTTGCCCCGGATACGAATTTTATCGGGTCGCCGAGCCCGTGCGATGCCAGCTTTGCGCATGCGCAGACGAGATCTCGGAAACGGGTGGAGCTATCGACTTGAAATTTGGTATGTGAATGTATCTTGCCCCTGATACGAATTTTATCGGGTCGCCGAGCCCATGCGACGCCAGCTTCGATCATGCGCAGACGAGATCTCGGAAACGGGTGGAGCTATCGACTTGAAATTTGCTATGTGCATGTATCTTGCCCCGGATACGAATTTTATCGGGTCGCCGAGCCCGTGTGACGCCAGCTTCGCGCATGCGCAGACGAGATCTCGGAAACGGGTGGAGCTATTGACTTGAAATTTGGTATGTGAATGTATCTTGCCCCGGATACGAATTTTATCGGGTCGCCGAGCCAGAGCGACGCCAGCTTCGCGCATGCGCAGACCAGATCTCGGAAACGGGTGGAGCTATCGACTTGAAATTTGGTATGTGAATGTATCTTGCCCCGGATACGAATTTTATCGGGTCGCCGAGCCCATGCGACGCCAGTTTCGATCATGCGCAGACGAGATCTCGGAAACGGGTGGAGCTATCGACTTGAAATTTGGTATGTGAATGTATCTTGCCCCGGATACGATTTTTATCGGGTCGCCTGCGCAGACCAGATCTCGGAAACGGGTGGAGCTATCGACTTGAAATTTTTGTTTTTGAATAGCCCGTACAACGTCGGGCTCATCGGCTAGTCTCATATATATTTTGAAGACCTCTGTCTGTCTGTCTGTTTGTCTGTCATTAATACAAATCTACGATTCTCGACCGATCGGGACGAAACTTGGTATGTGTGTGTTTGACCAGCGCATGCGCAGACGAGATCTCGGAAAAGGGTGGAGCTATCGACTTGAAATTTGCTATGTGAATGTATCTTGCCCCGGATACGAATTTTATCGGGTCGCCGAGCCCATGCGACGCCAGCTTCGATCATGCGCAGACGAGATCTCGGAAACGGGTGGACCTATCGACTTGAAATTTGCTATGTGAATGTATCTTTCCCCGGATACGAATTTTATCGGGTCGCCGAGCCCATGCGACGCCAGCTTCGATCATGCGCAGACGAGATCTCGGAAACGGGTGGAGCTATCGACTTGAAATTTGCTATGTGAATGTATCTTGCCCCGGATACGAATTTTATCGGGTCGCCGAGCCCGTGTGACGCCAGATTCGCGCATGCGCAGACCAGATCTCGGAAACGGGTGGAGCTATCGACTTGAAATTTGGTATGTGAATGTATCTTGCCCCGGATACGAATTTTATCGGGTCGCCGAGCCCGTGCGACGCCAGCTTTGCGCATGCGCAGACGAGATCTCGGAAACGGGTAGAGCTATCGACTTGAAATTTGCTATGTGAATGTATCTTGCCCCGTATACGAATTTTATCGGGTCGCCGAGCCCATGCGACGCCAGCTTCGCGCATGCGCAGACCAGATCTCGGAAACGGGTGGAGCTATCGACTTGAAATTTGGTATGTGAATGTATCTTGCCCCGGATACGAATTTTATCGGGTCGCGCGACGCCAGCTTCGCGCATGCGCAGACCAGATATCGGAAACGGGTGGAGCTATCGACTTGAAACTTGGTTTTTGAATAGCCCGGACCGACTTGAAATTTGGTTTTTGAATAGCCCGGACAACGTCTGGCTGTGTAGAGCTATCGACTTGAAATTTGGTTTTTTAATAGCCCGGACAACGTCGGGCTCATCGGCCGCTTCGCGCATGCGCAGACGAGATCTCGGAAACGGGTAGAGCTATCGACTTGAAATTTGGTTTTTGAATAGCCCGGACAACATCGGGCTCATCGGCTAGTCTCATATATATTTTGAAGACCTCTGTCTGTCTGTCTGTTTGTCTGTTTGTCTGTCATTAATACAAATCTACGATTCTCGACCGATCGGGACGAAACTTGGTACGTGTGTGTTTGACCAGCGCATGCGCAGACGAGATCTCGGAAAAGGGTGGAGCTATCGACTTGAAATTTGCTATGTGAATGTATCTTGCCCCGGATACGAATTTTATCGGGTCGCCGAGCGCGTGTGACGCCAGCTTCGCGCATGCGCAGACGAGATCTCGGAAACGGGTGGAGCTATCGACTTGAAATTTGGTATGTGAATGTATCTTGCCCCGGATACGAATTTTATCGGGTCGCCGAGCCCGTGCGACGCCAGCTTTGCGCATGCGCAGACGAGATCTCGGAAACGGGTAGAGCTATCGACTTGAAATTTCCTATGTGAATGTATCTTGCCCCGTATACGAATTTTATCGGGTCGCCGAGCCCATGCGACGCCAGCTTCGATCATGCGCAGACGAGATCTCGGAAACGGGTGGAGCTATCGACTTGAAATTTGGTATGTGAATGTATCTTGCCCCGGATACGAATTTTATCGGGTCGCCCGACGACAGCTTCGCGCATGCGCAGACCAGATATCGGAAACGGGTGGAGCTATCGACTTGAAACTTGGTTTTTGAATAGCCCGGACCGACTTGAAATTTGGTTTTTGAATAGCCCGGACAACGTCTAACTGGGTAGAGCTATCGACTTGAAATTTGGTTTTTTAATAGCCCGGACAACGTCGGGCTCATCGGCCACTTCGCGCATGCGCAGACGAGATCTCGGAAAAGGGTAGAGCTATCGACTTGAAATTTGGTTTTTGAATAGCCCGGATAACATCGGGCTCATCGGCTAGTCTCATATATATTTTGAAGACCTCTGTCTGTCTGTCTGTTTGTCTGTTTGTCTGTCATTAATACAAATCTACGATTCTCGACCGATCGGGACGAAACTTGTACGTGTGTGTTTGACCAGCGCATGCGCAGACGAGATCTCGGAAAAGGGTCGAGCTATCGACTTGAAATTTGCTATGTGAATGTATCTTGTCCCGGATACGAATTTTATCGGGTCGCCGAGCGCGTGTGACGCCAGCTTCGCGCATGCGCAGACGAGATCTCGGAAACGGGTGGAGCTATCGACTTGAAATTTGGTATGTGAATGTATCTTGCCCCGGATACGAATTTTATCGGGTCGCCGAGCCCGTGCGACGCCAGCTTTGCGCATGCGCAGACGAGATCTCGGAAACGGGTAGAGCTATCGACTTGAAATTTGCTATGTGAATGTATCTTGCCCCGTATACGAATTTTATCGGGTCGCCGAGCCCATGCGACGCCAACTTCGATCATGCGCAGACGAGATCTCGGAAACGGGTTGAGCTATCGACTTGAAATTGGTATGTGAATGTATCTTGCCCCGGATTCGAATTTTATCGGGTCGCCCGACGCCAGCTTCGCGCATGCGCAGACCAGATATCGGAAACGGGTGGACCTATCGACTTGAAACTTGGTTTTTGAATAGCCCGGACCGACTTGAAATTTGGTTTTTGAATAGCCCGGACAACGTCTGGCTGGGTAGAGCTATCGACTTGAAATTTGGTTTTTTAATAGCCCGGACAACGTCGGGCTCATCGGCCGCTTCGCGCATGCGCAGACGAGATCTCGGAAACGGGTAGAGCTATCGACTTGAAATTTGGTTTTTGAATAGCCCGGACAACATCGGGCTCATCGGCTAGTCTCATATATATTTTGAAGACCTCTGTCTGTCTGTCTGTTTGTCTGTTTGTCTGTCATTAATACAAATCTACGATTCTCGACCGATCGGGACGAAACTTGGTACGTGTGTGTTTGACCAGCGCATGCGCAGACGAGATCTCGGAAAAGGGTGGAGCTATCGACTTGAAATTTGCTATGTGAATGTATCTTGCCCCGGATACGAATTTTATCGGGTCGCCGAGCGCGTGTGACGCCAGCTTCGCGCATGCGCAGACGAGATCTCGGAAACGGGTGGAGCTATCGACTTGAAATTTGGTATGTGAATGTATCTTGCCCCGGATACGAATTTTATCGGGTCGCCGAGCCCGTGCGACGCCAGCTTTGCGCATGCGCAGACGAGATCTCGGAAACGGGTAGAGCTATCGACTTGAAATTTCCTATGTGAATGTATCTTGCCCCGTATACGAATTTTATCGGGTCGCCGAGCCCATGCGACGCCAGCTTCGATCATGCGCAGACGAGATCTCGGAAACGGGTGGAGCTATCGACTTGAAATTTGGTATGTGAATGTATCTTGCCCCGGATACGAATTTTATCGGGTCGCCCGACGACAGCTTCGCGCATGCGCAGACCAGATATCGGAAACGGGTGGAGCTATCGACTTGAAACTTGGTTTTTGAATAGCCCGGACCGACTTGAAATTTGGTTTTTGAATAGCCCGGACAACGTCTAACTGGGTAGAGCTATCGACTTGAAATTTGGTTTTTTAATAGCCCGGACAACGTCGGGCTCATCGGCCACTTCGCGCATGCGCAGACGAGATCTCGGAAAAGGGTAGAGCTATCGACTTGAAATTTGGTTTTTGAATAGCCCGGATAACATCGGGCTCATCGGCTAGTCTCATATATATTTTGAAGACCTCTGTCTGTCTGTCTGTTTGTCTGTTTGTCTGTCATTAATACAAATCTACGATTCTCGACCGATCGGGACGAAACTTGTACGTGTGTGTTTGACCAGCGCATGCGCAGACGAGATCTCGGAAAAGGGTCGAGCTATCGACTTGAAATTTGCTATGTGAATGTATCTTGTCCCGGATACGAATTTTATCGGGTCGCCGAGCGCGTGTGACGCCAGCTTCGCGCATGCGCAGACGAGATCTCGGAAACGGGTGGAGCTATCGACTTGAAATTTGGTATGTGAATGTATCTTGCCCCGGATACGAATTTTATCGGGTCGCCGAGCCCGTGCGACGCCAGCTTTGCGCATGCGCAGACGAGATCTCGGAAACGGGTAGAGCTATCGACTTGAAATTTGCTATGTGAATGTATCTTGCCCCGTATACGAATTTTATCGGGTCGCCGAGCCCATGCGACGCCAACTTCGATCATGCGCAGACGAGATCTCGGAAACGGGTTGAGCTATCGACTTGAAATTGGTATGTGAATGTATCTTGCCCCGGATTCGAATTTTATCGGGTCGCCCGACGCCAGCTTCGCGCATGCGCAGACCAGATATCGGAAACGGGTGGACCTATCGACTTGAAACTTGGTTTTTGAATAGCCCGGACCGACTTGAAATTTGGTTTTTGAATAGCCCGGACAACGTCTGGCTGGGTAGAGCTATCGACTTGAAATTTGGTTTTTTAATAGCCCGGACAACGTCGGGCTCATCGGCCGCTTCGCGCATGCGCAGACGAGATCTCGGAAACGGGTAGAGCTATCGACTTGAAATTTGGTTTTTGAATAGCCCGGCAACATCGGGCTCATCGGCTAGTCTCATATATATTTTGAAGACCTCTGTCTGTCTGTCTGTTTGTCTGTTTGTCTGTCATTAATACAAATCTACGATTCTCGACCGATCGGGACGAAACTTGGTACGTGTGTGTTTGACCAGCGCATGCGCAGACGAGATCTCGGAAAAGGGTGGAGCTATCGACTTGAAATTTGCTATGTGAATGTATCTTGCCCCGGATACGAATTTTATCGGGTCGCCGAGCCCGTGCGACGCCAGCTTTGCGCATGCGCAGACGAGATCTCGGAAACGGGTGGAGCTATCGACTTGAAATTTGGTATGTGAATGTATCTTGCCCCTGATACGAATTTTATCGGGTCGCCGAGCCCATGCGACGCCAGCTTCGATCATGCGCAGACGAGATCTCGGAAACGGGTGGAGCTATCGACTTGAAATTTGGTATGTGAATGTATCTTGCCCCGGATACGAATTTTATCGGGTCGCCTGCGCAGACCAGATCTCGGAAACGGGTGGAGCTATCGACTTGAAATTTGGTTTTTGAATAGCCCGTACAACGTCGGGCTCATCGGCTAGTCTCATATATATTTTGAAGACCTCTGTCTGTCTGTCTGTTTGTCTGTCATTAATACAAATCTACGATTCTCGACCGATCGGGACGAAACTTGGTACGTGTGTGTTTGACCAGCGCATGCGCAGACGAGATCTCGGAAAAGGGTGGAGCTATCGACTTGAAATTTGCTATGTGAATGTATCTTGAACCGGATACGAATTTTATCGGGTCGCCGAGCCCGTGCGACGCCAGCTTCGCGCATGCGCAGACGAGATCTCGGAAACGGGTGGAGCTATCGACTTGAAATTTGCTATGTGAATGTATCTTGCCCCGGATACGAATTTTATCGGGTCGCCGAGCCAATGCGACGCCAGCTTCGATCATGCGCAGACGAGATCTCGGAAACGGGTTGAGCTATCGACTTGAAATTTGCTATGTGAATGTATCTTGCCCCGGATACGAATTTTATCGGGTCGCCGAGCCCGAGCGACGCCAGCTTCGCGCATGCGCAGACCAGATCTCGGAAACGGGTGGAGCTATCGACTTGAAATTTGCTATGTGAATGTATCTTGCCCCGGATACGAATTTTATCGGGTCGCCGAGTCCGTGCGATGCCAGCTTTGCGCATGCGCAGACGAGATCTCGGAAACGGGTGGAGCTATCGACTTGAAATTTGGTATGTGAATGTATCTTGCCCCTGATACGAATTTTATCGGGTCGCCGAGCACATGCGACGCCAGCTTCGATCATGCGCAGACGAGATCTCGGAAACGGGTGGAGCTATCGACTTGAAATTTGCTATGTGAATGTATCTTGCCCCGGATACGAATTTTATCGGGTCGCCGAGCCCGTGTGACGCCAGCTTCGCGCATGCGCAGACGAGATCTCGGAAACGGGTGGAGCTATCGACTTGAAATTTGGTATGTGAATGTATCTTGCCCCGGATACGAATTTTATCGGGTCGCCGAGCCCGAGCGACGCCAGCTTCGCGCATGCGCAGACGAGATCTCGGAAACGGGTGGAGCTATCGACTTGAAATTTGCTATGTGAATGTATCTTGCCCCGTATACGAATTTTATCGGGTCGCCGAGCCCATGCGACGCCAGCTTCGCGCATGCGCAGACCAGATCTCGGAAACGGGTGGAGCTATCGACTTGAAATTTGGTATGTGAATGTATCTTGCCCCGGATACGAATTTTATCGGGTCGCGCGACGCCAGCTTCGCGCATGCGCAGACCAGATATCGGAAACGGGTGGAGCTATCGACTTGAAACTTGGTTTTTGAATAGCCCGGACCGACTTGAAATTTGGTTTTTGAATAGCCCGGACAACGTCTGGCTGTGTAGAGCTATCGACTTGAAATTTGGTTTTTTAATAGCCCGGACAACGTCGGGCTCATCGGCCGCTTCGCGCATGCGCAGACGAGATCTCGGAAACGGGTGGACCTATCGACTTGAAATTTGCTATGTGAATGTATCTTTCCCCGGATACGAATTTTATCGGGTCGCCGAGCCCATGCGACGCCAGCTTCGATCATGCGCAGACGAGATCTCGGAAACGGGTGGAGCTATCGACTTGAAATTTGCTATGTGAATGTATCTTGCCCCGGATACGAATTTTATCGGGTCGCCGAGCCCGTGTGACGCCAGATTCGCGCATGCGCAGACCAGATCTCGGAAACGGGTGGAGCTATCGACTTGAAATTTGGTATGTGAATGTATCTTGCCCCGGATACGAATTTTATCGGGTCGCCGAGCCCGTGCGACGCCAGCTTTGCGCATGCGCAGACGAGATCTCGGAAACGGGTAGAGCTATCGACTTGAAATTTGCTATGTGAATGTATCTTGCCCCGTATACGAATTTTATCGGGTCGCCGAGCCCGTGTGACGCCAGCTTCGCGCATGCGCAGACGAGATCTCGGAAACGGGTGGAGCTATCGACTTGAAATTTGGTATGTGAATGTATCTTGCCCCGGATACGAATTTTATCGGGTCGCCGAGCCCGTGCGACGCCAGCTTCGCGCATGCGCAGACGAGATCTCGGAAACGGGTGGAGCTATCGACTTGAAATTTGGTATGTGAATGTATCTTGCCCCTGATACGAATTTTATCGGGTCGCCGAGCCCGTGCGACGCCAGCTTCGCGCATGCGCAGACCAGATATCGGAAACGGGTGGAGCTATCGACTTGAAATTTGCTATGTGAATGTATCTTGCCCCGGATACGAATTTTATCGGGTCGCCGAGCCCGTGCGACGCCAGCTTTGCGCATGCGCAGACGAGATCTCGGAAACGGGTAGAGCTATCGACTTGAAATTTGCTATGTGAATGTATCTTGCCCCGTATACGAATTTTATCGGGTCGCCGAGCCCATGCGACGCCAGCTTCGACCATGCGCAAACGAGATCTCGGAAACGGGTGGAGCTATCGACTTGAAATTTGGTATGTGAATGCATCTTGCCCCGGATACGAATTTTATCGGGTCGCCCGACGCCAGCTTCGCGCATGCGCAGACCAGATATCGGAAACGGGTGGAGCTATCGACTTGAAACTTGGTTTTTGAATAGCCCGGACCGACTTGAAATTTGGTTTTTGAATAGCCCGGACAACGTCTGGCTGGGTAGAGCTATCGACTTGAAATTTGGTTTTTTAATAGCCCGGACAACGCCGGGCTCATCGGCCGCTTCGCGCATGCGCAGACGAGATCTCGGAAACGGGTAGAGCTATCGACTTGAAATTTGGTTTTTTAATAGCCCGGACAACATCGGGCTCATCGGCTAGTCTCATATATATTTTGAAGACCTCTGTCTGTCTGTCTGTTTGTCTGTTTGTCTGTCATTAATACAAATCTACGATTCTCGACCGATCGGGACGAAACTTGGTACGTGTGTGTTTGACCAGCGCATGCGCAGACGAGATCTCGGAAAAGGGTGGAGCTATCGACTTGAAATTTGCTATGTGAATGTATCTTGCCCCGGATACGAATTTTATCGGGTCGCCGAGCCCATGCGACGTCAGCTTCGACCATGCGCAGACGAGATCTCGGAAACGGGTGGAGCTATCGACTTGAAATTTGCTATTTGAATGTATCTTGCCCCGGATACGAATTTTATCGGGTCGCTGAGCCCGTGCGACGCCAGCTTTGCGCATGCGCAGACGAGATCTCGGAAACGGGTGGAGCTATCGACTTGAAATTTGGTATGTGAATGTATCTTGCCCCTGATACGAATTTTATCGGGTCGCCGAGCCCATGCGACGCCAGCTTCGATCATGCGCAGACGAGATCTCGGAAACGGGTGGAGCTATCGACTTGAAATTTGGTATGTGAATGTATCTTGCCCCGGATACGAATTTTATCGGGTCGCCGAGCCCGTGCGACGCCAGCTTTGCGCATGCTCAGACGAGATCTCGGAAACGGGTAGAGCTATCGACTTGAAATTTGCTATGTGAATGTATCTTGCCCCGTATACGAATTTTATCGGGTCGCCGAGCCCATGCGACGCCAGCTTCGATCATGCGCAGACGAGATCTCGGAAACGGGTGGAGCTATCGACTTGAAATTTGGTATGTGAATGTATCTTGCCCCGGATACGAATTTTATCGGGTCGCCCGACGCAACTTCGCGCATGCGCAGACCAGATATCGGAAACGGGTGGAGCTATCGACTTGAAACTTGGTTTTTGAATAGCCCGGACCGACTTGAAATTTGGTTTTTGAATAGCCCGGACAACGTCTGGCTGGGTAGAGCTATCGACTTGAAATTTGGTTTTTTAATAGCCCGGACAACGTCGGGCTCATCGGCCGCTTCGCGCATGCGCAGACGAGATCTCGGAAACGGGTAGAGCTATCGACTTGAAATTTGGTTTTTGAATAGCCCGGACAACATCGGGCTCATCGGCTAGTCTCATATATATTTTGAAGACCTCTGTCTGTCTGTCTGTTTGTCTGTTTGTCTGTCATTAATACAAATCTACGATTCTCGACCGATCGGGACGAAACTTGGTACGTGTGTGTTTGACCAGCGCATGCGCAGACGAGATCTCGGAAAAGGGTGGAGCTATCGACTTGAAATTTGCTATGTGAATGTATCTTGTCCCGGATACGAATTTTATCGGGTCGCCGAGCGCGTGTGACGCCAGCTTCGCGCATGCGCAGACGAGATCTCGGAAACGGGTGGAGCTATCGACTTGAAATTTGGTATGTGAATGTATCTTGCCCCGGATACGAATTTTATCGGGTCGCCGAGCACGTGCGACGCCAGCTTTGCGCATGCGCAGACGAGATCTCGGAAACGGGTAGAGCTATCGACTTGAAATTTGCTATGTGAATGTATCTTGCCCCGTATACGAATTTTATCGGGTCGCCGAGCCCATGCGACGCCAGCTTCGATCATGCGCAGACGAGATCTCGGAAACGGGTGGAGCTATCGACTTGAAATTTGGTATGTGAATGTATCTTGCCCCGGATACGAATTTTATCGGGTCGCCCGACGCCAGCTTCGCGCATGCGCAGACCAGATATCGGAAACGGGTGGAGCTATCGACTTGAAACTTGGTTTTTGAATAGCCCGGACCGACTTGAAATTTGGTTTTTGAATAGCCCGGACAACGTCTGGCTGGGTAGAGCTATCGACTTGAAATTTGGTTTTTTAATAGCCCGGACAACGTCGGGCTCATCGGCCGCTTCGCGCATGCGCAGACGAGATCTCAGAAACGGGTAGAGCTATCGACTTGAAATTTGGTTTTTGAATAGCCCGGACAACATCGGGTTCATCGGCTAGTCTCATATATATTTTGAAGACCTCTGTCTGTCTGTCTGTTTGTCTGTTTGTCTGTCATTAATACAAATCTACGATTCTCGACCGATCGGGACGAAACTTGGTACGTGTGTGTTTGACCAGCGCATGCGCAGACGTGATCTCGGAAAAGGGTGGAGCTATCGACTTGAAATTTGCTATGTGAATGTATCTTGTCCCGGATACGAATTTTATCGGGTCGCCGAGCGCGTGTGACGCCAGCTTCGCGCATGCGCAGACCAGATCTCGGAAACGGGTAGAGCTATCGACTTGAAATTTGCTATGTGAATGTATCTTGCCCCGGATACGAATTTTATCGGGTCGCCGAGCCCGTGCGATGCCAGCTTTGGGCATGCGCAGACGAGATCTCGGAAACGGGTGGAGCTATCGACTTGAAATTTGGTATGTGAATGTATCTTGCCCCTGATACGAATTTTATCGGGTCGCCGAGCCCATGCGACGCCAGCTTCGATCATGCGCAGACGAGATCTCGGAAACGGGTGGAGCTATCGACTTGAAATTTGCTATGTGAATGTATCTTGCCCCGGATACGAATTTTATCGGGTCGCCGAGCCCGTGTGACGCCAGCTTCGCGCATGCGAAGACGAGATCTCGGAAACGGGTGGAGCTATCGACTTGAAATTTGGTATGTGAATGTATCTTGCCCCGGATACGAATTTTATCGGGTCGCCGAGCCAGAGCGACGCCAGCTTCGCGCATGCGCAGACCAGATCTCGGAAACGGGTGGAGCTATCGACTTGAAATTTGGTATGTGAATGTATCTTGCCCCGGATACGAATTTTATCGGGTCGCCGAGCCCATGCGACGCCAGTTTCGATCATGCGCAGACGAGATCTCGGAAACGGGTGGAGCTATCGACTTGAAATTTGGTATGTGAATGTATCTTGCCCCGGATACGATTTTTATCGGGTCGCCTGCGCAGACCAGATCTCGGAAACGGGTGGAGCTATCGACTTGAAATTTTTGTTTTTGAATAGCCCGTACAACGTCGGGCTCATCGGCTAGTCTCATATATATTTTGAAGACCTCTGTCTGTCTGTCTGTTTGTCTGTCATTAATACAAATCTACGATTCTCGACCGATCGGGACGAAACTTGGTATGTGTGTGTTTGACCAGCGCATGCGCAGACGAGATCTCGGAAAAGGGTGGAGCTATCGACTTGAAATTTGCTATGTGAATGTATCTTGCCCCGGATACGAATTTTATCGGGTCGCCGAGCCCATGCGACGCCAGCTTCGATCATGCGCAGACGAGATCTCGGAAACGGGTGGACCTATCGACTTGAAATTTGCTATGTGAATGTATCTTTCCCCGGATACGAATTTTATCGGGTCGCCGAGCCCATGCGACGCCAGCTTCGATCATGCGCAGACGAGATCTCGGAAACGGGTGGAGCTATCGACTTGAAATTTGCTATGTGAATGTATCTTGCCCCGGATACGAATTTTATCGGGTCGCCGAGCCCGTGTGACGCCAGATTCGCGCATGCGCAGACCAGATCTCGGAAACGGGTGGAGCTATCGACTTGAAATTTGGTATGTGAATGTATCTTGCCCCGGATACGAATTTTTATCGGGTCGCGAGCCCGTGTGACGCCAGCTTCGCGCATGCGCAGACGAGATCTCGGAAACGGGTGGAGCTATCGACTTGAAATTTGGTATGTGAATGTATCTTGCCCCGGATACGAATTTTATCGGGTCGCCGAGCCCGTGCGACGCCAGCTTCGCGCATGCGCAGACCAGATCTCGGAAATGGGTGGAGCTATCGACTTGAAATTTGCTATGTGAATGTATCTTGCCCCTGATACGAATTTTATCGGGTCGCCGAGCCCATGCGACGCCAGTTTCGATCATGTGCAGACGAGATCTCGGAAACGGGTGGAGCTATCGACTTGAAATTTGGTATGTGAATGTATCTTGCCCCGGATACGAATTTTATCGGGTCGCCGAGCCCGTGCGACGCCAGCTTTGCGCATGCGCAGACGAGATCTCGGAAACGGGTAGAGCTATCGACTTGAAATTTGCTATGTGAATGTATCTTGCCCCGTATACGAATTTTATCGGGTCACCGAGCCCATGCGACGCCAGCTTCGATCATGCGCAGACGAGATCTCGGAAACGGGTGGAGCTATCGACTTGAAATTTGGTATGTGAATGTATCTTGCCCGGATACGAATTTTATCGGGTCGCCTGCGCAGACCAGATCTCGGAAACGGGTTGGAGCTATCGACTTGAAATTTGGTTTTTGAATAGCCCGTACAACGTCGGGCTCATCGGCTAGTCTCATATATATTTTGAAGACCTCTGTCTGTCTGTCTGTTTGTCTGTCATTAATACAAATCTACGATTCTCGACCGATCGGGACGAAACTTGGTACGTGTGTGTTTGACCAGCGCATGCGCAGACGAGATCTCGGAAACGGGTGGAGCTATCGACTTGAAATTTGCTATGTGAATGTATCTTTCCCCGGATACGAATTTTATCGGGTCGCCGAGCCAATGCGACGCCAGCTTCGATCATGCGCAGACGAAATCTCGGAAACGGGTGGAGCTATCGACTTGAAATTTGCTACGTGAATGTATCTTGCCCCGGATACGAATTTTATCGGGTCGCCGAGCCCGAGCGACGCCAGCTTCGCGCATGCGCAGACCAGATCTCGGAAACGGGTGGAGCTATCGACTTGAAATTTGCTATGTGAATGTATCTTGCCCCGGATACGAATTTTATCGGGTCGCCGAGCCCGTGCGATGCCAGCTTTGCGCATGCGCAGACGAGATCTCGGAAACGGGTTGAGCTATCGACTTGAAATTTGGTATGTGAATGTATCTTGCCCCTGATACGAATTTTATCGGGTCGCCGAGCCCATGCGACGCCAGCTTCGATCATGCGCAGACGAGATCTCGGAAACGGGTGGAGCTATCGACTTGAAATTTGCTATGTGAATGTATCTTGCCCCGGATACGAATTTTATCGGGTCGCCGAGCCCGTGTGACGCCAGCTTCGCGCATGCGCAGACGAGATCTCGGAAACGGGTGGAGCTATCGACTTGAAATTTGGTTATGTGAATGTATCTTGCCCCGGATACGAATTTTATCGGGTCGACGAGCCAGAGCGACGCCAGCTTCGCGCATGCGCAGACCAGATCTCGGAAACGGGTGGAGCTATCGACTTGAAATTTGGTATGTGAATGTATCTTGCCCCGGATACGAATTTTATCGGGTCGCCGAGCCCATGCGACGCCAGTTTCGATCATGCGCAGACGAGATCTCGGAAACGGGTGGAGCTATCGACTTGAAATTTTTGTTTTTGAATAGCCCGTACAACGTCGGGCTCATCGGCTAGTCTCATATATATTTTGAAGACCTCTGTCTGTCTGTCTGTTTGTCTGTCATTAATACAAATCTACGATTCTCGACCGATCGGGACGAAACTTGGTACGTGTGTGTTTGACCAGCGCATGCGCAGACGAGATCTCGGAAAAGGGTGGAGCTATCGACTTGAAATTTGCTATGTGAATGTATCTTGCCCCGTATACGAATTTTATCGGGTCGCCGAGCCCATGCGACGCCAGCTTCGATCATGCGCAGACGAGATCTCGGAAACGGGTGGACCTATCGACTTGAAATTTGCTATGTGAATGTATCTTGCCCCGGATACGAATTTTATCGGGTCGCCGAGCCCATGCGACGCCAGCTTCGATCATGCGCAGACGAGATCTCGGAAACGGGTGGAGCTATCGACTTGAAATTTGCTATGTGAATGTATCTTGCCCCGGATACGAATTTTATCGGGTCGCCGAGCCCGTGTGACGCCAGATTCGCGCATGCGCAGACCAGATCTCGGAAACGGGTGGAGCTATCGACTTGAAATTTGGTATGTGAATGTATCTTGCCCCGGATACGAATTTTATCGGGTCGCCGAGCCCGTGTGACGCCAGCTTCGCGCATGCGCAGACGAGATCTCGGAAACGGGTGGAGCTATCGACTTGAAATTGGTATGTGAATGTATCTTGCCCCGGATACGAATTTTATCGGGTCGCCGAGCCCGTGCGACGCCAGCTTCGCGCATGCGCAGACCAGATCTCGGAAACGGGTGGAGCTATCGACTTGAAATTTGCTATGTGAATGTATCTTGCCCCTGATACGAATTTTATCGGGTCGCCGAGCCCATGCGACGCCAGTTTCGATCATGTGCAGACGAGATCTCGGAAACGGGTGGAGCTATCGACTTGAAATTTGGTATGTGAATGTATCTTGCCCCGGATACGAATTTTATCGGGTCGCCGAGCCCGTGCGACGCCAGCTTTGCGCATGCGCAGACGAGATCTCGGAAACGGGTAGAGCTATCGACTTGAAATTTGCTATGTGAATGTATCTTGCCCGTATACGAATTTTATCGGGTCGCCGAGCCCATGCGACGCCAGCTTCGATCATGCGCAGACGAGATCTCGGAAACGGGTGGAGCTATCGACTTGAAATTTGGTATGTGAATGTATCTTGCCCCGGATACGAATTTTATCGGGTCGCCCGACGCCAGCTTCGCGCATGCGCAAGACCAGATATCGGAAACGGGTGGAGCTATCGACTTGAAACTTGGTTTTTGAATAGCCCGGACCGACTTGAAATTTGGTTTTTGAATAGCCCGGACAACGTCTGGCTGTGTAGAGCTATCGACTTGAAATTTGGTTTTTTAATAGCCCGGACAACGTCGGGCTCATCGGCCGCTTCGCGCATGCGCAGACGAGATCTCGGAAACGGGTAGAGCTATCGACTTGAAATTTGGTTTTTGAATAGCCCGGACAACATCGGGCTCATCGGCTAGTCTCATATATATTTTGAAGACCTCTGTCTGTCTGTCTGTTTGTCTGTTTGTCTGTCATTAATACAAATCTACGATTCTCGACCGATCGGGACGAAACTTGGTACGTGTGTGTTTGACCAGCGCATGCGCAGACGAGATCTCGGAAAAGGGTGGAGCTATCGACTTGAAATTTGCTATGTGAATGTATCTTGCCCCGGATACGAATTTTATCGGGTCGCCGAGCGCGTGTGACGCCAGCTTCGCGCATTCGCAGACGAGATCTCGGAAACGGGTGGAGCTATCGACTTGAAATTTGGTATGTGAATGTATCTTGCCCCGGATACGAATTTTATCGGGTCGCCGAGCCCGTGCGACGCCAGCTTTGCGCATGCGCAGACGAGATCTCGGAAACGGGTAGAGCTATCGACTTGAAATTTCCTATGTGAATGTATCTTGCCCCGTATACGAATTTTATCGGGTCGCCGAGCCCATGCGACGCCAGCTTCGATCATGCGCAGACGAGATCTCGGAAACGGGTGGAGCTATCGACTTGAAATTTGGTATGTGAATGTATCTTGCCCCGGATACGAATTTTATCGGGTCGCCCGACGCCAGCTTCGCGCATGCGCAGACCAGATATCGGAAACGGGTGGAGCTATCGACTTGAAACTTGGTTTTTGAATAGCCCGGACCGACTTGAAATTTGGTTTTTGAATAGCCCGGACAACGTCTGGCTGGGTAGAGCTATCGACTTGAAATTTGGTTTTTTAATAGCCCGGACAACGTCGGGCTCATCGGCCACTTCGCGCATGCGCAGACGAGATCTCGGAAACGGGTAGAGCTATCGACTTGAAATTTGGTTTTTGAATAGCCCGGATAACATCGGGCTCATCGGCTAGTCTCATATATATTTTGAAGACCTCTGTCTGTCTGTCTGTTTGTCTGTTTGTCTGTCATTAATACAAATCTACGATTCTCGACCGATCGGGACGAAACTTGGTACGTATGTGTTTGACCAGCGCATGCGCAGACGAGATCTCGGAAAAGGGTCGAGCTATCGACTTGAAATTTGCTATGTGAATGTATCTTGTCCCGGATACGAATTTTATCGGGTCGCCGAGCGCGTGTGACGCCAGCTTCGCGCATGCGCAGACGAGATCTCGGAAACGGGTGGAGCTATCGACTTGAAATTTGGTATGTGAATGTATCTTGCCCCGGATACGAATTTTATCGGGTCGCCGAGCCCGTGCGACGCCAGCTTTGCGCATGCGCAGACGAGATCTCGGAAACGGGTAGAGCTATCGACTTGAAATTTGCTATGTGAATGTATCTTGCCCCGTATACGAATTTTATCGGGTCGCCGAGCCCATGCGACGCCAGCTTCGATCATGCGCAGACGAGATCTCGGAAACGGGTGGAGCTATCGACTTGAAATTGGTATGTGAATGTATCTTGCCCCGGATACGAATTTTATCGGGTCGCCCGACGCCAGCTTCGCGCATGCGCAGACCAGATATCGGAAACGGGTGGACCTATCGACTTGAAACTTGGTTTTTGAATAGCCCGGACCGACTTGAAATTTGGTTTTTGAATAGCCCGGACAACGTCTGGCTGGGTAGAGCTATCGACTTGAAATTTGGTTTTTTAATAGCCCGGACAACGTCGGGCTCATCGGCCGCTTCGCGCATGCGCAGACGAGATCTCGGAAACGGGTAGAGCTATCGACTTGAAATTTGGTTTTTGAATAGCCCGGACAACATCGGGCTCATCGGCTAGTCTCATATATATTTTGAAGACCTCTGTCTGTCTGTCTGTTTGTCTGTTTGTCTGTCATTAATACAAATCTACGATTCTCGACCGATCGGGACGAAACTTGGTACGTGTGTGTTTGACCAGCGCATGCGCAGACGAGATCTCGGAAAAGGGTGGAGCTATCGACTTGAAATTTGCTATGTGAATGTATCTTGCCCCGGATACGAATTTTATCGGGTCGCCGAGCCCGTGCGACGCCAGCTTTGCGCATGCGCAGACGAGATCTCGGAAACGGGTGGAGCTATCGACTTGAAATTTGGTATGTGAATGTATCTTGCCCCTGATACGAATTTTATCGGGTCGCCGAGCCCATGCGACGCCAGCTTCGATCATGCGCAGACGAGATCTCGGAAACGGGTGGAGCTATCGACTTGAAATTTGCTATGTGAATGTATCTTGCCCCGGATACGAATTTTATCGGGTCGCCGAGCCCGTGTGACGCCAGATTCGCGCATGCGCAGACCAGATCTCGGAAACGGGTGGAGCTATCGACTTGAAATTTGGTATGTGAATGTATCTTGCCCCGGATACGAATTTTATCGGGTCGCCGAGCCCGTGTGACGCCAGCTTCGCGCATGCGCAGACGAGATCTCGGAAACGGGTGGAGCTATCGACTTGAAATTTGGTATGTGAATGTATCTTGCCCCGGATACGAATTTTATCGGGTCGCCGAGCCCGTGCGACGCCAGCTTCGCGCATGCGCAGACCAGATCTCGGAAACGGGTGGAGCTATCGACTTGAAATTTGCTATGTGAATGTATCTTGCCCCTGATACGAATTTTATCGGGTCGCCGAGCCCATGCGACGCCAGTTTCGATCATGTGCAGACGAGATCTCGGAAACGGGTGGAGCTATCGACTTGAAATTTGGTATGTGAATGTATCTTGCCCCGGATACGAATTTTATCGGGTCGCCGAGCCCGTGCGACGCCAGCTTTGCGCATGCGCAGACGAGATCTCGGAAACGGGTAGAGCTATCGACTTGAAATTTGCTATGTGAATGTATCTTGCCCCGTATACGAATTTTATCGGGTCGCCGAGCCCATGCGACGCCAGCTTCGATCATGCGCAGACGAGATCTCGGAAACGGGTGGAGCTATCGACTTGAAATTTGGTATGTGAATGTATCTTGCCCCGGATACAAATTTTATCGGGTCGCCTGCGCAGACCAGATCTCGGAAACGGGTGGAGCTATCGACTTGAAATTTGGTTTTTGAATAGCCCGTACAACGTCGGGCTCATCGGCTAGTCTCATATATATTTTGAAGACCTCTGTCTGTCTGTCTGTTTGTCTGTCATTAATACAAATCTACGATTCTCGACCGATCGGGACGAAACTTGGTACGTGTGTGTTTGACCAGCGCATGCGCAGACGAGATCTCGGAAAAGGGTGGAGCTATCGACTTGAAATTTGCTATGTGAATGTATCTTGCCCCGGATACGAATTTTATCGGGTCGCCGAGCCCGTGCGACGCCAGCTTCGCGCATGCGCAGACGAGATCTCGGAAACGGGTGGAGCTATCGACTTGAAATTTGCTATGTGAATGTATCTTTCCCCGGATACGAATTTTATCGGGTCGCCGAGCCAATGCGACGCCAGCTTCGATCATGCGCAGACGAAATCTCGGAAACGGGTGGAGCTATCGACTTGAAATTTGCTACGTGAATGTATCTTGCCCCGGATACGAATTTTATCGGGTCGCCGAGCCCGAGCGACGCCAGCTTCGCGCATGCGCAGACCAGATCTCGGAAACGGGTGGAGCTATCGACTTGAAATTTGCTATGTGAATGTATCTTGCCCCGGATACGAATTTTATCGGGTCGCCGAGCCCGTGCGATGCCAGCTTTGCGCATGCGCAGACGAGATCTCGGAAACGGGTGGAGCTATCGACTTGAAATTTGGTATGTGAATGTATCTTGCCCCTGATACGAATTTTATCGGGTCGCCGAGCCCATGCGACGCCAGCTTCGATCATGCGCAGACGAGATCTCGGAAACGGGTGGAGCTATCGACTTGAAATTTGCTATGTGCATGTATCTTGCCCCGGATACGAATTTTATCGGGTCGCCGAGCCCGTGTGACGCCAGCTTCGCGCATGCGCAGACGAGATCTCGGAAACGGGTGGAGCTATTGACTTGAAATTTGGTATGTGAATGTATCTTGCCCCGGATACGAATTTTATCGGGTCGCCGAGCCAGAGCGACGCCAGCTTCGCGCATGCGCAGACCAGATCTCGGAAACGGGTGGAGCTATCGACTTGAAATTTGGTATGTGAATGTATCTTGCCCCGGATACGAATTTTATCGGGTCGCCGAGCCCATGCGACGCCAGTTTCGATCATGCGCAGACGAGATCTCGGAAACGGGTGGAGCTATCGACTTGAAATTTGGTATGTGAATGTATCTTGCCCCGGATACGATTTTTATCGGGTCGCCTGCGCAGACCAGATCTCGGAAACGGGTGGAGCTATCGACTTGAAATTTTTGTTTTTGAATAGCCCGTACAACGTCGGGCTCATCGGCTAGTCTCATATATATTTTGAAGACCTCTGTCTGTCTGTCTGTTTGTCTGTCATTAATACAAATCTACGATTCTCGACCGATCGGGACGAAACTTGGTATGTGTGTGTTTGACCAGCGCATGCGCAGACGAGATCTCGGAAAAGGGTGGAGCTATCGACTTGAAATTTGCTATGTGAATGTATCTTGCCCCGGATACGAATTTTATCGGGTCGCCGAGCCCATGCGACGCCAGCTTCGATCATGCGCAGACGAGATCTCGGAAACGGGTGGACCTATCGACTTGAAATTTGCTATGTGAATGTATCTTTCCCCGGATACGAATTTTATCGGGTCGCCGAGCCCATGCGACGCCAGCTTCGATCATGCGCAGACGAGATCTCGGAAACGGGTGGAGCTATCGACTTGAAATTTGCTATGTGAATGTATCTTGCCCCGGATACGAATTTTATCGGGTCGCCGAGCCCGTGTGACGCCAGATTCGCGCATGCGCAGACCAGATCTCGGAAACGGGTGGAGCTATCGACTTGAAATTTGGTATGTGAATGTATCTTGCCCCGGATACGAATTTTATCGGGTCGCCGAGCCCGTGCGACGCCAGCTTTGCGCATGCGCAGACGAGATCTCGGAAACGGGTAGAGCTATCGACTTGAAATTTGCTATGTGAATGTATCTTGCCCCGTATACGAATTTTATCGGGTCGCCGAGCCCATGCGACGCCAGCTTCGCGCATGCGCAGACCAGATCTCGGAAACGGGTGGAGCTATCGACTTGAAATTTGGTATGTGAATGTATCTTGCCCCGGATACGAATTTTATCGGGTCGCGCGACGCCAGCTTCGCGCATGCGCAGACCAGATATCGGAAACGGGTGGAGCTATCGACTTGAAACTTGGTTTTTGAATAGCCCGGACCGACTTGAAATTTGGTTTTTGAATAGCCCGGACAACGTCTGGCTGTGTAGAGCTATCGACTTGAAATTTGGTTTTTTAATAGCCCGGACAACGTCGGGCTCATCGGCCGCTTCGCGCATGCGCAGACGAGATCTCGGAAACGGGTAGAGCTATCGACTTGAAATTTGGTTTTTGAATAGCCCGGACAACATCGGGCTCATCGGCTAGTCTCATATATATTTTGAAGACCTCTGTCTGTCTGTCTGTTTGTCTGTTTGTCTGTCATTAATACAAATCTACGATTCTCGACCGATCGGGACGAAACTTGGTACGTGTGTGTTTGACCAGCGCATGCGCAGACGAGATCTCGGAAAAGGGTGGAGCTATCGACTTGAAATTTGCTATGTGAATGTATCTTGCCCCGGATACGAATTTTATCGGGTCGCCGAGCGCGTGTGACGCCAGCTTCGCGCATGCGCAGACGAGATCTCGGAAACGGGTGGAGCTATCGACTTGAAATTTGGTATGTGAATGTATCTTGCCCCGGATACGAATTTTATCGGGTCGCCGAGCCCGTGCGACGCCAGCTTTGCGCATGCGCAGACGAGATCTCGGAAACGGGTAGAGCTATCGACTTGAAATTTCCTATGTGAATGTATCTTGCCCCGTATACGAATTTTATCGGGTCGCCGAGCCCATGCGACGCCAGCTTCGATCATGCGCAGACGAGATCTCGGAAACGGGTGGAGCTATCGACTTGAAATTTGGTATGTGAATGTATCTTGCCCCGGATACGAATTTTATCGGGTCGCCCGACGACAGCTTCGCGCATGCGCAGACCAGATATCGGAAACGGGTGGAGCTATCGACTTGAAACTTGGTTTTTGAATAGCCCGGACCGACTTGAAATTTGGTTTTTGAATAGCCCGGACAACGTCTAACTGGGTAGAGCTATCGACTTGAAATTTGGTTTTTTAATAGCCCGGACAACGTCGGGCTCATCGGCCACTTCGCGCATGCGCAGACGAGATCTCGGAAAAGGGTAGAGCTATCGACTTGAAATTTGGTTTTTGAATAGCCCGGATAACATCGGGCTCATCGGCTAGTCTCATATATATTTTGAAGACCTCTGTCTGTCTGTCTGTTTGTCTGTTTGTCTGTCATTAATACAAATCTACGATTCTCGACCGATCGGGACGAAACTTGTACGTGTGTGTTTGACCAGCGCATGCGCAGACGAGATCTCGGAAAAGGGTCGAGCTATCGACTTGAAATTTGCTATGTGAATGTATCTTGTCCCGGATACGAATTTTATCGGGTCGCCGAGCGCGTGTGACGCCAGCTTCGCGCATGCGCAGACGAGATCTCGGAAACGGGTGGAGCTATCGACTTGAAATTTGGTATGTGAATGTATCTTGCCCCGGATACGAATTTTATCGGGTCGCCGAGCCCGTGCGACGCCAGCTTTGCGCATGCGCAGACGAGATCTCGGAAACGGGTAGAGCTATCGACTTGAAATTTGCTATGTGAATGTATCTTGCCCCGTATACGAATTTTATCGGGTCGCCGAGCCCATGCGACGCCAACTTCGATCATGCGCAGACGAGATCTCGGAAACGGGTTGAGCTATCGACTTGAAATTGGTATGTGAATGTATCTTGCCCCGGATTCGAATTTTATCGGGTCGCCCGACGCCAGCTTCGCGCATGCGCAGACCAGATATCGGAAACGGGTGGACCTATCGACTTGAAACTTGGTTTTTGAATAGCCCGGACCGACTTGAAATTTGGTTTTTGAATAGCCCGGACAACGTCTGGCTGGGTAGAGCTATCGACTTGAAATTTGGTTTTTTAATAGCCCGGACAACGTCGGGCTCATCGGCCGCTTCGCGCATGCGCAGACGAGATCTCGGAAACGGGTAGAGCTATCGACTTGAAATTTGGTTTTTGAATAGCCCGGACAACATCGGGCTCATCGGCTAGTCTCATATATATTTTGAAGACCTCTGTCTGTCTGTCTGTTTGTCTGTTTGTCTGTCATTAATACAAATCTACGATTCTCGACCGATCGGGACGAAACTTGGTACGTGTGTGTTTGACCAGCGCATGCGCAGACGAGATCTCGGAAAAGGGTGGAGCTATCGACTTGAAATTTGCTATGTGAATGTATCTTGCCCCGGATACGAATTTTATCGGGTCGCCGAGCGCGTGTGACGCCAGCTTCGCGCATGCGCAGACGAGATCTCGGAAACGGGTGGAGCTATCGACTTGAAATTTGGTATGTGAATGTATCTTGCCCCGGATACGAATTTTATCGGGTCGCCGAGCCCGTGCGACGCCAGCTTTGCGCATGCGCAGACGAGATCTCGGAAACGGGTAGAGCTATCGACTTGAAATTTCCTATGTGAATGTATCTTGCCCCGTATACGAATTTTATCGGGTCGCCGAGCCCATGCGACGCCAGCTTCGATCATGCGCAGACGAGATCTCGGAAACGGGTGGAGCTATCGACTTGAAATTTGGTATGTGAATGTATCTTGCCCCGGATACGAATTTTATCGGGTCGCCCGACGACAGCTTCGCGCATGCGCAGACCAGATATCGGAAACGGGTGGAGCTATCGACTTGAAACTTGGTTTTTGAATAGCCCGGACCGACTTGAAATTTGGTTTTTGAATAGCCCGGACAACGTCTAACTGGGTAGAGCTATCGACTTGAAATTTGGTTTTTTAATAGCCCGGACAACGTCGGGCTCATCGGCCACTTCGCGCATGCGCAGACGAGATCTCGGAAAAGGGTAGAGCTATCGACTTGAAATTTGGTTTTTGAATAGCCCGGATAACATCGGGCTCATCGGCTAGTCTCATATATATTTTGAAGACCTCTGTCTGTCTGTCTGTTTGTCTGTTTGTCTGTCATTAATACAAATCTACGATTCTCGACCGATCGGGACGAAACTTGTACGTGTGTGTTTGACCAGCGCATGCGCAGACGAGATCTCGGAAAAGGGTCGAGCTATCGACTTGAAATTTGCTATGTGAATGTATCTTGTCCCGGATACGAATTTTATCGGGTCGCCGAGCGCGTGTGACGCCAGCTTCGCGCATGCGCAGACGAGATCTCGGAAACGGGTGGAGCTATCGACTTGAAATTTGGTATGTGAATGTATCTTGCCCCGGATACGAATTTTATCGGGTCGCCGAGCCCGTGCGACGCCAGCTTTGCGCATGCGCAGACGAGATCTCGGAAACGGGTAGAGCTATCGACTTGAAATTTGCTATGTGAATGTATCTTGCCCCGTATACGAATTTTATCGGGTCGCCGAGCCCATGCGACGCCAACTTCGATCATGCGCAGACGAGATCTCGGAAACGGGTTGAGCTATCGACTTGAAATTGGTATGTGAATGTATCTTGCCCCGGATTCGAATTTTATCGGGTCGCCCGACGCCAGCTTCGCGCATGCGCAGACCAGATATCGGAAACGGGTGGACCTATCGACTTGAAACTTGGTTTTTGAATAGCCCGGACCGACTTGAAATTTGGTTTTTGAATAGCCCGGACAACGTCTGGCTGGGTAGAGCTATCGACTTGAAATTTGGTTTTTTAATAGCCCGGACAACGTCGGGCTCATCGGCCGCTTCGCGCATGCGCAGACGAGATCTCGGAAACGGGTAGAGCTATCGACTTGAAATTTGGTTTTTGAATAGCCCGGCAACATCGGGCTCATCGGCTAGTCTCATATATATTTTGAAGACCTCTGTCTGTCTGTCTGTTTGTCTGTTTGTCTGTCATTAATACAAATCTACGATTCTCGACCGATCGGGACGAAACTTGGTACGTGTGTGTTTGACCAGCGCATGCGCAGACGAGATCTCGGAAAAGGGTGGAGCTATCGACTTGAAATTTGCTATGTGAATGTATCTTGCCCCGGATACGAATTTTATCGGGTCGCCGAGCCCGTGCGACGCCAGCTTTGCGCATGCGCAGACGAGATCTCGGAAACGGGTGGAGCTATCGACTTGAAATTTGGTATGTGAATGTATCTTGCCCCTGATACGAATTTTATCGGGTCGCCGAGCCCATGCGACGCCAGCTTCGATCATGCGCAGACGAGATCTCGGAAACGGGTGGAGCTATCGACTTGAAATTTGGTATGTGAATGTATCTTGCCCCGGATACGAATTTTATCGGGTCGCCTGCGCAGACCAGATCTCGGAAACGGGTGGAGCTATCGACTTGAAATTTGGTTTTTGAATAGCCCGTACAACGTCGGGCTCATCGGCTAGTCTCATATATATTTTGAAGACCTCTGTCTGTCTGTCTGTTTGTCTGTCATTAATACAAATCTACGATTCTCGACCGATCGGGACGAAACTTGGTACGTGTGTGTTTGACCAGCGCATGCGCAGACGAGATCTCGGAAAAGGGTGGAGCTATCGACTTGAAATTTGCTATGTGAATGTATCTTGAACCGGATACGAATTTTATCGGGTCGCCGAGCCCGTGCGACGCCAGCTTCGCGCATGCGCAGACGAGATCTCGGAAACGGGTGGAGCTATCGACTTGAAATTTGCTATGTGAATGTATCTTGCCCCGGATACGAATTTTATCGGGTCGCCGAGCCAATGCGACGCCAGCTTCGATCATGCGCAGACGAGATCTCGGAAACGGGTTGAGCTATCGACTTGAAATTTGCTATGTGAATGTATCTTGCCCCGGATACGAATTTTATCGGGTCGCCGAGCCCGAGCGACGCCAGCTTCGCGCATGCGCAGACCAGATCTCGGAAACGGGTGGAGCTATCGACTTGAAATTTGCTATGTGAATGTATCTTGCCCCGGATACGAATTTTATCGGGTCGCCGAGTCCGTGCGATGCCAGCTTTGCGCATGCGCAGACGAGATCTCGGAAACGGGTGGAGCTATCGACTTGAAATTTGGTATGTGAATGTATCTTGCCCCTGATACGAATTTTATCGGGTCGCCGAGCACATGCGACGCCAGCTTCGATCATGCGCAGACGAGATCTCGGAAACGGGTGGAGCTATCGACTTGAAATTTGCTATGTGAATGTATCTTGCCCCGGATACGAATTTTATCGGGTCGCCGAGCCCGTGTGACGCCAGCTTCGCGCATGCGCAGACGAGATCTCGGAAACGGGTGGAGCTATCGACTTGAAATTTGGTATGTGAATGTATCTTGCCCCGGATACGAATTTTATCGGGTCGCCGAGCCCGAGCGACGCCAGCTTCGGGCATGCGCAGACCAGATCTCGGAAACGGGTGGAGCTATCGACTTGAAATTTGGTATGTGAATGTATCTTGCCCCGGATACGAATTGTATCGGGTCGCCGAGCCCATGCGACGCCAGTTTCGATCATGCGCAGACGAGATCTCGGAAACGGGTGGAGCTATCGACTTGAAATTTGGTATGTGAATGTATCTTGCCCCGGATACGATTTTTATCGGGTCGCCTGCGCAGACCAGATCTCGGAAACGGGTGGAGCTATCGACTTGAAATTTTTGTTTTTGAATAGCCCGTACAACGTCGGGCTCATCGGCTAGTCTCATATATATTTTGAAGACCTCTGTCTGTCTGTCTGTTTGTCTGTCATTAATACAAATCTACGATTCTCGACCGATCGGGACGAAACTTGGTATGTGTGTGTTTGACCAGCGCATGCGCAGACGAGATCTCGGAAAAGGGTGGAGCTATCGACTTGAAATTTGCTATGTGAATGTATCTTGCCCCGGATACGAATTTTATCGGGTCGCCGAGCCCATGCGACGCCAGCTTCGATCATGCGCAGACGAGATCTCGGAAACGGGTGGACCTATCGACTTGAAATTTGCTATGTGAATGTATCTTTCCCCGGATACGAATTTTATCCGGTCGCCGAGCCCATGCGACGCCAGCTTCGATCATGCGCAGACGAGATCTCGGAAACGGGTGGAGCTATCGACTTGAAATTTGCTATGTGAATGTATCTTGCCCCGGATACGAATTTTATCGGGTCGCCGAGCCCGTGTGACGCCAGATTCGCGCATGCGCAGACCAGATCTCGGAAACGGGTGGAGCTATCGACTTGAAATTTGGTATGTGAATGTATCTTGCCCCGGATACGAATTTTATCGGGTCGCCGAGCCCGTGCGACGCCAGCTTTGCGCATGCGCAGACGAGATCTCGGAAACGGGTGGAGCTATCGACTTGAAATTTGGTATGTGAATGTATCTTGCCCCTGATACGAATTTTATCGGGTCGCCGAGCACATGCGACGCCAGCTTCGATCATGCGCAGACGAGATCTCGGAAACGGGTGGAGCTATCGACTTGAAATTTGCTATGTGAATGTATCTTGAACCGGATACGAATTTTATCGGGTCGCCGAGCACATGCGACGCCAGCTTCGATCATGCGCAGACGAGATCTCGGAAACGGGTGGAGCTATCGACTTGAAATTTGCTATGTGAATGTATCTTGCCCCGGATACGAATTTTATCGGGTCGCCGAGCCCGAGCGACGCCAGCTTCGGGCATGCGCAGACCAGATCTCGGAAACGGGTGGAGCTATCGACTTGAAATTTGGTATGTGAATGTATCTTGCCCCGGATACGAATTGTATCGGGTCGCCGAGCCCATGCGACGCCAGTTTCGATCATGCGCAGACGAGATCTCGGAAACGGGTGGAGCTATCGACTTGAAATTTGGTATGTGAATGTATCTTGCCCCGGATACGATTTTTATCGGGTCGCCTGCGCAGACCAGATCTCGGAAACGGGTGGAGCTATCGACTTGAAATTTTTGTTTTTGAATAGCCCGTACAACGTCGGGCTCATCGGCTAGTCTCATATATATTTTGAAGACCTCTGTCTGTCTGTCTGTTTGTCTGTCATTAATACAAATCTACGATTCTCGACCGATCGGGACGAAACTTGGTATGTGTGTGTTTGACCAGCGCATGCGCAGACGAGATCTCGGAAAAGGGTGGAGCTATCGACTTGAAATTTGCTATGTGAATGTATCTTGCCCCGGATACGAATTTTATCGGGTCGCCGAGCCCATGCGACGCCAGCTTCGATCATGCGCAGACGAGATCTCGGAAACGGGTGGACATATCGACTTGAAATTTGCTATGTGAATGTATCTTTCCCCGGATACGAATTTTATCCGGTCGCCGAGCCCATGCGACGCCAGCTTCGATCATGCGCAGACGAGATCTCGGAAACGGGTGGAGCTATCGACTTGAAATTTGCTATGTGAATGTATCTTGCCCCGGATACGAATTTTATCGGGTCGCCGAGCCCGTGTGACGCCAGATTCGCGCATGCGCAGACCAGATCTCGGAAACGGGTGGAGCTATCGACTTGAAATTTGGTATGTGAATGTATCTTGCCCCGGATACGAATTTTATCGGGTCGCCGAGCCCGTGCGACGCCAGCTTTGCGCATGCGCAGACGAGATCTCGGAAACGGGTGGAGCTATCGACTTGAAATTTGGTATGTGAATGTATCTTGCCCCTGATACGAATTTTATCGGGTCGCCGAGCACATGCGACGCCAGCTTCGATCATGCGCAGACGAGATCTCGGAAACGGGTGGAGCTATCGACTTGAAATTTGCTATGTGAATGTATCTTGAACCGGATACGAATTTTATCGGGTCGCCGAGCACATGCGACGCCAGCTTCGATCATGCGCAGACGAGATCTCGGAAACGGGTGGAGCTATCGACTTGAAATTTGGTATGTGAATGTATCTTGCCCCGGATACGAATTTTATCGGGTTGCCGAGCCCGTGCGACGCCAGCTTCGCGCATGCGCAGACCAGATCTCGGAAACGGGTGGAGCTATCGACTTGAAATTTGCTATGTGAATGTATCTTGCCCCTGATACGAATTTTATCGGGTCGCCGAGCCCATGCGACGCCAGTTTCGATCATGTGCAGACGAGATCTCGGAAACGGGTGGAGCTATCGACTTGAAATTTGGTATGTGAATGTATCTTGCCCCGGATACGAATTTTATCGGGTCGCCGAGCCCGTGCGACTCCAGCTTTGCGCATGCGCAGACGAGATCTCGGAAACGGGTAGAGCTATCGACTTGAAATTTGCTATGTGAATGTATCTTGCCCCGTATACGAATTTAATCGGGTCGCCGAGCCCATGCGACGCCAGCTTCGATCATGCGCAGACGAGATCTCGGAAACGGGTGGAGCTATCGACTTGAAATTTGGTATGTGAATGTATCTTGCCCCGGATACGAATTTTATCGGGTCGCCCGACGCCAGCTTCGCGCATGCGCAGACCAGATATCGGAAACGGGTGGAGCTATCGACTTGAAACTTGGTTCTTGAATAGCCCGGACCGACTTGAAATTTGGTTTTTGAATAGCCCGGACAACGTCTGGCTGGGTAGAGCTATCGACTTGAAATTTGGTTTTTTAATAGCCCGGACAACGTCGGGCTCATCGGCCGCTTCGCGCATGCGCAGACGAGATCTCGGAAACGGGTAGAGCTATCGACTTGAAATTTGGTTTTTGAATAGCCCGGACAACATCGGGCTCATCGGCTAGTCTCATATATATTTTTGAAGACCTCTGTCTGTCTGTCTGTTTGTCTGTTTGTCTGTCATTAATACAAATCTACGATTCTCGACCGATCGGGACGAAACTTGGTACGTGTGTGTTTGACCAGCGCATGCGCAGACGAGATCTCGGAAAAGGGTGGAGCTATCGACTTGAAATTTGCTATGTGAATGTATCTTGCCCCGGATACGAATTTTATCGGGTCGCCGAGCGCGTGTGACGCCAGCTTCGCGCATGCGCAGACGAGATCTCGGAAACGGGTGGAGCTATCGACTTGAAATTTGGTATGTGAATGTATCTTGCCCCGGATACGAATTTTATCGGGTCGCCGAGCCCGTGCGACGCCAGCTTTGCGCATGCGCAGACGAGATCTCGGAAACGGGTAGAGCTATCGACTTGAAATTTCCTATGTGAATGTATCTTGCCCCGTATACGAATTTTATCGGGTCGCCGAGCCCATGCGACGCCAGCTTCGATCATGCGCAGACGAGATCTCAGAAACGGGTGGAGCTATCGACTTGAAATTTGGTATGTGAATGTATCTTGCCCCGGATACGAATTTTATCGGGTCGCCCGACGCCAGCTTCGCGCATGCGCAGACCAGATATCGGAAACGGGTGGAGCTATCGACTTGAAACTTGGTTTTTGAATAGCCCGGACCGACTTGAAATTTGGTTTTTGAATAGCCCGGACAACGTCTGGCTGGGTAGAGCTATCGACTTGAAATTTGGTTTTTTAATAGCCCGGACAACGTCGGGCTCATCGGCCGCTTCGCGCATGCGCAGACGAGATCTCGGAAACGGGTAGAGCTATCGACTTGAAATTTGGTTTTTGAATAGCCCGGACAACATCGGGCTCATCGGCTAGTCTCATATATATTTTGAAGACCTCTGTCTGTCTGTCTGTTTGTCTGTTTGTCTGTCATTAATACAAATCTACGATTCTCGACCGATCGGGACGAAACTTGGTATGTGTGTGTTTGACCAGCGCATGCGCAGACGAGATCTCGGAAAAGGGTGGAGCTATCGACTTGAAATTTGCTATGTGAATGTATCTTGCCCCGGATACGAATTTTATCGGGTCGCCGAGCCCATGCGACGCCAGCTTCGATCATGCGCAGACGAGATCTCGGAAACGGGTGGACCTATCGACTTGAAATTTGCTATGTGAATGTATCTTTCCCCGGATACGAATTTTATCCGGTCGCCGAGCCCATGCGACGCCAGCTTCGATCATGCGCAGACGAGATCTCGGAAACGGGTGGAGCTATCGACTTGAAATTTGCTATGTGAATGTATCTTGCCCCGGATACGAATTTTATCGGGTCGCCGAGCCCGTGTGACGCCAGATTCGCGCATGCGCAGACCAGATCTCGGAAACGGGTGGAGCTATCGACTTGAAATTTGGTATGTGAATGTATCTTGCCCCGGATACGAATTTTATCGGGTCGCCGAGCCCGTGCGACGCCAGCTTTGCGCATGCGCAGACGAGATCTCGGAAACGGGTGGAGCTATCGACTTGAAATTTGGTATGTGAATGTATCTTGCCCCTGATACGAATTTTATCGGGTCGCCGAGCACATGCGACGCCAGCTTCGATCATGCGCAGACGAGATCTCGGAAACGGGTGGAGCTATCGACTTGAAATTTGCTATGTGAATGTATCTTGAACCGGATACGAATTTTATCGGGTCGCCGAGCACATGCGACGCCAGCTTCGATCATGCGCAGACGAGATCTCGGAAACGGGTGGAGCTATCGACTTGAAATTTGGTATGTGAATGTATCTTGCCCCGGATACGAATTTTATCGGGTCGCCGAGCCCGTGCGACGCCAGCTTCGCGCATGCGCAGACCAGATCTCGGAAACGGGTGGAGCTATCGACTTGAAATTTGCTATGTGAATGTATCTTGCCCCTGATACGAATTTTATCGGGTCGCCGAGCCCATGCGACGCCAGTTTCGATCATGTGCAGACGAGATCTCGGAAACGGGTGGAGCTATCGACTTGAAATTTGGTATGTGAATGTATCTTGCCCCGGATACGAATTTTATCGGGTCGCCGAGCCCGTGCGACTCCAGCTTTGCGCATGCGCAGACGAGATCTCGGAAACGGGTAGAGCTATCGACTTGAAATTTGCTATGTGAATGTATCTTGCCCCGTATACGAATTTAATCGGGTCGCCGAGCCCATGCGACGCCAGCTTCGATCATGCGCAGACGAGATCTCGGAAACGGGTGGAGCTATCGACTTGAAATTTGGTATGTGAATGTATCTTGCCCCGGATACGAATTTTATCGGGTCGCCCGACGCCAGCTTCGCGCATGCGCAGACCAGATATCGGAAACGGGTGGAGCTATCGACTTGAAACTTGGTTCTTGAATAGCCCGGACCGACTTGAAATTTGGTTTTTGAATAGCCCGGACAACGTCTGGCTGGGTAGAGCTATCGACTTGAAATTTGGTTTTTTAATAGCCCGGACAACGTCGGGCTCATCGGCCGCTTCGCGCATGCGCAGACGAGATCTCGGAAACGGGTAGAGCTATCGACTTGAAATTTGGTTTTTGAATAGCCCGGACAACATCGGGCTCATCGGCTAGTCTCATATATATTTTGAAGACCTCTGTCTGTCTGTCTGTTTGTCTGTTTGTCTGTCATTAATACAAATCTACGATTCTCGACCGATCGGGACGAAACTTGGTACGTGTGTGTTTGACCAGCGCATGCGCAGACGAGATCTCGGAAAAGGGTGGAGCTATCGACTTGAAATTTGCTATGTGAATGTATCTTGCCCCGGATACGAATTTTATCGGGTCGCCGAGCGCGTGTGACGCCAGCTTCGCGCATGCGCAGACGAGATCTCGGAAACGGGTGGAGCTATCGACTTGAAATTTGGTATGTGAATGTATCTTGCCCCGGATACGAATTTTATCGGGTCGCCGAGCCCGTGCGACGCCAGCTTTGCGCATGCGCAGACGAGATCTCGGAAACGGGTAGAGCTATCGACTTGAAATTTCCTATGTGAATGTATCTTGCCCCGTATACGAATTTTATCGGGTCGCCGAGCCCATGCGACGCCAGCTTCGATCATGCGCAGACGAGATCTCAGAAACGGGTGGAGCTATCGACTTGAAATTTGGTATGTGAATGTATCTTGCCCCGGATACGAATTTTATCGGGTCGCCCGACGCCAGCTTCGCGCATGCGCAGACCAGATATCGGAAACGGGTGGAGCTATCGACTTGAAACTTGGTTTTTGAATAGCCCGGACCGACTTGAAATTTGGTTTTTGAATAGCCCGGACAACGTCTGGCTGGGTAGAGCTATCGACTTGAAATTTGGTTTTTTAATAGCCCGGACAACGTCGGGCTCATCGGCCGCTTCGCGCATGCGCAGACGAGATCTCGGAAACGGGTAGAGCTATCGACTTGAAATTTGGTTTTTGAATAGCCCGGACAACATCGGGCTCATCGGCTAGTCTCATATATATTTTGAAGACCTCTGTCTGTCTGTCTGTTTGTCTGTTTGTCTGTCATTAATACAAATCTACGATTCTCGACCGATCGGGACGAAACTTGGTACGTGTGTGTTTGACCAGCGCATGCGCAGACGAGATCTCGGAAAAGGGTGGAGCTATCGACTTGAAATTTGCTATGTGAATGTATCTTGCCCCGGATACGAATTTTATCGGGTCGCCGAGCCCATGCGACGCCAGCTTCGACCATGCGCAGACGAGATCTCGGAAACGGGTGGAGCTATCGACTTGAAATTTGCTATGTGAATGTATCTTGCCCCGGATACGAATTTTATCGGGTCGCTGAGCCCGTGCGACGCCAGCTTTGCGCATGCGCAGACGAGATCTCGGAAACGGGTGGAGCTATCGACTTGAAATTTGGTATGTGAATGTATCTTGCCCCTGATACGAATTTTATCGGGTCGCCGAGCCCATGCGACGCCAGCTTTGCGCATGCGCAGACGAGATCTCGGAAACGGGTAGAGCTATCGACTTGAAATTTGGTATGTGAATGTATCTTGCCCCGTATACGAATTTTATCGGGTCGCCGAGCCCATGCGACGCCAGCTTCGATCATGCGCAGACGAGATCTCGGAAACGGGTGGAGCTATCGACTTGAAATTTGGTATGTGAATGTATCTTGCCCCGGATACGAATTTTATCGGGTCGCCCGACGCCAGCTTCGCGCATGCGCAGACCAGATATCGGAAACGGGTGGAGCTATCGACTTGAAACTTGGTTTTTGAATAGCCCGGACCGACTTGAAATTTGGTTTTTGAATAGCCCGGACAACGTCTGGCTGGGTAGAGCTATCGACTTGAAATTTGGTTTTTTAATAGCCCGGACAACGTCGGGCTCATCGGCCGCTTCGCGCATGCGCAGACGAGATCTCGGAAACGGGTAGAGCTATCGACTTGAAATTTGGTTTTTGAATAGCCCGGACAACATCGGGCTCATCGGCTAGTCTCATATATATTTTGAAGACCTCTGTCTGTCTGTCTGTTTGTCTGTTTGTCTGTCATTAATACAAATCTACGATTCTCGACCGATCGGGACGAAACTTGGTACGTGTGTGTTTGACCAGCGCATGCGCAGACGAGATCTCGGAAAAGGGTGGAGCTATCGACTTGAAATTTGCTATGTGAATGTATCTTGCCCCGGATACGAATTTTATCGGGTCGCCGAGCCCGTGCGACGCCAGCTTTGCGCATGCGCAGACGAGATCTCGGAAACGGGTGGAGCTATCGACTTGAAATTTGAAATATGTGAATGTATCTTGCCCCTGATACGAATTTTATCGGGTCGCCGAGCCCATGCGACGCCAGCTTCGATCATGCGCAGACGAGATCTCGGAAACGGGTGGAGCTATCGACTTGAAATTTGGTATGTGAATGTATCTTGCCCCGGATACGAATTTTATCGGGTCGCCTGCGCAGACCAGATCTCGGAAACGGGTGGAGCTATCGACTTGAAATTTGGTTTTTGAATAGCCCGTACAACGTCGGGCTCATCGGCTAGTCTCATATATATTTTGAAGACCTCTGTCTGTCTGTCTGTTTGTCTGTCATTAATACAAATCTACGATTCTCGACCGATCGGGACGAAACTTGGTACGTGTGTGTTTGACCAGCGCATGCGCAGACGATATCTCGGAAAAGGGTGGAGCTATCGACTTGAAATTTGCTATGTGAATGTATCTTGCCCCGGATACGAATTTTATCGGGTCGCCGAGCACGTGCGACGCCAGCTTCGCGCATGCGCAGACGAGATCTCGGAAACGGGTGGAGCTATCGACTTGAAATTTGCTATGTGAATGTATCTTTCCCCGGATACGAATTTTATCAGGTCGCCGAGCCAATGCGACGCCAGCTTCGATCATGCGCAGACGAGATCTCGGAAACGGGTGGAGCTATCGACTTGAAATTTGCTATGTGAATGTATCTTTCCCCGGATACGAATTTTATCGGGTCGCCGAGCCAATGCGACGCCAGCTTCGATCATGCGCAGACGAGATCTCGGAAACGGGTGGAGCTATCGACTTGAAATTTGCTATGTGAATGTATCTTGCCCCGGATACGAATTTTATCGGGTCGCCGAGCCCGAGCGACGCCAGCTTCGCGCATGCGCAGACCAGATCTCGGAAACGGGTGGAGCTATCGACTTGAAATTTGCTATGTGAATGTATCTTGCCCCGGATACGAATTTTATCGGGTCGCCGAGCCCGTGCGATGCCAGCTTTGCGCATGCGCAGACGAGATCTCGGAAACGGGTGGAGCTATCGACTTGAAATTTTGTATGTGAATGTATCTTGCCCCTGATACGAATTTTATCGGGTCGCCGAGCCCATGCGACGCCAGCTTCGATCATGCGCAGACGAGATCTCGGAAACGGGTGGAGCTATCGACTTGAAATTTGCTATGTGAATGTATCTTTCCCCGGATACGAATTTTATCGGGTCGCCGAGCCCATGCGACGCCAGCTTCGATCATGCGCAGACGAGATCTCGGAAACGGGTGGAGCTATCGACTTGAAATTTGCTATGTGAATGTATCTTGCCCCGGATACGAATTTTATCGGGTCGCCGAGCCCGTGTGACGCCAGCTTCGCGCATGCGCAGACCAGATCTCGGAAACGGGTGGAGCTATCGACTTGAAATTTGGTATGTGAATGTATCTTGCCCCGGATACGAATTTTATCGGGTCGCCGAGCCCGTGTGACGCCAGCTTCGCGCATGCGCAGACGAGATCTCGGAAACGGGTGGAGCTATCGACTTGAAATTTGGTATGTGAATGTATCTTGCCCCGGATACGAATTTTATCGGGTCACCGAGCCCGTGCGACGCCAGCTTCGCGCATGCGCAGACCAGATCTCGGAAACGGGTGGAGCTATCGACTTGAAATTTGCTATGTGAATGTATCTTGCCCCTGATACGAATTTTATCGGGTCGCCGAGCCCATGCGACGCCAGTTTCGATCATGTGCAGACGAGATCTCGGAAACGGGTGGAGCTATCGACTTGAAATTTGGTATGTGAATGTATCTTGCCCCGGATACGAATTTTATCGGGTCGCCGAGCCCGTGCGACGACAGCTTTGCGCATGCGCAGACGAGATCTCGGAAACGGGTAGAGCTATCGACTTGAAATTTGCTATGTGAATGTATCTTGCCCCGTATACGAATTTTATCGGGTCGCCGAGCCCATGCGACGCCAGCTTCGATCATGCGCAGACGAGATCTCGGAAACGGGTGGAGCTATCGACTTGAAATTTGGTATGTGAATGTATCTTGCCCCGGATACGAATTTTATCGGGTCGCCCGACGCCAGCTTCGCGCATGCGCAGACCAGATATCGGAAACGGGTGGAGCTATCGACTTGAAACTTGGTTCTTGAATAGCCCGGACCGACTTGAAATTTGGTTTTTGAATAGCCCGGACAACGTCTGGCTGGGTAGAGCTATCGACTTGAAATTTGGTTTTTTAATAGCCCGGACAACGTCGGGCTCATCGGCCGCTTCGCGCATGCGCAGACGAGATCTCGGAAACGGGTAGAGCTATCGACTTGAAATTTGGTTTTTGAATAGCCCGGACAACATCGGGCTCATCGGCTAGTCTCATATATATTTTGAAGACCTCTGTCTGTCTGTCTGTTTGTCTGTTTGTCTGTCATTAATACAAATCTACGATTCTCGACCGATCGGGACGAAACTTGGTACGTGTGTGTTTGACCAGCGCATGCGCAGACGAGATCTCGGAAAAGGGTGGAGCTATCGACTTGAAATTTGCTATGTGAATGTATCTTGCCCCGGATACGAATTTTATCGGGTCGCCGAGCGCGTGTGACGCCAGCTTCGCGCATGCGCAGACGAGATCTCGGAAACGGGTGGAGCTATCGACTTGAAATTTGGTATGTGAATGTATCTTGCCCCGGATACGAATTTTATCGGGTCGCCGAGCCCGTGCGACGCCAGCTTTGCGCATGCGCAGACGAGATCTCGGAAACGGGTAGAGCTATCGACTTGAAATTTCCTATGTGAATGTATCTTGCCCCGTATACGAATTTTATCGGGTCGCCGAGCCCATGCGACGCCAGCTTCGATCATGCGCAGACGAGATCTCGGAAACGGGTGGAGCTATCGACTTGAAATTTGGTATGTGAATGTATCTTGCCCCGGATACGAATTTTATCGGGTCGCCCGACGCCAGCTTCGCGCATGCGCAGACCAGATATCGGAAACGGGTGGAGCTATCGACTTGAAACTTGGTTTTTGAATAGCCCGGACCGACTTGAAATTTGGTTTTTGAATAGCCCGGACAACGTCTGGCTGGGTAGAGCTATCGACTTGAAATTTGGTTTTTTAATAGCCCGGACAACGTCGGGCTCATCGGCCGCTTCGCGCATGCGCAGACGAGATCTCGGAAACGGGTAGAGCTATCGACTTGAAATTTGGTTTTTGAATAGCCCGGACAACATCGGGCTCATCGGCTAGTCTCATATATATTTTGAAGACCTCTGTCTGTCTGTCTGTTTGTCAGTTTGTCTGTCATTAATACAAATCTACGATTCTCGACCGATCGGGACGAAACTTGGTACGTGTGTGTTTGACCAGCGCATGCGCAGACGAGATCTCGGAAAAGGGTGGAGCTATCGACTTGAAATTTGCTATGTGAATGTATCTTGCCCCGGATACGAATTTTATCGGGTCGCCGAGCCCATGCGACGCCAGCTTCGACCATGCGCAGACGAGATCTCGGAAACGGGTGGAGCTATCGACTTGAAATTTGGTATGTGAATGTATCTTGCCCCGGATACGAATTTTATCGGGTCGCCGAGCCCGTGCGACGACAGCTTTGCGCATGCGCAGACGAGATCTCGGAAACGGGTAGAGCTATCGACTTGAAATTTGCTATGTGAATGTATCTTGCCCCGTATACGAATTTTATCGGGTCGCCGAGCCCATGCGACGCCAGCTTCGATCATGCGCAGACGAGATCTCGGAAACGGGTGGAGCTATCGACTTGAAATTTGGTATGTGAATGTATCTTGCCCCGGATACGAATTTTATCGGGTCGCCCGACGCCAGCTTCGCGCATGCGCAGACCAGATATCGGAAACGGGTGGAGCTATCGACTTGAAACTTGGTTCTTGAATAGCCCGGACCGACTTGAAATTTGGTTTTTGAATAGCCCGGACAACGTCTGGCTGGGTAGAGCTATCGACTTGAAATTTGGTTTTTTAATAGCCCGGACAACGTCGGGCTCATCGGCCGCTTCGCGCATGCGCAGACGAGATCTCGGAAACGGGTAGAGCTATCGACTTGAAATTTGGTTTTTGAATAGCCCGGACAACATCGGGCTCATCGGCTAGTCTCATATATATTTTGAAGACCTCTGTCTGTCTGTCTGTTTGTCTGTTTGTCTGTCATTAATACAAATCTACGATTCTCGACCGATCGGGACGAAACTTGGTACGTGTGTGTTTGACCAGCGCATGCGCAGACGAGATCTCGGAAAAGGGTGGAGCTATCGACTTGAAATTTGCTATGTGAATGTATCTTGCCCCGGATACGAATTTTATCGGGTCGCCGAGCGCGTGTGACGCCAGCTTCGCGCATGCGCAGACGAGATCTCGGAAACGGGTGGAGCTATCGACTTGAAATTTGGTATGTGAATGTATCTTGCCCCGGATACGAATTTTATCGGGTCGCCGAGCCCGTGCGACGCCAGCTTTGCGCATGCGCAGACGAGATCTCGGAAACGGGTAGAGCTATCGACTTGAAATTTCCTATGTGAATGTATCTTGCCCCGTATACGAATTTTATCGGGTCGCCGAGCCCATGCGACGCCAGCTTCGATCATGCGCAGACGAGATCTCGGAAACGGGTGGAGCTATCGACTGAAATTTGGTATGTGAATGTATCTTGCCCCGGATACGAATTTTATCGGGTCGCCCGACGCCAGCTTCGCGCATGCGCAGACCAGATATCGGAAACGGGTGGAGCTATCGACTTGAAACTTGGTTTTTGAATAGCCCGGACCGACTTGAAATTTGGTTTTTGAATAGCCCGGACAACGTCTGGCTGGGTAGAGCTATCGACTTGAAATTTGGTTTTTTAATAGCCCGGACAACGTCGGGCTCATCGGCCGCTTCGCGCATGCGCAGACGAGATCTCGGAAACGGGTAGAGCTATCGACTTGAAATTTGGTTTTTGAATAGCCCGGACAACATCGGGCTCATCGGCTAGTCTCATATATATTTTGAAGACCTCTGTCTGTCTGTCTGTTTGTCAGTTTGTCTGTCATTAATACAAATCTACGATTCTCGACCGATCGGGACGAAACTTGGTACGTGTGTGTTTGACCAGCGCATGCGCAGACGAGATCTCGGAAAAGGGTGGAGCTATCGACTTGAAATTTGCTATGTGAATGTATCTTGCCCCGGATACGAATTTTATCGGGTCGCCGAGCCCATGCGACGCCAGCTTCGACCATGCGCAGACGAGATCTCGGAAACGGGTGGAGCTATCGACTTGAAATTTGCTATGTGAATGTATCTTGCCCCGGATACGAATTTTATCGGGTCGCTGAGCCCGTGCGACGCCAGCTTTGCGCATGCGCAGACGAGATCTCGGAAACGGGTGGAGCTATCGACTTGAAATTTGGTATGTGAATGTATCTTGCCCCTGATACGAATTTTATCGGGTCGCCGAGCCCATGCGACGCCAGCTTTGCGCATGCGCAGACGAGATCTCGGAAACGGGTAGAGCTATCGACTTGAAATTTGGTATGTGAATGTATCTTGCCCCGTATACGAATTTTATCGGGTCGCCGAGCCCATGCGACGCCAGCTTCGATCATGCGCAGACGAGATCTCGGAAACGGGTGGAGCTATCGACTTGAAATTTGGTATGTGAATGTATCTTGCCCCGGATACGAATTTTATCGGGTCGCCCGACGCCAGCTTCGCGCATGCGCAGACCAGATATCGGAAACGGGTGGAGCTATCGACTTGAAACTTGGTTTTTGAATAGCCCGGACCGACTTGAAATTTGGTTTTTGAATAGCCCGGACAACGTCTGGCTGGGTAGAGCTATCGACTTGAAATTTGGTTTTTTAATAGCCCGGACAACGTCGGGCTCATCGGCCGCTTCGCGCATGCGCAGACGAGATCTCGGAAACGGGTAGAGCTATCGACTTGAAATTTGGTTTTTGAATAGCCCGGACAACATCGGGCTCATCGGCTAGTCTCATATATATTTTGAAGACCTCTGTCTGTCTGTCTGTTTGTCTGTTTGTCTGTCATTAATACAAATCTACGATTCTCGACCGATCGGGACGAAACTTGGTACGTGTGTGTTTGACCAGCGCATGCGCAGACGAGATCTCGGAAACGGGTGGAGCTATCGACTTGAAATTTGGTATGTGAATGTATCTTGCCCCGGATACGAATTTTATCGGGTCGCCCGACGCCAGCTTCGCGCATGCGCAGACCAGATATCGGAAACGGGTGGAGCTATCGACTTGAAACTTGGTTTTTGAATAGCCCGGACCGACTTGAAATTTGGTTTTTGAATAGCCCGGACAACGTCTGGCTGGGTAGAGCTATCGACTTGAAATTTGGTTTTTTAATAGCCCGGACAACGTCGGGCTCATCGGCCGCTTCGCGCATGCGCAGACGAGATCTCGGAAACGGGTAGAGCTATCGACTTGAAATTTGGTTTTTGAATAGCCCGGACAACATCGGGCTCATCGGCTAGTCTCATATATATTTTGAAGACCTCTGTCTGTCTGTCTGTTTGTCAGTTTGTCTGTCATTAATACAAATCTACGATTCTCGACCGATCGGGACGAAACTTGGTACGTGTGTGTTTGACCAGCGCATGCGCAGACGAGATCTCGGAAAAGGGTGGAGCTATCGACTTGAAATTTGCTATGTGAATGTATCTTGCCCCGGATACGAATTTTATCGGGTCGCCGAGCCCATGCGACGCCAGCTTCGACCATGCGCAGACGAGATCTCGGAAACGGGTGGAGCTATCGACTTGAAATTTGCTATGTGAATGTATCTTGCCCCGGATACGAATTTTATCGGGTCGCTGAGCCCGTGCGACGCCAGCTTTGCGCATGCGCAGACGAGATCTCGGAAACGGGTGGAGCTATCGACTTGAAATTTGGTATGTGAATGTATCTTGCCCCTGATACGAATTTTATCGGGTCGCCGAGCCCATGCGACGCCAGCTTTGCGCATGCGCAGACGAGATCTCGGAAACGGGTAGAGCTATCGACTTGAAATTTGGTATGTGAATGTATCTTGCCCCGTATACGAATTTTATCGGGTCGCCGAGCCCATGCGACGCCAGCTTCGATCATGCGCAGACGAGATCTCGGAAACGGGTGGAGCTATCGACTTGAAATTTGGTATGTGAATGTATCTTGCCCCGGATACGAATTTTATCGGGTCGCCCGACGCCAGCTTCGCGCATGCGCAGACCAGATATCGGAAACGGGTGGAGCTATCGACTTGAAACTTGGTTTTTGAATAGCCCGGACCGACTTGAAATTTGGTTTTTGAATAGCCCGGACAACGTCTGGCTGGGTAGAGCTATCGACTTGAAATTTGGTTTTTTAATAGCCCGGACAACGTCGGGCTCATCGGCCGCTTCGCGCATGCGCAGACGAGATCTCGGAAACGGGTAGAGCTATCGACTTGAAATTTGGTTTTTGAATAGCCCGGACAACATCGGGCTCATCGGCTAGTCTCATATATATTTTGAAGACCTCTGTCTGTCTGTCTGTTTGTCTGTTTGTCTGTCATTAATACAAATCTACGATTCTCGACCGATCGGGACGAAACTTGGTACGTGTGTGTTTGACCAGCGCATGCGCAGACGAGATCTCGGAAACGGGTGGAGCTATCGACTTGAAATTTGGTATGTGAATGTATCTTGCCCCGGATACGAATTTTATCGGGTCGCCGAGCCCGTGCGACGCCAGCTTCGCGCATGCGCAGACCAGATCTCGGAAACGGGTGGAGCTATCGACTTGAAATTTGCTATGTGAATGTATCTTGCCCCTGATACGAATTTTATCGGGTCGCCGAGCCCATGCGACGCCAGTTTCGATCATGTGCAGACGAGATCTCGGAAACGGGTGGAGCTATCGACTTGAAATTTGGTATGTGAATGTATCTTGCCCCGGATACGAATTTTATCGGGTCGCCGAGCCCGTGCGACGACAGCTTTGCGCATGCGCAGACGAGATCTCGGAAACGGGTAGAGCTATCGACTTGAAATTTGCTATGTGAATGTATCTTGCCCCGTATACGAATTTTATCGGGTCGCCGAGCCCATGCGACGCCAGCTTCGATCATGCGCAGACGAGATCTCGGAAACGGGTGGAGCTATCGACTTGAAATTTGGTATGTGAATGTATCTTGCCCCGGATACGAATTTTATCGGGTCGCCCGACGCCAGCTTCGCGCATGCGCAGACCAGATATCGGAAACGGGTGGAGCTATCGACTTGAAACTTGGTTCTTGAATAGCCCGGACCGACTTGAAATTTGGTTTTTGAATAGCCCGGACAACGTCTGGCTGGGTAGAGCTATCGACTTGAAATTTGGTTTTTTAATAGCCCGGACAACGTCGGGCTCATCGGCCGCTTCGCGCATGCGCAGACGAGATCTCGGAAACGGGTAGAGCTATCGACTTGAAATTTGGTTTTTGAATAGCCCGGACAACATCGGGCTCATCGGCTAGTCTCATATATATTTTGAAGACCTCTGTCTGTCTGTCTGTTTGTCTGTTTGTCTGTCATTAATACAAATCTACGATTCTCGACCGATCGGGACGAAACTTGGTACGTGTGTGTTTGACCAGCGCATGCGCAGACGAGATCTCGGAAAAGGGTGGAGCTATCGACTTGAAATTTGCTATGTGAATGTATCTTGCCCCGGATACGAATTTTATCGGGTCGCCGAGCCCATGCGACGCCAGCTTCGACCATGCGCAGACGAGATCTCGGAAACGGGTGGAGCTATCGACTTGAAATTTGCTATGTGAATGTATCTTGCCCCGGATACGAATTTTATCGGGTCGCTGAGCCCGTGCGACGCCAGCTTTGCGCATGCGCAGACGAGATCTCGGAAACGGGTGGAGCTATCGACTTGAAATTTGGTATGTGAATGTATCTTGCCCCTGATACGAATTTTATCGGGTCGCCGAGCCCATGCGACGCCAGCTTTGCGCATGCGCAGACGAGATCTCGGAAACGGGTAGAGCTATCGACTTGAAATTTGGTATGTGAATGTATCTTGCCCCGTATACGAATTTTATCGGGTCGCCGAGCCCATGCGACGCCAGCTTCGATCATGCGCAGACGAGATCTCGGAAACGGGTGGAGCTATCGACTTGAAATTTGGTATGTGAATGTATCTTGCCCCGGATACGAATTTTATCGGGTCGCCCGACGCCAGCTTCGCGCATGCGCAGACCAGATATCGGAAACGGGTGGAGCTATCGACTTGAAACTTGGTTTTTGAATAGCCCGGACCGACTTGAAATTTGGTTTTTGAATAGCCCGGACAACGTCTGGCTGGGTAGAGCTATCGACTTGAAATTTGGTTTTTTAATAGCCCGGACAACGTCGGGCTCATCGGCCGCTTCGCGCATGCGCAGACGAGATCTCGGAAACGGGTAGAGCTATCGACTTGAAATTTGGTTTTTGAATAGCCCGGACAACATCGGGCTCATCGGCTAGTCTCATATATATTTTGAAGACCTCTGTCTGTCTGTCTGTTTGTCTGTTTGTCTGTCATTAATACAAATCTACGATTCTCGACCGATCGGGACGAAACTTGGTACGTGTGTGTTTGACCAGCGCATGCGCAGACGAGATCTCGGAAAAGGGTGGAGCTATCGACTTGAAATTTGCTATGTGAATGTATCTTGCCCCGGATACGAATTTTATCGGGTCGCCGAGCCCGTGCGACGCCAGCTTTGCGCATGCGCAGACGAGATCTCGGAAACGGGTGGAGCTATCGACTTGAAATTTGAAATATGTGAATGTATCTTGTCCCGTGATACGAATTTTATCGGGTCGCCGAGCCCATGCGACGCCAGCTTCGATCATGCGCAGACGAGATCTCGGAAACGGGTGGAGCTATCGACTTGAAATTTGGTATGTGAATGTATCTTGCCCCGGATACGAATTTTATCGGGTCGCCTGCGCAGACCAGATCTCGGAAACGGGTGGAGCTATCGACTTGAAATTTGGTTTTTGAATAGCCCGTACAACGTCGGGCTCATCGGCTAGTCTCATATATATTTTGAAGACCTCTGTCTGTCTGTCTGTTTGTCTGTCATTAATACAAATCTACGATTCTCGACCGATCGGGACGAAACTTGGTACGTGTGTGTTTGACCAGCGCATGCGCAGACGAGATCTCGGAAAAGGGTGGAGCTATCGACTTGAAATTTGCTATGTGAATGTATCTTGCCCCGGATACGAATTTTATCGGGTCGCCGAGCACGTGCGACGCCAGCTTCGCGCATGCGCAGACGAGATCTCGGAAACGGGTGGAGCTATCGACTTGAAATTTGCTATGTGAATGTATCTTTCCCCGGATACGAATTTTATCGGGTCGCCGAGCCAATGCGACGCCAGCTTCGATCATGCGCAGACGAGATCTCGGAAACGGGTGGAGCTATCGACTTGAAATTTGCTATGTGAATGTATCTTTCCCCGGATACGAATTTTATCGGGTCGCCGAGCCAATGCGACGCCAGCTTCGATCATGCGCAGACGAGATCTCGGAAACGGGTGGAGCTATCGACTTGAAATTTGGTATGTGAATGTTTCTTGCCCCGGATACGAATTTTATCGGGTCGCCGAGCCCGAGCGACGCCAGCTTCGCGCATGCGCAGACCAGATCTCGGAAACGGGTGGAGCTATCGACTTGAAATTTGCTATGTGAATGTATCTTGCCCCGGATACGAATTTTATCGGGTCGCCGAGCCCGTGCGATGCCAGCTTTGCGCATGCGCAGACGAGATCTCGGAAACGGGTGGAGCTATCGACTTGAAATTTGGTATGTGAATGTATCTTGCCCCTGATACGAATTTTATCGGGTCGCCGAGCCCATGCGACGCCAGCTTCGATCATGCGCAGACGAGATCTCGGAAACGGGTGGAGCTATCGACTTGAAATTTGCTATGTGAATGTATCTTGCCCCGGATACGAATTTTATCGGGTCGCCGAGCCCGTGTGACGCCAGCTTCGCGCATGCGCAGACGAGATCTCGGAAACGGGTGGAGCTATCGACTTGAAATATGGTATGTGAATGTATCTTGCCCCGGATACGAATTTTATCGGGTCGCCGAGCCCGAGCGACGCCAGCTTCGCGCATGCGCAGACCAGATCTCGGAAACGGGTGGAGCTATCGACTTGAAATTTGGTATGTGAATGTATCTTGCCCCGGATACGAATTTTATCGGGTCGCCGAGCCCATGCGACGCCAGTTTCGATCATGCGCAGACGAGATCTCGGAAACGGGTGGAGCTATCGACTTGAAATTTGGTATGTGAATGTATCTTGCCCCGGATACGATTTTTATCGGGTCGCCTGCGCAGACCAGATCTCGGAAACGGGTGGAGCTATCGACTTGAAATTTGGTTTTTGAATAGCCCGTACAACGTCGGGCTCATCGGCTAGTCTCATATATATTTTGAAGACCTCTGTCTGTCTGTCTGTTTGTCTGTCATTAATACAAATCTACGATTCTCGACCGATCGGGACGAAACTTGGTACGTGTGTGTTTGACCAGCGCATGCGCAGACGAGATCTCGGAAAAGGGTGGAGCTATCGACTTGAAATTTGCTATGTGAATGTATCTTGCCCCGGATACGAATTTTATCGGGTCGCCGAGCCCATGCGACGCCAGCTTCGATCATGCGCAGACGAGATCTCGGAAACGGGTGGAGCTATCGACTTGAAATTTGCTATGTGAATGTATCTTTCCCCGGATACGAATTTTATCGGGTCGCCGAGCCCATGCGACGCCAGCTTCGATCATGCGCAGACGAGATCTCGGAAACGGGTGGAGCTATCGACTTGAAATTTGCTATGTGAATGTATCTTGCCCCGGATACGAATTTTATCGGGTCGCCGAGCCCGTGTGACGCCAGCTTCGCGCATGCGCAGACGAGATCTCGGAAACGGGTGGAGCTATCGACTTGAAATTTGCTATGTGAATGTATCTTGCCCCGGATACGAATTTTATCGGGTCGCCGAGCCCGTGTGACGCCAGCTTCGCGCATGCGCAGACGAGATCTCGGAAACGGGTGGAGCTATCGACTTGAAATTTGCTATGTGAATGTATCTTGCCCCGGATACGAATTTTATCGGGTCGCCGAGCCCGTGTGACGCCAGCTTCGCGCATGCGCAGACGAGATCTCGGAAACGGGTGGAGCTATCGACTTGAAATTTGCTATGTGAATGTATCTTTCCCCGGATACGAATTTTATCAGGTCGCCGAGCCAATGCGACGCCAGCTTCGATCATGCGCAGACGAGATCTCGGAAACGGGTGGAGCTATCGACTTGAAATTTGCTATGTGAATGTATCTTTCCCCGGATACGAATTTTATCGGGTCGCCGAGCCAATGCGACGCCAGCTTCGATCATGCGCAGACGAGATCTCGGAAACGGGTGGAGCTATCGACTTGAAATTTGCTATGTGAATGTATCTTGCCCCGGATACGAATTTTATCGGGTCGCCGAGCCCGAGCGACGCCAGCTTCGCGCATGCGCAGACCAGATCTCGGAAACGGGTGGAGCTATCGACTTGAAATTTGCTATGTGAATGTATCTTGCCCCGGATACGAATTTTATCGGGTCGCCGAGCCCGTGCGATGCCAGCTTTGCGCATGCGCAGACGAGATCTCGGAAACGGGTGGAGCTATCGACTTGAAATTTTGTATGTGAATGTATCTTGCCCCTGATACGAATTTTATCGGGTCGCCGAGCCCATGCGACGCCAGCTTCGATCATGCGCAGACGAGATCTCGGAAACGGGTGGAGCTATCGACTTGAAATTTGCTATGTGAATGTATCTTTCCCCGGATACGAATTTTATCGGGTCGCCGAGCCCATGCGACGCCAGCTTCGATCATGCGCAGACGAGATCTCGGAAACGGGTGGAGCTATCGACTTGAAATTTGCTATGTGAATGTATCTTGCCCCGGATACGAATTTTATCGGGTCGCCGAGCCCGTGTGACGCCAGCTTCGCGCATGCGCAGACCAGATCTCGGAAACGGGTGGAGCTATCGACTTGAAATTTGGTATGTGAATGTATCTTGCCCCGGATACGAATTTTATCGGGTCGCCGAGCCCGTGTGACGCCAGCTTCGCGCATGCGCAGACGAGATCTCGGAAACGGGTGGAGCTATCGACTTGAAATTTGGTATGTGAATGTATCTTGCCCCGGATACGAATTTTATCGGGTCGCCAAGCCCGTGCGACGCCAGCTTCGCGCATGCGCAGACCAGATCTCGGAAACGGGTGGAGCTATCGACTTGAAATTTGCTATGTGAATGTATCTTGCCCCTGATACGAATTTTATCGGGTCGCCGAGCCCATGCGACGCCAGTTTCGATCATGTGCAGACGAGATCTCGGAAACGGGTGGAGCTATCGACTTGAAATTTGGTATGTGAATGTATCTTGCCCCGGATACGAATTTTATCGGGTCGCCGAGCCCGTGCGACGCCAGCTTTGCGCATGCGCAGACGAGATCTCGGAAACGGGTAGAGCTATCGACTTGAAATTTGCTATGTGAATGTATCTTGCCCCGTATACGAATTTTATCGGGTCGCCGAGCCCATGCGACGCCAGCTTCGATCATGCGCAGACGAGATCTCGGAAACGGGTGGAGCTATCGACTTGAAATTTGGTATGTGAATGTATCTTGCCCCGGATACGAATTTTATCGGGTCGCCCGACGCCAGCTTCGCGCATGCGCAGACCAGATATCGGAAACGGGTGGAGCTATCGACTTGAAACTTGGTTCTTGAATAGCCCGGACCGACTTGAAATTTGGTTTTTGAATAGCCCGGACAACGTCTGGCTGGGTAGAGCTATCGACTTGAAATTTGGTTTTTTAATAGCCCGGACAACGTCGGGCTCATCGGCCGCTTCGCGCATGCGCAGACGAGATCTCGGAAACGGGTAGAGCTATCGACTTGAAATTTGGTTTTTGAATAGCCCGGACAACATCGGGCTCATCGGCTAGTCTCATATATATTTTGAAGACCTCTGTCTGTCTGTCTGTTTGTCTGTTTGTCTGTCATTAATACAAATCTACGATTCTCGACCGATCGGGACGAAACTTGGTACGTGTGTGTTTGACCAGCGCATGCGCAGACGAGATCTCGGAAAAGGGTGGAGCTATCGACTTGAAATTTGCTATGTGAATGTATCTTGCCCCGGATACGAATTTTATCGGGTCGCCGAGCGCGTGTGACGCCAGCTTCGCGCATGCGCAGACGAGATCTCGGAAACGGGTGGAGCTATCGACTTGAAATTTGGTATGTGAATGTATCTTGCCCCGGATACGAATTTTATCGGGTCGCCGAGCCCGTGCGACGCCAGCTTTGCGCATGCGCAGACGAGATCTCGGAAACGGGTAGAGCTATCGACTTGAAATTTCCTATGTGAATGTATCTTGCCCCGTATACGAATTTTATCGGGTCGCCGAGCCCATGCGACGCCAGCTTCGATCATGCGCAGACGAGATCTCGGAAACGGGTGGAGCTATCGACTTGAAATTTGGTATGTGAATGTATCTTGCCCCGGATACGAATTTTATCGGGTCGCCCGACGCCAGCTTCGCGCATGCGCAGACCAGATATCGGAAACGGGTGGAGCTATCGACTTGAAACTTGGTTTTTGAATAGCCCGGACCGACTTGAAATTTGGTTTTTGAATAGCCCGGACAACGTCTGGCTGGGTAGAGCTATCGACTTGAAATTTGGTTTTTTAATAGCCCGGACAACGTCGGGCTCATCGGCCGCTTCGCGCATGCGCAGACGAGATCTCGGAAACGGGTAGAGCTATCGACTTGAAATTTGGTTTTTGAATAGCCCGGACAACATCGGGCTCATCGGCTAGTCTCATATATATTTTGAAGACCTCTGTCTGTCTGTCTGTTTGTCAGTTTGTCTGTCATTAATACAAATCTACGATTCTCGACCGATCGGGACGAAACTTGGTACGTGTGTGTTTGACCAGCGCATGCGCAGACGAGATCTCGGAAAAGGGTGGAGCTATCGACTTGAAATTTGCTATGTGAATGTATCTTGCCCCGGATACGAATTTTATCGGGTCGCCGAGCCCATGCGACGCCAGCTTCGACCATGCGCAGACGAGATCTCGGAAACGGGTGGAGCTATCGACTTGAAATTTGCTATGTGAATGTATCTTGCCCCGGATACGAATTTTATCGGGTCGCTGAGCCCGTGCGACGCCAGCTTTGCGCATGCGCAGACGAGATCTCGGAAACGGGTGGAGCTATCGACTTGAAATTTGGTATGTGAATGTATCTTGCCCCGTATACGAATTTTATCGGGTCGCCGAGCCCATGCGACGCCAGCTTCGATCATGCGCAGACGAGATCTCGGAAACGGGTGGAGCTATCGACTTGAAATTTGGTATGTGAATGTATCTTGCCCCGGATACGAATTTTATCGGGTCGCCCGACGCCAGCTTCGCGCATGCGCAGACCAGATATCGGAAACGGGTGGAGCTATCGACTTGAAACTTGGTTTTTGAATAGCCCGGACCGACTTGAAATTTGGTTTTTGAATAGCCCGGACAACGTCTGGCTGGGTAGAGCTATCGACTTGAAATTTGGTTTTTTAATAGCCCGGACAACGTCGGGCTCATCGGCCGCTTCGCGCATGCGCAGACGAGATCTCGGAAACGGGTAGAGCTATCGACTTGAAATTTGGTTTTTGAATAGCCCGGACAACATCGGGCTCATCGGCTAGTCTCATATATATTTTGAAGACCTCTGTCTGTCTGTCTGTTTGTCTGTTTGTCTGTCATTAATACAAATCTACGATTCTCGACCGATCGGGACGAAACTTGGTACGTGTGTGTTTGACCAGCGCATGCGCAGACGAGATCTCGGAAAAGGGTGGAGCTATCGACTTGAAATTTGCTATGTGAATGTATCTTGCCCCGGATACGAATTTTATCGGGTCGCCGAGCCCGTGCGACGCCAGCTTTGCGCATGCGCAGACGAGATCTCGGAAACGGGTGGAGCTATCGACTTGAAATTTGAAATATGTGAATGTATCTTGCCCCGTGATACGAATTTTATCGGGTCGCCGAGCCCATGCGACGCCAGCTTCGATCATGCGCAGACGAGATCTCGGAAACGGGTGGAGCTATCGACTTGAAATTTGGTATGTGAATGTATCTTGCCCCGGATACGAATTTTATCGGGTCGCCTGCGCAGACCAGATCTCGGAAACGGGTGGAGCTATCGACTTGAAATTTGGTTTTTGAATAGCCCGTACAACGTCGGGCTCATCGGCTAGTCTCATATATATTTTGAAGACCTCTGTCTGTCTGTCTGTTTGTCTGTCATTAATACAAATCTACGATTCTCGACCGATCGGGACGAAACTTGGTACGTGTGTGTTTGACCAGCGCATGCGCAGACGAGATCTCGGAAAAGGGTGGAGCTATCGACTTGAAATTTGCTATGTGAATGTATCTTGCCCCGGATACGAATTTTATCGGGTCGCCGAGCACGTGCGACGCCAGCTTCGCGCATGCGCAGACGAGATCTCGGAAACGGGTGGAGCTATCGACTTGAAATTTGCTATGTGAATGTATCTTTCCCCGGATACGAATTTTATCGGGTCGCCGAGCCAATGCGACGCCAGCTTCGATCATGCGCAGACGAGATCTCGGAAACGGGTGGAGCTATCGACTTGAAATTTGCTATGTGAATGTATCTTTCCCCGGATACGAATTTTATCGGGTCGCCGAGCCAATGCGACGCCAGCTTCGATCATGCACAGACGAGATCTCGGAAACGGGTGGAGCTATCGACTTGAAATTTGGTATGTGAATGTTTCTTGCCCCGGATACGAATTTTATCGGGTCGCCGAGCCCGAGCGACGCCAGCTTCGCGCATGCGCAGACCAGATCTCGGAAACGGGTGGAGCTATCGACTTGAAATTTGCTATGTGAATGTATCTTGCCCCGGATACGAATTTTATCGGGTCGCCGAGCCCGTGCGATGCCAGCTTTGCGCATGCGCAGACGAGATCTCGGAAACGGGTGGAGCTATCGACTTGAAATTTGGTATGTGAATGTATCTTGCCCCTGATACGAATTTTATCGGGTCGCCGAGCCCATGCGACGCCAGCTTCGATCATGCGCAGACGAGATCTCGGAAACGGGTGGAGCTATCGACTTGAAATTTGCTATGTGAATGTATCTTGCCCCGGATACGAATTTTATCGGGTCGCCGAGCCCGTGTGACGCCAGCTTCGCGCATGCGCAGACGAGATCTCGGAAACGGGTGGAGCTATCGACTTGAAATATGGTATGTGAATGTATCTTGCCCCGGATACGAATTATATCGGGTCGCCGAGCCCGAGCGACGCCAGCTTCGCGCATGCGCAGACCAGATCTCGGAAACGGGTGGAGCTATCGACTTGAAATTTGGTATGTGAATGTATCTTGCCCCGGATACGAATTTTATCGGGTCGCCGAGCCCATGCGACGCCAGTTTCGATCATGCGCAGACGAGATCTCGGAAACGGGTGGAGCTATCGACTTGAAATTTGGTATGTGAATGTATCTTGCCCCGGATACGATTTTTATCGGGTCGCCTGCGCAGACCAGATCTCGGAAACGGGTGGAGCTATCGACTTGAAATTTGGTTTTTGAATAGCCCGTACAACGTCGGGCTCATCGGCTAGTCTCATATATATTTTGAAGACCTCTGTCTGTCTGTCTGTTTGTCTGTCATTAATACAAATCTACGATTCTCGACCGATCGGGACGAAACTTGGTACGTGTGTGTTTGACCAGCGCATGCGCAGACGAGATCTCGGAAAAGGGTGGAGCTATCGACTTGAAATTTGCTATGTGAATGTATCTTGCCCCGTATACGAATTTTATCGGGTCGCCGAGCCCGTGTGACGCCAGCTTCGATCATGCGCAGACGAGATCTCGGAAACGGGTGGAGCTATCGACTTGAAATTTGGTATGTGAATGTATCTTGCCCCGGATACGAATTTTATCGGGTCGCCCGACGCCAGCTTCGCGCATGCGCAGACCAGATATCGGAAACGGGTGGAGCTATCGACTTGAAACTTGGTTTTTGAATAGCCCGGACCGACTTGAAATTTGGTTTTTGAATAGCCCGGACAACGTCTGGCTGGGTAGAGCTATCGACTTGAAATTTGGTTTTTTAATAGCCCGGACAACGTCGGGCTCATCGGCCGCTTCGCGCATGCGCAGACGAGATCTCGGAAACGGGTAGAGCTATCGACTTGAAATTTGGTTTTTGAATAGCCCGGACAACATCGGGCTCATCGGCTAGTCTCATATATATTTTGAAGACCTCTGTCTGTCTGTCTGTTTGTCTGTTTGTCTGTCATTAATACAAATCTACGATTCTCGACCGATCGGGACGAAACTTGGTACGTGTGTGTTTGACCAGCGCATGCGCAGACGAGATCTCGGAAAAGGGTGGAGCTATCGACTTGAAATTTGCTATGTGAATGTATCTTGCCCCGGATACGAATTTTATCGGGTCGCCGAGCCCGTGCGACGCCAGCTTTGCGCATGCGCAGACGAGATCTCGGAAACGGGTGGAGCTATCGACTTGAAATTTGAAATATGTGAATGTATCTTGCCCCGTGATACGAATTTTATCGGGTCGCCGAGCCCATGCGACGCCAGCTTCGATCATGCGCAGACGAGATCTCGGAAACGGGTGGAGCTATCGACTTGAAATTTGGTATGTGAATGTATCTTGCCCCGGATACGAATTTTATCGGGTCGCCTGCGCAGACCAGATCTCGGAAACGGGTGGAGCTATCGACTTGAAATTTGGTTTTTGAATAGCCCGTACAACGTCGGGCTCATCGGCTAGTCTCATATATATTTTGAAGACCTCTGTCTGTCTGTCTGTTTGTCTGTCATTAATACAAATCTACGATTCTCGACCGATCGGGACGAAACTTGGTACGTGTGTGTTTGACCAGCGCATGCGCAGACGAGATCTCGGAAAAGGGTGGAGCTATCGACTTGAAATTTGCTATGTGAATGTATCTTGCCCCGGATACGAATTTTATCGGGTCGCCGAGCACGTGCGACGCCAGCTTCGCGCATGCGCAGACGAGATCTCGGAAACGGGTGGAGCTATCGACTTGAAATTTGCTATGTGAATGTATCTTTCCCCGGATACGAATTTTATCGGGTCGCCGAGCCAATGCGACGCCAGCTTCGATCATGCGCAGACGAGATCTCGGAAACGGGTGGAGCTATCGACTTGAAATTTGCTATGTGAATGTATCTTTCCCCGGATACGAATTTTATCGGGTCGCCGAGCCAATGCGACGCCAGCTTCGATCATGCGCAGACGAGATCTCGGAAACGGGTGGAGCTATCGACTTGAAATTTGGTATGTGAATGTTTCTTGCCCCGGATACGAATTTTATCGGGTCGCCGAGCCCGAGCGACGCCAGCTTCGCGCATGCGCAGACCAGATCTCGGAAACGGGTGGAGCTATCGACTTGAAATTTGCTATGTGAATGTATCTTGCCCCGGATACGAATTTTATCGGGTCGCCGAGCCCGTGCGATGCCAGCTTTGCGCATGCGCAGACGAGATCTCGGAAACGGGTGGAGCTATCGACTTGAAATTTGGTATGTGAATGTATCTTGCCCCTGATACGAATTTTATCGGGTCGCCGAGCCCATGCGACGCCAGCTTCGATCATGCGCAGACGAGATCTCGGAAACGGGTGGAGCTATCGACTTGAAATTTGCTATGTGAATGTATCTTGCCCCGGATACGAATTTTATCGGGTCGCCGAGCCCGTGTGACGCCAGCTTCGCGCATGCGCAGACGAGATCTCGGAAACGGGTGGAGCTATCGACTTGAAATATGGTATGTGAATGTATCTTGCCCCGGATACGAATTATATCGGGTCGCCGAGCCCGAGCGACGCCAGCTTCGCGCATGCGCAGACCAGATCTCGGAAACGGGTGGAGCTATCGACTTGAAATTTGGTATGTGAATGTATCTTGCCCCGGATACGAATTTTATCGGGTCGCCGAGCCCATGCGACGCCAGTTTCGATCATGCGCAGACGAGATCTCGGAAACGGGTGGAGCTATCGACTTGAAATTTGGTATGTGAATGTATCTTGCCCCGGATACGATTTTTATCGGGTCGCCTGCGCAGACCAGATCTCGGAAACGGGTGGAGCTATCGACTTGAAATTTGGTTTTTGAATAGCCCGTACAACGTCGGGCTCATCGGCTAGTCTCATATATATTTTGAAGACCTCTGTCTGTCTGTCTGTTTGTCTGTCATTAATACAAATCTACGATTCTCGACCGATCGGGACGAAACTTGGTACGTGTGTGTTTGACCAGCGCATGCGCAGACGAGATCTCGGAAAAGGGTGGAGCTATCGACTTGAAATTTGCTATGTGAATGTATCTTGCCCCGGATACGAATTTTATCGGGTCGCCGAGCCCATGCGACGCCAGCTTCGATCATGCGCAGACGAGATCTCGGAAACGGGTGGAGCTATCGACTTGAAATTTGCTATGTGAATGTATCTTTCCCCGGATACGAATTTTATCGGGTCGCCGAGCCCATGCGACGCCAGCTTCGATCATGCGCAGACGAGATCTCGGAAACGGGTGGAGCTATCGACTTGAAATTTGCTATGTGAATGTATCTTGCCCCGGATACGAATTTTATCGGGTCGCCGAGCCCGTGTGACGCCAGCTTCGCGCATGCGCAGACCAGATCTCGGAAACGGGTGGAGCTATCGACTTGAAATTTGCTATGTGAATGTATCTTGACCCGGATACGAATTTTATCGGGTCGCCGAGCCCGTGCGACGCCAGCTTCGCGCATGCGCAGACGAGATCTCGGAAACGGGTGGAGCTATCGACTTGAAATTTGCTATGTGAATGTATCTTTCCCCGGATACGAATTTTATCGGGTCGCCGAGCCCATGCGACGCCAGCTTGGATCATGCGCAGACGAGATCTCGGAAACGGGTGGAGCTATCGACTTGAAATTTGCTATGTGAATGTATCTTGCCCCGGATACGAATTTTATCGGGTCGCCGAGTCCGTGTGATGCCAGCTTCGCGCATGCGCAGACCAGATCTCGGAAACGGGTGGAGCTATCGACTTGAAATTTGGTATGTGAATGTATCTTGCCCCGGATACGAATTTTATCGGGTCGCCGAGCCCGTGTGACGCCAGCTTCGCGCATGCGCAGACGAGATCTCGGAAACGGGTGGAGCTATCGACTTGAAATTTGGTATGTGAATGTATCTTGCCCCGGATACGAATTTTATCGGGTCGCCGAGCCCATGCGACGCCAGCTTCGATCATGCGCAGACGAGATCTCGGAAACGGGTTGAGCTATCGACTTGAAATTTGGTATGTGAATGTATCTTGCCCCCTGATACGAATTTTATCGGGTCGCCGAGCCCATGCGACGCCAGCTTCGATCATGCGCAGACGAGATCTCGGAAACGGGTGGAGCTATCGACTTTAAATTTGGTATGTGAATGTATCTTGCCCCGGATACGAATTTTATCGGGTCGCCGAGCACGTGCGACGCCAGCTTCGCGCATGCGCAGACGAGATCTCGGAAACGGGTGGAGCTATCGACTTGAAATGTGGTATGTGAATGTATCTTGCCCCGGTTACGAATTTTATCGGGTCGCCGAGCCCGTGCGACGCCAGCTTCGCGCATGCGCAGACGAGATCTCGGAAACGGGTAGAGCTATCGACTTGAAATTTGCTATGTGAATGTATCATGCCCCGGATACGAATTTTATCGGGTCGCCGAGCCCGTGCGATGCCAGCTTTGCGCATGCGCAGACGAGATCTCGGAAACGGGTGGAGCTATCGACTTGAAATTTGGTATGTGAATGTATCTTGCCCCTGATACGAATTTTATCGGGTCGCCGAGCCCATGCGACGCCAGCTTCGATCATGCGCAGACGAGATCTCGGAAACGGGTGGAGCTATCGACTTGAAATTTGGTATGTGAATGTATCTTGCCCCGGATACAAATTTTATCGGGTCGCCGAGCCCATGCGACGCCAGCTTCGCGCATGCGCAGACGAGATCTCTGAAACGGGTGGAGCTATCGACTTGAAATTTGGTATGTGAATGTATCTTGGCCCTGATACGAATTTTATCGGGTCGCCGAGCCCATGCGACGCCAGGTTCGATCATGCGCAGACGAGATCTCGGAAACGGGTGGAGCTATCGACTTGAAATTTGGTATGTGAATGTATCTTGCCCCTGATACGAATTTTATCGGGTCGCCGAGCACGTGCGACGCCAGCTTCGCGCATGCGCAGACGATATATCGGAAACGGGTGGAGCTATCGACTTGAAATTTGCTATGTGAATGTATCTTGCCGCGGATACGAATTGTATCGGGTCGCCGAGCCCGTGCGACGCCAGCTTTGCGCATGCGCAGACGAGATCTCGGAAACGGGTGGAGCTATCGACTTGAAATTTGGAATGTGAATGTATCTTGCCCCTGATACGAATTTTATCGGGTCGCCGAGCCCATGCGACGCCAGTTTCGATCATGCGCAGACGAGATCACGGAAACGGGTGGAGCTATCGACTTGAAATTTGGTATGTGAATGTATCTTGCCCCGGATACGAATTTTATCGGATCGCCGAGCACGTGCGACGCCAGCTTCGCGCATGCGCAGACGATATATCGGAAACGGGTGGAGCTATCGACTTGAAATTTGCTATGTGAATGTATCTTGCCGCGGATACGAATTATATCGGGTCGCCGAGCCCGTGCGACGCCAGCTTTGCGCATCCGCAGACGAGATCTCGGAAACGGGTGGAGCTATCGACTTGAAATTTGGTATGTGAATGTATCTTGCCCCTGATACGAATTTTATCGGGTCGCCGAGCCCGTGCGACGCCAGCTTCGCGCATGCGCAGACCAGATATCGGAAACGGGTGGAGCTATCGACTTGAAATTTGCTATGTGAATGTATCTTGCCCCGGATACGAATTTTATCGGGTCGCCGAGCCCGTGTGATGCCAGCTTCGCGCATGCGCAGACCAGATCTCGGAACCGGGTGGAGCTATCGACTTGAAATTTGCTATGTGAATGTATCTTGCCCCTGATACGAATTTTATCGGGTCGCCGAGCCCATGCGACGCCAGCTTCGATCATGCGCAGACGAGATCTCGGAAACGGGTGGAGCTATCGACTTGAAATTTGCTATGTGAATGTATCTTGCCCCGGATACGAATTTTATCGGGTCGCCGAGCCCGTGTGACGCCAGCATCGCGCATGCGCAGACGAGATCTCGGAAACGGGTGGAGCTATCGACTTGAAATTTGGTATGTGAATGTATCTTGCCCCGGATACGAATTTTATCGGGTCGCCGAGCACGTGCGACGCCAGCTTCGCGCATGCGCAGACGAGATCTCGGAAACGGGTGGAGCTATCGACTTGAAATGTGGTATGTGAATGTATCTTGCCCCGGTTACGAATTTTATCGGGTCGCCGAGCCCGTGCGACGCCAGCTTCGCGCATGCGCAGACGAGATCTCGGAAACGGGTAGAGCTATCGACTTGAAATTTGCTATGTGAATGTATCATGCCCCGGATACGAATTTTATCGGGTCGCCGAGCCCGTGCGATGCCAGCTTTGCGCATGCGCAGACGAGATCTCGGAAACGGGTGGAGCTATCGACTTGAAATTTGGTATGTGAATGTATCTTGCCCCTGATACGAATTTTATCGGGTCGCCGAGCCCATGCGACGCCAGCTTCGATCATGCGCAGACGAGATCTCGGAAACGGGTGGAGCTATCGACTTGAAATTTGGTATGTGAATGTATCTTGCCCCGGATACGAATTTTATCGGGTCGCCGAGCCCATGCGACGCCAGCTTCGCGCATGCGCAGACGAGATCTCTGAAACGGGTGGAGCTATCGACTTGAAATTTGGTATGTGAATGTATCTTGGCCCTGATACGAATTTTATCGGGTCGCCGAGCCCATGCGACGCCAGGTTCGATCATGCGCAGACGAGATCTCGGAAACGGGTGGAGCTATCGACTTGAAATTTGGTATGTGAATGTATCTTGCCCCTGATACGAATTTTATCGGGTCGCCGAGCACGTGCGACGCCAGCTTCGCGCATGCGCAGACGATATATCGGAAACGGGTGGAGCTATCGACTTGAAATTTGCTATGTGAATGTATCTTGCCGCGGATACGAATTGTATCGGGTCGCCGAGCCCGTGCGACGCCAGCTTTGCGCATGCGCAGACGAGATCTCGGAAACGGGTGGAGCTATCGACTTGAAATTTGGAATGTGAATGTATCTTGCCCCTGATACGAATTTTATCGGGTCGCCGAGCCCATGCGACGCCAGTTTCGATCATGCGCAGACGAGATCACGGAAACGGGTGGAGCTATCGACTTGAAATTTGGTATGTGAATGTATCTTGCCCCGGATACGAATTTTATCGGGTCGCCGAGCACGTGCGACGCCAGCTTCGCGCATGCGCAGACGATATATCGGAAACGGGTGGAGCTATCGACTTGAAATTTGCTATGTGAATGTATCTTGCCGCGGATACGAATTATATCGGGTCGCCGAGCCCGTGCGACGCCAGCTTTGCGCATCCGCAGACGAGATCTCGGAAACGGGTGGAGCTATCGACTTGAAATTTGGTATGTGAATGTATCTTGCCCCTGATACGAATTTTATCGGGTCGCCGAGCCCGTGCGACGCCAGCTTCGCGCATGCGCAGACCAGATATCGGAAACGGGTGGAGCTATCGACTTGAAATTTGCTATGTGAATGTATCTTGCCCCGGATACGAATTTTATCGGGTCGCCGAGCCCGTGTGATGCCAGCTTCGCGCATGCGCAGACCAGATCTCGGAAACGGGTGGAGCTATCGACTTGAAATTTGCTATGTGAATGTATCTTGCCCCTGATACGAATTTTATCGGGTCGCCGAGCCCATGCGACGCCAGCTTCGATCATGCGCAGACGAGATCTCGGAAACGGGTGGAGCTATCGACTTGAAATTTGCTATGTGAATGTATCTTGCCCCGGATACGAATTTTATCGGGTCGCCGAGCCCGTGTGACGCCAGCATCGCGCATGCGCAGACGAGATCTCGGAAACGGGTGGAGCTATCGACTTGAAATTTGGTATGTGAATGTATCTTGCCCCGGATACGAATTTTATCGGGTCGCCGAGTCCGTGCGACGCCAGCTTCGCGCATGCGCAGACCAGATCTCGGAAACGGGTGGAGCTATCGACTTGAAATTTGCTATGTGAATGTATCTTGCCCCGGATACGAATTTTATCGGGTCGCCGAGCCGGTGCGATGCCAGCTTTACGCATGCGCAGACGAGATCTCGGAAACGGGTGGAGCTATCGACTTGAAATTTGGTATGTGAATGTATCTTGCCCCTGATACGAATTTTTTATCGGGTCGCCGAGCCCATGCGACGCCAGCTTCGATCATGCGCAGACGAGATCTCGGAAACGGGTGGAGCTATCGACTTGAAATTTGCTATGTGAATGTATCTTGCCCCGATTACGAATTTTATCGGGTCGCCGAGCCGGTGCGATGCCAGCTTTGCGCATGCGCAGACGAGATCTCGGAAACGGGTGGAGCTATCGACTTGAAATTTGCTATGTGAATGTATCTTGACCCGGATACGAATTTTATCGGGTCGCCGAGCCCGTGCGACGCCAGCTTCGCGCATGCGCAGACGAGATCTCGGAAACGGGTGGAGCTATCGACTTGAAATTTGCTATGTGAATGTATCTTTCCCCGGATACGAATTTTATCGGGTCGCCGAGCCCATGCGACGCCAGCTTGGATCATGCGCAGACGAGATCTCGGAAACGGGTGGAGCTATCGACTTGAAATTTGCTATGTGAATGTATCTTGCCCCGGATACGAATTTTATCGGGTCGCCGAGCCCGTGTGATGCCAGCTTCGCGCATGCGCAGACCAGATCTCGGAAACGGGTGGAGCTATCGACTTGAAATTTGGTATGTGAATGTATCTTGCCCCGGATACGAATTTTATCGGGTCGCCGAGCCCGTGTGACGCCAGCTTCGCGCATGCGCAGACGAGATCTCGGAAACGGGTGGAGCTATCGACTTGAAATTTGGTATGTGAATGTATCTTGCCCCGGATACGAATTTTATCGGGTCGCCGAGCCCATGCGACGCCAGCTTCGATCATGCGCAGACGAGATCTCGGAAACGGGTGGAGCTATCGACTTGAAATTTGCTATGTGAATGTATCTTGCCCCGGATACGAATTTTATCGGGTCGCCGAGCCCGTGTGACGCCAGCATCGCGCATGCGCAGACGAGATCTCGGAAACGGGTGGAGCTATCGACTTGAAATTTGGTATGTGAATGTATCTTGCCCCGGATACGAATTTTATCGGGTCGCCGAGTCCGTGCGACGCCAGCTTCGCGCATGCGCAGACGAGATCTCGGAAACGGGTGGAGCTATCGACTTGAAATTTGCTATGTGAATGTATCTTGCCCCGGATACGAATTTTATCGGGTCGCCGAGCCGGTGCGATGCCAGCTTTACGCATGCGCAGACGAGATCTCGGAAACGGGTGGAGCTATCGACTTGAAATTTGGTATGTGAATGTATCTTGCCCCTGATACGAATTTTTTATCGGGTCGCCGAGCCCATGCGACGCCAGCTTCGATCATGCGCAGACGAGATCTCGGAAACGGGTGGAGCTATCGACTTGAAATTTGCTATGTGAATGTATCTTGCCCCGATTACGAATTTTATCGGGTCGCCGAGCCGGTGCGATGCCAGCTTTGCGCATGCGCAGACGAGATCTCGGAAACGGGTGGAGCTATCGACTTGAAATTTGCTATGTGAATGTATCTTGACCCGGATACGAATTTTATCGGGTCGCCGAGCCCGTGCGACGCCAGCTTCGCGCATGCGCAGACGAGATCTCGGAAACGGGTGGAGCTATCGACTTGAAATTTGCTATGTGAATGTATCTTTCCCCGGATACGAATTTTATCGGGTCGCCGAGCCCATGCGACGCCAGCTTGGATCATGCGCAGACGAGATCTCGGAAACGGGTGGAGCTATCGACTTGAAATTTGCTATGTGAATGTATCTTGCCCCGGATACGAATTTTATCGGGTCGCCGAGCCCGTGTGATGCCAGCTTCGCGCATGCGCAGACCAGATCTCGGAAACGGGTGGAGCTATCGACTTGAAATTTGGTATGTGAATGTATCTTGCCCCGGATACGAATTTTATCGGGTCGCCGAGCCCGTGTGACGCCAGCTTCGCGCATGCGCAGACGAGATCTCGGAAACGGGTGGAGCTATCGACTTGAAATTTGGTATGTGAATGTATCTTGCCCCGGATACGAATTTTATCGGGTCGCCGAGCCCATGCGACGCCAGCTTCGATCATGCGCAGACGAGATCTCGGAAACGGGTTGAGCTATCGACTTGAAATTTGGTATGTGAATGTATCTTGCCCCCTGATACGAATTTTATCGGGTCGCCGAGCCCATGCGACGCCAGCTTCGATCATGCGCAGACGAGATCTCGGAAACGGGTGGAGCTATCGACTTTAAATTTGGTATGTGAATGTATCTTGCCCCGGATACGAATTTTATCGGGTCGCCGAGCACGTGCGACGCCAGCTTCGCGCATGCGCAGACGAGATCTCGGAAACGGGTGGAGCTATCGACTTGAAATGTGGTATGTGAATGTATCTTGCCCCGGTTACGAATTTTATCGGGTCGCCGAGCCCGTGCGACGCCAGCTTCGCGCATGCGCAGACGAGATCTCGGAAACGGGTAGAGCTATCGACTTGAAATTTGCTATGTGAATGTATCATGCCCCGGATACGAATTTTATCGGGTCGCCGAGCCCGTGCGACGCCAGCTTCGATCATGCGCAGACGAGATCTCGGAAACGGGTGGAGCTATCGACTTGAAATTTGGTATGTGAATGTATCTTGCCCCGGATACGAATTTTATCGGGTCGCCCGACGCCAGCTTCGCGCATGCGCAGACCAGATCTCGGAAACGGGTTGAGCTATCGACTTGAAACTTGGTTTTTGAATAGCCCGGACCGACTTGAAATTTGGTTTTTGAATAGCCCGGACAACGTCTGGCTGGGTAGAGCTATCGACTTGAAATTTGGTTTTTTAATAGCCCGGACAACGTCGGGCTCATCGGCCGCTTCGCGCATGCGCAGACGAGATCTCGGAAACGGGTAGAGCTATCGACTTGAAATTTGGTTTTTGAATAGCCCGGACAACATCGGGCTCATCGGCTAGTCTCATATATATTTTGAAGACCTCTGTCTGTCTGTCTGTTTGTCTGTTTGTCTGACATTAATACAAATCTACGATTCTCGACCGATCGGGACGAAACTTGGTACGTGTGTGTTTGACCAGCGCATGCGCAGACGAGATCTCGGAAAAGGGTGGAGCTATCGACTTGAAATTTGCTAACAGAATTTCTTCAGAGTGAGATATACAGTAGTCCTGTTGCACAGAATACATATGCTGCGCCACAGTCATCAGTCCAAGCTAATACGACAATGACTATAGGTGGTGATACACTCATTTTAAAAGCGATTTTAGATGAACTGAGATGCCTTCGCAGGGATATTGACGTGAAAACGCAAGTAACGCATCAAGAAGTGAAAGTGAATCTTCGTTTCGTTGCAGAACAGATAGATATCCCAATCAGGGTTCATGATGTTGAGAGATCGAAAGAGCAGAAACAGATCAAAAAAGGAAAATTATCGGCGACGAAAGAAAAACAAACTAAGAGTATCATGAAGGCTTCTACTGAGACAAAAGTCAGATTTCATCTTCCTTGTAAAGAATCTAGAAATACAGAGAAAAGTGATGAATTTGCAAAAGCTCTCGGTTCTCATGGGAAAGATATGTCAAGATATAAGAAAAACACAAAACGGTGTTAAAGTCAGATGATAATTTTAAAACGGCCCTTTTCAGGGCCACACACATGTCCCAAAAGGTTACTCTTTCATAGCTGAAAAAAACAAAACACGATTGTTCAATTCATAATTTATTCAACAACAAATATTTGCAAGTATATTTTGTTTTTAAATTATTCGTGGCGTGATTTTTTCAAAACGAAACATAGGGTACAAGGAACATTATTAGTTCTTAAGCAATACTAAAAGTTTTTCTTTTTGAAAAAATTGGTTGGTCCTGAAAAGGACCGTTTTTGTTTTGGCCCTGAAAAGGGCCGTTTTGTACGCCATCAAAATTCACTCCCCATTTTTCTCAGAGTGCGAATTTTGCTTTTGTCCCCCCGCTGTTCTTTTTTGCACGATCAGCTTTGAACGCGCGGTCACTTCTCTTGCGTGTCTGTCCCACATTATCTGCGGTGTTAGCCCCCTACTTCCTCTCAGTATCGCCATCAAGGGTTCGGGTATTGCAGTCATCTTTGAATGTAGAATAAGTCTGAAGATCCGTCTTGAACTTGCATCACGATTGCGCGGGCGACAATGAAATCACCTAATACTTTGACGTTAAAAATGACAAATGTTTCCTGACGTTGTGTTTCTTTTCAGTGCATTATCTGTTGGTTTCACCATTTCGATATGTTATAGATTAAATTCATGATAGTATATACAATTAATTAAGATGTTTTAACATATGAATTCATCTTCGTTCATAAACGATGACCAAGTAACGTTATCAAATGCAATGATCAAGAAAAATGTTCAGTATGTTTCTTGTGTTCAGTTTTTATGTATAAAATATGTACAATTCCAAAACCAAAAACTAGAAAAACATTCCATATTTGCCTAACGAGGTAATAAATATATCAATCATGTGTACCAAATAATAGATAATGATCTAACGAAATTAAAAACATTTGTTTGATCGCTATGCAATAATGATTAAGAAAAATATGCATGGTGATCCGGTTCTGAAAAAACACAACGTCAGGAAATATTTGTCAATTTTAACGCCAAAGTATTATGTGATTTCATTGTCGCCCGTGTCAAATGTATACAAATATTTTCACTTTTTCAGTGAACTTCATTCATTATGCCGTCTTTAAAGAAATTTATCAAGAGTTATGGAGGAAGAGAGATTCGTCAGAGGAGACGGAAATAAAAAGATATAGGAAATGGCAGGATTCTCCTGAACAAAAGATAGTTCAGAAGCAGATGCTAAGAGATTTTTTGGCTCGGCGGCGACCATTACCTAAAGTATGTGATCAAGAATCAAGCAATCTTGATCTCGTGGAGATCTTGTCACAGATCAAGAAGAAAGATCTGTGCAATGCAGCGATTGACAGCTTTGCCCAGGCTGGTGCGGCGCACAGATCAAATCCTACTTGGTCTGTGACAATTAATCCCAACGGGATATATCCTGATTTGTCAGAATTCATATGAATCCTGGAAAAGAGAAAACGGCCCTTTTCAGGGCCACACACATTTCCCAAAAGGTTACTCTTTCATAGCTGAAAAAACAAAACACGATTGTTCAATTCATAATTTATTCACACAACATAATTTTCAATTGTTTGTGTCGATTCGTTTATCTGTTTTTGGAATGTAGAATGGTCTCAGCTTCTTTTTCTTGGAAGTTTTCTTGGAATTTTCAATTTCTGGATGTTTATCTTCAGATTTGTTCTGTGAATCATTCGTAGGATCAACCGGTCGGTCTTGTTTGAAAAAATCTGATGTTGTAGGCATCTCTTCAGTTTTGATATCTGCATTTGTTCTTGTATTGTTACTACTTGTAGACTTTTGTATAGTTTTCACATTTTTTTTGTCGCCGAAATCTGTTTTACAATGGAAGGACCAATGGGATTCTTGTCCGCATTTGTAACAGTAACCATATGGCGGTTTCCAATTTTTATCAGCTTTGTTTTTCTCTTGTTTCTCTTGCCATTGCATTTTGTTACAAAGTTTAAACAAATTGGTAGAGATCTGTCTCATTTCGACAAGATTATCTTGAATTTTTCTAGTCTGTGGTTGTGTAGATTTTTTTGAATCTTCTTTATGTAGCTCAATATAGCTCTCTTCGATAACTGAAGTCCTTGGTCTTTTTCTAACAATATCTTCTTCGCTGGTGGCGTCGTCTGAAACAGGTCTTTTAATTCTCTTAAACATTTTTGTCTTGAGTTTTGTCAGCAAAAAATATTGCGACTGGCTTCTTCGGAGTTGAAGTGTAAAGTGTAGAATTACACCTGCTTTATAGCATTTTCATCGCGAATGCTATAAAAGCTATAAAAGCAGGTGTAATTCTACACTTTACACTTCAACTCCGAAGAAGCCAGTCGCAATATTTTTTGCTGACAAAACTCAAGACAAAAATGTTTAAGAGAATTAAAAGACCTGTTTCAGACGACGCCACCAGCGAAGAAGATATTGTTAGAAAAAGACCAAGGCCTGCAGTTATTGAAGAGAGCGATATGGAAACTGATGGGGCAGAAAGTAAAGAGAGCGATATGGAAACTGATGAGGCAGAAAGTGAAGAGAGCGATATGGAAACTGATGAGGCAGAAAGTGAACAGAGCGATATGGAAACTGATGGGGGAGAAAGTGAAGAAAGTTCTAGTGATGGGCAGATTGGACGCGGTCGAAGACAGAATAGAGAAATTGGTGGGAAGAGAAAGAGAAGTCTGGCTAGAGAGCGTGTTGTGTTCAATCCGACAAAATATTTCAAATTGGAGCTAAACTCGGAGAAATTTTCCAGAAAATTTAAATCAGCATCACGACAATTTGGTGTGAAATTCGAGAAATTTACAGATCCAATCGAGAACATTACAGAGATATTTGAGAAGTTGACAGAAGAATTGAAACAGAAATGTTCAGCAAATGAGAAGACAAGAATCAGAATTACGATAAATCATCCAGGACTTGATATGAGCATTTTCATTCCATTCACAAAAGCCAGTGTATTGAATGGTGGGACACTCATGGATAATATTCAAAATGTGGTTCAATCAAATGCAGACTTTACAATTCATGACGGTGCACTCAATTTCGAAATCTTCGTTACAGATATTCCGGAAGGTGGTACACGACACTCACTACATTATGGACCATTTGCAGACAAGAACAAGTTGACAAAAGTAAAAAGAAGTATTGTCCGGATTGAAAATGCTGATGATATGTGTATGGCAAGATCTATTGTCGTCGGAATGTGTAAGGCAGATAGTGATGGATCTGCGTGCTGGTCAAAGAAATGGAAAAGAATAAGGCAATCAATATACACAGCACAAACAGATGCAGCAAAAAATCTACTCAACCGTGCTGGCATTCCACACGATACAGTTTGCAGTATCAATGAGTTCCACAAGATTCAAGAAATATTGTATCCATAATATGTTGTGAAAATTCACAATGAATTTGCTGGCGCTGGATTTCTATTTGAACCTGCAGAAATGTGTTCGGAGAGCAAATGTGTACACATCTACTACAACAACAATCACTTCGACACCATAACATCAATCAACGGATTTCTAGGCACCAACTATATATACTACTGTGAATTCTGTGACATTGGATTCAAAAGTCGTGGCGATCATCGATGCAGTTTTGTTTGTGCATGCTGGTCATTGACACAGTGTAATTTCACAAATTTTGTGAAGTGTAGAACATGTCGACGATCATTCAGAAGTAAATCTTGTTTCGACAACCATTTGAAGACGTAAGGAAAACAGAAAAGAAAAATATGTGATTTGGTTCAACTATGCAACATTTGTGATGAAGAAATTCTCATCAATAAATCAAACAGACATATATGTGCGGGGTTGAAGAAATGCAAACATTGCAAAGAAATCGTTGAAGCAGATCACAGGTGCTACATTCCAAAATATGAATCACCGGAAAAGAAACCTGCAAAGATTCCATATGCATTCTTTGACTTTGAATGCAGACAAGACACAGGTGTTCATATTCCAAACTTCTGTGTTGCACATACCGCTTGTGGAGATTGCATGTGCAAACCAATCGAAGAAAAATGTGAAACATGCGGACCGGATTCCAGAGAATTTGTATTCAAGGGTGACAACGTTTTAACAGACTTCACAAACTGGTTATTCCACCAAGATCACAAAGGATGTGTTGCAATAGCACACAATGCTCAGGGATACGATGCACAGTTTCTACTTCAAGCACTCATACAAAGTGGAATTCATAAACCAGAACTGATCATGAATGGAAACAAAATTCTCAGTTTAAAATGCAACAGCGTGAAAGTTATTGATTCTCTGAGTTTTCTGATGATGCCGCTTTCAAAGTTTCCACAAACTTTTCAGCTGAATGAGATGGCGAAAGGACACTTTCCACATTGGGCGAATTCACCAAAGTTTCAAAATTACATTGGACCTTACTTGTCTTCTGATTACTACAAACCAGACATGATGAGCGTGGAAAATCGAGAGAAATTCTTTGAATGGTACAATGAGAAAATAGAAAATTACGTGATATTCAACTTCCAAGAAGAGATGGAGAAGTACTGCAAATCAGACGTGGATATTCTTCGCCGTGGATGTGGAAATTTCAGGAAATACATATTGGAAACAGAACAGATTGACCCGTTCATTGAGTCAATAACATTGGCGCAAGTTTGCAATTTGGCATGGAGGAAGAATTCAATGCCAGAGAAAACAATCGGAATCATTCCAGATGGTGGATACCCATGTGCTAAAAACTATTCCATGAAAGCGATACGTTGGCTTCAACATCTATCATTGTCACGTATGATAACAATCAAGCATGCTTTGAATGGAGGAGAAATCAAGATTGGTGGACACTACGTCGATGGATATGAGGAAGCCACAAGAACAGTTTTTGAGATGAATGGATGTCTGTTTCATGGATGTCCAAAATGTTACAACAACAGACAATACAAGAATCCCTATACGATGCTCACCATGGAAGAATTATATACAAGAACTCAACAGAAGAAAGATGAACTGGAAAGTCTTGGTTACAGAGTTGAATCAATTTGGGAGCATCAGATCGACGAAAGAATGAAATCGGATGTGAAATTCAAACAACAAATGGAATCTTTCTACAAACATCGAGACCCCATTTTGCCAAGAGAAGCATTGTTTGGTGGACGTACAAATGCCATCAAATTGTACGAGGAAATTGATCAAGATTCCACAAAATAAATCAAGTTTATCGATGTGTGTTCGTTGTATCCATATTGCAACAAATATAAATTCTACCCTGTTGGACATCCAGAAATTTTGAGCCAAGAGCAGATCGATCAAGAACACATTAGAGACTATGCAGGCCTTGTTAAATGTACAATTTTACCACCATCGAAATTGTATATTCCAGTTCTACCGATTCATTGTAACAAGAAAATGGTTTTTACTTTGTGCAACACTTGTGCCGTCAATGAGGACGAGACATGTAACCATTCAGAAGAAGATCGAGCTATAACCGGTGTGTGGACCACGCCAGAATTATTCAAAGCAATGGATGTTGGCTACAAAATACTTGATGTGTACCAAATTTGGCATTGGACAGATTGGACAGATGAAATATACAAATCCTATATCGACAAACATCTAAAGATCAAACAGGAATGTAGTGGTTATCCATTTGGTGTTGAGACAGAAGAACAGAAGCAAAAGTTTGTACAGGATTATTATGCAGCTGAGGGTATAAAATTCGAGAACATCGAGAAGAATCCAGGAAAACGCCAAATATCTAAAATTATGATTAATTGTATATGGGGTAAGAATGCACAAAGAAATCTTATGTCAAAAACAGAGTATGTGGATAAGCCATCACGTTATTTTGAATTGCTTACTAGTAACAATATAATTGTTCAAAATGTTACACTTCTTGATGGTGACAAATTCATTCTGGTAAATTATGTTGATATTTTAGATAATATTGAACCTCATCATTCAGCAAATGTTGTTGTTGCTTCTTTTGTTACAGCGTATGCAAGATTACAATTGTATAAAGTTTTTAAAAAACTTGGAGATAGAGTGTTGTATTTTGATACAGACAGCTGTATGTATGTCAGTGATCCATCAAAGAAGAACATCAAAACTATCGAAGGAAGATTGGGGAAATGGAGCGACGAACATCCAGATGCAAAGATTGTCAAATTTGTTGGACTTGGGCCAAAGAACTACGGATATGAATACATCAAAGATGGGAGAAGATACACCAAATGTAAGGTAAAAGGTATCACTCTTGATTACAGCACAAGTCAAAAAGTTAATTTTGAAACAATGGTACAATGTGTTAATGATCGTGAAAATTTCAAAACGGTTGTTGAGTATCCTTCCAGAATTAAAAGACAAAAGAACCATCAACTGATTAGTGAGTGTCAAACCAAAACTTTCAGATCGGTGTACACAAAACGAAAACTCGTCAATGGTATTCACACATATCCATACGGATGGAGATGTTGAGTCATTTCATGTCAAGATGTTGACAGGCGTAGTACCTCCAGAAATTGCTGAGAAGATTTATGGATATTTGGTGGCACAGTCAACACTTATTCCAGAGATAAAGAAGGAATTACAAGAAGTCTGGTTTGAAAGAGAAAAGAAAGCAATACTACGATGCTGTGATGTCGACGAATGTTTACAGAGATTGGACTATCTTGAGACAAGTATATTTTCTCATTTCTCTCAAAAATATATTAAATCATTTATTAAATTCAAAACATTTTTTCTCATTGAAAGAATATCTTATTTTTGGATATTTGGTGGTGATGAACACCATTTAGATTTAGACACTTGTGATGAACATGACTATATTCATTATACAAAGTATGAAGATAATTATCCTCTTGCTAGTGGAACCTTTAAATCAGTTCCTAGGATCTATGGGTATTTGTTAACAAAAAAAATGTCAACATATGCAAAAATTAAAAACATTATAGGAAATGATTTTTTTATTTACAGAACAAACAGAAGAATAGAAGACTATAATACTTGGATTATTGAAATGTTTGGAAATATTTACAGCTTTGGAGATTTCTCTTTAAAAACTAAATTCACACGTCGTTAAGTTCACTCTCTGATTAGGCATCAAAGTGACAACATGGAAGAATCTTTACTTTTCCAACATCCGTGTAATTTCTTTATCAGCGGACCTAGTGGATCAGGTAAAACAGCATTTGTTAAAAAAGTTATTGAATTTAAACACGATTTATTCCAAACACCACCAAAGAAAATAGTTTGGTGTTACAAAGAATGGCAAGACACATACAATCGTATAAAAGAAATTGATAACGTTGAGTTTATCGATGGCATTCCAGACGATGATGAGGAAATTGTATCAGATAAATCATTTCCTCATCTTGTTGTTTTCGATGACATGATGGGGGAACAAGATGAAGACAAAATAATGCTTTGGTTTACTAGAAAAGGTCACCATCGAAATGCTTCAATAATTGACATTACTCAAAACATGTTCCAAAAATCAAAAAGTAGCAGAACTATAAGTTTGAATGCACACTACATGGTTTTATTTCAAAGCGTTCGAGATAAAAATCAAATAAAAGTTTTGGCTCATCAAATGCAAACCAATCATTTGAAACAAGCATACGAAGATGCAACTTCAATAAATCATGGATATATTTTAGTAGATTTTCATCCTAGAACAGAAAATTTTATTTGCGAATTAGAACTGATATTTTCCATAAATGGTTGACAGCTAATGACCGAGGTCCTGTCATTTATTCAAAAGTATAAATTCAGTTGTTGTTACTTTTTTCATTTTAGAACCATGTCGTCCACCGAGATGTTTAGTCATGATGAACTGTCACAAATGATAAATTTCTTCACTTTTGCAGCTGAATTATTTCTTGAAAATGATTGGAAATTACCATAACAGACAAAAAAGTTTTTTCAGAGAAATAAAAATGTTCTTAAAAAAATCTCTGATCGATCAACTGATATGGAAACAAAACGCAAATTAATTTTACAACGAGGTGGTAGTGGGTTCCTTGGAGGTGTTTTAATTAGAAGTCTTTTGAAAAATTCATTTGAACAAACTGGTAGACAATCTAAAAGTAAATCAAAGGTTTCTCCAAAACGTTCAAAGATTACACGGATGCAAACACAACAAAGGGGTAGTCAAAAAGAATCTAAACGTAAAACAAAACTTTCTCTAAATCATTCAAAGTTTACACCGATGCAAACTCAACAAAATCAACATTCTAAATTTACACCTATACCTTCTCAGCAGAACCCTCAACATCAACCGTTACAAAAAAAAACAGTTATTGATCTTGAATTTTCAAAATTTATGCCGTTGTCTGATGCATCGAAATCTGCATTCGAAGCTTTAGAATGGTTCAATCAGAAAAGATAAAAGATGAAACATATAATTTTTCTGCTCATTTTGAGACAACTACTTAGACTGTGAAGATGCCTTCAAAAACTAAGAGCAGGAAAGCACCGCTGATAAAAAAAATATGGTGAGTTGATTGTTGCAATGAGTAAAGTTCCATCTGCATATAAAAAGAAAATGATCAACGATGCTCCGAAACAAGTGATGGATTGCATTTCAGAATGTTGTCAAAATCTTTTAAAAGGTGATGTAAAACTGAATGAAGCTCAGAACCGCAAGTTACATTCGAAGCGTAAACATATCAGATATCTTGCAGACAAGAACAAACCTTTGCAACAAAAGAAGAAAATTTTGAATCAAAAAGGTGGCTTTTTACCATTATTATTTCTTGCTCCATTGATTAGCAAAACATTAGGTGCAGTTGTTAACAATATTTTGTAAAAACTAAATCTCAAATAAATATGAAGAAAATGGTTATTGTACCATTCAGAATGTTGGAAGATTTCAAACAATGGAAAATGTCAGAAATGAATAAACCTCAATTACCTCCTGATCCTGCAATTTCAAATGTTTCAGATTCTTACAAAGAATTGAAATCAGTTTATGATAAAAATATTTCTGAATCAGAAAAGTCACAGTTATTTGGAGAAAATTTGTACAAATTGAAAACTTCACAAAAATCTTTAAATTCAAAATTCAGTTTACCTGAACAAAAGTTATCTGAAAACTTTGGGAACATGAGTGAACATATATTGGAAAGTGTGCCATCTAAACTTCGTGGTAAAGCACAACAAATTTTAACATTGTTGTCAACTAATCCTAAACTTAGATGGGATGATCGTGGACAATTAATTTATGGAACAGAAACAGTTACTGGATCAAATATAATTGATTTGATAAACGATGTTGTTCGTCACCGAAAAGGTTTTGACCCAGTTGGTTATGAAACATTCCTACGTGGATTGGGGGAACTTAATGTACCACAAGATTATGTAGGTAACAGGAATCGATGGTTGTGGATACAAAGACATTTAAAAGAAGGTCACACTGGTGATGAGTTTCATACACCTCATGCAACTCCTAGCAGTGGCAAGTCAAGAAAACGTTCAGTTGATATTTTCACACCTCAAAGTTTTCCTAAAACCAGAAAATCTATTTTGAAAGAATGGTCCCCACTTACATAAAATTTGACAAACTTCTAATTGAAATTTACTACAATCCAAAAGAAGTTGGTGGTTTCAGTGGAGCAAATCAACTTTTTTAAAATGCGAAAGAAACAAATAACAAAATTAAACTTTCAGATGTTAAAAAATGGTTACAATGGCAAAAAACATATACTTTGCACAAACCAATTGTTCGGAAATTTCGCAGACGTAAAACTATTGTTGCACGAATTGATATTCAGTGGCAAGCTGATTTGGCAGATTTGCAAACTTTGCAAAAGCACAATGACAATTACAGATATTTACTTTGTGTTATTGATGTTTTCTCAAAATTTGCATGGGTTGAAAAAATTAAAGACAAAACTGGTAAAACTTTAGTTAAAACATTTCAGAAAATTCTCAAATCATCAAAACGAAAACCTGTTTCATTTCAATCTGACAAAGGTTCAGAATTCAAAAATAAATTATTTTTACAATTTTTGAAATCTAAGAAAATTCATTTTTTCACAACAGAGAATCCAGAGACAAAAGCAAGTATAGTTGAACGTTTTCAACGGACATTGAAAACAAAGATGTGGAAATATTTTACACATAATCAAACTTTGAAATACAATGATGTTTTGCACGATTTTGTGAATTCTTACAACAAAAGTTTTCATAGAAGTATTAAGATGGCACCAGTTTTAGTAACTCGAGAAAATGAAATTGAAGTTTCCAGAAATCTTTATGGAAAGTTAAAAACGAAAAAAGATAAGATCTTGAAAGTTGGAGATTTTGTTAGAATAAATAAAACAAAGAGAACTTTTGATAAAGGATATCTTCCAAATTGGACAAAAGAAATTTTCAAAATTAATAGAGTTTGTAAAAGTACACCATTAACTTACAAATTAGTAGATTTAGATGGTGAAAACATCGCAGGATCATTTTATGGTAAAGAAATTCAACATATAAAAGATAATAAAGTTTACGAAATTGAATCAGTTGTTGGTAAACGTTCAAGAAAAGTTGCTGGTAAATCAGTTAGAGAAATTAAAGTTCATTGGGCTGGTTATCCTACAAAATTTGACAGTTGGATTCCTGCCACAAATTTGGTATAAAACTTTTAACATGTCTCAAAATGGTTCAGTTGTTCTGGATGCTCCATCACAATTTCAAATCTGTGGAGAAAAAATTGCAAAAAATCAAGTAACATATTTTACACAAATTATTATAATTGTTGGTATAATCGCTACAGCAATTGTTCATTTAAGTTTACAAAGTGAAAATAACGAACTGTGGTTAATTTTACTCAGTAGTTCTTTGGGATACATTTTACCAACACCGCGTTTGAAATATTTGAAAAATCAGTCGGCAGAAATTTTGAAAGTATGAATTCTTTCTACATTACAATTCCGAGCGACAGTTCAATGGTAATGTATCCAAACAATACTCAATGTTGTTTTACTGTACAATTACCAAAACCAATTCAAATTGATAAAGAAAAATGGGAAGTTGCATTAGTCGAACTGATAACACCTTCAGAAACATACAATGTTACAGGGGATTCGTGTAAATTCAATTTGATTACAACTGATGCCATAATACTGTCTGTTCTTAAAAATCGTTTTGAAGAAAAGATATTTACGAGACCTGATGGCGTTCATGCACTTGAAATACAGATACGTAAAGGTTCGTATACCTCTGCGGCAGATTTACTTGATACAATGCAAGATGTAATTGATGAAACACTTGGAGAAGCAATGCAAAACGAATACGGATTTAACATCAAGTACTCAAAAGTTACAAAACGTGTGAAAATTATTCGCAAGAGTTTAAGTAACACAAAACTAGGAATTGAATTACCACAATGTCTTTTGCACAAGTTGGGTTACAAAACTGAAAACGCTTCTGAAGATTTTTATTCAAATAATAGATTTCCGTTTGGTGTAGATATGAATGTTGGTCATAATCTAATGTTTGTTTATTCTGATATTGCCGATTTCACAATTGTTGGAAATGTTGAAGTACAAATTTTATGAGTTGTTTCTTTCAGAATTAAAAGAGATATCGACGGATTACATGTAAAACATGAATTTTTAAATTTACATTATGTTCCAGTTTCAAAGTCATACTTTGACAAAATTGGTGTAAATATAAGTGGCGACACAGGAAAATCAATTCAGTTTATTGGTGGTAAGTCTTTGGCGAAGTTGCATTTCAGAAAACGAGAGGAATTCTAAAAACAATGTTCCCCGTGTATAGAGGCGTACCACGGCAATATGGTAACGGTATTGGTTCAATTTTCAAATCACTTATGAGATCTGCTGTACCATTTCTAAAACCGATTGGTCGGACAGCTTTACAACTTGCGAAAAAACACACTTTTGGTGTTGCAGATGAAATTATTAATCAAGGTAAAAGTCCGAAAGAAGCGTCTGAAGGTAAAAAAGCTTTAAAATCTTTTGGCACACAAGCTAAAAATCAAATTTTGAACTCGAGACAAAAACCTAGAAAAAGAGTAGCGAATTCAAAAATGAATCATTCAGCTGTCAAACGCCGAAAAAGTCAGTCGAAAAAACATCCTAGCAGTCGAGCTCTTGATATTTTTGATTAATCATGGCACAAATGGTAAATGGATCATGCGAATGCAATAAATCGGAACTTGATATAACACATGTTCCACCAACGGTGGCTACAATGTCAGAATCGCAGTGGATCGAAAATCATCCGATTGCACCGCTGAATAATTCTGCTCCGATAGAGTTTGTCATACCATCTCAAACCGGAAAGTGGACAGATATTAATCAATCTTATATTTATGTGAAATTCAAAATTACAAAAAAAGATGGAACTAATTTGGATGCTGGTACGGAATTAGCACCTGTTAACAATTTCTTTCATAGTATGTTCAGCAGTATCGATGTTTACTTGAACAACAAATTGATAACTTCGAATTCTGACACTTACCCATACCGAGCATATTTCGAAAATCTGTTGGGATACTCTCCAGAATATAAAGATAATCAATTAGCAAATTTAGAAATGTGGTATGGCGATACAGCAGAACATTTTGAAGAGAGTACCAAAGGTGGTACTAATGCTGGATTAACTTCTAGAGAAAGTTTGATCGGTGGTAGTAAAATTGTTGAACTATGTGGACGCTTACACACTGATCTGTTTCTTCAAGAAAAATATTTACCAAATGGAATTGAAATTCGTATCAGATTAAACAGATCACCATCTAAATTTTGCCTCATTGGCGCCGAGGATGGACAAATTGTTTTCGAATCAGCAGTGTTCCATGTCAGAACAGTTAGTCTCTTTCCAGCGGTCTCAAATAAATTAAATCAAGAAATTGTCCAGTCAAAAATGAAAATACCTATCAGACGAGTAGAAATAAAAACTTTCACAATTAGTACTGGACTTAGATCAAAAATTGAAGACCACTTATTTCAAGGACAATTACCAAAGAGAATTTTTATTGCGTTGGTCGAAAATAAAGATATGAATGGAGATTTGGGTACCAATCCATTCCACTTCAAACATTTCAGTTTGACTAAATTGGAAGTTAGTCAAGACGGTCATACAATACATAACCGTCCATTTGAACCAAACTTCGCAACAAAACAATGTCTCAGATCATATTTATCTTTGTATCAATCTTTAGGAATGTTTGGTGTTAACAAATCAATTGGCATTAATTTAAAAGAATATATGAATGGTTATTGTTTGTGGGGTTTCGACTTGACACCGGACCAAGGAAGCGACGAGGGGCATCTACATCCTATAAAGACAGGGAACCTGCGTTTGGAGCTTCAATTCTTGACAGCTCTCACTACAGCCGTCAACGTTTTGGTGTATGCTGAATTTGACAGTGAAATAGAGATCACAGCTTTGAGAGAAGTGCTTACTGACTATTAGGATGGAGTTCACATCACAGCTATGGAACTACTATGAAGAATACCAACGTTCACAAAACTTTGCTCCGAGATGGAACCTGATCTTGGACACACTCAACAACGCTATGATTGAAGAACTACAAGAACTTATTCGCAAGGAAGTGTCAGCAAACTGTGAAGGATGTAAAATAGAACATCCTAGTCAACGTGAACATGTTCTGTGTTTGTTCTCTACAACTGATGATTGGACAAACCAGTTTATCGACTTAGCACTGATTAAACTTGACATATACAATGTTATGGAAAGATGGTTGCCGAAGCTGATATGGTTAAACCCACACTGCAAGGAGAAGTTCGAAGCATTCATCATGTGGGATCATCTGAGAAACAGTTTGGAGCTCAACCGCAAAAAAATTCGACGCAGAGTGGACTCTGATGTGGTCACAGCGAGTCAAAGAGAATTACAACGATGCAGACAGCTGAACTTCAATATATTCTGGACAATTCCTGGTTGTGTAAACTTAACACACATGTTTGTGCTAGAGATCTGTTACCAGAGAAGAAACCGCAGCATATTCAAGCATATATTGTGAACACGCACTCATCGGATCAGCCAGGAGAACACTGGACATTGATGTTATTCAAGGGAAGATCAGCTGTATACTTCGACTCATTTGGACTACCACCACCGAGACGATATATGTTACCATTCATAAAAAGGAACTCATCAGCATGGACTATGAATACAACACGATATCAACATCGTGCGACAAATGTGTGTGGATTATATTGTATATTCGCACTCCACCACATGATGAAAGGAAAGAGGATGAAAAGATTATTCAATTCTCGGGATTTCTTCAAGAATGACAGAACAATAGTTCGATGGTTTGGAAAGCACTATGGTCGATTATACAGAAAAGCAAATTTGCTGTTGAATTAAACTTCAGCAGGACATCGACGGCTGATATACATACAACGCAAAGAAGACGACAACCAGATAACAACGAATGTGTCAACAACTCCACATAATAGACTCTTTTGTTATTGATTCAGCGTAGGATGTTGTAGGATGTTCAATTAAGTTTCTTCAAATCTGAGACCTTGTTTTGTACATAAATTATTGTTCTTTGTTAATATTATTGATGTATAATAATATATTATTGTTCATTGTTCTTGTTCTTGTTTTTGAAAAATAAATGATAAATTTCAACAAAATCGTTTTCACTGTAGGATCCCCACCAATTGATTCTGTTCGTGTCGATGTGTCATCTCTGGTCAGAATTACACAAACTTTAAAATAGTAATGAAAAAATGTCTAAGTCCATTTTCATTTTTTCGATCAGAAATGGCACATCAATGACAGGAACATCTATCCTCAGGGGGTAACTATGGCCCAGTACCCCCCAGTGGGGGCCACTATGACCCAGTACCCCCAGTGGGGGCCACTATGGCCCAGTACCCCCCAGTGGGGGCCACTATGGCCCAGTACCCCCCAGTGGGGGCCACTATGGCCCAGTACCCCCCAGTGGGGGCCACTATAGCCCAGTATCGAATACTGGACCATCTATGGTCCTAGATGGTCCAGTATTCGATACTGGGCACTGGGGGGGTACTGGGCCATAGTGGCCCCCACTGGGGGGTACTGGGCCATAGTGGCCCCCATTACTACTTACATACACCTGCTGAGGTGTGATTTCTCTTTTTATCAATAGCCTATATAATATGACAGAATCTTCCAACAATATCTGAATTACCATTAAAGAATATATCCAACGAATAAACGCATTGATTTGGGACATCAGGTTTAGAATTACATGTAGGCCTACGGAATCCTTCTTCAAAAATGCCATATATATAGATAAAGGTACATGGAATTACATTTTTGAATAATTCCATGTACCTTTATCCAGATCTTTATCTTTATCTTTATCTGGATTAACGTACTTGAGTTAAATATTCCGAGATCTAAATCTGCACAATGTCACAGTTTCACGACCGATATCAGAATACAGAGTTATTGTAACATTGAACCGACACAACAAACCAACAAAGACGAGCAACTATGTCGACCGTCCATTAATTCGCTAACATTTGCATATGCAGACATTCAGACAAAAGTTTGTTATTCAAACTTAATCTTTCGTCTGTGATGTGTGGCTCGATGGTAATGGTCAGCCGAAAGACTGGTGCTCAAATAAATTTAACTAGCATGCAGTTGAGCTGTTCAATTCAAAGTAATTTCCCCACCTCATGATCAAATGCGTTGTTGGAACATCGACATGTTATGTAAATCAAATATGATTACTATACATGTATAGGCCTACATAACATCACTGGATCATGATATAACCCACTTGTATGATATATATACTCCACAGAGTCCACACTCCCCTCACCAACTTCTGCAGTGACATACATCGGCGAATGTAATTATGCAATTATGCAATTATGCACTCACTCATGTCGGCCTATATAATCTACTTGAAATACCACCGATGTCAAGATCAAGTTTATCTAACTCAATATTACAGTAAATATTACTGATTTCCATTTTTCTAACCATTTCTATATGCGTGTATTTCTATCAGTAAACCAAGTAAAACGCGTCAGTTTGAATGCAATATTAAAACATTCCACGTACAGGGCAATGAGAACCAAACCACCTCCTACAAGAGGGAAATCCCTTCTTGTTTTCTCCCCCACTCTTGTGTTCTCCCACACTCACAGTTTTGCAGCTCGGATAATTCTTCACATGTCCAGCATATGTAAATTGTGCCCCATACTATTCGGCGGTACGAATAATTGTATGCCCGCTACGCCCCTGTCTGAGTAGAACACTGACAATGCGATATGACCGCCACTGTACATAGTGTTCAAATAAGAGATGCCAAGGTTTCCAGTGTACAAACTACCTTGACTAATCTCTGATAAAATGCAAGAAATACATATTATCACAACAGTGTGTTGATCCGTGTCATGGTATCACATCGAGTTGAGGTGGGCAGATTCGCCATCAGCCCACCTCAACGAGACGTGATGCGAACGCGTGCACGGATCAACTCACTGCTGTGATAAAAGGTTTATTATATGACGCCCAGTTTACCACAAGAAAACCATAGTCAGAAATGGTAACGCCACCAAGATTATAGTATTACATATAAATAGAAATTATAAAAAATACATAAAATATTTTGATAACAATTGCGTTTAAACAAGTAACCCTTCAAATTATTACTAACAAAGCATGTAAACGACTGTGGGGTCACTCAACAGATTATAAAGACTTGGACTTAGTATGCTGTAAATACTAAAATTTAAATGAATAATTAAAAGATAAAATTTAGCAAGTAGTAAAAGTTAATTTTCTCATTTTTTGTTTTGTTGGTTAAATAAAGCAATAATTTAAATGTAGCATTTGGTTTAAAAAAAATGATTGACCGTCGCTCTTCCAATAATTGCGCGACTGACCTGGTCAATTGTTCTTAAGAAGTTGTTTTGAGAATTACTATGGCGGGAAATAGTTATGGCTGTGGCTTCGCAAGTAATTAACTTGGTGACGTGGTGTTAACAAATCTGAACTCCAGTAAACCAAGGACGCTCCATACCAAATATAAGGTAAATTAATAATTCTTTAGAAGTTGTTTTAAGATTTACTATGGAGAGAAAGAATTGTGGTGCTGGCTTCGCAACTATTTGACCTCATTGTAACAAATATAAATATTAGTCACTCAGGCAATAGATGTATCTATTCTGTATATTAAGTTATTGGGTCTGTATATTAAGTTATTCTGTATATTAAGTTATTGAGATGTCTAAATAATTTTTCGATGGACAGATCGCACAAGGGACCCACGCCAATCTTCTGTTGGGATTCCAATTGTTGGCTTATTAAATATGCACATATGCTTAAGATACAGTCGCGCGCGAAGCACGCTCCCGTAAGTCAGGTTTTGGATCCCAGTTAATGAAAATATCATTGAAATAATCGGTTTCCCCCAATAAACATCCATATATTCAATATACATGTTTTGGAGCAGAATTAGGCAGTCCATATTGGACGCCATCATGGAATTTATTTTGTTTTGTTTTGATTTTCACACATATTTATTAGTTATGTGGATGGAGTTCTCATTAAACCTCACATCCTTATATTGGTTACAGTAATGCCCAAAGTAATTGACCACTTAACCAGATCAGACTTATTGGTAATTTTTCAGGATTTAAAATCCTGAAAAATTACAAATAATTCTGCTCTGGTTAAGTGGTCAATTACTTTGAACATTACTGTATGAGGATTGAGTTATCATTAAACCTCAAATCCTTATATTGGTTACAGTAATGCCCAAAGTAATTGACCACTTAACCACAGCAGAATTATGGGTATTTTTTCAGCATTTAAAATCCTGATAAATTACCCATTATTCTGCTGTGGTTAAGTGGTCAATTACTTTGAACATTACTGTATGAGGATTGAGTTATCATTAAACCTCAAATCCTTATATTGGTTACAGTAATGCCCAAAGTAATTGACCACTTAACCACAGCATAATTATGGGTAATTTTTCAGGATTTAAAATGATGAAAAAACACCCATAATTTTGCTGTGGGTAAGTGATCAATTACTTTGGACATTACTGTTTGTAGATGGAGTTAAACCTCACAACAGTGTGTTGGGGATTTGGACCTTGACTTTGGACCTTTGGTTTTTAACTCAACAAATGCGCGTACACCATATACACCAATTTCTTATGTAACCAGAGTTTTTCTTGGATAAGATGAGTTTGAAGCCTGCTAACATTTCAAAATGTTGTCAGTTTTGTATTCCCTGCAGCGGAACTCGACGAATTGAAACAAAAGTTACAAGAGATAAAATGTGTACGTAACGAGACTATAATACAAATGAAAAAATAAATTGAGGGAGGGGTGGGCGATACAGGGAACTAAGGGTTGAACCGATATAAATTTATAGAGCGATAATGACCAATGTTGACTCTACTGAACATTGCAACAAGGCTGTAAAATAGGGGGTGTCAGAATTTTAGTCATCTCTATATAGTGCCATAATAGTCATTTATGGACTTCTATAAGATGTTGGGTTGGTTATATGGACTCGGAGAAAAAGGGGTTTGTACCGATTAACTGACATAAATTAGAGGAGCGATGTTGCCATGTAATATATCGCGACTGTACTAAAGCAGCAATGATATAAAATTGGGGGGGGTCTGAAATTATCTCTATGTCTATAGATGGCACCAGGATTATATAGAAAGGAATAGCAATTGATATACGTATACGGTATACTATAGTAATACCATAGACATATAAGTACAAGTATCACGCGATACAATATTACGTAACGTGACTATACCGATGAAAGAAATAAATAAATTGGACCGGGATTAGAGGTTGGGTTGGTTATATGTGGGTAATTGGATATGGAATTCATACCGATGAAACGATACAAATTAGTGGAGCGATAAAGACCAATGTTGACACTTAGTCAGGCTATGCGGGAGAAAATAGGGGTTGATACGATAGACCAAAATAAAATTGTCGGGTGATAATGACCAATGTTGATGTATAAAGTAACGCGACTGTACTGTCCCACAATTATCAGGTGTAACCGGTCAAATATGGACTCTAGTGCCAATATGGAACAGCTCAGAAAATATTTGCAGGGCACAAAAATTTATTTAACATGGCATTTGCCATTAAAATCGATTTATGTCAATAAAACTGTCATTTTTCAAAATTTTAAGCTGAAACTTGGTGTATGTGTGTGGGATACATATATATTCCTAAAATGATCAGTCCAGCGCGTAATTATGTTTTAGATGGAAGAAATTGAATTTGTTTTCGATAATAAATTTGCAGCGTGGACGGGTCATTCCGGCGGTCCTACTAAACAACGAACACAAACGAACACAAACGAACACAAACGAACATAAACGAACACAGGTCTAAAAAGCGGAATAGAAGGGTGAAATTTGGTTTGTGGGTGCGTGTGGGTCCATTATATGTGTATGTGGTGTTATTTCCAACTTTGATGACTTATTTTTCGAGTTATAAGCATTATTTGAATGCAAAGGTACTAAACAACGAACACAAACGAACATGAGATTAGCAAAGGTGTTAATAAAGGTGTTAATTAACTACCGCATTCTCTATGGCTTATACTCTGTCTCTTTGTCACTTAGTTGTTTTGACTTAGTTAGTTTGTCTTATTATTATTTCGTTTAACTTCCCTGACATCACACTGCTCTTTCAGTAGAGCTTCAGGTACTAGAATCAAAGTTTGTTTTATATACAATCGAATATTTATATATTATTTTACACTGACTCGGCCCCGGCGGAACGATGGGCAGAGTTTGTTCTCCTTGAAGTCAGTGCACTCGGTAAACCTCGACTCAAATCGAATTTAGTGAACTCGGTTGATAAATTCCGTATAAAATAGAAACTCATGTGAGATCCTCTATGTATATTTCCATACTATATGCTAACTTTCTGTCGTTTATTGGTGATCGTCTTGGTTTTTGATGCCTTCACTCTTTCCTTTTTTTTGTCCAGTTTTGTTTTGCGAGAGCGGTAGTTTTGGGTATAGTTAATTGTCGTCAGTTGAAGTTTGGAATTTGGAATTGTCACTCACAAAATTAAGAAGTCTTCGCATTAGTCTGTCGGTCGTCATATATTTGTTTAAATTTCGTGTCTCACTTCCAAAGATGATGCAATGCCTGGTAATGTGAAATCCCCTCCACTCGAATGTCACGCAGTTGGTCAGTCACTGTTTCATTTAAATTGTCTGTAAACTCAGTCAATTTTTTTGTTAATTATATTATTAAAGACACGGGAGGTCTTAGTTGTCGAAAATATTCATATTTGTTCCAATCACCGTAAACAGAAAAACGCTAAAACGCATACAGTTTCGTTCATCGTGTAAACAGCATGCTATCATAAATAAGTTTTATATAAATGGTGAGTCGTTAGAAGTAGTTGAAGAATATAAATACTTGGGTCTCATTTTCAGTTTTGACGGTAAAATGGAGAGAGCTTGTGAAAACTTGAGCGGGCGAGCTTCAAAGGCTATGTATTTCATGACGAATTCATTGAATTCAGACAGAATTGTCTCTCAGTACTAAATGTAAATTGTTTGACAAATTAATAACGCCTATTCTGTTGTATGGTTGCGAAATATGGGCTGCTGAATTGAAATTTCCGTTTGTTGATAACTACCCTCTTGAGCAGACACATTTAAAGTTCTGTAAAAATATACTACAACTCAATAGAAAAGCGTCAAATCAAGTACGTTAATCCAGATTCAATATAAGATAGGAAATTTCCTACTCCGCTGCCAACATTATGGTCAGTCCCCACATGACATACTACATTGCAACATGAGTGCGTCACCACTACATAATACCACAATTATACATTTTACCCAATTCATGTGGTGTGCAGTCACAGAATGGGAATTCTTGGTGGTAGCAATGTTTCGACTACATTTACATTTAACCAGAATTATGGTTAAATGAGGGTCTGTCTCATCAGGTATGTAACCCATCCATGTGTAAGTATACCATATTATATGTGTTAGCGAAAAACAAGTCGGTATGCATGCAGTTATGATGCATACTCAAATTATGCCAAAAAACTTTGGCCAAACTACACCTTTCTGGGGTGTCTGTCATCCAATATTTGCGAGTATGTCGTTATAACCTGTGTATAGCAGGATTTAGTTACTCAAGGGTGTATAGCCCAATATAATTCTGTGATCTTTGCTTCAATTCAATATAATTCTGTGATATTTGCGAGAATGTCGCCGAAACCTGTGTATAGCAGGATTTAGTAAATCCAGGGTGTATAGCCCAGTCTGATTTTGTGAGAATTTTCACATCAATCCAGTGAATTGTTTGTATTTCATAGGACATCAACTTCCTAGAGTAGATCTGCTGTCTGAATGGAACTCAATCTCACGCGTGGTCCCTACAAACCAGCTGGGTGGAGTTCATATGAACCAGTTTGTGATTTTTAGGTGGACCAGTGGTGTATAAATTAGTATCCACAAGAAAAGCCCCGTGGCTGCTATGGTTATGCCAACGCAGACGATTTAGCAACATATTTTCCAAAATTACGCACATAATCGATCTATAATTTTAATTATGTACATAACGTGATTATTTGATTCTGAAGTAAGCAGATAATGCAGTCATAGTCTTCAATTCGTGTGATGGGGTGAGCCACAGAGAAAACACATGTTAATGAGAGTACACCTGAAAAGTCGTGGGTTGGCTTATTTTTTTCATTGTCCGCACATAATCTGCTTAGAATGGAATCTATATGAGTCGATAATGTGACTACTAGGTTCTCCTTTTCAGCACACTATCGACTCAAACGGAAGCGAAACTAAGCAGATTATCTACCTAAAGTATTCTTCGTTATAAGCAAATAACGTGCTGGGTTTCAGCCGAACAGGCTGGATTAAGCAACGACAAATGTACTATTTTCACTCCACGCACGATTTACACCAAATTTTTAGATGGACCAGTGATTTATAAATTAGTATACCCAATAATAGCACCGTGGCTGCTATGGTTATGCCAATGCGGGAGATTTAGCAACATATGCTCCGCAATTACGCACATAATCGACTTATTAATTTAATTATGTACATAAAGTGATTATTTAGTTCTGAAGTAAGCAGATAATCTAGTCATAGTCTTCATTTCATGTTATGGTGTGAGCCGTAGTGAAAACATATGGTGATGAGAGTACACCTGGACAGTCATGGGTTGGCTTATTTTGTCATTGTCGGCACATAATCTGCTTAGAATCGACTCTATGTGAGTCGATAATGTTACTAATAGTGTCTCATTTTCAGCACATCATCGACTCAAACGGAAGCTAATCTAAGCAGATATTATCTACCTAAAGTATTCTTCGTTATAAGCAAATAACGTGCTGGGTTTCAGCCGAACAGGCTGGATTAAGCAACGACAAATGTACTACTTTAATCCACGCACGATTTACGCCCAATTTTTGAACGGCTGGACAGTCGTATGTGAACCAGTTTGTGATTTTTAGATGGACCAGTTGTGCAGAAATTAGTATCCACAAGAATAGCCCTGTGGCTGCTATGGTTATGCCAACGCAGACGATTTAGCAACATATTTTCCAAAATTACGCACATAATATTCGACCTATAATTTTAATTATGTACATAACGTGATTATTTGATTCTGAAGTAAGCAGATAATGCAGTCATAGTCTTCATTTCGTGTTATGGCGTGAGCCACGGAGAAAACACATGTTAATGAGAGTACACCTGAAAAGTCGTGGGTTGGCTTATTTTTTTCATTGTCCGCACATAATCTGCTTAGAATGGAATCTATATGAGTCGATAATGTGACTAACAGGTTCTCCTTTTCAGCACACTACCGACTCAAACGTAAGCGAATCTAAGCAGATTATCTACCTAAAGTATTCTTCCTTATAAGCAAATAACGTGCTGGGTTTCAGCCGAACAGGCTGGATTAAGCAACGACAAATGTACTATTTTTACTCCACGCACGATTTACACCAAATTTTTGAACGGCTGGACAGTCGTATGTGAACCAGTTTGTGATTTTTAGATGGACCAGTTGTGCAGAAATTAGTATCCACAAGAATAGCCCCGTGGCTGCTATGGTTATGCCAACGCAGACGATTTAGCAACATATTTTACAAAATTACGCACATAATCGACCTATAATTTTAATTATGTACATAAAGTGATTATTTGATTCTGAATTAAGCACATAATGCAGTAATAGTCGTCATTTCGTGTTGTGGCGTGAGCCACCGTTGAAACACATGTTAATGAGAGTACACCTGAAAAGTCGTGGGTTGGCTTATTTTTGTCATTGTCCACACATAACCTGAATTTTTGAACAAGTTTATGTGACCTACTTTGTGATTTTTAGATGGACTTGTGGTGACACAAGAAGAATCCACAAGAATAGCCTCGTGGCTGCTATGGTTGTGCCTACGCAGGCAATTTAGCAACGAAATATGACCTTTTTTCATTATTTTGACCACACGAACGATTTACGCCCAATTTTTGAACAGCTGGACAGGCGCATATGAACCAGTTTGTGATTTTTAGATGGACCAGTGATTTATAAATTAGTATACACAATAATAGCACCGTGGCTGCTATGGTTATGCCAACGCCGGAGATTTAGCAACATATGCTCCGCAATTACGCACATAATCGACCTATAAATTGAATTATGTACATAAAGTGATTATTTATTTCTGAAGTAAGCAGATAATCTAGTCTTAGTCTTCATTCCGTGTTATGGTGTGAGCCGCAGTGAAAACATATGGTGATGAGAGTACACCTGGACAGTCATGGGTTGGCTTATTTTGTCATTGTCGGCACATAATCTGCTTAGAATCGACTCTATGTGAGTCGATAATGTTACTAATAGTGTCTCATTTTCAGCACATCATCGACTCAAACGGAAGCTAATCTAAGCAGATATTATCTACCTAAAGTATTCTTCGTTATAAGCAAATAACGTGCTTGGTTTCAGCCGAACAGGCTGGATTAAGCAACGACAAATGTACTACTTTAATCCACGCACGATTTACGCCCAATTTTTGAACGGCTGGACAGTCGTATGTGAACCAGTTTGTGATTTTTAGATGGACCAGTTGTGCAAAAATTAGTATCCACAAGAATAGCCATGTGGCTGCTATGGTTATGCCAACGCAGACGATTTAGCAACATATTTTCCAAAATTACGCACATAATATTCGACCTATAATTTTAATTATGTACATAACGTGATTATTTGATTCTGAAGTAAGCAGATAATGCAGTCATAGTCTTCATTTCGTGTTATGGCGTGAGCCACGGAGAAAACACATGTTAATGATGAGAGTACACCTGAAAAGTCGTGGGTTGGCTTATTTTTTTCATTGTCCGCACATAATCTGCTTAGAATGGAATCTATATGAGTCGATAATGTGACTAACAGGTTCTCCTTTTCAGCACACTACCGACTCAAACGTAAGCGAATCTAAGCAGATTATCTACCTAAAGTATTCTTCCTTATAAGCAAATAACGTGCTGGGTTTCAGCCGAACAGGCTGGATTAAGCAACGACAAATGTACTATTTTTACTCCACGCACGATTTACACCAAATTTTTGAACGGCTGGACAGTCGTATGTGAACCAGTTTGTGATTTTTAGATGGACCAGTTGTGCAGAAATTAGTATCCACAAGAATAGCCCCGTGGCTGCTATGGTTATGCCAACGCAGACGATTTAGCAACATATTTTACAAAATTACGCACATAATCGACCTATAATTTTAATTATGTACATAAAGTGATTATTTGATTCTGAATTAAGCAGATAATGCAGTAATAGTCGTCATTTCGTGTTGTGGCGTGAGCCACCGTTGAAACACATGTTAATGAGAGTACACCTGAAAAGTCGTGGGTTGGCTTATTTTTGTCATTGTCCACACATAACCTGAATTTTTGAACAAGTTTATGTGACCTACTTTGTGATTTTTAGATGGACTTGTGGTGACACAAGAAGAATCCACAAGAATAGCCTCGTGGCTGCTATGGTTGTGCCTACGCAGGCAATTTAGCAACGAAATATGACCTTTTTTCATTATTTTGACCCCACGAACGATTTACGCCCAATTTTTGAACAGCTGGACAGGGGCATATGAACCAGTTTGTGATTTTTAGATGGACCAGTGATTTATAAATTAGTATACACAATAATAGCACCGTGGCTGCTATGGTTATGCCAACGCGGGAGATTTAGCAACATATGCTCCGCAATTACGCACATAATCGACCTATAAATTTAATTATGTACATAAAGTGATTATTTATTTCTGAAGTAAGCAGATAATCTAGTCATAGTCTTCATTTCGTGTTATGGTGTGAGCCGCAGTGAAAACATATGGTGATGAGAGTACACCTGGACAGTCATGGGTTGGCTTATTTTGTCATTGTCGGCACATAATCTGCTTAGAATCGACTCTATATGAGTCGATAATGTTACTAATAGTGTCTCATTTTCAGCACATCATCGACTCAAACGGAAGCTAATCTAAGCAGATATTATCTACCTAAAGTATTCTTCGTTATAAGCAAATAACGTGCTGGGTTTCAGCCGAACAGGCTGGATTAAGCAACGACAAATGTACTACTTTAATCCATGCACGATTTACGCCCAATTTTTGAACGGCTGGACAAGTTTATGTGACCTAGTTTGTGTTTTAGCTCACCTGAGACGAAGTCTCCGGTGGAGCTATAGTTATCACTCCTCGCACGTCGTCCGTCCATCCATCCGTCCGTCCGTCCTTCCATCCGTCCATCCGTCGACAATTCTTTGAATATTTTCTCCTCTGGAACCATACGGCCGAACGGGTTCATATTTGGTGTGGATGTTCCCTATGTGACTGGTATTCAGATTTCTTCAAATGAGTTCATCCTGTCAAATAGTTGCGAAGCTAGGACCATAACTCTTTTCTACCACAGTAATTCTTACAGCGACTTCTTCTCGAATTTCATTGGGCCGAATTGGTTCATATTTGGTACAAAGGGTCCTTGGGGGACTGTGGTTCAGATTTGTTCAAATGAGGCCACTGGGTCAAATGTGGGCGGAGTCAGTGACATAACTAAAAAAAAAGAGAAGATTTTGTTAAATTTAGATTTTTGGAATTTTCAGGGCGACCTTTCTCAATTTAACAAACAAACAAATTATTTTTTAAACATGTTATCAAATTAATTTTTTTTTTTAAAGTGACACCATTATAACATCTGCAGAGTTATGAAACTTTACTCTTTAATGAAATTATGGAAACATTCCACCCTCCCCCACCCGCCCCCTCACACATGGCCCAGACCCACCGCCCACCCTGCCATCAACCAACATCCCTTCCATGCCATATCATCTCCCAATTTAATTAATACCTCTTCTCACCACAGAAGCACATATATCTGCAAAGACACAGGTCATTAATTTAGATCAGAATAATAGATGTCATCTGGCTGGTTTATGTAAACATATCTGCTAGCAATTTAAAAACAAACTGGTGCTCCCAATGTTAGGTGATGACTGATAGGAATTGGTTTCCCTGACATACAATGGTACTGTGAATGGTTTAGATTTCTTCAAGTCTGGAAATAGTGTGTCTGACATTTGCAGAATGAGGTCCCCATAGGGTGAATTTAGTGTTGCTACACCATACAGCAGGCTAGCATCACCAAATACACCCTAATTCATCTTCTGGGAAGTATCCTAAGTATCAAATTGAAAGTTTGTTTTAGTTATTTTATTCCACCTGTTCAGTTTCAATTTCCCCCTAATTTGCAGAAGATCAAATGCATAATTGAGGTGCTCAATGGGTGTGTATCACCAACTTCAACTGTAGGACTTCAATCTGTTCCTAGGTTTTTATTGGCCATTGAGGCCTAATCAGATTGAGGATGAATTCGGTGATGCTGGCCCGCCTTACGGAATATTGTCATTTAATTCACCTTTTGGGGACCTAATTCTGCAAATGTCAGACATACTAAATTCAGGCTTAGCCATTTCATATTATTTTCTTAACCACTTATCCAGATGAAATCATACCACTATTTTTCAAAGAAAAATTGGGGAGTAAATATTGGATTAAATTTGTCTTCTATCTGTCAGGCTTCCATCCGTCTGCCTGTTGGGATGTCTATCCATCCGTCTATCAACAATTGCTTTCTTCTCCAAATTAAAGACGGAATGTGTTTATATATTTCAGTGTGCATGTTCCCTATGTGTCTCACAATCAGATTTGTTCAATTAAGTTCATCATATCAAATACATGTTGGTGCGAAGCCATACTAAGTTAGTAACTCTTTCCCTCTATAGTAATTCTTAAAACAGTTTTTTCTCAAGAACCATTGGGCCTATATAGCTTATATTTGGTATGGAGGGGCCTTGGGTGACCGGGGTTTAGATTTGTTCAAATGTGGTCATTTTTAGGAAATGAGGTCCCCAGAGGGTGACTTTGGTGATGTTAGTCCACCTTGCGGAATACTGTCATTAAATTCACCTGCAAAGGTCAGACACACTAAATACAGACTCGGCTGTTCCAATATTAGTTTCTTAACCACCACTTATCCAGGTGAAATCATACCCTGATTTTTCAAAAAAAAATTGGGGGGATATTGGGAGGTATATTGATATTACTAGATGAATGGATCTCATAGATGGGGATTCACATTTGTTCTAATAGGGGCAGAGATAAGAGATTTAACTCTCCTCTATGCTGTTTGGTACTGGTATAATAATATTGATTTCTAGACAGCCTGTGTGGGGGCAATGTTTGAGGCAATGGAGAGGGAGTGTAGAGGGTGGAGATTTGACCCCTACTTTTATCAAAAGTTAAACAGTTAAAAATTTCATACCTGATACTACATTAGTTGTAGATTAGATGTTCACACCAAAAATAAGTTAGAATTGTTCTTATAGTTTGGTTTGATTTTCTAACATGTATGTTTTTAAACCATCAGTACATACGTTTCTACTTCAGGTTAAACTGTTGGACCGAATTGGCCACAAATTTTAACTTTATGGGGGGTGTCAGGTTGGTAATTTTCAAACGTTTGAGAGCTTGAAGTACTGGTACCAGTCGTAAAATTCAACCTAAAAGTGATGTACAAAAGGATTTTTGTGAACTTAGTACTGTGGTATGGTTGTCCTCTTTAAAAGGTAAGAGGTCGGAGATTTGTCAGTGATGTGCAATTAGAAATTTCAAGGTGAAGAGACCTGCTCATCTAAGAACTTCCAGCTATGTCCATGTTTAAAACTACTTGTCTTAAGTAATTTTGTCAAGTACTGACTCTTGTAGTCTTCAGAGTCGCCGTCTTCTCAGTCTTTACAGTCTGGTGAGCGACCCACAGTCATTGACTGTCTTGTTTAGATGGACTAGTAGTGGCACAAGAAGAATCCAAAAGCATGGCCCGTTGCTGCTGTGGTTATGCACTGCATACATAGGCAATTTAGTAACGAAATGGTGCAAATATATCGTCACTGACAACTATTAAACAACTGGATGGGTGTGCATGGCCTAGTTTGTAATTTTAGATGGAATATAGTGGCGTCATAAGAAGAATCCACCAGGATATCACCGATTAGATTACATTAGGGGTAACAACAAGAGCTGCAATCACTACATAATGGTCATTGATTTTCATCTGGTGTTTACGCTGAAATTGAGCATGAAAAAAACATGAGATTTAAATTTATAATGTGATATATATCTATTGCGAAAATATCATGCAGAAGATTTAACTAGTACGGATGCATAAACATTAAATCAGTGTTGTTCATATTTTTGCATGATCCATAAGTGAACAATAATTCACAGTGCTTTAACAGTATCATGCATATAAAACATTGACTGGGTGCTTATTGGTTTTTTCGAGTTAATATAGGACCACCATATGATGAAGGAAGCCCCGAGTAAGACCTCATTCCCTTTTTATGACAATGGAAAATATACTGACATACAATGGAGCTCCGGGAGGTAGACACAACATCTTGTGTCAGGGATGGATATATGCATTTGGATATATTTTTTCTTCAATTTTCGAGTATATATGCCCACAATATGAAGGAAGCACACACACACTAACCCATAATTCCCATTTTATGACCATGTATAGTGTATATATCTGTGCAGGAGATGTCCCTTTTATTAAATACACTAGAGCTCCGGGTGGAGACACACATTCATGGGGCATGTATGCTGATATGCATTAGGAAATATGTTTTTTCTTCAATTTTCGCGTCTATATAGGCACACCACATGAGGGAAGCAGGCCCCCTGTAACCCCTAATTCCCTTTTTATGACCATGGATCTTATATGTATCTGTGCAGGAGATGCCCCTTTATTCACATACACCAGAGCTCCGGGCTGGAGGCTTACTTGCATGGGGCAGGGATGCTGATGAAATGAAAATAGGGGTTTTTACCCAATTTTGAGTCAATAAGTACACCATATGAGGGAAGCAAGCCCCCAGGGACCCCTAATTCCCTTTTTATGACCATGGAACTTGTATATATCTGTGCAGGAGATGTCCCTTTTATCAAATACACTAAAGTTCCGGGTGGAGACACACTTTCATGGGGCATGTATGCTGATATGCATTAGGAAATATGTTTTTTCTTCAATTTTCGCGTCTATATAGGCACACCACATGAGGGAAGCAGGCCCCTGTAACCCCTAATTCCCTTTTTATGACCATGGATCTTATATGTATCTGTGCAGGAGATGCCCTTTTATTTAAATACACCAGAGCTCCGGGCTGGAGGCATACTTGCATGGGGCAGGGATGCTGCTGAAATGAAAATAGGGGTTTTTACCCAATTTTGAGTCAATAAGTACACCATATGAGGGAAGCAAGCCCCCAGGGACCCCTAATTCCCTTTTTATGACCATGGAACTTATATATATCTGTGCAGGAGATGTCCCTTTTATCAAATACACTAAAGCTCCGGTGGAGACACACTTTCATGGGGCATGTATGCTGATATGCATTAGGAAATATGTGTTTTCTTCAATTTTCGCGTCTATATAGGCACACCACATGAGGGAAGCAGGCCCCCTGTAACCCCTAATTCCCTTTTTATGACCATGGATCTTATATGTATATGTGCAGGAGATGCCCCTTCATTCAAATACACCAGAGCTCCGAGCTGGAGACATACGTGCATGGGGCAGGGATGCTGATGATATGAAAATAGGGGGTTTTACCCAATTTTGAGTCAATAAGTACACCATATGAGGGAAGCAAGCCCCCAGGGACCCCTAATTCCCTTTTTATGACCATGGAACTTGTATATATCTGTGCAGGAGATGTTCCTTTTATCAAATACACTAAAGTTCCGGGTGGAGACACACTTTCATGGGGCATGTATGCTGATATGCATTAGGAAATATGTTTTTTCTTCAATTTTCGCGTCTATATAGGCACACCACATGAGGGAAGCAGGCCCCCTGTAACCCCTAATTCCCTTTTTATGACCATGGATCTTATATGTATCTGTGCAGGAGATGCCCTTTTATTCAAATACACCAGAGCTCCGGGCTGGAGGCATACTTGCATGGGGCAGGGATGCTGCTGAAATGAAAATAGGGGTTTTTACTCAATTTTGAGTCAATAAGTACACCATATGAGGGAAGCAAGCCCCCAGGGACCCCTAATTCCCTTTTTATGACCATGGAACTTGTATATATCTGTGCAGGAGATGTCCCTTTTATCAAATACACTAAAGCTCCGGTGGAGACACACTTTCATGGGGCATGTATGGTGATATGCATTAGGAAATATGTGATTTCTTCAATTTTCGCGTCTATATAGGCACACCACATGAGGGAAGCAGGCCCCCTGTAACCCCTAATTCCCTTTTTATGACCATGGATCTTATATGTATATGTGCAGGAGATGCCCCTTCATTCAAATACACCAGAGCTCCGAGCTGGAGACATACGTGCATGGGGCAGGGATGCTGATGATATGAAAATAGGGGGTTTTACCCAATTTTGAGTCAATAAGTACACCATATGAGGGAAGCAAGCCCCCAGGGACCCCTAATTCCATTTTTATGACCATGGAACTTGTATATATCTATGCAGGAGATGTCCCTTTTATCAAATACACTAAAGCTCCGGGTGGAGACACACTTTCATGGGGCATGTATGCTGATATGCATTAGGAAATATGTTTTTTCTTCAATTTTCGCGTCTATATAGGCACACCACATGAGGGAAGCAGGCCCCCTGTAACCCCTAATTCCCTTTTTATGACCATGGATCTTATATGTATCTGTGCAGGAGATGCCCCTTTATTCAAATACACCAGAGCTCCGGGCTGGAGGCTTACTTGCATTGGGCAGGGATGCTGATGAAATTAAAATAGGGGTTTTTACCCAATTTTGAGTCAATAAGTACACCATATGAGGGAAGCAAGCCCCCAGGGACCCCTAATTCCATTTTTATGACCATGGAACTTGTATATATCTGTGCAGGAGATGTCCCTTTTATCAAATACACTAAAGCTCCGGGTGGAGACACACGTTCATGGGGCACGTATGCTGATATGCATTAGGAAATATGTTTTTTCTTCAATTTTCGCGTCTATATAGGCACACCACATGAGGGAAGCAGGCCCCCTGTAACCCCTAATTCCCTTTTTATGACCATGGATCTTATATGTATCTGTGCAGGAGATGCCCCTTTATTCAAATACACCAGAGCTCCGGGCTGGAGGCTTACTTGCATTGGGCAGGGATGCTGATGAAATTAAAATAGGGGTTTTTACCCAATTTTGAGTCAATAAGTACACCATATGAGGGAAGCAAGCCCCCAGGGACCCCTAATTCCCTTTTTATGACCATGGAACTTGTATATATCTGTGCAGGAGATGTCCCTTTTATCAAATACACTAAAGCTCCGGGTGGAGACACACGTTCATGGGGCACGTATGCTGATATGCATTAGGAAATATGTTTTTTCTTCAATTTTCGCGTCTATATAGGCACACCACATGAGGGAAGCAGGCCCCCTGTAACCCCTAATTCCCTTTTTATGACCATGGATCTTATATGTATCTGTGCAGGAGATGCCCCTTTATTCAAATACACCAGAGCTCCGGGCTGGAGGCTTACTTGCATTGGGCAGGGATGCTGATGAAATTAAAATAGGGGTTTTTACCCAATTTTGAGTCAATAAGTACACCATATGAGGGAAGCAAGCCCCCAGGGACCCCTAATTCCCTTTTTATGACCATGGAACTTGTATATATCTGTGCAGGAGATGTCCCTTTTATCAAATACACTAAAGTTCCGGGTGGAGACACACGTTCATGGGGCATGTATGCTGATATGCATTAGGAAATATGTTTTTTCTTCAATTTTCGCGTCTATATAGGCACACCACATGAGGGAAGCAGGCCCCCTGTAAACCCCTAATTCCCTTTTTATGACCATGGATCTTATATGTATCTGTGCAGGAGATGCCCCTTTATTCAAATACACCAGAGCTCCGGGCTGGAGACATACTTGCATGGGGCAGGGATGCTGATGATATGAAAATAGGGGGTTTTACCCAATTTTGAGTCAATAAGTACACCATATGAGGGAAGCAAGCCCCCAGGGACCCCTAATTCCCTTTTTATGACCATGGAACTTGTATATATCTGTGCAGGAGATGTTCCTTTTATCAAATACACTAAAGTTCCGGGTGGAGACACACTTTCATGGGGCATGTATGCTGATATGCATTAGGAAATATGTTTTTTCTTCAATTTTCGCGTCTATATAGGCACACCACATGAGGGAAGCAGGCCCCCTGTAACCCCTAATTCCCTTTTTATGACCATGGATCTTATATGTATCTGTGCAGGAGATGCCCCTTTATTCAAATACACCAGAGCTCCGGGCTGGAGGCTTACTTGCATGGGGCAGGGATGCTGATGAAATTAAAATAGGGGTTTTTACCCAATTTTGAGTCAATAAGTACACCATATGAGGGAAGCAAGCCCCCAGGGACCCCTAATTCCCTTTTTATGACCATGGAACTTGTATATATCTGTGCAGGAGATGTCCCTTTTATCAAATACACTAAAGCTCCGGGTGGAGACACACGTTCATGGGGCATGTATGCTGATATGCATTAGGAAATATGTTTTTTCTTCAATTTTCGCGTCTATATAGGCACACCACATGAGGGAAGCAGGCCCCCTTTAAACCCCTAATTCCCTTTTTATGACCATGGATCTTATATGTATCTGTGCAGGAGATGCCCCTTTATTCAAATACACCAGAGCTCCGGGCTGGAGACATACTTGCATGGGGCAGGGATGCTGATGATATGAAAATAGGGGGTTTTACCCAATTTTGAGTCAATAAGTACACCATATGAGGGAAGCAAGCCCCCAGGGACCCCTAATTCCCTTTTTATGACCATGGAACTTGTATATATCTGTGCAGGAGATGTTCCTTTTATCAAATACACTAAAGTTCCGGGTGGAGACACACTTTCATGGGGCATGTATGCTGATATGCATTAGAAAATATGTTTTTTCTTCAATTTTCGCGTCTATATAGGCACACCACATGAGGGAAGCAGGCCCCCTGTAACCCCTAATTCCCTTTTTATGACCATGGATCTTATATGTATATGTGCACGAGATGCCCCTTCATTCAAATACATCAGAGCTCCGAGCTGGAGACATACTTGCATGGGGCAGGGATGCTGATGATATGAAAATAGGGGGTTTTACCCAATTTTGAGTCAATAAGTACACCATATGAGGGAAGCAAGCCCCCAGGGACCCCTAATTCCCTATTTATGACCATGGAACTTGTATATATCTGTGCAGGAGATGTCCCTTTTATCAAATACACTAAAGCTCCGGGTGGAGACACACTTTCATGGGGCATGTATGCTGATATGCATTAGGAAATATGTTTTTTCTTCAATTTTCGCGTCTATATAGGCACACCACATGAGGGAAGCAGGCCCCCTGTAACCCCTAATTCCCTTTTTATGACCATGGATCTTATATGTATCTGTGCAGGAGATGCCCCTTTATTCAAATACACCAGAGCTCCGGGCTGGAGGCTTACTTGCATGGGGCAGGGATGCTGATGAAATTAAAATAGGGGTTTTTACCCAATTTTGAGTCAATAAGTACACCATATGAGGGAAGCAAGCACCCAGGGACCCCTAATTCCCTTTTTATGACCATAGAACTTGTATATATCTGTGCAGGAGATGTCCCTTTTATCAAATACACTAAAGCTCCGGTGGAGACACACTTTCATGGGGCATGTATGCTGATATGCATTAGGAAATATGTTTTTTCTTCAATTTTCGCGTCTATATGGGCACACCACATGAGGGAAGCAGGCCCCCTGTAACCCCTAATTCCCCTTTTATGACCATGGATCTTATATGTATCTGTGCAGGAGATGCCCCTTCATTCAAATACACCAGAGCTCCGAGCTGGAGACATACTTGCATGGGGCAGGGATGCTGATGATATGAAAATAGGGGGTTTTACCCAATTTTGAGTCAATAAGTACACCATATGAGGGAAGCAAGCCCCCAGGGACCCCTAATTCCCTTTTTATGACCATGGAACTTGTATATATCTGTGCAGGAGATGTTCCTTTTATCAAATACACTAAAGTTCCGGGTGGAGACACACTTTCATGGGGCATGTATGCTGATATGCATTAGGAAATATGTTTTTTCTTCAATTTTCGCGTCTATATAGGCACACCACATGAGGGAAGCAGGCCCCCTGTAACCCCTAATTCCCTTTTTATGACCATGGATCTTATTTGTATCTGTGCAGGAGATGCCCTTTTATTCAAATACACCAGAGCTCCGGGCTGGAGGCATACTTGCATGGGGCAGGGATGCTGCTGAAATGAAAATAGGGGTTTTTACTCAATTTTGAGTCAATAAGTACACCATATGAGGGAAGCAAGCCCCCAGGGACCCCTAATTCCCTTTTTATGACCATGGAACTTGTATATATCTGTGCAGGAGATGTCCCTTTTATCAAATACACTAAAGCTCCGGTGGAGACACACTTTCATGGGGCATGTATGGTGATATGCATTAGGAAATATGTGATTTCTTCAATTTTCGCGTCTATATAGGCACACCACATGAGGGAAGCAGGCCCCCTGTAACCCCTAATTCCCTTTTTATGACCATGGATCTTATATGTATATGTGTAGGAGATGCCCCTTCATTCAAATACACCAGAGCTCCGAGCTGGAGACATACGTGCATGGGGCAGGGATGCTGATGATATGAAAATAGGGGGTTTTACCCAATTTTGAGTCAATAAGTACACCATATGAGGGAAGCAAGCCCCCAGGGACCCCTAATTCCATTTTTATGACCATGGAACTTGTATATATCTATGCAGGAGATGTCCCTTTTATCAAATACACTAAAGCTCCGGGTGGAGACACACTTTCATGGGGCATGTATGCTGATATGCATTAGGAAATATGTTTTTTCTTCAATTTTCGCGTCTATATAGGCACACCACATGAGGGAAGCAGGCCCCCTGTAACCCCTAATTCCCTTTTTATGACCATGGATCTTATATGTATCTGTGCAGGAGATGCCCCTTTATTCAAATACACCAGAGCTCCGGGCTGGAGGCTTACTTGCATTGGGCAGGGATGCTGATGAAATTAAAATAGGGGTTTTTACCCAATTTTGAGTCAATAAGTACACCATATGAGGGAAGCAAGCCCCCAGGGACCCCTAATTCCATTTTTATGACCATGGAACTTGTATATATCTGTGCAGGAGATGTCCCTTTTATCAAATACACTAAAGCTCCGGGTGGAGACACACGTTCATGGGGCACGTATGCTGATATGCATTAGGAAATATGTTTTTTCTTCAATTTTCGCGTCTATATAGGCACACCACATGAGGGAAGCAGGCCCCCTGTAACCCCTAATTCCCTTTTTATGACCATGGATCTTATATGTATCTGTGCAGGAGATGCCCCTTTATTCAAATACACCAGAGCTCCGGGCTGGAGGCTTACTTGCATTGGGCAGGGATGCTGATGAAATTAAAATAGGGGTTTTTACCCAATTTTGAGTCAATAAGTACACCATATGAGGGAAGCAAGCCCCCAGGGACCCCTAATTCCCTTTTTATGACCATGGAACTTGTATATATCTGTGCAGGAGATGTCCCTTTTATCAAATACACTAAAGCTCCGGGTGGAGACACACGTTCATGGGGCACGTATGCTGATATGCATTAGGAAATATGTTTTTTCTTCAATTTTCGCGTCTATATAGGCACACCACATGAGGGAAGCAGGCCCCCTGTAACCCCTAATTCCCTTTTTATGACCATGGATCTTATATGTATCTGTGCAGGAGATGCCCCTTTATTCAAATACACCAGAGCTCCGGGCTGGAGGCTTACTTGCATTGGGCAGGGATGCTGATGAAATTAAAATAGGGGTTTTTACCCAATTTTGAGTCAATAAGTACACCATATGAGGGAAGCAAGCCCCCAGGGACCCCTAATTCCCTTTTTATGACCATGGAACTTGTATATATCTGTGCAGGAGATGTCCCTTTTATCAAATACACTAAAGCTCCGGGTGGAGACACACGTTCATGGGGCATGTATGCTGATATGCATTAGGAAATATGTTTTTTCTTCAATTTTCGCGTCTATATAGGCACACCACATGAGGGAAGCAGGCCCCCTGTAAACCCCTAATTCCCTTTTTATGACCATGGATCTTATATGTATCTGTGCAGGAGATGCCCCTTTATTCAAATACACCAGAGCTCCGGGCTGGAGACATACTTGCATGGGGCAGGGATGCTGATGATATGAAAATAGGGGGTTTTACCCAATTTTGAGTCAATAAGTACACCATATGAGGGAAGCAAGCCCCCAGGGACCCCTAATTCCCTTTTTATGACCATGGAACTTGTATATATCTGTGCAGGAGATGTTCCTTTTATCAAATACACTAAAGTTCCGGGTGGAGACACACTTTCATGGGGCATGTATGCTGATATGCATTAGGAAATATGTTTTTTCTTCAATTTTCGCGTCTATATAGGCACACCACATGAGGGAAGCAGGCCCCCTGTAACCCCTAATTCCCTTTTTATGACCATGGATCTTATATGTATCTGTGCAGGAGATGCCCCTTTATTCAAATACACCAGAGCTCCGGGCTGGAGGCTTACTTGCATGGGGCAGGGATGCTGATGAAATTAAAATAGGGGTTTTTACCCAATTTTGAGTCAATAAGTACACCATATGAGGGAAGCAAGCCCCCAGGGACCCCTAATTCCCTTTTTATGACCATGGAACTTGTATATATCTGTGCAGGAGATGTCCCTTTTATCAAATACACTAAAGCTCCGGGTGGAGACACACGTTCATGGGGCATGTATGCTGATATGCATTAGGAAATATGTTTTTTCTTCAATTTTCGCGTCTATATAGGCACACCACATGAGGGAAGCAGGCCCCCTTTAAACCCCTAATTCCCTTTTTATGACCATGGATCTTATATGTATCTGTGCAGGAGATGCCCCTTTATTCAAATACACCAGAGCTCCGGGCTGGAGACATACTTGCATGGGGCAGGGATGCTGATGATATGAAAATAGGGGGTTTTACCCAATTTTGAGTCAATAAGTACACCATATGAGGGAAGCAAGCCCCCAGGGACCCCTAATTCCCTTTTTATGACCATGGAACTTGTATATATCTGTGCAGGAGATGTTCCTTTTATCAAATACACTAAAGTTCCGGGTGGAGACACACTTTCATGGGGCATGTATGCTGATATGCATTAGAAAATATGTTTTTTCTTCAATTTTCGCGTCTATATAGGCACACCACATGAGGGAAGCAGGCCCCCTGTAACCCCTAATTCCCTTTTTATGACCATGGATCTTATATGTATATGTGCACGAGATGCCCCTTCATTCAAATACACCAGAGCTCCGAGCTGGAGACATACTTGCATGGGGCAGGGATGCTGATGATATGAAAATAGGGGGTTTTACCCAATTTTGAGTCAATAAGTACACCATATGAGGGAAGCAAGCCCCCAGGGACCCCTAATTCCCTATTTATGACCATGGAACTTGTATATATCTGTGCAGGAGATGTCCCTTTTATCAAATACACTAAAGCTCCGGGTGGAGACACACTTTCATGGGGCATGTATGCTGATATGCATTAGGAAATATGTTTTTTCTTCAATTTTCGCGTCTATATAGGCACACCACATGAGGGAAGCAGGCCCCCTGTAACCCCTAATTCCCTTTTTATGACCATGGATCTTATATGTATCTGTGCAGGAGATGCCCCTTTATTCAAATACACCAGAGCTCCGGGCTGGAGGCTTACTTGCATGGGGCAGGGATGCTGATGAAATTAAAATAGGGGTTTTTACCCAATTTTGAGTCAATAAGTACACCATATGAGGGAAGCAAGCACCCAGGGACCCCTAATTCCCTTTTTATGACCATAGAACTTGTATATATCTGTGCAGGAGATGTCCCTTTTATCAAATACACTAAAGCTCCGGTGGAGACACACTTTCATGGGGCATGTATGCTGATATGCATTAGGAAATATGTTTTTTCTTCAATTTTCGCGTCTATATAGGCACACCACATGAGGGAAGCAGGCCCCCTGTAACCCCTAATTCCCCTTTTATGACCATGGATCTTATATGTATCTGTGCAGGAGATGCCCCTTCATTCAAATACACCAGAGCTCCGAGCTGGAGACATACTTGCATGGGGCAGGGATGCTGATGATATGAAAATAGGGGGTTTTACCCAATTTTGAGTCAATAAGTACACCATATGAGGGAAGCAAGCCCCCAGGGACCACTAATTCCCTATTTATGACCATGGAACTTGTATATATCTGTGCAGGAGATGTCCCTTTTATCAAATACACTAAAGCTCCGGGTGGAGACACACTTTCATGGGGCATGTATGCTGATATGCATTAGGAAATATGTTTTTTCTTCAATTTTCGCGTCTATATAGGCACACCACATGAGGGAAGCAGGCCCCCTGTAACCCCTAATTCCCTTTTTATGACCATGGATCTTATATGTATCTGTGCAGGAGATGCCCCTTTATTCACATACACCAGAGCTCCGGGCTGGAGGCTTACTTGCATGGGGCAGGGATGCTGATGAAATTAAAATAGGGGTTTTTACCCAATTTTGAGTCAATAAGTACACCATATGAGGGAAGCAAGCCCCCCAGGGACCCCTAATTCCCTTTTTATGACCATGGAACTTGTATATATCTGTGCAGGAGATGTCCCTTTTATCAAATACACTAAAGCTCCTGGTGGAGACACACTTTCATGGGGCATGTATGCTGATATGCATTAGGAAATATGTTTTTTCTTCAATTTTCGCGTCTATATAGGCACACCACATGAGGGAAGCAGGCCCCCTGTAACCCCTTATTCCCTTTTTATGACCATGGATCTTATATGTATCTGTGCAGGAGATGCCCCTTTATTCAAATACACCAGAGCTCCGGGCTGGAGACATACTTGCATGGGGCAGGGATGCTGATGATATGAAAATAGGGGGTTTTACCCAATTTTGAGTCAATAAGTACACAATATGAGGGAAGCAAGCCCCCAGGGACCACTAATTCCCTATTTATGACCATGGAACTTGTATATATCTGTGCAGGAGATGTCCCTTTTATCAAATACACTAAAGCTCCGGGTGGAGACACACTTTCATGGGGCATGTATGCTGATATGCATTAGGAAATATGTTTTTTCTTCAATTTTCGCGTCTATATAGGCACACCACATGAGGGAAGCAGGCCCCCTGTAACCCCTAATTCCCTTTTTATGACCATGGATCTTATATGTATCTGTGCAGGAGATGCCCCTTTATTCAAATACACCAGAGCTCCGGGCTGGAGGCTTACTTGCATGGGGCAGGGATGCTGATGAAATTAAAATAGGGGTTTTTACCCAATTTTGAGTCAATAAGTACACCATATGAGGGAAGCAAGCCCCCCAGGGACCCCTAATTCCCTTTTTATGACCATGGAACTTGTATATATCTGTGCAGGAGATGTCCCTTTTATCAAATACACTAAAGCTCCGGGTGGAGACACACTTTCATGGGGCATGTATGCTGATATGCATTAGGAAATATGTTTTTTCTTCAATTTTCGCGTCTATATAGGCACACCACATGAGGGAAGCAGGCCCCCTGTAACCCCTAATTCCCTTTTTATGACCATGGATCTTATATGTATCTGTGCAGGAGATGCCCCTTTATTCAAATACACCAGAGCTCCGGGCTGGAGGCTTACTTGCATGGGGCAGGGATGCTGATGAAATTAAAATAGGGGTTTTTACCCAATTTTGAGTCAATAAGTACACCATATGAGGGAAGCAAGCACCCAGGGACCCCTAATTCCCTTTTTATGACCATAGAACTTGTATATATCTGTGCAGGAGATGTCCCTTTTATCAAATACACTAAAGCTCCGGTGGAGACACACTTTCATGGGGCATGTATGCTGATATGCATTAGGAAATATGTTTTTTCTTCAATTTTCGCGTCTATATAGGCACACCACATGAGGGAAGCAGGCCCCCTGTAACCCCTAATTCCACTTTTATGACCATGGATCTTATATGTATCTGTGCAGGAGATGCCCCTTCATTCAAATACACCAGAGCTCCGAGCTGGAGACATACTTGCATGGGGCAGGGATGCTGATGATATGAAAATAGGGGGTTTTACCCAATTTTGAGTCAATAAGTACACCATATGAGGGAAGCAAGCCCCCAGGGACCACTAATTCCCTATTTATGACCATGGAACTTGTATATATCTGTGCAGGAGATGTCCCTTTTATCAAATACACTAAAGCTCCGGGTGGAGACACACTTTCATGGGGCATGTATGCTGATATGCATTAGGAAATATGTTTTTTCTTCAATTTTCGCGTCTATATAGGCACACCACATGAGGGAAGCAGGCCCCCTGTAACCCCTAATTCCCTTTTTATGACCATGGATCTTATATGTATCTGTGCAGGAGATGCCCCTTTATTCACATACACCAGAGCTCCGGGCTGGAGGCTTACTTGCATGGGGCAGGGATGCTGATGAAATTAAAATAGGGGTTTTTACCCAATTTTGAGTCAATAAGTACACCATATGAGGGAAGCAAGCCCCCCAGGGACTCCTAATTCCCTTTTTATGACCATGGAACTTGTATATATCTGTGCAGGAGATGTCCCTTTTATCAAATACACTAAAGCTCCTGGTGGAGACACACTTTCATGGGGCATGTATGCTGATATGCATTAGGAAATATGTTTTTTCTTCAATTTTCGCGTCTATATAGGCACACCACATGAGGGAAGCAGGCCCCCTGTAACCCCTTATTCCCTTTTTATGACCATGGATCTTATATGTATCTGTGCAGGAGATGCCCCTTTATTCAAATACACCAGAGCTCCGGGCTGGAGACATACTTGCATGGGGCAGGGATGCTGATGATATGAAAATAGGGGGTTTTACCCAATTTTGAGTCAATAAGTACACAATATGAGGGAAGCAAGCCCCCAGGGACCACTAATTCCCTATTTATGACCATGAAACTTGTATATATCTGTGCAGGAGATGTCCCTTTTATCAAATACACTAAAGCTCCGGGTGGAGACACACTTTCATGGGGCATGTATGCTGATATGCATTAGGAAATATGTTTTTTCTTCAATTTTCGCGTCTATATAGGCACACCACATGAGGGAAGCAGGCCCCCTGTAACCCCTAATTCCCTTTTTATGACCATGGATCTTATATGTATATGTGCACGAGATGCCCCTTCATTCAAATACACCAGAGCTCCGAGCTGGAGACATACTTGCATGGGGCAGGGATGCTGATGATATGAAAATAGGGGGTTTTACCCAATTTTGAGTCAATAAGTACACCATATGAGGGAAGCAAGCCCCCAGGGACCCCTAATTCCCTATTTATGACCATGGAACTTGTATATATCTGTGCAGGAGATGTCCCTTTTATCAAATAGACTAAAGCTCCGGGTGGAGACACACTTTCATGGGGCATGTATGCTGATATGCATTAGGAAATATGTTTTTTCTTCAATTTTCGCGTCTATATAGGCACACCACATGAGGGAAGCAGGCCCCCTGTAACCCCTAATTCCCTTTTTATGACCATGGATCTTATATGTATCTGTGCAGGAGATGCCCCTTTATTCAAATACACCAGAGCTCCGGGCTGGAGGCTTACTTGCATGGGGCAGGGATGCTGATGAAATTAAAATAGGGGTTTTTACCCAATTTTGAGTCAATAAGTACACCATATGAGGGAAGCAAGCCCCCCAGGGACCCCTAATTCCCTTTTTATGACCATGGAACTTGTATATATCTGTGCAGGAGATGTCCCTTTTATCAAATACACTAAAGCTCCGGGTGGAGACACACTTTCATGGGGCATGTATGCTGATATGCATTAGGAAATATGTTTTTTCTTCAATTTTCGCGTCTATATAGGCACACCACATGAGGGAAGCAGGCCCCCTGTAACCCCTAATTCTCTTTTTATGACCATGGATCTTATATGTATCTGTGCAGGAGATGTCCCTTTATTCAAATACACCAGAGCTCCGGGCTGGAGACATACTTGCATGGGGCAGGGATGCTGATGATATGAAAATAGGGGGTTTTACCCAATTTTGAGTCAATAAGTACACCATATGAGGGAAGCAAGCCCCCCAGGGACACCTAATTCCCTTTTTATGACCATGGAACTTGTATATATCTGTGCAGGAGATGTCCCTTTTATCAAATACACTAAAGTTCCGGGTGGAGACACACTTTCATGGGGCATGTATGCTGATATGCATTAGGAAATATGTTTTTTTCTTCAATTTCCGCGTCTATATAGGCACACCACATGAGGGAAGCAGGCCCCCTGTAACCCCTAATTCCCTTTTTATGACCATGGATCTTATATGTATATGTGCACGAGATGCCCCTTTATTCAAATACACCAGAGCTCCGGGCTGGAGGCATACTTGCATGGGGCAGGGATGCTGCTGAAATGAAAATAGGGGTTTTTACCCAATTTTGAGTCAATAAGTACACCATATGAGGGAAGCAAGCCCCCAGGGACCCCTAATTCCCTTTTTATGACCATGGAACTTGTATATATCTGTGCAGGAGATGTCCCTTTTATCAAATACACTAAAGCTCCGGTGGAGACACACTTTCATGGGGCATGTATGCTGATATGCATTAGGAAATATGTGTTTTCTTCAATTTTCGCGTCAATATAGGCACACCACATGAGGGAAGCAGGCCCCTGTAACCCCTAATTCCCTTTTTATGACCATGGATCTTATATGTATCTGTGCAGAAGATGCCCCTTTATTCAAATACACCAGAGCTCCGGGCTGGAGGCTTACTTGCATGGGGCAGGAATGCTGATGAAATTAAAATAGGGGTTTTTACCCAATTTTGAGTCAATAAGTACACCATATGAGGGAAGCAAGCCCCCAGGGACCCCTAATTCCCTTTTTATGACCATGTAACTTGTATATATCTGTGCAGGAGATGTCCCTTTTATCAAATACACTAAAGCTCCGGGTGGAGACACACTTTCATGGGGCATGTATGCTGATATGCATTAGGAAATATGTTTTTTCTTCAATTTTCGCGTCTATATAGGCACACCACATGAGGGAAGCAGGCCCCCTGTAACCCCTAATTCCCTATTTATGACCATGTCTGTGCAGGAGATGTCCTTTTATTCAAATACACCAGAGCTCCGGGGTGGAGACACACTTGCATGGGGCAGGGATGCTGATGAAATGAAAATAGGGGTTTTTACCCAATTTTAAGTCAATAAGTACACCATATGTGGGAAGCAATCGCCCAGGGACCCCTAATTCCCTTTTTATGACCATGGAACTTGTATATATCTGTGCAGGAGATGTCCCTTTTATCAAATACACTAAAGCTCCGGGTGGAGACACACTTTCATGGGGCATGTATGCTGATATACATTAGGAAATATGTGTTTTCTTCAATTTTCGAGTCTATATAGGCACACCACATGAGGGAAGCAGGCCCCCTGTAACCCCTAATTCCCTTTTTATGACCATGGGTCTTATATGTGTATGTGCAGGAGATGTCCCTTTAATAAAAATTACTACAGCTCCGGGTGGAGACACAAATTCATGGGGCCAGGGATGCTGATGATATTAAAATAGGGGTTTTCCCCCCAATTTCATGTCAATACTTTGACGTACCCCATATAAGGGAAGCAAGCCCCCCAAGGACCCCTAATTCCCTTTTTATAACCATGGGAATCTGGAAAAAATTGTCATAGGGATGTTCATTTGATGAAAAGTATTACTGGACCTCCAAGATGGAGCTGGATCCCAGTTGGCAAATATAAGTGCACAGTACAAATGTTTATTGGTTTAACATTTTAATTGTTCATTAATGGAATAATGTTATTGTTTTGTTTTAAAAATTACTTAATCAAAGGTCCACTTTTTAAATATTAAGAAAAGAACACGCAATGAGAACAGTTTTCAACCGCACAACACCATTTTGAATTGGCGGCTTAACGATACCGCCAGCTGATGCAAGCACGGTATTTGCACCCAGTAACCTGTATGTTACCGGATGTTTACATTACATTAATGAGGGAAGCGAGGGTTTGCTCCGGCCTGCAGCCTACCCTCTATCCAGAGTCGCGTTCTCCGTTGTTGTTACATTGTGCTTCCGGTCACGCGCGCTATATGCCCGTCCTTGAAGTTTTGAAAGCGGAAAAGGTGAGTTTGTTTATTAGAATTGTTAGAATTAATGAGTTTTATAACAACATTTACGTGATAAGAATTTAAATTCTAAAGCGAAGTGAATAATTGCATTATATAGCCATTATATAGATGTTGTTGCAATTCATGTCTGACACTGACAGCATCATTCTGTCATCGCAATCCGGATATCATTCAATTATCAAATATCATGATCATGCAATGAATGAATGATGCATTCAGTTGAATCAATTTGGAAGCTCGAATGAGCTATGTCCGTTTCAAATAATATTGACTTTTGAATTAAATATTTAACTTTTTCATGGAATCATTATCCCTCATGACACAAACAATCTCTTTACTAAAATGTAGTCTGTAAACAGTCTAAACTAAACTAAAGTGTATCAATGAATTATCCCACACCTGGTATGAATTATGTTTATATTTACAGCTATTATTCTCCAGATTGCAGTTGACCAGTGGACACTCCGAGTCAGTACAGCCTACAGGTTACATACTAGTAGCTACAGACGAGTCAGTCAGATATAACTGAACAGAACTTTCAGAAGGTGGAGGTGACAGAAAATCAGAATAGTGAGTTTTTATTATTTTAATTTTTATCAATCAGACTCAAATGCTAAATTTCTGAGCTTTGAATTTCTTAATGGAATATATCAGACATTTCAGATGGATATTTAGTTAGTCATTGAACTGCCAGTACATGTAGTTCCAACTTGTGGCTGAGTCTGACATGACTCAGCTCACATGCACTAGTATCCCTCTAAATTCCAATGGGGGATGTACAACTTACAGTAAGTTTAAACAAATTAAATAAAATTAACATTTGGACTCATTCTAGTAGATGATTCGAGCACACTCACACTGATTGCAAGACAAGGCAGTTTCTATTAGTATTAGGAATAGCTATTTATTACATGTGATTTTCAAACTGGAATCTACATACGTATATGCACTATATGCATTATTTGTTGGGGTTAATTTTCATTTTCAATTAATAGTGATTTAATTATCAGGATCAACATTTATCCCACAGCATTGTATCTGAACCAACCTGGATATATTTCCTGATATACTTAGAAGGTGCTGGTGCTATTTATGGAGTAAACTGTTTGGGATGGGAGCAGCAGTGACCTGACTAGAATCACAAAATCACCATTTGATTGTAAGTAAATTATATTTATGAACCTACCTATCCCTGTCCTGTCAACTGACAAATTTAAGAAACACTAATGTTCACTTATATTTATATTAAAGGAATCCTGGAAACAACAATACAACGAGCACTGTAACAATTAGTGATCATATGATGATTATATTCCTGACATTCATGAACATCCCATCATGTTGTTTAATTTGTTTACCTGGTACTGGTAGAAAGGAAGAACCACTGCATGAAAACTGGAATTTATTCATTGCATAAATTCCGGATAAATGTGCATAAATCTGGATAAATCAAAAATTTATTCACTGAATAAAGGTGCATAAATCCGGAAATTTATGCACATTTATTCACAATTTATTCATGAATAAAGGCCGACATTTATACTCAATTTATTCACTGAATAAACCCACGTTTATTCAACAGGATAAATTCGCATTTATTCGTACGTTTATACACATTTAGTATCAACCTGTTTATGCATAAATGCAAATTTATTCACTGAATAAACTTGCATAAATAAATATATGTAGCTACATTTATTCTGGTTATAAACTGAAATTTATTCACTGAATAAACCTGCATAAATATATGAAGCTAAATTTATTCTGGTATAAATGTCAGTTTATGCGCCTTTATACCCGGTATAAATGTGGAATATATATATATATATCCACATATATATCTACCTGCCCTACATTAGCACCCCCCCTGTGAACCGGTCCTCTGCAATGGGTAAGAATACTGGTTGCAGTGGGTAGAGAAATGTATAGAATGCTGCATATATATTGAAGAAACATATCGAAATAAAATAGTTCAGTTGTATTTGTTCCATGACACTTGTATTCTGAACGGCGAACAACATTTTTCGAGTTAACTGCTATAATAAAGATTCTATCGAATGGTACTGTTTGAAGTGGTGGTCGGATTGGTTCCAACACCTGCAAACCCATGAAATAAACCACAGCAAACAGTACCATTCGATAAACTCTTTATTATAGCAGTATTATAGCAGTAAACTCGAATTTTGTTTGTGTTCGGTGTTCAGAATACAAGTGTCAGGACACAAAGACAACTATGTGTTTCTTCAATATATATGCGGTATTCTATACATTTCTCTACTAATCTCTATCAAATCTGTAACAAAATGTATGAACACAAATTTCAAGAACTATTCAAAGGCTCATAATATTTATCGTAATACTAGTACATTGGATATTGTCGAACTGGGTGAAAATTAAAGGGGTACTAAATGTTTGGCAGTCCAAGCATCAAAGGTGTATTCTGACAGTCACTCAAAATGAAAAAGGATCAACATTCATAATTATTTTTAAAACTAATATAAGTATGGTTGAATGAAGGTTGGTGTTAGAATGTGTATGGTATTTTGTGGAACATATAGCCTTATAATCTTTTAAACTAGTTATTTAATTCAGGTTGAATTAAAGTAAAAAGACAAAGTATGAATTAAACCTATCCATTGTTTTTGCTCATGCAGGGTGGTGAGGTATGATTGAACCTCTGAAAGACAAACTGACACGGAATTTGGATAGTAATGCTTTTTTCAAGATATTAATAATGATTATAACAAATATAAAATATTTAAAGATACACAATCTGATTAAACACCTCTAAATTACTATTTCGTCAGTGTTAAAGGTACTCAATCCGATAAAACTCCTCTCAATTACTATTTCAATGGCTTCGGGGGTAAAAAATATTTGATTCTAGTCGAGGAAGCCACCCATCAAAGCTCAGATTTTTTAGATATCGATTTTAGAAATCTATTATTTTTCATTATCGGGAATACTTTCTGGCCCAGAACACAGTCAAAATTGCGTTATTATTACCACTTGATTTTAGAGTTATCCATCCTTGTCTGTTTGAATAGTGTTTTGGTGTACGCATCTCGAGCATATTACGAACTTAATACCTGGTCACTGGAATATGGTATACAGGGGTAATTTTAGCACTATTAATTTATTTATTTAACAAAATGATTTAATAATTATGTACCCGAAATGGTTGAAATCGAACGAACGCACATAATTGAGTTTTATTAGTACATATGAGCAATAAAGCGCGTTTCTTTTCAACTGAGACGATATGTACATGCAGGAAAATTGGTACCGGGTACCCGGTACACATGAGTCAACAAGATACTATGGGCAAATTGTCACAGGGAGTGTTATGGGATACTAGTAGACCTAAGAATAGAAGAGGAACTGATAATAATTATTACCAATAAAACTTGAGCATTTGTTATCAACTGAAAAGATAGAGGTAACTTTATCTGCACTCATGCTATATAACAAACTTCTCACTTCATTTTTTTTTCAGATGCAAAGGTTTTCTGTATCTGTTCGACCAATGGATGTGAGATGACAATGACAAAACAGTTGATGACAAGACAAAACTAACTTGGCCTGAACACAATGAGCAGGAAATATAAAGAAACATCTGTGTTACAAACCATTAATTGCATGTTATTTTAATGCTGGAAATCAATGACGGTTCAATATAAATCAATCAACATTATTAGTGCATTTGTCATAAACCTTACCCTACTGAATAGGAGTTATACGGCCTCATTACTTATCTATATTGATCAATATTGCTACTTACTAGTAGGTAGACTGAATAACCACCCTGGTTTGATATTGTGACTATTCTTACTAGCTTGCAATATAGATTATCCACCATAACTAGCCATATTGATCGATATTACTGCCTAAAGATTGAGTAAACCGCCATGATTAGCTATGGTAACTGGCTAGATAGACAATTAGACATACCACCCTTGTTAGATATACTGACTATTATTACCTGTGGGCTATATATAGACTAGCCAACATAGTAGTCATATTGATCAATAGTACTTCATATATAGACTGAATAACCACCATGACTAGCTGTAGTGGCTAATATAACTGGCTAGATAGACATAGCACCCTTGTTAGATATAGTGACACTTATTTATTTGCTGGCTAAATAGACTAGCCACCATAGCTAGCTATAGTGACTGATGTAATTGGCTTGCTAGACTTATCATCCTGATAGTGACTACTCTTATTTACTGGTTAGATAGACTAGCCACCATAGCTAGCTACATTAATCAATACTACCTCCTAGGTAGACTGAGAAACCACCATGGCTAGCTAAAGTGACTAATGCAACTGGCTGAATAGACTTGCCACCCTTGTTAGCTATAGTGACTAATGTTACTGGCTAGATAGACTTACCATGCGGGTAGCAGGTAGCTATAGTGATAACTCTTACTTACTGGTTAGATAGAGTATCCACCATAGCTAGCTATATTCATTAATATTACTAACTATGTAGACTGAGAAACCACCTTGACTAGCTATAGTGACTAATGTAACTGGCTTGGTAGACATGCCACTCTGGTTAGCTATGGTGACTCTACTGTTACTTACAGCTATAGTGTGACCAAGGAAACTGGCTAGATATACTAAAAGTGACTAAGGTAACTTGCTAGATAGACTTACATCCTCATTAGCTATAGTGACTAATCTTACTTACTGGCTAAATAGACTAGCCACCATAGCTAATTATATTCAGCAAAAGCACTGCATAGGTAAACTGAGACACTACCATTACTATCTATAATGACTAATGTAACTGACTAGATAGACTTACCACCCTGGTTAGATAGTGACTTCTCTTACTTGCTTACTAGATAAACTATCCACCATAGCTAGCTATCTTAATCAACATTACTGCATAGATAGACTGAATAACCATAATGACCAGCTGCTGCAGTGACTAATGTATCTGGCTAGATTGACTTAGCACCCTTGTTAGCTATAGTGACTAATATTATTTGCTGGCTAGATAACCTAGCCACCATAGCTAGCTATAGTGATCTATATTACTACCTATACCTGAATGCCCACATTGACTAGCTATACTGTCTAAATTAACTGGCTAGAATGCAGCTAAATAGATTTACCACCATTGTTAGCTATAGTGTCTACTCTTACTCGGTGGTTCAATAGACTAGCCACCACAGTCAGGTATATTTCTGCCTATATAGCTATATCGATTAATGAACTGGCTAGATAAAAGTTTCACCATACTGACTAGTCTTACCTGCTTCTTATGCAGTAATATTGATCAATATATCCATGGTGGCTAGTATATCTAGCCAGCGAGTAAGTGTAGTTATATCAAACCAGGGTTGTAACTATATCTAGCCAGTTACATAAGGTCCTATAACTAGTCCATGTGGTTAGTTAGTCTATATAGGCAGTAATATTGATCACGATAGCTAGCTCTGGTGGCTAGTCTATCTAGCCCACAATGAAGAATAGTCACTATATCAAACCAGGGTGGTATGTCTATCTAGCCAGTTACATTAGTCACTATAGCTAGTCATGGTGGTTTCTAAGTCAACCTATGCAGTAATACTGATCATAATGGCTAGTCTATCTAGCCCTCAAGTATTAAAGAGTAGTCACTATATCTAACCAAGGTGGCTAGTATATCTAAGAAATAAGAGTAGTCACTACCAGGATAATTCGGTTACCTTAGTCACAATAGCTAGTCATGATGGCTAATCTGTCTACCTAGGAAGTAATATTGATGAATATAGCTAGCTGTGGTGGATACTCTATCTACTAGCAAGTAGGAGTAGTCACTATAGCTAACAAAGGTGCTGTGGCTATCTAGCCAGTTACATTAGTCACTATAGCTAGTCATTGTGGGTATTTAGTCTATATGCAGTAGTATTGTTCAATACGGCTAGCTATGGTGGATAGTCTATATAGCAAGCTAGTAAGAATAGTCACTATAGCTAACCAGGCTGGTCATTCTCCATGTAGGGATGTGGTGATATGTGGTGGGGTTTATTAATTATATACACAAAGGGGTTGGAATATGATCATTGAAAATTTATGCACAGGGTTAAATTGACCCAAATAGTATCATGGAATAGGCGCCGATGGCCTACATGTAAGACGACTTAAAAGGGCACTAAAAAACAATTGTAAAAAATTAATCATATACCCAAAATGGTTGGACCCTGATCACTGGAAATTCGTATTCATGGGTAAATTGACCTGGGAAGTACCATTGGATAATTGTTGTTGACCCTAAAGGGGGACATAAAAATATATTATATCTGATCATATATGAATGATAAAGAGCATTCCTTATCAGCTTAGAAGAGAGTTCCTTATCAGCTCAGACGATATTAAGGAAAATTGACACACATCGGTCACCTAACCAGGGAATTATCACATCTCAGAATCCGAGACTCAGATCACTTAAATTGGGGGGGGGGGGGGGGGGGGGGGGGGGGCTAATAAATTATATTAACATACATTTAGATTATCAAAGAAGAGTGCTTGTTATCAGCTCAGAAGATATGTGGGGATATTTGCACAGGTAATTTGACACAGAGTGTCATGGGATAGGTGTCATTGACCTCATATGACTTAAAGAGCACTAATAGTTATCAATAAAGAGCGTTTATTATCAACTTAAAGTGAGAAACTGTGGGAATGTGCCAAATTCCATATTTTCTGGTCAACTATTCTAAAAGCTGGAGAAAAATGAATTAAATTGAAAACTATATGCTCTACTTTTCTCATATTAACTTTAAGGATCTTTAAGTCTTTAAGTATACTAGATTGAACAAATTGTAAAAGAATTAAAAAAAATTGTTGAAGAAAATTAACCGATGGCCCTATGAATTCTTTAGTCTTCACTCTTTTCCAAATTTTTTTATTTTGCACATTTTTGGCTATTTTCAAAGTTTTGGTGCACATGAAATAGAAAAAAAACAACCCGTGTTTGATGTGCATATATAATTATTTGAACTTTCCTCTTACAACACTTTACTTTGATAAAATATCATCACAATGTGTTTAGAAATTCCTTCAGTTCATTTAATCTAGTATACTTAAAATGTGACAGGAAAAGCAGGGCATATGGCTATCATTTATTGAGTTACATGATCGCAAATATGGGATTTCATCACACAAGTTCTGTTTCAGGGGCAAATTGGACTAAGTTCACACACATTTTGTCTTCTTAGTCATAGACTAATAATGGAGGGGAAGGGTGGCACCACAGATGACCTCATGGAGAGATTGATTCAAGAAAACTGATTTTCAAATTTATTTATTAATTTAATATAAATGGTACTAGTACTTAGGCCTACTATGAATTTGCACTAAATGAATCAAAATATAGTCGAGTAGTTAGTACATACATTTGAGCAACTTTTCAAGTAACTGTAATATGTAATTAAACAATATATAAATAATTGACTGTCACTAGCTGTGGCGGACTCAAAATTGAATCCTGGATTGAGACTACTACTAGTACCGACCGATCTAGTATGAAGGATGGGAATGAGAACTGACACTGAGTTTGTAGTCAATGCCACCTACATTTATTCTCAAATCTCAATAGCAATTTTTATGTTAGGCAATTGGAATGATTATCATGATACCGGTATATTATAATTGGCAATTAATTGCCAATTTATTAATTGCTGTGTGTCAATGTACCAAACCTCAGTTTCTGGCAGGATTTATTGTAGGTCAATCAATATGAGTTATGACCGCTTTCGCAGATTGCTGTAGTGTAGAAGGGTAGGCACTACCTTCATGACAGAACTAGAATTTAGTGTAAATATGTTTGGCTAATAACAACCTAGAACTATGTATTAATAAAATACTGGAATACACCTTCCACTTTAGGGTTACCGGTATGGCGGTATGTTATTTATGCCACATAGGCCCTAATACTTGGAAAGAAATTCAAATAATTACGCATTAGTCATTTTTAATTTACTAGTGGTAGTAAACTATTGGGTTTTGTGGCACTTGTACATAATTCCATTGAAACTGAATCTGTACTCCAGCTAGACTTAATACCAGTTGAGTCCAAAATTCTAATTGTATTGTCAAAGTCCACTGTAGTTGGTACATTTCATTATGTTGCTGTCCACACTGTCCAGTCTGTTGTTGTTGTTGTGTTCCAATAGTCACTTGCAGCTGACAACATTAGATCACTTGTGTTGTGGTTTTCTTCTTGTGAGAATGTTCCCTTGTGTATAATCAGCCTGTGTGTGTTTAATCTCTGAGGTTCCCCAATTTCTCTCGGTTGACCCGAGTGCTGACAAAATTCAACAATGTCACGAATGTGAATGTCAACATCACGATTCACGGACAGTGTCATTCCAATCGACGGAGTTTTTACCAGTTTACCAGGCAATAGTTGTTGAATTCATATGGAAGGATGTAACGTTCCCACTCAACACCACATTCAATTTCGCTAAACTCCGATAATAGTATTCAAATACGTGTTCTAACTAATTAAGTTTGAATTCAGCAAGAGAAAAAACTTTGTTCGCTTCATTTTTAATAAGTACGAAAATTGCATACAGCGCATGACCGGAAGCTAGAAACACAACAGGTGGCGTAATTATATTATTGTGCAACACGTGGGCAATTTTACGTTTCTTCCCTCGCTAAGATCCCCCGAAGATTGCCGAACGTCACTCGGTGCTAAGATCCCCCGAAGATTCCCGAACATCACTACCGAACCTGCGACGGAGATTCTGGGTACAAACACATTGTGTACCCGGTATATAATACGTTTATCTACCATTCGTGTGACAGAATCCACTACACCAATTTCATTTTAAGAGTTTTTTTAAATTCCAAAATCGTTGGATTTGTGTCCGACGATTTAGTTTTCTTGAGTAATTTCTCCCAACCTGCAAGTTTATCTGTGTCACACGATTAGCTCGATTTGCTAAATTCTCCTAACCTGCAATGGCACGCGCTTTTGTCTAACGGAAATTGAATTCAATGGACAAAATCTCCCACACCTGCGTTTTTTTGTTTATATAATAATATAAAAAATACTCAACAAATATATATTAGTTACTTTCTGATATGTTTTACCATATTACCTACGATGGGAGGCAATCAAATAATGATACAAACTAGGAAATATTTTTTTATAGTGCGCATGAATATACGTTGGAATGTTTGCACGCGATTCCATGTGACGTCACAGTTCATTCATAAATGTTGTTTTGAAGCGCGCACATTGCGAATTTCAATTTCAGTCACTATCACTATCAGTCTCTATTACTGCAATTCGTCTCTGTTTTCTATGTGTTGGTTGATCGGATTGAGGATTATAGTTATTTTTAATGTATTGTACTGTGCAATCTCCTTTGATGTCGAGGAAATGTTAAAACAATTTCAAAACAACATACGGCCATTTTGTTAATCTTGTATTTCCGAAACATACCGAACGACTTCGGGAATAATCGGGGGATCTTAGCGAGGGAAGAAACGAAACCTTGCCACACGTGGTCTTCAGTCAACTTCAAGTGACTACACGAAAACAACAACAACCTTGCACAACCGTTAATTCTCAACTTGAGCCTTTGACAATGTCAACTTAAAGAAAATTGAATCATTAATAGGCCTACTGATTTTATTTTTGAAACAAATGCATTAATTAATGACTGACAATTGAAAAGAAACCAAACATGTCCTAATTTCGAGGCATATCCCGGTTACATTTTTTGCAGTATGTATAGCTTAATTTGCGTATATGGGACCGTATGCGGATTAATCCCGTATGTGTGTCTCACTCAGTAGAGCTGAAGGGGTCACTCTCACAAAAAAAAAGTGCTGAAGTGCTGAAGTGTACACAGGTTTTGATAATGTGATGAAGGGTACACAGGTTTTGAAATGACAAATGTCGTTCTATTAATATTATCTATATGACGTTTAGTTTTCGTACCTGCCATGATTTCTGTTAGAGAATAATTGTGTATGTTCCAATGAACATTAAAATTAACAGAAAACAAACTGCTAATGGGCGCCAGACTTTCAGAAACACAGTTTAAGTAACGGTGTTAGTGCCGATTGCAAACCCTGTGTACCCTTCAGCACATTTTTAAACCCTGCATGTGTACCCTTCAGCACTTTTTTTGGTGAGAGTGACCCCTTCAGCCCCAGGAGTCAGTGGACACATGCATGGCCTTCAGAGGTAATTGGGGATTTGAATCCACGCAGGGTGATCCATCTCCAAAATCATACTATACCAGTATTCCTATAGTATGGATTCGAAAGAGACTATATATATACGGTATATATAGTCCCATGTCGAAATACCATTACCGTCGTATAACAATTTAAGTGCATGGTTCCAGGCTATCAGTCATCATGTAGGCCTCGCTAGTTCATGAATATACAAATTAAAGAATCATTACTCAATACACAATTATGTCTATAATCGTGTGGCATGTGACTCAAATGTGTTGGACTAAGGTACTCTAGTCAAACTGCTAAAGTGTTGTAAATATACGGTACCGGTACGGTACTTTAGCATTTCGGCTAAAGTGCCATGTTTATGTTTACTTAATAATTAAGTGTCGGCGCACACGATCCAGATTGTCCCCAATTTATCTGGCTGCCGGATAAATCTGGGACAATCGGGGCCGTTTGCGTCTAACAATGGAGGGGATTTTGTCGGAACCGATTTAATCAGACTGATCAAATCGGACTGATCAAACTGAGTTTGATTTCATCAGGAAAATCCGACTCGTGACGATGGCAACGCACATGTTTTGCTTGTAACATGACCGATTGTCACATGAGCAAAAACCTCATTCCAAATTTCAAAATAGTTAGCGGCGACGCTATTCAAAATTAATTCTGATCAATCGACAAGGAACAACGGCTGGTAGACCTGTTGCAGAAAATGAGTTACTGTATAATAATCACAACAAGAGGCGGCAGCTGTGGAAAGGTCTATTACACCAATTTACGGCTATTGGTGTAAACAATATTTATTTAAAAAATCAAACATCACACAAACACAATACCGTACACATGTAGATACATAGAGATTTAGGAAGAGGATTGGACAACAAGCAAAATGCTTTTTAGCTCACCTGAGACGAAGTCTCCGGTGGAGCTATAGTCATCACTCCTCGTCCGTCGTCCGTCCGTCCATCCGTCCGTCCGTCAACAATTCTTTGAACATCTTCTCCTCTGAAACCGGAAGACCGAATTGGTTCATATTTGGTGTGGATGTTCCCTAGGTGACTCTCATTCAGATTTGTTCAAATGAGGTCACTGGGTCAAATAGTTGCGAAGCCAGGGCCATAACTCTATTCCTCCATAGTAATTCTTACAACGACTTCTTGTTCAGTACCATTGGGCCGATTTAGCTAATATTTGGTATGGAGGGTCCTTGGGTGACTGGTGTTCAGATTTGTTCAAATAAGGTCACCCGGTCAATTAGTTGAGAAACCAGGGCCATAACTCATAGTAATTCTTACAATGACTTCTTCTAAAAAAATATTTGGCCGATTTAGCTTATATTTGGTACAGAGAGACCTTGGGTGACTGGGGTTCAGATTTGTTCAAATGGGGTCACTGGGTCAAATAGGGGCAGAGCCAGGGACATAACTTTAAAAACAAAAAAATTAATTTTTGCATTTTGACCTTTAATTTTTTGTTTAGGACACATCACAGCCTCATATTTCTTACCTAGATTTTTCTTAGCATGTTCTTCATCTGTATGGATTTTGGTATTGTTTATTTAACCCCTTCCACTCTTGTTTTGATATAGAATTCATCCAAGACAGGATTACTCAAACATTTTTCATCTGATCAACACCAAATTTGGTATATGAATTTTTGACACTTATATACAGATCAAGTTAAAATATGGGTTTGATCCGATATATTTTAACAGAGTTATGGCCCTTTATAATTCACACCCCTTTGCTATGCACTATTAATTTTTAAGAGGACACTCTAGCCTGTCTTATTGAAAAAGCCAATTTATCATAGTGTGGTCACCTGATCCTCTTGCTGAATACTGCTTCCTTCAGACCAGTTTACCATCTGTCATTACAAGACATGACATTAGCTAAACAACTACCAGAGTCTACAAGGAATAGTCCATTGTTCATTTCTCCAAGCCTGGACATAGTGTGTCTGACATTTGCAGAATGAAGTCCCCAGATGGTGAATTTAGTGTTGCTACCCCATACAACAGGCTAGCATCACCAAATACACCTCAATTACCTTATTCTGCTTAGGCCTCATCTTCTGGGACAATTATTTTTTAAACATGTTTTAAAATTTGAAAAAAAGTGACACCATTATATATAACATCTGCAGAGTTATGAAACTTTACTCTTTAATGAAATTATGGAAACATTCCACCCTCCCCCACCCACCCCCTCCCATATGGCCCAGGCCCAACTCTGCCATCAACCAACATCCCTTCCAAGCCATATCACCTCTCAATTTAATACCTCAGATTCTCACCACAGAGGCATATATATCTGTAAAGGTACAGGTCATTAATTATATAAACTGGCCAGATGACATGTATTATTCTAATCTAAACATATCTGTGGCAATTTAATGACTGACATTCAATGATACTGTGAATGGCTTTGATTTCTTCAAGTCTGGAAATAGTGTGTCTGACATTTACATAGTGAGGTCCCCAGATGGTGAATTTAGTGTTGTTATTCCATACAGCATGCTAGCATCACCAAATACACCTGCCAGGGACCTAATTCTGCTTAGTCCTCATCTTCTTGGAAGTATCCTAAGTATCAAATTGACAGTTTGATTTAGTCACTTTTTCCACCTGTTCAGTTTCAATGTCCCCCTAATTTGCAGAAGATAAAATGCATAATTGAGGTGCTCAATGGGTGTGTATCACCAACTTCAACTGTAGGACTTCAATCTGTTCCTTGGTTTTATTGGCCATTGAGGCCTAATCAGATTGAGGATGAATTTGGTGATGCTAGCCTGCCTTACAGAATATTGTCATTAAATCCACATTTTTGGGACCTAATTCTGCAAATGTCAGACATACTAAATTCAGGTTTGGCCATTTCATATTATTGTTTTAATCACCACTTATCCAGATGAAATCATACGACTAATATTCAAAGAAAAATGGGGGGGGGGGGGGGGGGGGTATATATTGGATTAAATTTGTCTTCTATCTGGCATTTGCAGAATGAGGTCCCCAGAGGGTGAATTTAGTTATGCTACCCTGCACAGCAGTCTAGCATCACCAAATACACTAGCCAGGGTCCTCATTCTGCTTAGGCCTCATCTTCTGGGAAGTATATAGGCACTTAAATTGACATTTTTACTTACTTTAGCCCTTCTGTTTAGTTTCTATATCCCCTAATTTGTGAATATAAAATGCATAATTGAGGTGCCCAATGGGTGCACATCACCAACTTTAACTGGAGAACTTCAATCTAATGCTATGTCTCCCATAGCAGTTGAGGCATACACAGAATGAGGTCCCCAGAGGGTGAATTTGGTGATGCTAGCCCACATTGCAGGATTGTGTCATTAAATTCACCCTTTGGTGACCTCATTCTGCAAATGTCAGACACTATGTTCAGGCTTGTCTGTTCGAATATTATGTTCTTAACCACCAGTATCCAGTTGAACTCATTATACCATGATTTTGCAAAGAAAACTTGGGGGGTATATTGGATTGAATTTGTCAGTCTCTATGTCAGACTGTTCTCCCATCCATCCATCTGTCATTATGTCTCTATCCGTCCATCAATTGTTTTCTTCTCCAGATACATATTAAAGACCAAATGGGTTTATATATTTAGGTGTGGATGTCCCCCAGGTGACTCACATTCAGATTTGTTCAAATGAGTTCATCAGGTCAAATATGTGAGAAGTCAGGGCCATAACTCTTTCCTTCCATAGTAATTCTTAAAACAATTTCTTAAGAACCATCTGGACTATTTAGATTATGTTTGGTATGGATGGTCCTTCGGTGACTGGGGTTTAGATTTTTTCAGATTTGGGGTCATTTTAGGAAAATCAGTTCAGTTCAACTCTTAAAATCTAATGTCTGAAATTACCAAATGAATGGATCTCATAGATGGGGATTCACGTTTGTTCAAATAGGGGCGGAGATAAGAGATTTAATTATCAACCAGCCACCCTACCTGTGCTCCGGCGGAGCTATAGTCATCACTCCTCGTCCGTCCATCGTCTGTCCGTCCATCCGTCTGACAACAATTATTTGAACATCTTCTCCTCTGGAACCATAAGACCAAATGGGTTCATATTTGGTGTGGATGTTCCCTAGGTGATTCTCATTCAGATTTGTTCAAATGCGGTCACTGGGTCAAATAGTTGCGAAGCCAGGGCCATAACTCTTTCCCACCATAGTAATTCTTTTAAACATCTTCAGAACAATAAGACCGAATGGTTTTCATATTTGGTTTGGATGTTCCCTAGGTGACTCACATTCAGATTTGTTCAAATGAGTTTACTTGAAATAGTTGCGTAGCCAGGGCCATAACTCTTTCCCTCCATAGTATTCTTAAAGTGACTTCTTCTCAAATATCATCAGGCTATATGGGTTCATATTTGGTATGAAGGATCCTTGGGTGACTGGGGTTCAGATTTGTTCAAATCAGGTCACTGGGTCAAATGTGGGCGGGGCCAGGGACATAACTCCAAATTTTTTGTTTTAGATTTAACTCTTTAGATATCTACTTCTTTTAAAGTGATTATGAAAAGTTCTGACTGTTGTGGTCTCCAGAGTCCCAGTCTTATCAGTCTTTGCAGTCTGGTGAGCGACCCCACAGTCATTGACTGTCTTGTTTAAAGTCCTCTCCTCGTGGAATAAATGTTACCTCATGTGACAGAAATATCTCTTGAGGTAAAGCAGATGGGATATATAGTTTTGTTTGATTGGAATGTTATTAAATGTTTAGGATTGAGATATGGGTATAGCATTGTAATAATTAAGGGTGAGGTTGAGAGAGAGAGTGAGAGAGAGGGAGAGAGGTTTGACACAAGTCACACAACATACATTCGATACAAAACAACACAACATCTGTTCAGAGGGAAATCACTTGCATGAATTAGAGCTGGGACGGTTATGCGGTTAACCGGTTAACCACCAACTATGGCCGTGACCGGTCACGGATTTGCCGTGGTCGGTTAACCGTAACATCACTATTATAGTGTATGATCACTGTGATGGTCAGCTATAACTGGCTATAAGAGGGTTAATCTGTCTCCGTCAATTAAAATGAATCCGAGATTGACGGAACAACATCAAACGTGGTGTGTCGGCTCTTTGAAGGCTACATTTAACAGCCTGCCGACGTCAAAACGAAACATCAAAGGGTCAGCACACGTGTGATCTTACAACATTGTCACATCGCATGACTCGTATTCAGTATTATTATCAGGAAGATAATTGTTTTTGTTATCAACGACTAGTTATTTCTTGAGACTCCCGGCCCTTCAATCCATTCCCCCCCCTCCATTCATGTAAATATCTCTATTGCTGCCAGGCGGGTGGATACTAACTTGAACATGTCTAAAATTGTAACCAGATGAAGTGAAATAGGGAGGAATCATGTTTGATAGATAAGACGGAGCTTGGTTACTAGTCATTTTGAAAAATTGTATCATTTTCTGTTTTGTTCTATTGTTTCCCAACTGGTTTCTAATAGTAGGTTGCGATCGCTGGTACTTCCCGTGGCCCCAGTGACTCTTCGTGCCATTTCATACTGAATATCTTCGATATAATCGCTCATATATTTTGGTATATTATCCCATACTGGTGATGCATATTCAAGGGTGGGTCTAACAAAAGCAAGATATATATTTTCAAGGGTCTTTCTGCTCAATCTGATCTTGTGCTTCCTAATTATATTTACCCTATCAGTTCTGTTACTTATGTGAGTTTCCCATGAACCGATGTTGTCAAAAGTGTTTGTGATTTTCTACTTCAGTTATGTGAGAACCAGCCATGATTAGGGGTGGGTGAACTATATTTGTAGATTTATTCGATATCATTAAAGCTTCAGTGACCATAGCATGCATATGACCGGAGTGAAAATCCGACTCGTGTGTCCTGACCCCCCGATTTTATCGGGCCGATTTATCCGGCAGCCGGATTTAACCGGCTTGGTTCAGTGTTTCAAACCTTTTGACACTCTATATAAATTGGTTTGGTGTTTCAAACCTTTTGACACTCGATATAAATTTGATTGGTGTTTCAAACCTTTTGACAATATAAAATCGTTTGGTATTTCAAACCTTTTGGAGGTATAGGTGGATTTCTATTTTAATTGGTTTTTCAAGTCATGTTATAGAACCAGTCTGGATTATCTATAGGTAGCGCTCTCCCATACTGAACTTATTGAAGTTCATAACCATTGACCGCATGTCACCCATAATAACCCATTCTGCTCAGACCTTTACAAGGTACAATGAGTCGAAGTCGACTAGACTGTACCTTTGTCTGATAATTATATAGTGATACCCATATCCTTAATTCCTTCTCCTTGTAGCAATTTTCACCCATTACTAGCGCTGTTTAAAAGACAAAATTAAATGGAAAAACAATGGTCAGTGAAATCACGTGATAAAATTCCTCATAATTGATTAAATTGACGAACGAACTCATGTAATGATTATTTTCACCAATGTTGAAAGCAAGAGATCAACACAACAGGTGTAAAATATCAACGTTTTCCCATGTAATGAACCAGATGTATTTAATCATGTGATTTTGATAAACCGGTGTTCTTCAAACTAGTGTATTGTTCCGTTGAAACCGAGTCCGGACTGTTTTTCCAAGATTTCTAATGTTCTATACATGTACGACAATATAGAGGCCAAAAAAAAAAGAAGAAGATTGTATGTTTCCGCTAACGGAGTGAAAAAATTATGGTTGGTAGGCAGGGAAATTTGTTTTTTTGTTTTTATCCAGCTGCAGAAATATTGAACCACCTTGACCAAAGTGGCATAAAATGCCAACTTGTGTTGTGGGGAAAGTATTACTTGAACATATCACAGTGGAAATATGCATTAAGATTGAATAAGAGATCAAACATGCTTTATGCTTAGTGCGTGTTTTATTATTCAAATACCGCATATTGCCTTTAAGCTTGGTACGAAATTGATATCACTAACATTTTATAAGAATTTTACCCATATTACCAGTACTTGTGTTGTGACGACTACATCTCATTGTCTTTTGGAAGCCAGTACACCCAATCTAGCATGCCTGGTTTTTGACAAAGTAGCTGCGTGTCAGTTTCCGCCAGGGGAAAGCGGCCGTATTTGGGAAGCACATACCTGGCGCCTTGTTGGGAGAAAATTTGGATGTTTATCACTAAAAAGTAGCCATTTCCTTGCACTTAAGACAACTAGCAGAAACATTGAAGCTTCGTATGGAAACCAAATTAAACAGATTGTGTTTCTTTGATCTCAAGTTAATGAACTAAAAGCATGTAAGCACAACAGCATACAGTGCATATAACGACTTTTATAACATTAGCAATATTAATTTAAGCCGACATCCAAGGATCTGCCGCTGTCGGCAAAAGACACATCACCTCTGTGAGTGAGGCTCAGTGTCAATTGTACTCTAGCAGTAACCAGTGTTACGTCATGATCAGAGCTCATGTCACGTGCTATGTTCTGCATGATTTATTATACCCCCCGCAACGAGTTGTGGGGGGTATATTGGTATCAACTTGTCCGTCCGTCGTACCGTCCGTTCATCCGTCCGTCCGTGGACACAAATTTGTCCAGAGTTTTCCTCAGTCGTTTTATGATCAATTTCCGTGAAACTTGGCACAGACATCAACCACCATGGGAACCTGTGCACCTGCGATTATAACGTCTGTCAGACTTGTTTTGGAGGAGTTATCCCCCTTTTTTGACTTATAAAATTTTCACAACATGTATAATTTTGTCCGAGCTTTTATTCCTACATTTTTAGGTCAATTTGTTTTAATCTTGGCACAGATATTTAGTACCATGGGATCCTGTGCACCTGCGATTATGACGTCTGTCCGACATTTTTTGGTGGAGTTATCTCCCTTTTTCGACTTAGACTCTTTTTTGCAACATGTATAATTTTGTCCGAGCTTTTTTTCTACATTTTTAGGTCAATGTTTTTTAATCTTGGCACTGATATTTAGTACCATGGGAACCTGTGCACCTGCGATTATGATATCTGTCCAACTTTTTTTTGTGGAGTTAGGGTTAGGGGTTAGGGTTATAGTCTTATCGATAACTCAAAATTTAGGGTCAACCTAGGGTCGCACTAAGTTGGTTTTTATACCATTTTGAGCTTTGAGCTTTGAGCATTTTTTGTAATTCAAGATGGCGTCCAAGATGGCTGCCATTTTCCTATAAGTCAGCTTGATGCAATTATAGTGAGAACAACTTGTCATATGTATACAGATGAAATTTGTCATGGATGTTAATATTGACATGTAGATGGGAACGAGTCATTTTGGGGTCATTCGGCCCAAAAACATGGCCACCAGCAGCCATCTTGGATTTTACTCTTTGTATGACTAAATCCTTTAGCACTGGCTACAGGTCGTACCTTTAGTCTGATCATCATAAAATTTGTCATGTATGTTAACAATGACATGTAGATTGGAACGAGTCATTTTGGGGTCATTCGGCCAAAAAACATGGCCGCCAGCAGCCGTCTTGGATTTTACTCTTTGCATGACTAAATCCTTTAGCACGGGCTACATGTCCTACTTTTAGTCTGATCATCATAAAATTTGTCAGGAATGTTAATAATCACATGTAGATGGGAACGAGTCATTTTGGGGTCATTCGGACAAAAAACATGGCTGCCAGCGGCCATCTTGGATTTCAAAATTTAATTCATTAGCACGGGCCACAGGTCGTACTGATTGTCTGATCATCATGAAATTTGTCATGGATGATAATATTGACATGTAGATGGGAACGAGTAATTTTGGGGTCATTCGGCCAAAAAACATGGTCGCCAGCAGCCATCTTGGATTTTACTCTTTGTATGACTAAATCCTTTAGCACGGGCTACAGGTCGTACATTTAGTCTGATCATCATAAAATTTGTCATGGCTGTTGAAATTGGAATGTAGATGGGAACGAGTCATTTTGGGGTCATTCGGACAAAAAACATGGCCGCCAGTGGCCATCTTTGTTTTCAAAATTCAATCCATTAGCACGGGCCAGAGGTCGCACTGTTCGTCTGATCATTATGAAATTTGTCATGGATGTTAATATTGACATGTAGATGGGAACGAGTCATTTTGGGGTCATTCGGCCCAAAAACATGGCCGCAGCAGCCATCTTGGATTTTACTCTTTGTATGACTAAATCCTTTAGCACTGGCTACAGGTCGTACCTTTAATCTGATCATCATAAAATTTGTCATGTATGTTAACAATGACATGTAGATTGGAACGAGTCATTTTGGGGTCATTCGGCCAAAAAAACATGGCGCCAGCAGCCGTCTTGGATTTTACTCTTTGCATGACTAAATCCTTTAGCACGGGCTACAGGTCCTACTTTTAGTCTGATCATCATAAAATTTGTCAGGAATGTTAATAATCACATGTAGATGGGAACGAGTCATTTTGGGGTCATTCGGACAAAAAACATGGCTGCCAGCGGCCATCTTGGATTTCAAAATTTAATCCATTAGCACGGGCCACAGGTCGTACTGATTGTCTGATCATCATGAAATTTGTCATGGATGATAATATTGACATGTAGATGGGAACGAGTAATTTTGGGGTCATTTGGCGAAAAAAAGTGGCCGCCAGCAGCCATCTTGGATTTTACTCTTTGTATGACTAAATCCTTTAGCACGGGCTACAGGTCGTACCTTTAGTCTGATCATCATAAAATTTGTCATGGATGTTAACAATGACATGTAGATGGGAACGAGTCATTTTGGGGTCATTCAGTAAAAAAACATGGCCGCCAGCAGCCATCTTGGATTTTACTCTTTGTATGACTAAATCCTTTAGCACGGGCTACAGGTCGTACCTTTAGTCTGATCATCATAAAATTTGTCATGGATGTTAATATTGACATGTAGATGGGAACGAGTCATTTTTAGCTCAACTTTACTTTGTAAAGTTTGAGCTATTGCCATGGCTTTGTCGTCCGTCGTCCGTGTGTGCGTGTGTGTGTGCGTAAGGCGTCAACAATAGAGGCTACAGGTCGTACCTTTGATCGGATCATTATGAAATTCAATCCATTAGCACGGGCTACAGGCCGTACTGTTCGTCTGATCGTCATGAAATTTGTCATGGATGTTAATATTGACATGTAGATGGGAACGAGTCATTTTTGTGTTTTTCGGGCAAAAAACATGGCCGCCAGCAGCCATCTTGGATTTTACTCTTTGTATGACTAAATCCTTTAGCACGGGCTACAGGTCGTACCTTTAGTCTGATAATCATGAAATTTGTCATGGCTGTTGAAATTGGAATGTAGATGGGAACGAGTCATTTTGGGGTCATTGGGACAAAAAACATGGCCGCCAATGGCCATCTTTGTTTTCAAAATTCAATCCATTAGCACGGGCCACAGGTCGCACTGTTCGTCTGATCATACTAGTATGTTTTTGAAAACCATACACTCCTGTTATGAAACACTTAATCTTGCATGTACATGTACCTAACAATATAAGCATTCCTTATTACACAGGTCAGATATGATCTTATCTGTCCATGTTTGATAAATAGATAACAACTGGGGAGAATGGGGGGATAGTAATTAAAGTATAATTTAAATATGAGATGGAATCCCATACATGTATGTTCTAAGCAGTCTGGCTTGTCAACAAATTATAATTTCCATTGGCGCGGGCTACAGGTCGTACTGTTCGTTTGATCATCATGAAATTTGTCATGGATGTTAATATTGACATGTAGATGGGAACGAGTCATTTTGGGGTCGTTCGGCCAAAAAACATGGCCGTCAGCAGCCATCTTGGATTTTACTCTTTGCATGACTAAATCATTTGGCGCAGGCTACAGGTCGTAGTTTTGATCTGATCTTTATGAAATTTGTCATGAATGTTAACATTGACATGTAGATGGGAACGAGTCATTTTGGGTTCATTCTGCCAAAAAACATGGCCGCTGGTGGCCATTTTGGATTTCAAAATTCAATCCATTGGCGCGGGCTACAGGTCGTACTGTTCGTCTGATCATTATGAAATTTGTCATGGATGTTAATATTGACATGTAGATGGGAACGAGTCATTTTGGGGTCGTTCGGCCAAAAAACATGGCCGCTGGCAGCCATCTTGGATTTTACTCTGCATGACTAAATCCTTTGGCGCAGGCTACAGGTCGTAGTTTTGATCAGAACTTCATGAAATTTGTCATAGATGTTAACAATGACATGTAGATGGGAACGAGTGATTTTGGGGTTGTTCGGCCAAAAAACATGGCCGCCAGCAGCCATCATGGATTTTACTCTTTGCATGACTAAATCCTTTGGCGCGGGCTACAGTTCGTACCTATGGTCTGATCTTTATGAATTTTGTCATGAATGTTGACATTGACATGTAGATGGGAACGAGTCATTTTGGGGTCATTCGGCCAAAAAACATGGCCGCTGGTGGCCATTTTGGATTTCAAAATTCAATCCATTGGCGCGGGCTACAGGTCGTGCTGTTCGTCTGATCATCATGAAATTTGTCATGGATGTTAATATTGACATGTAGATGGGAACGAGTGATTTTGGGGTCGTTCAGCCAAAAAACATGGCCGCCAGCAGCCATCTTGGATTTTACTCTTTGCATGACTAAATTCTTTGGCGCGGGCTACAGGTTGTAGCTTTGGTCAGAACTTCATGAAATTTGTCATGGATGTAAACAATGACATGTAGATGGGAACGAGTGATTTTGTGGTCGTTCGGCCAAAAAACATGGCCGCCAGCAGCCATCTTGGATTTTACTCTTTGCATGACTAAATCCTTTGTCGCGGGTTACAGGTCGTACCTTTGGTCTGACCTTTATGAAATTTGTCATGAATATTGATATTGACATGTATATGGGAACGAGTCATTTCGGGGTCATACGGCCAAAAAAACATGGCCGCTGGCAGCCATCTTGGATTTTACTCTTTGCATGACTAAATCCTTTGGCGCAGGCTACAGGTCGTAGTTTTGATCAGAACTTCATGAAATTTGTCATGGATGTTAACAATGACATGTAGATGGGAACGAGTGATTTTGGGGTCGTTCGGCCAAAAAACATGGCCGCCAGCAGCCATCTTGGATTTTACTCTTTCAATGACTAAATCCTTTGGCGCGGGTTACAGGTCGTACCTTTGGTCTGACCTTTAGGATAGGATAGGATAATTTATTTACAATATACACATGAATAATACAATGACAGTAACATATAATAATATAAATGCTGTATATATTGTTGGGGGTTATATAGCCTAGCCCTATCGGGCTGTCTTCCTGCTACCCCCTAAAACAAGTATCACTATAATTATTTGCATATATATAGAAGGCTTGTATTTTTTTTATCCACGCATACGTACAGACTACATGTATTCTCGTGTATGAAACTAACTAGAAACTAGTTTTGGGGCATATCACAGACAAGTATTGGTGTGGTTGTGAGACAATCCAGACGAATTGTAAGATACCGCCGTCTTTAGTTCAGTAAGTAAGATAGGAATTATCAATATATATCGCTGGAAAGTCTTTTTTTGTTTTGTTTGTTGAGTGAGGTGTTTGGATAATCAAATTAACACTATTACATATATGTAATGTTTATATGTATGTTAGTGTCGAGAACAATTATGATTTTGCATCGAGTTTTACAATGAATATTCATATTATTTATAGAGCACAGTCGGGGCATCCTTTGTTTTTACAGCATACGTTTTCTTGGTAATTTCTAAGCATTGCTATCTGTAAGCGCTTCTTCAACGTGTGCCTGCTTTGGTAAGATGTATAGTCTTTTTCCATGTTGTTCCATGTTGTGGGGTAGGCGTGGTGTGGCAATTTACCTGACCAGTCAGTTCTAGGTAGTTCTAACAGTACGGGATTCGGGTGTCTTGGTGTTGATTTTGCTCGTTTATTGTACATCATTCCAAAAGACGCAGGCAGGCGGTTATAACACCAGTCATGCATGAAAATGGAGGAATTGAGGGTGTGTAAGTCATATATTTTCAAGATATTCTCTCTTTTAAAGAGTGGATCTGTGTGACTCCTATACTTCTTATTGCATATTATACGCATTGCTCTTTTTTGTAATAGGAATATTTTCTTGACTTCCGGAACATGACCCCATATTTGGATTCCATAAACTAAGTGGCTTTGAATCAGTGCATAGTACAATGTTTTCAATGCTTTACTTGGGAAAAAATGTTTCACCTTATTGATGCAGTAGATTGCATGTGATAATTTTGAGCAGATTATGGATATGTGCTTTTTGAATGTCAAGTTCTCATCAATGTGAATACCTAGAAATTTTGCCGATGATTCATGTCCAAGATTCCCTATTCGGTTCAATTGAGTGTTATTTAGCTTTAATTTCAAAGTATTCCACTTTTGATCATTGTTTTGGGGGTGTAAAAGCATGTAGTTGCTTTTATTAATATTAATTGAGAGTTTATTACAGCAGCACCAGTCTGATACATTGGCTAATTCATTGTTGACGTAACTTTGTACTAGTTCGCCATCTTTACCGCTTGTAAACAGTGTTGTGTCATCGGCATACGATAAAATGTCTATTGTTGTAGAATTTACCATATCATTCACGTATATTAAGAAAATAATCGGCCCAAGAATTGAGCCTTGTGGGACCCCACAGGAAGTGTTCATAAGGTTAGAAGTAGTCCCACCATATTCAACGTATTGCCTCCGCTCATTCAAATAACTATGGAACCATGACATTGCTACACCCCTGATGCCATAGTGTTCCAGTTTCGATATCAGTATGTCGTGGTCGATCGTATCGAATGCTTTAGATAAATCAATAAATACAGCTAAGGTGGAATCCCGTGTCGGTTTATCATTATTTTTAACGAGATGGTCTAGAAGGTGCAAAATCGGGTGAAAAGTTGAGTGATTTGGTCTAAATCCATATTGGTGTTTATACAAGATTTCATGTTCATTTAGAAAATCTACTAGTCGTTTTTGCATTATTTTTTCAAGTAGTTTAGAGAACGATGGCAGGATACTGATTGGGCGGTAGTTTGTTATTTCCTTTGAGTTATTTATTTTAGGAATGGGGACTACTTTGGAAACTTTCATTTTAGCTGGGAATATTCCCTGTTCGAACGATAGATTAAATATATGCTTAAGTGGTGTGGCTATTGTGAAGATACTCTCTTTCATAAGTGCGGTCGATATGCCGTTGTAATCTTTGCTCATTTTCCCTTTCATAGTATAGCATGTCAATATTATTTCCTGTATCGATGTAGGTTCGATTTCGAGTGCGTTTATTTGCTTGTCTCGAAGATAATCAGTGAAATTTGCATCGTTTTCAGTGTGTATGGAGTTGCTGGTGTTTCGACCGATTTTTGAAAAGTAGTCATTGAATTTTTCGGCTATTATGTTCGGGTCAGATAGCTCTGTATCGTTATCATTAAATGTCTGAGGGTAGTTACATGATTTTTGATTTTTATTGATTGCGTTTTTAAGAATTTTCCATGTGTTTTTTACATTTCCTTATTAGTTTATTGTATAATTGACGATAATTTAAATAGGCGATTTTATTTGTTTCTGAAGGTGCCTTCAGTTTATTAGAGTATAATTCTTGCTTAGTAATAGAGGATTTAATGAGTCCAGATGTCATCCATGCTTCGCGTTTTATATATTTTTTGGGTACATTTCGTGTTATGAGAGGAAAGGCTAGATCATGTGCGTTCATATATATGTCTAAAAATAATTCATATGCCTTATCAGGGGAGTTACAACCGAGAACTGAGTCGAATTTACATGATTTTAACAAGTTTTTTAAAATATTGACATTGTTAGTGTTGTAGCTCCTGTACGTGACTTTTTTATGAGGGGGGTTTATGGGTTTGTGTTTGTTTGATTCAGATAGGAATATGCCGAAATGATCGGAGATGTCGCAAGTAATTATCCCTGTTTGATGACCAACTTGTACTTTGTTGGTATAGATGTGATCAATTAGGGTAGCAGAGTGCTCAGTCATTCTTGTCGGTTTCGTTATCATGGGCACGAATCCTCTCGTGAAGACATTGTTTATAAAATCGTTAGTTTTTTGATGCGTATCGAAATTTAAGAGGTCGATGTTGAGGTCTCCTATTATGTAAGACTTGGTATTGTTCACTTGTTCTAATATATTATCGAATTTCAACATAAATTTGTCCAAGTCGGCCTTTGGTGCTGTGTTCGGTCTATAGATACATCCTACTATATAATTATCGTTCGCTCCTCTGTTTATTTCTATAAATAATGTTTCTATTACATGTGGTATAAATACTGTTAAATCTGGTCTGGGTTTATATTGAAGATTTTCCTTTATATAAATGCCAACGCCGCCTCTGGCATCGTCGCCGTCAGGTCGAGATTTGAATTCTAAGGGGTGATATCCCGGAAGTGAAAAATCTGAGGGACTATGCACTTTGAATATTTCTGTTAGGGCAATAACATCAAACAAATTTTCTTCTGTTTTCAAGTCACAAAGTAGATTTTTTAGATCTCCGTAATTTGCGTTAAGGCTTCTGCAATTTAGGCCGAAGATAGAGAATTTTATATTATTTGATAGCATCTTTTTACCCTGTATAGGCGAAAAATATTGACATGTATTTTGATTCCAAAGTTGGATGCTATCGGGATTGAATTCATCTCCTTCTAATTGAGACCATTTCGCCGCGAAATCATGTGCCTGTGTATCCCGAACCTCACTCAAAGTTATTCTATTTGCAGACATTGTGGAAATTTCTAAATTGCTGTAATGTGCGCCTCGGTATCGCCATATGTTTATGTTGTCGTGCGGAAGATCGATATGTATGCGTGGAAATTAATACGAATATCATTTTTGCTAAACTTGAATTCAAGTTCTTTGGTGGAATTGTATCAATAAATGCTGTAGTCCCAGTCTTCTTGTACTAAAACCAGCTAAGATATTGGGATGGCGATTTGCTGTTTTTGTGTTATTCGGGCAAAAAACATGGCCACCAGCAGCCATCTTGGATTTTACTCTTTGTATGACTAAATCCTTTAGCACGGGCTACAGGTCATACCTTTAGTCTGATCATCATGAAATTTGTCATGGCTGTTGAAATTGGAATGTAGATGGGAACGAGTCATTTTGGGATTATTCGGACAAAAAACATGGCCGCCAGTGGCCATCTTTGTTTTTAAAATTCAATCCATTAGCACGGGCCACAGGTCGCATTGTTCGTCTGATCATCATGAAATTTGTCATGGATTTTAATATTGACATGTAGATGGGAACGAGTAATTTTGGGGTCATTCGGCCCAAAAACATGGCCGCCAGCAGCCATCTTGGATTTTACTCTTTGTATGACTAAATCCTTTAGCACGGGCTACAGGTCGTACCTTTCATCTGATTATCATAAAATTTTTCATGGATGTTAACAATGACATGTAGATTGGAACGAGTCATTTTGGAGTCATTCGGCCAAAAAACATGGCCGCCAGCAGCCGTCTTGGATTTTACTCTTTGTATGACTAAATCCTTTAGCACGGGCTACAGGTCGTACCTTTATAGTGTGATCATCATAAAATTTGTCATGGATGTTAACAATGACATGTAGATGGGAACGAGTAATTTTGGGGTCATTCGGCCAAAAAACATATATGGCCGCCAGCAGCCATCTTGGATTTTACTCTTTGTATGACTAAATCCTTTAGCACGGGCTACAGGTCGTACCTTTAGTCTGATCATTATGAAATTTGTCATGGCGGTTGAAATTGTAATGTAGATGGGAACGAGTCATTTTGGGGTCATTCGGACAAAAAACATGGCCGCCAGTGGCCATCTTTGTTTTCAAAATTCAATCCATTAGCACGGGCCACAGGTCGCAATGTTCGTCTGATCATCATGAAATTTGTCATGGATTTTAATATTGATATGTAGATGGCAACGAGTAATTTTGGGGTCATTCGGCCCAAAAACATGGCCGCCAGCAGCCATCTTGGATTTTACTCTTTGTATGACTAAATCCTTTAGGAATCAGGGAGCTAAATGTGTTCTAGAGTCGGGGAGCGAGTACACCGTGGAATGCTAAAGGTGAAGGTAACTGAAGAATGACCTTCACCTGATACATGCGACACGTTATTAAAGGATGACATCACGTTTATTTGGTTTGTACATAATATCTAAATAATTTAAACTGGTGAATGAATGGGGGAATGGATTTTTTGTGAGCGGGAAATTTATTTAACTAGCTGCTGTAGTCCTGGGTTTTTCCAGATCAAATTTGGCTGTGAGATAGCCCTGTCGTAGACTTGGGGATTTATTTTAAAAAGTAAACACATGACCTATGATTTTTCTTGCATTTTCGTGATCAACTGGTGTCAATCTAGCTGGGTAAACATCACTGGTATGGCTTGCAGGCTTCAATTCAGTGAATTTGGCCGAAACGTTAACACTGTCGCCTATGGGAAACCATTTAGTTCAGTGATTCCTATAGCATGGGCTACAGGTCGTACCTTTAGTCTGATCATCATAAATTTTTTAATGGATGTTAACAATGACATGTAGATTGGAACGAGTCATTTTGGGGTCATTCGGCCAAAAAACATGGCCGCCAGCAGCCGTCTTGGATTTTACTCTTTGTATGACTAAATCCTTTAGCACAGGCTACAGGTCGTACCTTTAGTCTGATCATCATAAAATTTGTCATGGCTTTTGAAATTGGAATGTAAATGGGAACGAGTCATTTTGGGGTCATTCGGACAAAAAACATGGCTGCCAGTGGCCATCTTTGATTTCAAAATTCAATCCATTAGCACGGGCCACAGGTCGTACTGTTTATCTGATCATCATGAAATTTGTCATGGATGTTAATATTGACATGCAGATGGGAACGAGTCATTTTGGGGTCATTCGGCCGCCAGCAGCCATCTTGAATTTTACTCTTTGTATGACTAAATCCTTTAGCACGGGCTACAGGTCGTACCTGATCATCATAAAATTTGTCAATGATGTTAACAATGACATGTAGATGGGAACGAGTCATTTTGGGGGTCATTTGGCCAAAAAACATGGCCGCCAGCAGTAGGGCTGCCACGATGCGGAGGGGTGACGATGCGATGCACATCGCGATTATTTGTCCACAATGCGATGCCGGTAAAAACAGGTCTGCTGATTCAGAGTCATGACAGCGGCACTGTATCCCAGAAAGTCTATTTGAAAAATTAAATACCATTCATGTATTGTGTCATGATACTGTCATCTATACTGCTATGTATGTAACCAATATGTAAATACTAAACAGCACTAAAGTTGCTAAACACTGTTAATAAATCAATTACCAAAATCATTTCCAATGGTACCATTTACTTTTAGTGATGTTGTTCAATTTTCACATATTACCCGGAATTTACCCCATAAGGCCATATGCCCATACTTGGGACTGAGTATGTGCGAGTCGACAGGTCCAATATCTCTGAATAACATGTACATGTACGTCTGGGATCCAATATTAAATTAAACCATACTGTACATTGTGCAAGTGCCAAATTTCAAAGAAAGCCATGAAAGTGAGGTCTAGATTTTTATTTGTTGCTATTAGTCCAGGCACATAAGGTTTCACTAGTGTAAAAAATCGGGGAAAACTGATTTTTTCAGGGATCAATAAGAACATGTTTATGAACAACGTGGCAAAAGTCCCCTAAAATCCGAGTTGAGCTTTTTGAGATATCTTGATTTTTCGGAATGGTTCAAATTCTGAAGCATCTCCATCAGGCCATATGGGAATGCAGTCATGTGTAGATCAATTAATTCCAAATTCATAATACATTGACATACATACAAACAATGCTTAGCCGTGAACCATATAAGTTGAATTGAAGTCCCAAAATGGCCGCCAAAATGGCCAAAATAGAATGAAATTTACATTTTATGCATAATTGAATAGCTAGCCCCATAAGAGTGACAACACGCTCGAAATATGTGAGGAAGAATGATTGCAGAGAATAAGAGAAACATTTTATCGGGTATGTGCGAATTATCTCTAATATATATCGCGAGAGATATAGCGAAAAGCAAGGTCTCATAAAATGGTTAAATCTGGACTTTTTGACCGCAAAGAAACGGGAGAATAAGGCAAATTTTTCTGCACTATTTATCTTGAATCGTGTGATATATATGTACACTACACTGTAAAATGAAATTTAATAGCGAAGAATTGATTCTGTGACCTTTCATAGAAGCCGAAATATATGTGCTCATAGCAGTATCACTAATGTGACCGGTCATCGTTTCTTTTGATATATACACCATCAAACCTTTCGAAATACACTGCTATAGAGCAGTATGAGAGATATTCATAGAGTAATGGGTGAATTGTGTAGATTATATTCTCCGTGTCTTAAAATATTAGTAATTTTTGCCTAAGAATAAGTAATAAATCACGAATATTTCGCTGTTATCACAAGAATGCATGGTGGTATACTATGAAAGCAATTTATCAAAACACAAAGGAGTACCATATACTTTCTTTAAAAAAATCTAAACTTGACCAAAATTGCCCACATACTCTGTGACAGAGACTGTCTTTATACCTGGAAATAATATTTGGTTATATTCACCAAGGTCACATATACGCGAAGGGTACTATGTTTTCTGCAACCGCATTACCGTGTGTATCCCTTCTCCCTAATGTTACACATATCTGCTGAACTAACAACCATAACTAGCAACATTGAGTCAATGTTCAACGCTGAAATAACAGCTTTAAACGATGATCACCTGATATTTTGCACAAGTTCATGGGTGGTTTTGGCAAGATATTTTCAAACAACAAAATACGGAAAACTAATATTGTACATTGCGTAATAGCATATTCCAGTTGCAAGTTGCCGACTGAAGTAAGTTGAACAAATTGTTTACTAAGAGACCGGTTTGGAAGCAGCACGAAAATTAGTCGTATATCAAATGTACGATGTGCTGTCTATTTGATCTGGTGTGATGCAGTGCTAATCTTTTGAAGAGGTGGCGGTTTCTTTGCAATATAATAAGAATTGCAACATACGTGTGTGGTTTATTATCATGTACAGTGATGAACAATCCGGAAATGTAACTACTATTTATACCGCAAGGATATGCACTTAAGTTTCTGCGTTCCATTCAATAATTTATCATCACGCCGAACGAAACTACCATACATTGTGTGGCGAAACATTACTTCGTATGTTGCATGCCCGAAATTATTATTTTTGGCCCCGACTGTAAACAGAAAACCCGAAATTTTAAAGACGTAATTCATTGGGTTTGACCTGCGTTGCAATGGCCGATAAATCCTCCACATGGGCCTGTTTTAATGAACTGTGTACCTTTAAAGATATTTAACAGACTTGTATATTGTTAATACGTATTTTACCTACTAGGTGGTTATATAATAAGTTGCCATCATTTCGGCTTAGCTTGGTGGTTGCGGCCATTTTGACAGCCATTTCATGACCGCGTTTGTAGTATTCTGATCGTGTCACTATATTCGCTCTCGTAATCATATTTCACATATACTGGTATAACTTAGTAATGCATATGACTAGCTTAGACAAAATAGAATATCAAAATACGACCAGATCGTTGACAACCAGATTCGGGGGTAGGGTTATGTTTTTACACGTTTTGACAACTTATGATGTGCGTACTCGCTAGTTCTGCCTATTATAGCGACGGGGTGGTGTCTGTGCAGTTTTTAGCTTACCTGAGACGAAGTCTCCGGTGGAGCTATAGTCATCACTCCTCGTCCGTCGTCCGTCCATCCGTCCGTCCATCCGTCCATCCGTCCATCCGTCCGTCAACAATTCTTTGAACATCTTCTTCTAAAGTTCCATTGGACCGAATTGGTTCATATTTGGTGTGGATGTTCCCTAGGTGACTCTCATTCAGATTTGTTCAAATGAGGTCACTGGGTCAAATAGTTGCGAAACCAGGGCCATAACTCTATTCCTCCATAGTAATTCTTACAACAACTTCTTGTCCATAACCATTGGGCCAATTTAGCTAATATTTGGTATGGAGAGTCCTTGGGTGACTGGTGTTCAGATTTGTTCAAATGAGGTCACCCGGTCAATTACTTGAGAAACCAGGGCCATAACTCATAGTAATTCTTACAATGACTTCTTCTAAAAAAATATTTGGCCGATTTAGCTTATATTTGGTACAGAGATACCTTGGGTGACTGGGGTTCAGATTTGTTCAAATGGGGTCACTGGGTCAAATAGGGACAGAGCCAGGGACATAACTTTAAAAACAAAAATTTTTTTTTTTGCATTTTGACCTTTAATTTTTGTTTAGGACACATCACAGCCTCATATTTCTTACCTAGATTTTTCTTAGCATGTTCTTCATCTGTATGGATTTTGGTATTGTTTATTTAACCCCTTCCACTCTTGTTTTGATATAGAATTCATCCAAGACAGGATTACTCAAACATTTTTCATCTGATCAACACCAAATTTGGTATATGAATTTTTGACACTTATATACAGATCAAGTTAAAATATGGGTTTGATCCGATATATTTTAACAGAGTTATGGCCCTTTATAATTCACACCCCTTTGCTATGCACTATTAATTTTTAAGAGGACACTCTAGCCTGTATTATTGAAAAAGCCAATTTATCATAGTGTGGTCACTGGATCCTCTTGCTGATTACTGTTTGCTTCAGACCAGTTTACCATCTGTCATTACAAGACATGACATTAGGTAAACAACTACCAGAGTCTACAAGGAATAGTCCATTGTTCATTTCTCCAAGCCTGGACATAGTGTGTCTGACATTTGCAGAATGAAGTCCCCAGATGGTGAATTTAGTGTTGCTACCCCATACAACAGGCTAGCATCACCAAATACACCTCAATTACCTTATTCTGCTTAGGCCTCATCTTCTGGGACAATTTTTTTAAAAACATGTTTTAAAATTTGAAAAAAGTGACACCATTATATATAACATCTGCTGAGTTATGAAACTTTACTCTTTAATGAAATTATGGAAACATTCCACCCTCCCCCACCCACCCCCTCCCATATGGCCCAGGCCCAACTCTGCCATCAACCAACATCCCTTCCAAGCCATATCACCTCTCAATTTAATACCTCAGATTCTCACCACAGAGGCATATATATCTGTAAAGGTACAGGTCATTAATTATATAAACTGGCCAGATGACATGTATTATTCTAATCTAAACATATCTGTGGCAATTTAATGACTGACATTCAATGATACTGTGAATGGCTTTGATTTCTTCAAGTCTGGAAATAGTGTGTCTGACATTTACATAGTGAGGTCCCCAGATGGTGAATTTAGTGTTGCTATTCCATACAGCATGCTAGCATCACCAAATACACCTGTCAGGGACCTAATTCTGCTTAGTCCTCATCTTCTTGGAAGTATCCTAAGTATCAAATTGACAGTTTGATTTAGTCACTTTTTCCACCTGTTCAGTTTCAATGTCCCCCTAATTTGCAGAAGATAAAATGCATAATTGAGGTGCTCAATGGGTGTGTATCACCAACTTCAACTGTAGGACTTCAATCTGTTCCTTGGTTTTATTGGCCATTGAGGCCTAATCAGATTGAGGATGAATTTGGTGATGCTAGCCTGCCTTACAGAATATTGTCATTAAATCCACATTTTTGGGACCTAATTCTGCAAATGTCAGACATACTAAATTCAGGTTTGGCCATTTCATATTATTGTTTTAATCACCACTTATCCAGATGAAATCATACGACTAATATTCAAAGAAAAATGGGGGGGGGGGTATATATTGGATTAAATTTGTCTTCTATCTGGCATTTGCAGAATGAGGTCCCCAGAGGGGGAATTTAGTTATGCTACCCTGCACAGCAGTCTAGCATCACCAAATACACTAGCCAGGGTCCTCATTCTGCTTAGGCCTCATCTTCTGGGAAGTATATAGGCACTTAAATTGACATTTTTACTTACTTTAGCCCTTCTGTTTAGTTTCTATATCCCCTAATTTGTGAATATAAAATGCATAATTGAGGTGCCCAATGGGTGCACATCGCCAACTTTAACTGGAGAACTTCAATCTAATGCTATGTCTCCCATAGCAGTTGAGGCCTACACAGAATGAGGTCCCCAGAGGGTGAATTTGGTGATGCTAGCCCGCATTGCAGGATTGTGTCATTAAATTCACCCTTTGGTGACCTCATTCTGCAAATGTCAGACACTATGTTCAGGCTTGTCTGTTCGAATATTATGTTCTTAACCACCAGTATCCAGTTGAACTCATTATACCATGATTTTGCAAAGAAAACTTGGGGGGTATATTGGATTGAATTTGTCAGTCTCTATGTCAGACTGTTCTCCCATCCATCCATCTGTCATTATGTCTCTATCCGTCCATCAATTGTTTTCTTCTCCAGATACATATTAAAGACCAAATGGGTTTATATATTTAGGTGTGGATGTCCCCCAGGTGACTCACATTCAGATTTGTTCAAATGAGTTCATCAGGTCAAATATGTGAGAAGTCAGGGCCATAACTCTTTCCTTCCATAGTAATTCTTAAAACAATTTCTTCTCAAGAACCATCTGGACTATTTAGATTATGTTTGGTATGGATGGTCCTTCGGTGACTGGGGTTTAGATTTTTTCAGATTTGGGGTCATTTTAGGAAAATCAGTTCAGTTCAACTCTTAAAATCTAATGTCTGAAATTACCAAATGAATGGATCTCATAGATGGGGATTCACGTTTGTTCAAATAGGGGCGGAGATAAGAGATTTAATTATCAACCAGCCACCCTACCTGTGCTCCGGCGGAGCTATAGTCATCACTCCTCGTCCGTCCATCGTCTGTCCGTCCATCCGTCTGACAACAATTATTTGAACATCTTCTCCTCTGGAACCATAAGACCAAATGGGTTCATATTTGGTGTGGATGTTCCCTAGGTGATTCTCATTCAGATTTGTTCAAATGCGGTCACTGGGTCAAATAGTTGCGAAGCCAGGGCCATAACTCTTTCCCACCATAGTAATTCTTTTAAACATCTTCAGAACAATAAGACCGAATGGTTTTCATATTTGGTGTGGATGTTCCCTAGGTGACTCACATTCAGATTTGTTCAAATGAGTTTACTTGAAATAGTTGCGAAGCCAGGGCCATAACTCTTTCCCTCCATAGTATTCTTAAAGTGACTTCTTCTCAAATACCATCAGGCTATATGGGTTCATATTTGGTATGAAGGATCCTTGGGTGACTGGGGTTCAGATTTGTTCAAATCAGGTCACTGGGTCAAATGTGGGCGGGGCCAGGGACATAACTCCAAATTTTTTGTTTTAGATTTAACTCTTTAGATATCTACTTCTTTTAAAGTGATTATGAAAAGTTCTGACTGTTGTGATCTCCAGAGTCCCAGTCTTATCAGTCTTTGCAGTCTGGTGAGCGACCCCACAGTCATTGACTGTCTTGTTAAAATAGATAGCTTGCGCCTATGTTTTGAGAAGCCTGAGAAATCCGACATCGAATACATCAGTTTGTCTTCAAAATCGTCAGTATTTTGGCTCAGTGTTTTATTTCATATCTATATATGCGAAATTCATTCGATATTTCCTTTTGAATGGGTGTCGTTGGTTCGAGAATTGTATATCGAACAATATTGAGTGCTTTTTGTATACGTTTCGGCTGAAAAATTGTTACAACATCCAATTATTTCCATCATTGTGAAAAATATTGTTTTGTTTAATTATATGGAAAAAATGATGAAACTCAGAAAGCTCAAATCGGATTTTAGGGGACTTTTCGTGACGCGTCCGCGATGTTATGGCCAAAATAATATAAAAAAAATCAGCTTTCCCCGATTTATTTCCTTACTTTTCCACTTCCATGTCTAATGTGCCTGGACTATATTGATAAATGTAAATCCTCATTCCTCAACTAGATCAAAACAATAGACTGGAGGTCCATTTGAAAAAAGATTTTTGAGTGTGTCACGTGTTTGACCCCGATTACCTGGTCGACTTTTAAAACAGGGCAGGTCATTGGTCAATAGTATGTGCATTACCGAAATCAGCCTATCAAATCATTCTTCTCATGTTAGCTTTCGTCTGCACACTGCGGTAATTAGATAGCAAACGAAACTGCATCTATATTTAGAGTGGGAAATTCCAATGAAAATGGCGACAGTTACCGTATCGCAACGCCTATTCCAAACAAATAAAACAGATATCGTTTTACAAAAATTTCATGCCTATACTTACCGATACAGATACCTTCATAATTCATACATAAAATAGGGGTGTCTTTATACACTAGTAAATCACAAAAGATCGACTTATGCACCGGCCGGTGCATTACAGTCCGCATCGAAACTATTCGATTATGGTCTTGGATAAATCGAAACTCGAATCGAAGCAAGCGCATCGTGATGCATCAAAATCTCGATGCATAGTGGCAGCCCTAGCCAGCAGCCATCTTGGATTTTACTCTTTGTATGACTAAATCCTTTAGCACGGGCTACAGGTTGTACCTTTGGTCTGATCATCATGAAATTTGTCATCGATGTTAACAATAACATGTAGATGGGAACGAGTCTATTTGGGGTCATTCGGCCAAAAAACATGGCCGCCAGCAGCCATCTTGGATTTTACTCTGTGTGTGACTAAATTCTTTACTGCTCATTTTTACACTCCTTTTTAATCTATTCATTGCTCATCACAACAAAATTATCTTCTTTACAAAGTTGAGCTACAGTGTCATTGACACTTTCATTAGGTCATTCGGCCAAAAAACAAGGCCACCAGCAGCCATCTTGGATTTTACTCTTTGCATGACTAAATCCTTTGGCACGGGCCAAAGGTCGTACCTTTGGTCGGATCATTGTGAAATTTGTCGTGACTGTTGACATTGACATGTAGATGGGAACGAGTCATTTTGTCATATCGGCCAAAAACATGGCATTCAACCTTCCGCATTCCTAATCGCTCCATTGACTGTAACACATGAAATTATTCCCTTTCCAAGTTGAGCTACAGTGTCATTGACACTTTCATTATGAAATTTTATTTAAAATAAAATGCAAAATGTCATTATTTACTCAGATTACCTGAGGTGAAGTGACCATGATGTGCATAATGGTCACATTGAGGCGGATGTACGTATGATATACACGTGCGTGGAATTTTAGGCACAACTAAAATAAAATATGTGTCACATAAACAAACCTTGCTCAGTATTTAGACCCGTTTTATGTGGAAAAAGTCACCAACTCCCCAAGTATTGTGTCAACACATATTTAAATGTGTTCTTATTTCTTCTAAATTAGAACACAATTAAAGAGAGGATATCTCAAATTATTTTAAAGGATTACATGCCCCCTAATCCACTGAGAATGTTGCCGAAATATTTTTGTGATCGGCCGGCCGTAACTGAAGTTATGGCAATTCATGCGATTAAATATTACATTATGGATTACAGTCATTAATCATTAATCTTTTTTCATATGACGTCACATGAGGGGCTACTAGCGACACACAGTGTCAAACTTGAAAGCCTGTCGCTTTTATCTACGGATTGTTTGTACAGAAATGGCTGGTCCATCGGAACTGAAAGGTGGTAACAAGCCCACCTCACGATTCGATACGTATCACAATTTTTTACAATGAAACAGTACATATCGCGATACATTCTAGACTGAAAATGGGACCAGTTTACAACTTTTGCATTCTTTGCAAATTTTGCATATTGTTTTGGTCTTGTTGATTTTCCACACACCACCTTTCTCAAAGGCACAAAAACCGAAGTGTTTCCATACAGACGATTTAAATTTTGCCTGCAGAATAGAATGATAATTGTTGGAGTTATCTCGCCTATGACCGGTTGAGAACTTGTATTTTTATTGTGATCTGATAGTTTCGACATGTTATTGATTTTAAATTTCAAAGGCCATTGAGACATCGACCATCGATATAAAGGAAGAACAAGAATTTTGATTAGCTAACAGAACAGGAAACTACGGAATTATTTTGGTTACAGCCAATGAAAAGAGTTATCTCAGAGTGCTTGGGCATGCTTTTAGACTACAAAAATATGGATCGAAAACATACTGGAATAATTATGGCACCACCGGTAAACATCGCGGCCCTAATCCTCTATTTCTTTCAGCCATATAACGCGATGTCGCACTACGAAATTAAAATAAGGTTTTAAAATATCATGCTCAGAACGGGGCTGTTTGCGATTGTTAATTACTATAAATTAGCAGTAATAATATAGAATATAGAGATACAATTCAATTCTAATAATGATTATGCATTGGTAATTTGCTGTATGTACATAGAGAGGTTCCACTTCTAGCGTGAGTAATCGTTATGTGTATAGCTTGAACGAGTCGTTATTTGTTAGCACAAATCAATGTGACGTCACAATAGCCAGCTTGGTTTTAAAATAAATTTCTCCGTAAAAAACACCGTAAAATAAACAAAAACAATGGAATAATGTCAAGACATTAGAGTCACGAAGATAAAAAGAACATGGAAAAGTACATCTTTGGAAATTTGAAAGTATTTTGTGTCAAGATCTCGGAATATTATGTTTTCTGGTGTTGAACATTACAATCAGCGACTGAAACAATGGTGGACTCATAGCAACGGCTAAATTATGCGAGGACCAATTTCCTATTAGTTTGTGAAAGATGTCGTCAGAGACAAGAAAACATTTGCAGAATACAGGACAAGAAAACTGTTATTCCTGTAACGGAAAATTCAAGATAAAGAAACACAGGATTGTTTGTGACTTTTTAAAGCAGCACTACCATTTCAGATGTCAAGGGATAGATGCGGAGGACTCAACAGACATACTAAATACATCAAGTAGTATTTTGTGGTCATGCAAGAAATGTAGAAATAACAAAAGCGACAGCCAGAATAAATGCCACAGTGACCAGGAAACAAACGATGACACTAAACGGAAAAACCGGGAAACAAAAGAAAAATTGGTACCAAATATGGAACTTACCAGGTAAGCAGGAAGGACAATCAAAAACGCGGGAACAATTAAGCTCCGAGGATATGGGTATTTGGATGTTACACATCGAAAAGTTGCTGGAAAAAGTAATAGCAAATATGGACAAATTTGATGTGTGTATCAGCGCATTGATAACTTCGAAAAGATGTATTGTGCAAAAATGGAAAAACCCACTTCAGAAATGGAAAAGAGATTTCAGAAAAACAAACTACTGAACGGGGAGAAACATACATTCAATTAGAGGCATAAAAAAGAAAATCGGAAAACAAATCAAAGAATTCGAAGAGAAAAACAAACGACTATTTTAACAGCAGCAAACAGAAATACAAGAAAAACAGACTATGCTAGAAACTATTATAGAAGAAAAACTTAAAACACCCATAAACGCATATAAAGAACCAACTGGCATTTGAGAATCAAAGAATCACAACATCGTGATAGCAAATATACCTTAATTGCCACAAACAGAAGAATATTCAAGAGAACAGGACTGGCACATTATAAGCAATGAATTACAAGAAAGGTCAAAATTTAATGACAGCGAAGTCTTCAAACTGTCTTGTCCTTTTACAGACTTGGCAACAGGTCTTCGAAAAAAAAAGTCGACCGGTCAAGATAGTCCTGAAAAATAAACAAACTCGATACAAAATGAATTGCAATGCTATCAGATACAATAAAAAGGACAGTAAAACAACAGGCAGTGAAAAAATATACTTTAATTTAGATCTCACGAAAACACAAATGGAACAGCTCTATGAACTCCGCATAGAACGTTTACCCTTCTAGGAATTTCCGCTTGGAAGGTAATCGGATAGTGGAACATTATACATTGAAATAGTGCACTCCAGTGTAAGCAGTATTACTGAATTTATTGTGATGTCGAAATTGTAAATGATTATATTATTAACGGGGACTAAGATTCAAACAGACTCTTTCTCAAATAAAGATGATATTGATATTATCTTCAGATATCATTCCGCAGTCAAGAATATTGGCATACATATATGTCATTGGATTTTTGGTGAGTCTAATTTCTCAATGTCAACTTTTATTTGACTTCAAAAAGACACGTATTATCAAGTTTTACTACCGGTAAGTGCAGAACTTGGAAGTTAATCCTTGTGCAACCATATCGATGATGGCATCACCAATGTAAATGATAGACTAATTCCCCAGAATGTAGACTAGCGAGAAGACAGGTTGCATGAAGGATTTGGACATCCCCAGTTGGTTTTCATATATCCGAAGGATTCTCTCAAAATACTCTCTTCCATCTGCATATGACTTACTGGAGAGCCCACCCAACAAACTACACTGGAAATCCGAACTGGAGAAGGCATTCAATAATTACTATAAGCAGATATTGATGCAGGAGAAGGAAAATATGTCATCTCTGAAGTACCTGCACATAAAGAAAATCCGACAACAAATCCACACCAGATGTGTCTTCCGTCCCATCATCTGTCAAGGTCCAAGTGGCGAAAGCTATTTTTAAGGCGAAGCTGCTGACGGGAACATACACTCTCCAAACAAATTTATCCAATTCAATGTCGAACCGACTTGTCTATTATGTGGTCTCCTTCCTGAAATATGGCATTTTCTGGTTGAATGTGAAGCACTCGACAGAAGCATACAGATAGTTTTAGGGAGTTGCTAGAATAATGTTGTTGACAGCAGGTTTCAGATATGATTACAAACAGTCAGGAATTGTTGATTCAGTGTTTGCTGGATTGCTCCCACCCAATTATTAGCTCAGAATTCAAAGAGATCGTTGGATTGGCCTTCCAAATAGAGAGAAAGCAGAGCACTGGTGTTTGAGCTGCATTATGCGTGGGCAGCTATTAAACTAGAAAGATGTTAATATACTGTATACATGTAAATCAATATATTTTGTTCTCCAATCATGAGTCATAATGCTGTGATTTATAAACAATTTAAATATATGTGGGTACCTTTGATGTTCCGAACGACTGACATACTAATTTACTAGAGTTTGCACCTTCCATTAATTCTCTAGACTCTAACTAACTCCACTGATTCAATGAATGGAATGTTTATCTAGGATGAAAGAAGTTCAATGAACATGGATGATCCAGGCATAGCAGCTCTACCTGCATCCAGCAGGGTGCTCTGACTCAACGGAAGAATTTACTGCACACAACACAACAATGGTTGCAGTGATACCTCTCGAAGTGTATTTGCCCAGCAATCGGGTTAATATTCATGCTGCTATCGGCGCTTGGCGAGACATTGTTGTTGGTAGCCGGTGGAGGGTCATCGTCGTCTGACTCTTCTAATGATGAGGTACCGCAATCTCCACTAAAATTGCTATTGTCTCCCATCACTTGCTGTTTCGAAATTTTGCAGCCATGTTTTTCGACAATACTTAGAATTATACCACTGACACCAGGCCCCAATATAAACCCCAAATAACACAGCAGGCGAAGCCGATGGTTCCAAGTTTATTGTTATTAGATATGCAAATAACAAGTTGACATAACAGGACGGTCTCGATTATAAAATAGTAGGGACACATGGGCAAACTCATTAGTACAGTCTGGGCCCAGTGTGACGCTCTGGAGCGCTTATGGGGAAATCTGGTATTAACATGCTCTTTGGCGCTTCTAGGGATATCATCATCATCAACAAGATCACGGAACATGTCTAGTGACTTCTAGTTCCGGTAACATGCAGTGAATAAGTTTTACATTTAGAGTTAATAATATGCTAGACATCGAGAGATGCTTCTGGTGAAATATTGCAAAGCATCCAGGGGTGCCTATGGGGATTAAATAGTTAAGCAAGGAAATCTAGACTTGTTTATATATATATAATACTAGCAAGTTAGCCCGCCACTGGCGTGGTTCGTCTCATGGCTTTGTTCGAAAAAGCAATTGCAACAGCTTCCGAGACATGTATATCGTCGAAATCCGCCAGTTTTACCCGATTTGTCCTTGAATTGATCATTTTCAAGGTCAAGGTCAGGTCGGGGTCACAATTTAACCCTATGACACTTCCCGCACAAAATTATCCCTAGCAAGTTTGAGCTCAATCGGTTCGAGTCTATAAAGGACACACACATATATATCATTTGTGGGTACCCGTTTCAAGGTGAAGATCACCTCTGGCGGTAAAAACTGACCTGATGAAAATCTCCCCTGTTCCTAGGAAGCCCTAAGTACGTAAGAATCACACAACACGCTCATGTCTGGATACAGTCACGCTCACACCTGGACCCAGACGTAAGAATCACACTGCACGCATACGCTCTTTATCAATGACACTGCGGATACGAACGCTCTTTAACTATCAACGCGATTAACCCCACAGTCCCCGTTTTTTGTGACTGGAAGTGGAGAAGGGGTGCTCGGAGCTTCTTAGAAACGGCGCGACGACGCGTCCCGTGAGTTTTTACCCTTAGATGGGAAGTTTGGTCTCGATCGGTGCAGCTGTTTTCGATTCTATAAAGTATATATATACACACATACACACATACATATATATTTATATACGTAGTTCTCAAAATATATAGTAGATATAAATTATCATAATTTTAACTTTTGTTCACTGTTTGTTTAATTTATTTATATGATGTGCTCTGTTTGTTTACTTCAGTTGTCTGTATTTTATCATGTTCCACATTTAGTTTTTTTTCTTCAAAATAAAATATAAAAAATAAACCATCATCTTCATAACTCATAATTCCCAAAATAATCCAACAGAACAACAGTCAAGGTTTTATTAATCACTTAAAAACACAACTCTATGATGATAAAGCATACCCACATATGGGATTACCACGAAAATCAATTAACTCATACTGGGTAAAACTCACATACAGGATTAATCCACATAGGGGCCCCATATACGCAAATTAAGCTACATACTGCAAAAAGTATATCCCGCTATCAGGCCATGGTTGGTGATTATCGCAATACGATAGGGGAACACTGCATAGTGCAACTATCACAAGTATAACATACTCTGGTAACAACTCGTCGCCAATTTCATGCATAAGAAATTTTACTTCAACTTGTTTTATTTTATTTTCATGAAAAGGAATAATAAATGGGGTGATAAATATATACAGAACGTCAAATAAATTCAAATTAGCCATTTTCATGTGAAACTTAGACCAGGCAAGTGAGGTACAAAAATTGGTGATATCTGATTACGAACGTTGGTGTGTTCCCCTATCATATTGCGATAATTGCCAACCGACATTTCCTCGCCGGACATTTCCCAACCTTTACGAGCGGACATTTCTCCACCGAGACAAATCTCCATCCGGACATTTATCAAATTGGACTATAGATACTGAAATTATATTCAGGGAGTATTAAAGTAGCATGACTTGAAAACAGGTGACTGACATCATTATTTACTGCAAAAGTCACTTTTATAGAAATGAACACAGAATAGTAAAATATTTCATTTTACCATACTTAGCCCATAATTAAAGATTTAATGGTGTTATTCATCAATGCATGATGTATATATTGTATTACTTTTCAGATGGAGCATCAACTTCCAAGATTGTCAGGAGCTCTCAGAGCTTTTGGAGAACTAGCACCAAAAGATACTCAGTACAATATCAGTCACCGTGATCTATATAACAAAAGTCTGTGTCATCTCCAAAAGAAACAAAAAAATTTGTTAGTGCTGTCAAAAATTATAGATACTTTGAGGAGGTACTCAGTTATTGATGAGAAAGAAATTGTGCATTTGCTGAAAGAGCTGAAACAATGTGCAAAAAGTTTAGGTATGATATTTTCTTTGCTCATTATTTACATTGGAGGCCCATTTATTAATTTTTGCTCAACATGACGATGTCAAGTTTGAGTTATCGATGTCAAGTTTGCGTCCACCTTGCAAGTGTCCATAATCAACAACAATTTCCTTGGTACATCCTTCAGGGCACATCCCTCATCAGATTGTCACCAAACTTTATATGGATCCTCAGGCACATCCCTCCTCTGATCGTCATCAGACTTCATATGCATATTCGCAGTGGCCTCTAGATGGGAGCATTTGAATTTTCTGACATTCATTAAGAATCATCGCCAACAGCAGACATCTTGGATCTCACTTTTTAATCCATTGGCACACCCTGCAGCCCATATTTATAAGAGACCTGTTTGGAAAATTTGCAGGCATGTTTAGGATCACTACTGTGAGCTATTGAATTTGAACGATTTTCAATGAAAAACATGGCCGCTGGCAGCCATCTTGGATTAAATCTTGACTTCCAATTTGCCACTTTATTTTTTATTCAGATGTTAACTTGAATATTACTTGACATAATATGATGACTTGGTATGTGGCCTTCATATGAGAAAGTCCCGATCAAGTTAAAATTTGGATCCGATTCAACCTTTTCTGGAAGAGCTATGCGCCTTTTCAAATTTGAATTTGCTGATTATTTTGTTGTCCGGAACATTTCTGATGGAGTTAATCAGCCTTTTATACTTAGAATTTGCCGATTATTTTTCTGATATTTAATCAGATTTGGTAACAACTTAGTCAGTTGGAAGTAAAATTTGATTCAATGATTGTTCCCAGAATATTCAACAGAACATTGAGCTATTATTTATCAATTGGTATTCAACAGAATTTCATGATATTTGGTATGTGGTTCACATTTGAGAAAATACATGTCAAGTTTGAAAACTATCATGGCCCAATGAGTTTTGACAGAGTTGTCGCCCTTTTTCGACTTGGAAATGATGTAATTTGTGGGTTGTTCGAATGATAACTCGAACAGTGTATTACCATTGCTATACTAAATACTCATTGACGAGTAGTTATGCCTTTAGGATATGTTCAGATAATAAGTTCAACAAATGACAGGATTACTTCTGCACTTTCTTGAACTTATTATCTGAACATTTCCCACTAATAAATAGGATTCCTTTTGCACTTTCCAGTGTCTGTCGTATGCTCATATTTCCTGAACATCCCTCCAGATGAATAATAGACCCTTCCAATTTTTATGTGTACCCATACCATAGTATAGTCTGTCCATAGACACTTTACGAGTAATACGATAACTCAAACATTTTCTATCCGATCGGAACCAAATTTTGTATATGGGTTTCTCAGCCCAAAATACGGAACGAGTTCGAATTTGGGTTTGATCCGAGTTTTTGTTACAGAGTTATGGTCCTTTTTCGACTTAGAATTCACGCATTCTGCCATAACTCAAACATTTTTTATCTGATTGGAACCAAATTTGGTATGTGAATTTCACAGCCCAAAATACAGATCGAGTTCGAATATGGGTTTGATCCGATTTATTTAAAGGAGTTATGACCCTTTTTCGAGAAAAAAAATTAATAAAAAAAAAAGAAGATTTTTTTTTAGATTTATTTTTAACTTTTATAATAATAATAACAAAAAAAAATGTCATTGACTCTTTCATTTGTTTTCATTTAGATATTGATGATTATGATACAAGTTGATAAAAAGGTTCCCAATGTGTCCCTTGAAATATTTAGTAATTAACCCATAAATTAATAGTGTTAAGGTGCCATTACACGACCAAGCCATTTTTGCATACAGCACGGATCCCCCATTAATGTCAAGTAGTAGTTAAATAACAGAATTCCTCCTGATATCTAATAAAAAACACATGTGTAATTCACAATGTTGGAGTGTACTATATAGACTGCCGCTGGTTACTCTACAGATGGTCTGAGGTCAGTATAAATGTTATTGTATTAATAGAGATGCCAGCATCAATATAAACAATGTTTGTGATTTGTTGACAGCTCTGCTATATAATTGATATTAAATGGGTCAGCAGTGAGGTGTCTTTATCTCGTTGGGTGTTGTTGGTTGAATTTGAGATATTATCATTGTAAACTTAAATTGGACTCTCTTAACCCAAGTATTCCAGGTCACCTTTTTCACATTTAACCCAAGGCTGTGGTGGTGCAGCATTACAGATCCTATACCAGTGCATTCTCTTATATAAATGCGAGTGACCCATAAATTCCAATAATTTGTTTTATGTACATTTGTCTATAATAGTACATAACAGTATACTCTATAATTCAACATCAAAACTCTCATTTATGATTCCGATCATAGTAATTTACTATCACCAAGGGATGGGTTAACATCTGCCGATCGTGATTGGCCTCTTGTTATTTTTATGACTTGGTGGGGAAATCCATTTAGCATAAAAAGGGTTAACATTTTTTTCTAATGGTCCAATGATTTTTAGCTCAACACAAGTGTGTTGTTGCTTTTCTCGTCACCTCGGAAAACATGGTGTTCAGAAATATTCTGTCGGCAGTTTGCAAAGCGAAATTAAGGTGTTTCACGACAAATTTTGGACCAGTTTTTTTGGTTTTGTGATGAGTTCTATGCACATAATCATATTATGCTGTGAGTGTGATATTTTTTCTTCATAATTTGGCTATTAAATGCTTTAGAATTAAGAAATCTCAGTAGATTTTGTTTATATAGATTGCCTATGTTCTGTGCATAACCATACTGGGGTCATATTTCTATTTCAAATGACAGTAAGCAACAACAACTTGAAATATTTAATTTGATTATTCACACAAACAAATGACCTCGCCATTCTTTAGAAATTATAACAAAAGATTTGACAAGTGCGTGTGCTATTGAGAAACACCACATCTGTCAATCATTTATAATTCGCACAATTCATTCTGCAACTTGATTGGCCGGTGGCGTTCTTGGCTACATATTATCTCTTTTGTTGGGGCCGCTATGGTATATCGTAATGCCATCATATTTTTGGATTAAAACTATCTTATATGAATTTTCCGGAAGTTGGCGTTTGTTCAGAAAAATACTATGAAGTACATGTATACCCGGTAATTGCCGATACTTTCAAAAGATGTGACATTGTTGTGTTCTGTCTATTTATGTCAATCGAGATTCATTCATTTCAAATTAGACATCACCTATATAATTGAATATAAATCACTTTCACAAATTTTCACGGGTTTGGGAATATTGTAGATAGGTGTTTTGGTGAATGATTATTATTCATTTTCCATGCATTGGAAGTTGCTGTTTTGACAAATAGCTTTTTGAAAAAGCATAATTTGTGCCTACGTGGATCTTGTATAAATTTTTAAGTTTTTGAGATGTGCGCTCACTTCGAATGATGTTTCTTTTATATTGCATTGAAATTATGAATGGCGTTGTGTTAGTCTATTGTGTAGTATATCTTTTAATTTTGTTTTATTTATTTTCACCTCTGAATAATTTCCTGTTATTTTCTCCACTCCCTGTCTTCATTCAGGCATGGTGTAGTTACCTTTGAAAATGATGTTGGAAAATATAAAAGATGACACGATAAATGAGTACTGTACTATACTGCCATAAAATGAAGGTGTTGCATAACCCTTCCTGATTTACAAAATTTGCCGTGTCAATTATCGCCATCATAATGTGACACAGTGTGTGATATTACGGCAGGGTTTCCATTGGTAGGGCTCAGCATCCGTATGACCGCCTCAAAGCAGGCTCGCTGATCTGTTTGAGTCACACATGTACCTAAAGTCAATCGCAATCTATCTTAAAAAGTCCGGCTGCAACAAGAGTGCAGTGGCATATAAACAGAAGGCTGCTGAAACATCGCATCAATTGAGCACATTATAACCATCTGAAAAAGAAAAGCGCCTAAAAAAAGGTAATGATCGGTGTGCCCTCAAAGAGTGACGTACGTTCCACATATGAAAGTGTCACGGTAACATAAAGAATGCCGGACTGTTGAGTATCTCACGAAATAACAAAATTATACAAAGTGGAATATATGGAACAATCACTATTTATTGCAGGAATAAATAATGATAACACAATTCATTTGAGCCATAACATGCATAGAGGATAAACGCAAAATGTATCCCCAACTGGGAGATAAAGTCAAAGAACAGTTAATAGTTTCGTTATCCTTCCTGGAGCCCTCGGCACAGACTCGTAAACAACGACGCACATGTTCGTATTTTCTCCCCAAAACAGATACGACCAACACTCAATTATATTTCATAACATTTGGGTTAAATCTCGGCCATAGCAGTGCATGGTCCTCACTATATAGTCCGGGAGCTAATAGGGGTACCCTTGCACCCCCCATGGGACTTAAGTTCACCCCACTTATTTTGTTCCTTATTATGTCCTTCAACTTTTAACCAATGTTAACAAGAAAAAAAAAGTGGCCGTGTAGACTCCAGACAAGATGGGGTCCATCATGGCCGCCGTTTTTTAGACCAGACCCCAAGTCAGTTTTATGCAAATTATAGCGGGAATATCTAGTAAAATGTATACAAATGTATATATTTTCGTGAAGCTAAGACATACTGACACCTTTTTTGGGCAAAATTGAAACTCACCATCCATGATGGCCACCAAAATGGCCGCCGGAAGTTGAAAATATGACGTTTTTTCACAAATATCTTCTAGATCAGTTCATGCTGTTTGGAACTGGTTGAGTAATGTTACTTTATTTTGTGTTTTTTATATTAACTGATCATTGTAGCAATTAAATATGCAATTATTGGGGTCCTAGCCCCTTATGATCCCTCAAAAATTCGATTCTAGGGAACACAGTATAAAATTTCACAAAAAATCACTATTGGGATTCTAGTCATATTTCAACAAGAAATGAACAGAGCTTTGTAATGTAAGTGAGGCATATCATTAATTTATGAATATTCCAACTCACTGGATCCAAATTCTTACTTTGGCTCAAAATGGCCGCCAAAATATGGAAAATGGTAAACATTGCCCCTGCGTGTCCTGCAATTGCTTACAAGTTGTGGTTGATGTATAAAATTGGCTATTCTGCTCATTGAATACTAACATGTCTGATGCACCAGGGTTAATTGTTACTATTGTCACCACTGACATCACCAAAAATATTGGCCTTTTTTCTCAAAAACTTTACATAAATATCGGCAAAAATTCACTTTTCAGGTTTGGACCATTTTTATGTGTACCCATAATGCGGACGTCTGGATCAACCATCCGTCGTTCGTCCATCTGTCTGTTGCACCGTCCGTCCTTCCGTCTGTCCGTAGACACTTTCTATCCGATTCGATTACTTGAGTAATTTTTATCGGATCGTGTTCAAATTTGATGTAAATGTTTATGATGACACACTCCTCACCTGTATTGTTTTTGGTATCGATCGGTTTATCAGTTAAGAAATTATTAACACTTTGCATCCACACATAGGCAAGAGCCTTCCAATGCTGTAACCTAATTATTTTTTGTCTGATTGTGTTCATATTTGATATGTATGTTTATAATGACACACCTCTCACCTGTATAGTTTTTGGTATCGATTGGATGATCAGTTTAGAAAATAATTAAAGCTGCACACAAATGCTATCTGATGCATCTAAGTCTAACAATTTTCTTATGATCTGCCTCATATTTATTACCTAGGTCTTTCTTAGCATGTTCTTCATCTGTATGGATTTTGGTATTGTTTATTTAATCCATTTCACTCTTGTTTTTAAATAGAATTCATCCAAGCCAGGATGATTCAAACATTTTTCATCTGATCGACACCAAATTTGGTATATGAATTTCTGACCCCTAAATACAGATCAAGGTCGAATATGGGTTTGATCCGATATATTTTAACAGAGTTATGGCCCTTTATAATTCATACCTGTTTGCCATGCACTGTGAAAGTGTTAAGAGAAAATTACCCCACTGAGGCTGACTGAGGACTGTATTTTTGAATGAGACAATTTATAGCTATGGACAACTGATACCTACTAACCACTGGTGGCTTTCAGACCTGTTTATCATCTGTCAAACTGTGATTGGTGACTCTTTATTCCAGTTCTGTTTTCTGTGCAATATTATGTTAATCCCCCTGTTGAAACAGGTTCATGGCATATGGTCTTCTGATGTTTTTTATTTGATCATTCTCCTATTCTATGTCCATGTTGAAGGTGATCCACTTTTCACTTGCATGGATTTGGAATTAAAATTAACCCATTCCATAGACACATATTATCCGATAGACATATATTAAATTATCGCTTTCACTTTGAGCCAGGTTCAGTCAGTGTTTCAATAAATGGGCAATTGAATATTCATCATTAGAGGAAATGTCTTATTTTGAAATTCCCTTAATTGCATTTGGGCTGCAGGATAATATGAACACTGCTGGGATTCTTGAGACTGACTTATTGTATGGGTTTCTAATGACTAAATCCAATGACATGCTTTTTGTGGACTACTTTGTGTTTATCAGTTCATTAATTTGGGTAAGATTTCCAATGATCAGCTTAGAAAAAAATTGACCTTTATATCCAATCATTAGCAATCATATTTTATATCCAGGTTTATACATCCCTCACTTGTATAGTTGTTCAGGTATTGATTGTTTTTTAGTGGTGAAATATTAATAGGTTGCTATGAATTTTTAATATGCAGCTGACACAAAACATAATAAACAAAAAAATAGCAATGTTAATAAAAAGAACACAATATGTTATGTCTCATGTTCCAATGTAATGAACAGATAAATTGAGCTGCTATGCTATGCTGTTTATCTTCTTAATTTCTCTACTATTTTATAATTAACGGCTATGGTGCTTCTCTCCGACTATGCATTGAGCTTAATTAGCTTTATCACTCTATAAGGCATATCTGTATTGGAGTCACTAATAGGTTGAAATCAAAGCCACATTTGCATTAACATTGTGTTTATGTGGGCAAGGTTCCCAATAAGTGTGATTCCACTTGTGAACTTAATAGTATAAAGGTGTGAATTGTTGAAAGTTTTGCACTCATAAAAAGGATGGTGTAAGAATTTATGAAAATAGCTCATCGCTGTCACCAAGGTATGGGTTAAACATCTGCCGACCGTGATCGGCCTCTCGTTGCTACGGTGTTTATAGACCAAATTGCTCAAGATGGCTTCCAAAATGGCAACCAAATTTGTAAAAAGTAATTTTTTTACATATATCCCGAACATTATTCTCTGCGTTATCCGAAAAGGTAGCAAATTGCAACTCACTTGGTTATATATGTGTTAGTTAATTAACTGACAACTACATGTTCTATTCTGTTTGTCCCAGTTTCGTATGGGCATTACAAATTCATTTTAAAGTATGGAATTTTGCGGAGAACCTCTTTTGTGATTCTGGCCTTATTATTGAAAGGAAATGGGCAGAACTTTGAGACGGAACTGAGATGAACCATCATCTCTGGCTATTCTGGTCCATTATGATAAAACAAAATATCAACTGGATACAGGGTGGATGCCAAGATGGTAGCCATGGAGTTACTCTATGATCATAGGTGATGTGAATAGGTATACAGGCAGTTATTATATGTCATGAATGATGTGAATAGGTATACAAGGAGTGACTATATGGTTATGAGTGGGTTGTCCATTGTAAGGTGTATAGTTATACAGGGAGGGGTCATGGTCAGGTGTGAGGTGAGTCAGTATGTATGGAATGACTCTATGGTGTATGGTTGTGTGTATCCAGTGCGGGTGTACCCGATGTGGCTGTATGTGCATTGTTGTGGTGTATGGATATAGCTACATGGTCACATATGTGTTGATTATGTATATATGAAATGACTGTAAGGTCATGGGTGGGATGTACATGTGTTGTCTGTATGATCATGAATGGGGTGTGTGGATAAATAGGGAGACTGAAGTGTATATGCATACCTGGAGTAAGCTGGGTGGACATTATCGAGCGTGTTGGTATATAGGGAGTGTCCTTGTGGTAACGGGTGGGATGTATATTTATATATCTCGTGGATGTATTATCATTGGTGGGTGTATAGGGATTAGCTGTATGATCATGGATGGCATGTATGATTATACAGTGGGTTGCTGAATTGTCATATGTGATGTGTATATGCAAGTATGGAAGGTATGAGTGGTCCTGTGTACGTGTTTATGTATATCTGGAAGGGCTGAATGGCCGTTGGTGAGGTGTATATGTATACCTGGAGTGACTCTATGGTCTAGGGTGGCTGCATATGTATATATTGAGTGGTTATATGACTATGTGTGTCGAACATGTATACAGATAGTGACTGTATGGTCAATGGTGAGATGAGTAGGTATACAAGGAGTGACTGTATGATCATAAATGTAATGCATATGTGGGATTGACTAAATGCTCAGGCCTAAAAAAATAATACCTTTGTTTCCGCTAACGAGCTAAAAAAAATTAGGGTAGGTAGGTAGGCTTAACTTTTTTTTTGTTAACTTTTTTTTTTCAGTATCTTTAAAAATAACTGTATAATACTTGTCAATAACCCAAACTATGCACTTCTTAGCCCCAATCAGGTTAACCCAGATGACAGAGGACCTAGCAACTCCAATTCAATCTTACATATGCTTTAATATTTACATATATACTAGTCTATATACTAAGATAGTCTTTGATAATCCTAATATTTCCTATATGGTCTGGCGACAACTGGAGTCAGTCCAGCACCACTGCACTGTTCACATATTGGAGTGACCGTCTTGTACCGATCTCTTAAGGATGGCTTCACAACACCACCTTCTCCGCATTCAGTGAAGGATCTAGGTATTTTTTGGGGACACCTGTTTTTGGGCATTGATATGCCGAAGGCATAACCTGAAGGCCTGATCGGAGGAATGTTTGGGAAGGGTGACCCCCTGATGATGGTGTGGGTTCTTCCCCTGAAATTTTTGGAAATCCATTGCATTTAGAGCTAATCTAAGGCTCTTTGAGCCAGTATTTTGAATTTTACAGAGAGGTCAATTTTATCAAGTTTCTCAAGCATAACTTTGGAACTTTTTATATATGTATGGATTGGAAATGCTTATAAGTTATTGTCAGATATCTTTTGGTTCTATGGATTATGATTATCGGAAGCCTTATCCTGCTTGAAATTAGACTTGCCATCATCACTCTAATTCATAAATAGGCTATTTTATAAAATTCAAGTGAGACACATACCGTACATAATATATTACATGTATATGTAATACAGAAATCCTACATGTACATGTAGTACAGAAACAATGTACACGTATTAAGGTAGTAATGACTATATATGGTACTAATCTCTATGTTAATTTTTCATTTGGTATTATGAGATCCCACTTGATAACCAGGTTGATTTGATCAAATTGTTAATGTTCCTGTGCTGTAATTGATTGAAATACTGAAGTCTGAACGCTGAATGATAACATACCATACCTGAACTCAAATTATTTGAAGTTTTCACAGATGAAAGCTAGATAAAGCCAAACATACTTTACAGTATGATTCCAACTGTTAAACTTAAATCTTTTTGTAAACTTAAATTTCTTATGTCAATATATATAAATAATTAAATGTTTTGCATCTTGTTATGATATGAATTGGGACCTAAATTAAAAAGAAAAAAAATCAAATTTTTTGTTTTTTTTGTTTTTTGTTTTGGTCTAATTTTTGTTTGTTTTGCAATGGCAATAAAAAGTTTAGGGTCGGCTGTTTAAAATAGGGTCGGTCGGGTTAGCGGAAACAAACGTATTTTTTGTTTAGGCCTCATGTGTCAGGTATATGAGTATACCTGGTGTTCCTGTTTCGTGACACGTGGTGGTATGGACATGTGTAGGTTATACGGGTATACACACGTGTGGCTGTATTGTCATGGGCGTGGGGTATGTGTATATACCGAGTGGCTATATGGCCATGGATGAGGTGCATATGCATACATGGAGTGACTATACTGACATGGCTGGGGTGTATTAGTATATCTTGACTGGCTATTCGACTATGGTGTGACAAATAGGGATACAGGGAGTGACATGGCCAATGGTGAGGTGAATATGTATACAAGGATTGACCACGACCATATATGGATGTTTTGAATAGGTACACACAGGGTGACTACATAACCACAGTTCAGGCGAAAGAGTATACCAGGTGCCATGGGTGAGGGTATGTGTATGAAGCGAGTGGCTATATGACCATTGGTGAGGTGCATATGTATACCTGGAGTGACTATGGTCATTGTTGTGATATTGATGTATATGGTATATTGAATGTCTATTTGACCATGTGTTTGGAGAATAGGTATACAGGGGATGACCGTATGACCAATGGTGAGGTGAATGGGCATACAATGAGTGACTATATGGTTATGGGTCATGTTTAGGAGTATACCCGGTGTGCCTGCATTGTGGCTCATAGCTGTATGGTCATCTGTGGTACGTACGGGTATAACCAAGTATGGCTGTATGGTTATGTGTCGGATGTACATGTATACAGTATGTGACTATATTGTCATTAATGTTGTGCTTATGAATATATGGAGTGACTGTGTGATAATGGGTGGCTATCGCTTCCCGCGTTTAACATTTCCCCCATTGTACATAAACACCATCAAGATGGAGAACTCTCTGACATGACCTCTCTATTGATTTACATATCCTTGAGTTATTGTGGAAAGCGCTAGCCACCCAAGGTATACATGTACAACCCACCCATTACCTCAGTCAGTCCATATGTACATAAACACCACAAAAATGACAATATAGTTACCCACTTTATACACGTACATCTGGCCATACTTGGTTATACCTGTACATGCCACAAATGACGATACAGCCATGAGTCACCATGCATGAACACCAGGTATACCCCTACACCTGACACATGACCATATGGTCACTCTATATATACATACTCACCACATTCACGATCATACAGTCACTCATGGTATACCTATTCACCTCACCATGGACCATACAGCCACTACATGTATACCTATTCGCCATGTCAATCCAGTTATACATATACACCTAACCAATGGTGAGCCCTTCCAGATATACCAATACCCGCACACACGACCACTCATAAGTTCATACTTGCATATACACATCACACATGACAATTCAGCAACACACTGTATTCTCATACCCGCCATCCATGATCATACAGCTACTCCCTATACACCACCAATGATAATACATCCGCAACATATATATATATACACCCGTTACCAAAAGGGCACCCCCTATATACCCAAGCGCTCGCCAATGGCCATCCAGCTTACTCCAGGTGTGCATATACATTTCAATCATGACCATACATTCATCCCATGTACACCTATATACATTACCCATAACCATAACATCACTCCCTATATATCTACACACTCCACCCATGATCATACAGACAACACATATATACATATACACCCACCTGTCACAATACAGCCACACACAGTACACATATACATCCCATCCACAACCTTACAGTCACTCCATATATACATAAACAACACACGGATGACCATGTAGCTACTCTCGTTATATCCATACACTACAATCAATGCCCATACGGTCACATCAGCCACACACAACCATACACCGTACAGTCATTAGATGTATACCGATTCACCTCACACATGACCATACAGCCAATCCTTATATTTCTATACATCTCAACATGGACACCCCACTCATAACCATATAGTCACTCCTTGTATACCTATTCACCTCACCTATGATCACACAGTAACTCCCTGGCTGCCCATTTCCTTTCAACAATATGGCCAGAATCACAAAAGAGGTTCTCCGCAAAATTCCATACTGCAACTTTAAAACGAATTTGTCATGCCTCATACAGAACTGGGACAAACAGAGTAGAACGTAGTTGTCAGTTAATTAACTAACACGTAAAATAACCGAGTGAGTCACAATTTGCTACCTTTTCGGATAACGCAGAGGATAACGGTCGGGATATATGTAAAAAAATAACTTTTTACAAATTTGGTTCCCATTTTGGAAGTCATCCTGAGCAATTTGGTCTATAAACACCGTAGTGTGACACATTTAAGATAGACCAAAACAATAAACACCTTTGATACCAAAGATAGTAGCATTTTACTGGAATAAAATGGTCCAAACCTGAAAAGTTAATTTTTGCTGATATTTATGTCGTTTGTGAGAGAAAATCAAATATTTCTGGTGATGCCAGTGGTGACAATAGTAACAATGATCCATGGTGCATCAGACATGTTTGTTGTAATGTATAGATTGCAGAATAGCCAATTTTATACATCAACCACAACTTGTAAGCGATTGCAGGACACGCCGGGGCAATATTTACCATTTTCCATATTTTGGTGGCCATTTTGGTGGCCATTTTGAGCCAAAGTAAGAATTTTGGTTCCAGTGAGTTGGAATATTCATAGGTAATGATATGCCTAACTTACATTACAAAGCTCTGTTCATTTCTTGTTGAAATATGATGAGAATCCCAATTGTTATTTTTATACCGCGTTCTGTTAAAATCGAATTTTTGAGGTTTCAGATGTGGCTAGGACCCTAACAACTGCATATTTAATTGCTCCAATGATCAGTTAATATACAAAACACAAAATAAAGTCATATTATTCAACCAGTTCCAAACAGCACGAACTGATCTAGAAGATATTTGTGTAAAAACGTCATATTTTCAACTTCCGGCAGCCATTTTGGTGACCATCTTGGATGGTGGGTTTCAATTTTTTCCCCAAAAAAGTGTCATTATGTCTTAGCTTCACGAAAATATATACATTTGTATACATTTTACTAGATATTCCCGCTATAATTTGCATAAAACTGACTAAGGGTCTGGTCTGAAAAATGGCGGCCATAATTATTTTAACATTGGTTAAAAGTTGACGGACATAACAAGCAACAAAATGTGGTGGGTGAAGTTAAGTCCCAGGTGGGGTGCAACGGTACCCCTATTAGCTCCCGGACTGACTGATTGCGACTTACATTCTGTTGGCTTTCCTTTGGGTGTTCTGGTTGGTGCAAAAATTAAATCATTCTAACGTATCACCAATCTTACTGAAGATTGTGTTAAAAAATTACTATCGACAGAAAACTGTTGGTATAATAATAATATTAAAATCTAATATTTGATATGATTGCAGATGACTATCTTTTTCTCAATCACTATTTCTACTGGGATATCCAATAACTTTGGCCTCATGGTCACCAGTCTGTTTCTACAGACATTTCAACAAGCTACGAATTCCGTACAACATAGTTTGAATGATTTTGCCGCTATAAATAGTTTCTACAGACAATCCCTAAGGTGGTTCGGAGCCCCACGTTGTACTTATTATTGCTCGATTGTCATATTCCAATGCAGATCCTGGCAAAAAACAAATGCAGATTAGATCCTGGCCAAAACAAAAAGCATGTGCTTCCGATTTCTTGGGCCAAAAATTCCACGTATATTTTTAAAATGTAGGTCGTCATTTTTTTAAAAGAGATTTTTATGTGTACCCATACCATAGAATTGTACACACAGTTTTGACGTCCGGATTGACTACTCGTCATCCATCTGTCTGTCTGTCTGTCTGTCCATAGACACTTTATGCATGGTGCGATAACTCAAATTTTTTTTTATCCGATCTTAACAAAATATTTTATATGACTATCTCAGTCCAAAATACAGCTTTAGTTCAAATATGGGTTTGATCCAATTTTCTTTCACCGTGTTATGGCCCTTTTTCAAAAACAATTCACTCTTGGAAAATTTATTATTTTTTTATTTAATTCCTTGCTCAATTTAAAAAAATCAAAATAAAACCTGTGGTTAGCTTCTCGGATGTCTTAGTATAGCGTTATTTGGTATGAATTCTCGTACATTGCTTGTTAAGTATGATAACTTGGGTAATTAGGTATGTGACATATGAATACTTATTGTATTATAAATTATAAAAGTCGTCCAATTATCATCAGGAACAACCGCCCCACTGAGAAAATAAGTAGCTTTTCAGATGAACACATCAAATTGTTTGTATAAAGCTACTCTAACCACATAAGGGACACTACCAATTTCATAAACAAGATCATATCCATTAACAACCTACCGGAACACTTTCTCCTGGTTACTATTGACGTCTGCAATCACTATACAAACATACCAAATCATGAGGCTCTAGTCGCTATATCAAAATGCCTAAAACAGCATCAACCCCAGTATAAAATTCAAACATTATACACTTAATTAAATGTGTCCTCCATAACAACAATTTTGAGTTTAATGGCCAACATAACTTACAAATTGGAGGAACCGCAATGGGTACAAAATGTGCCCCAAGCATGGCAAACATTTTTCTGGGAGAACTGGAAATCAGAATGCTCAAGGAAGCACCTTTCCAACCGCACACATATCTACGATACATCGACGGCATCTTCGTCATCTGGACCCAAACGATTCATTAAGTTCTGCAATCAATGGCACCGCACATAAAATTCAGAGCTGAATACTCTAACATAAAAGTTACGTTCCTAGACACCAACGTCCAAATGATAAGCAACAAACTCAGTGTAGACCTATACACCAAGCCTATATATACACACAGCTACGTTAGATTTGACTCATGTCATCCCAAGAACTGCCTTACCAGCACACCATTTAGCCAGTTCCTATGACTTAAAAGAATCTGTACCGACTCAACAAAGCTTGATCTCCATGCTCAAGAAATGACCACACATTTTATGAACAGCGGATACCCTCAAAAACTGGTAACACAAGCGCTCGAAAAATTAAAAAACAATTGACCGAACACAAATGCTAAAATGCAAACAGAAAAAACCGACCGTTGGCTCAAAAATTTTCCCATTCGTAACCAATTACAACCCGAGCGGCTGCAGGGTATACAACATCATCAGAGACTGTCGGCTCATACTTCAAATATCCGAGAATCTACTACACCTATTCATAAAAAGAGCACTACTGGCTTTCAGAAGGAACCCAAACATTAAAGATCTGCTAGTATGATCTAAATTACAGCACCCACCACCAAAACCCCAAATCGAAGGCAAAACAATATTAAACACCACAGCCATTTACCACAAAAAATTCTCACTATGCTCACACTTACCAAACACATCATGGTTCAAAAGTTCAAACACCGGCAAAAGATACCAGTGCAAAAAATGCAAAACCCACAATGTCATATATCTTCTCACTTGCAAACGTTGAAAACTCCAATATGTCGGTGAAAGCAAACACCTTTAAAGAAAAGGACCAAAGAACACATTAGGGATATCGAAAGATATGTGCCTAAAAGCCAGTCAGTACACATTTCAATCATGGAGTGATATCGGTGATCTCCAATATCATGTCATACAAGTCTTACACACTGACCCAGACATCAAGACCAACACACGATGTCGGCGAAACATAGAATATAACTAGATAACTAAGGACAATATATCCAGAGGTTATGAACAGGTCAGACACCTGATGGTGAATTATTTTAATCTCTCTTATTTTTATGTTTCCCCATACCATAGTATGGTAAACATAGTGTCGACGTCCGGATTGACCACTCATTGTTCATTCGTCCGTCCATCTGTCTGTCCTTCTGTCTGTCTGTCTGTAGACATTTTACACATGGTGCAATAACTGAAACATTTTCTATCTGATCACTGTCTGTAGACACTTTACGCATGGTGCGATAATTGAAACATTTTCTATCTGATCGGAACCAAATTTTGTATATGAATTTCTCATCCCAAGACAGATCAAGTTCGAATATGGTTTTGATCCGACTATTTTTTACTTTTTCGAAAAATATTCACTCTTAAAAAAATTAGATTGAATTCCTTGCTCAATTTAACAAAAAATTAAAAAACTAACACCATTATAACTCTGCCAAGGGTACCCCGAGTCACCCACCAAATTTGGTTTAAATCCGTCCAAAATCATGTGTTATGTTCTGGTAAATTTGTTTGGAGCGATACTAAACCAAATTTATCAATTCCATCCCATGCCTTTGGACTACTTAGCTATTAATCTGCAATATTATTTTCTGATGTCTCTTTAATATGCCAATGTGCAGATGTAGAAAGCTATGGTATCCAATTAAAAAATGTTTCAGCAATACACATGAAATGCTATTAACAGTTGACTAGAAAATCTTTGCTGCATTGCACAACTGAGTATATCACTCTACAGATAGTCTGAGGTCATTATAAATGTTATACCTTTAATAGAGATGCCAGTGATTAGTTGACAGCTCTGCTATATAATTGATATTAATGGGTCAGTAGTGAGGTGTCCTATCTTGATGGCTGTGTTGTTGGTAGAATTTGATACCAATTGTAAACTTAAATTATAAACCCAAGTATTCCATGTCGGGGTCACCTTTTCACATTTAATCCAAGGCTGTGCTGGTGCAGTATTACAGATTCTGTGGCAGTGCATTCTCTTATAATAACTGCGCGTCACCCATAAATTCCAATTATTTGTGTTTTAATAAAATAGGCACAAAAAAACGTCTCTGTTTCCGGTACCCGGCCTGGCTGAGATTTTCTTGCCTGCCTCAATTGTTTTTAAAAATTTTCCAGAGGTCCATAGTAACCTGTCTGAGTTAATAGCTATGGTTTTTCCAATATCATCAGCATAACTAACTACCCATCGCATACACAACTGATTCTAGATATAAATAAGACAACCAGGTTGGCAGTGAATAAATCAAACTCTACCCTGACGAGTCACTACGGAAATCCCCCCGTCTTTTGTGGACTGTGTATTTTAAAAAGTACAATGTATTATAGCGGTAGCTCCCTTAAATTTCTTCACGGAATTGGGCACAAAACTTGCTTGAAAGACCACCTGTTCGCGACAAAATTAAACAGTGAAAAGCACGTGCGTTTTGGCAGGAAAATGACAGTCCGTATTCCGTTTTCGGTCCTTGAAATTATCGTCGTCAAAATCCGAGATCGCCATCATCATTGACCAGACGAAATCGTCATCCAAGATTAAAATGCATTGGCATCCTTGAATATTCACTGAAACCCGAGTTTAACCCAATTTAAATAAACAACTGTCTGTTATGGTCACTGGGTCACCATCCAAACGCCTCAGTGGGTCACGTGAATCAACTCCGTGTAACTATTTACGACAGACTCTTTGATGTTACTGACCAAGTAGCAGATACTACTGTGATAGAAACAACTGGCACTGTATGCAAATATTAAACACACATTTCTGACCATCTGATGTGCATACAACATGTACATGTACTGTAAGGATTATGTGATAATTTGCTGTTAATTACACTGAAAGTTGACAGGTAATAAATTCTGCTATCTAAAACATTCCGGGATTGAAACGAAATAAGTCGGAAATATGTGACTTAAACCACAATACAATTAGTGATTTGGTAATATGGACAAATTGTCACTGAAAAAATAATGATCATCTATGAAGAGAAATAAGAGTGGATGAAAATACAATAGGTTTTATTGAAATGGCAAGTATTTATTCCATAAAACGATCTCTCTTTTAACAATCGAGTCGGCAGTGATGAATAGAATGGCATAAAATGTGTAACCTCAGACCCAATATACACCAGAGATATTCAGGGGAAGATTGGAACAAAACAAAGAACAGTCAGTAACATTGTTCTGGCCACATGTAATTTGTAAATAAAGGTATCAGATGATACTGTTGCATTGTGGGCTGGTAGCTGCATGGACTTTGTAAGAGGAATAACTCTAAACCCATGGCCATCGCCTATTAATACCTTGAATCTTCACACTGGAGCACATACTAGTAGCCATGATATACATTCAATTGGAAGTTGTCTCCAAAACTTTATCTTCAGAGAATATCTTTAATACCTAATACATGACCTAATAGTCCAGCAAGCTGCATAATATATTACCAGTTAACATGTATAAAAGCATGCCAATTTTATAATACATGTTTAATAAAAGGGTGTACTACACTATTTTATCACTTTCAAATGGCCTGTAAAAAAAAAGAAAAGTGTAAAAAAAAAAACCCTGCCTGCCTACCTGGAAAATTTCCCCCATGTTATCAGAAACAGATTTTTTTTTTGTTGGCCTTTATAATATGCACATTTGTCTATAATAGTACATATAGAGGATCTCACATGAGTTTCTATTTTATACGGAATTTATCAACCGAGTTCACTAAATTCGATTTGAGCCGAGGTTTACCGAGGCTCAAATAGAATTTAGAGGACGAGGTTGATAAATTACGTATAAATAGGACGAGTGTGAGATACCTTTTATCACATGATCAAATAAACCCGAAGCAACGCGAAATATTCATCGAAAACAACAATCATAAACTACAGCGATCGCAAGTTATTTGAAGAACGCCGTGACGTCATCGCACGCGCTGATATTAAACGTGTCTATTACCGATAATTATGAAACTGCTTTTATGGCCAAATTATGTGATAAAACAATTTACTCTATAATTCAACATCAAAACTCTAATTTATGATTTTGATCTTAGTAATTTACAATCGCCAAGGAATGGGTTAACATCTGCCATTCGTGATTGGCTTCTCGTTTTAGTTTTATACAGTAAGAAAATATATTTTGCCCTTAAATATTTGTACATTTGTTGCAATAGGTGCTTTAATGTGCCTTAGATTTCTTTAATCTAAGGACATTAGAATTTGCAAATAAATTTGTAAATAAAATATTTTCTTTCTTATAAAACTAAGTAACTAAAATTTTATTTTTGGAAATTACTTTTCTCTGTTTTATTAATTTATTACCAGTGTGTGTTTCATATGTGGTACATGTAGTGGAATAATGTAAATTCTATAGAGTAAAGCTCTGACGAAGCCTTTGTGCCAAATGCTCTGCTAAATGAGTGTTGTCATTACTTAACTATATCTTATTATATTATTAATTGTGTTATTCCCCATTGCGCGAATTGTGGCTATTAACATGAATTAGGGTGAAGGACACAAGATCTGCTGATATAAATCAACCTTTTATAACTTTCTCTTTACAGTTGGATCTGAGGCACCATCTGAAACTATAGACGAAGCATCAGTGTTTTTATTTGAAGTGTTTGAGAATCTAGAACAAGTTGGACATGCTGAGAGTAAAAAATTGTACAAAGTATTTGGACCGTTTCCAGCAAGTTCAGCTGCAAAGGTTTGCTCAATAGTTTTCAGATTAACTGCTTCTTTGCCAGATACTTTAACTAATCTCATTGGGGTACAACCCCATGATCGACAGGATGGCGATGGTGAAGCTGACAATGATGAATTCGGGAATGGTATAAAGTTTTCATTCCCAGTGGATAACTTCATTGAAGGTGATCTGTTGTCTGACTCTGATGAAGAAATTGAGGAAAAGAAAATTGACCTGAAGTACGTGGCAGAAAACACAAACGAAAGGCTTGATACTGGCAAAGTTCAGGGTTCAACAGGTGGTGCTTGGCTACAAGAAGAAATCACAAAGTTTTACCAGGGATCTCTGATTTCTGACGGAATGTCAATTGTCGACTTGTGTGCTAATGTTTTTGATATTCTTTCTTCAGCCAGGGGTGATGATGAGATACAAAACGAGGTGAGGAACTTGACATTTTGCCCAGCATTCTCAGCTAACAGTCTAAGGTAGAGAGCTCAGACAATGTAACATCATACGTCATGTCACGTAACCGGCGAATACCGGAAAAATAACGAAAATGTTGCTTTTAAAATTAAATATTCTAGGGAAAAAAAATCATTTTTCATAAAAACTCAAGAAATATTCTGAATGTCTAGAATAAAAACTGTGTATTGAACTATTTTTCTCCAATATTAAACACACGTATCCATTATTTTAATGACGTTCATTACTTCACTCAAGAGAAAACATTCGAATTTAGCGGTTATGTGGACTGTTTTTTCGTTAAAACATTGCATGCGTGTTGAATTTGGCAGGAATTCCGATTGATTTCCCCTGCGATTGACCCGCCCAAATATATAAACCTATTTTGGGGAAATCCCAAAGAATAATTTCTAGAGTCCCATCACACAGTTCAAATGATCAATGCAAGTTCGAAAACAAGTTGAAAAACACTACAAACTATCTTGAAAATAAAAATTCGGCACCCGGAATATGAATATTGAGTGGATTTCCTATCAAAAGTATTCATCTTATTTCTTTCTGTAAACGGTAAGTCAATCGGCCAAGGCCAGACGTTTATATGCGCCCATTCTCGCATTTTCATGGCTTTTCCCCAAACACGATGGCTGAAGGCGCGAAATACAATGCTAGCGACGTCGTTATTTGTCAAAATTAAGACGTAATTTTCATGGTAATTTTATTTCCTAAGAGCGCGGTTATTTAACATTAATCAAGTATCGAAGGCGGTATCATGTGTATGTCACGTGGGGTATGTACCGGGCGACAGCCAAGCTCTTGTTAACGGAGACTTGAGGTTACATGGCTCTGGAGGCATTTGTAGCATTGATAACATTTGTGACATTATTATCTGATAGTTTACATGCTCCTTTCTGAATTCTGTCTTCATATACCTTCAATTTGATACCTCACATGACACCGGGTTACATGGTTATTTCCTTCAAAAACTTCAGAATATTCGACAGACAGACTAAATATTATGCTAATTAGCTACTAATTAATTCAATAATTTGCTAATTAATATTCAATAACAGTTAACTAAAATATTATGGTTGAAGTGTTATGTACTGGTAAATTTGTTTGGAGCGACGTTAACCCTTTCAGTGCCAAGTCCGATTTTTGTATCAACCCATATACCCTGTGCCAATGCATTCTCTTATATATGCGAGTCGACCATAGGTCGCCTCGCATATATAAGAGAATGCATTGGCCTAACCATTTTTCATCATTTGTTATTATTTTTTACAATTTTTTACAATTTTAATAATTTTTTCTTATATTCTTTAACGACTTATTTTGTAGGTTTAGTGCCAGGGAATCTTACGTTTTTCATGGGCATCAAAATTATTACTATGAATACTTGGTGATAGTTTTGAGTTATAACATGCACCTAAGGTTTTATCCAGTTTGTTTTTAAATTCGCTATAGCATGCTTAAGCATAACCAAAAAAAATTCAACCCAAAAAAAAAAAATATTAACAAAAAAAATGTTTTTTTAAATTTGTTTAAATTTTTTTAGGGCCACTCTACAAACCGTAAATTAGGGCCCATGAGATCGGCCCCTGGCACTGAAAGACTTAAATCCAATTCACAATTCCATCCCATGCATTTGGACTACTTAGCTATTGATAAGGCTATATTATTTTCTGATGTCTCTTCTGCCAATGTGCAGATAATCTGATAAAGAAAGCTATGGTATCTAATTTAAAATAAAGATTCAACAATACACATCACATGATATTAGCAGTAGACTTGAACATCTGACATCTGTGCTGCCTTGCACAGCTGAAGATATCACTCTACAGATGGTCTGAGGTCATTATAAATGTTATTGGTTTAATAGAGATGCCAGCTTTCAACATAAGCAATTCATGTGGTTTGTTGACAGCTCTGCTATATAATTGATATTAATGGGTCAGCAGTGAGGTGGCTTATCTTGATCTATATTGTTGGTAGAATTTGATACATTTATCATTTTAAACTTAAATTGGACTCTCTTAACCCAAATATTCCATGTCCATGTCACCTTTCACATTTAACCCAAGGCTGTGGTGGTGCAGCATTACACATCCTGTACCAGTGCATTCTCTTATATAAATGCAAATGACCCATAAATTCCAATAATTTGTGTTATGTACATTTGTCTTTAATAGTACAGAACAGTATACTCTATAATTCAACACCAAAACTCTCATTTATGATTCCGATCATAGTAATTTATTATCGCCAAGGGATAGGTTAACATCTGCCAATCGTGATCGGCCTCTCGTTGTACTTAATATCAAGCATATACAATGAACATCAACTTTGTTAAGTTTCATGGCTCTACCTTCAAAAATATCCAAATTACAATTATTAAACTGAATTTTAAAGAGAAATAGCCTCCAAAAAGTGGTGCCATTTAATATCCAGGTCAAACCACCTTGAAACCCATACAAATGTCCATTGCCTAATGACATGATTTTCATCAAAATGCGGCAATTTTTTGAAACATTATTGATCACACACCAAGTAATACTAGGTCTTTTGTCAAACTTTTGGTACCAAAATGATCATAAATGTACACTCTTTTCCATGGAATAAACAACATTACTATGACTGAACTCTCTATCTAAGGATCTAGTAAACATTCAATAAAAACATTATTGGTACCCCAAAAGATAAATTTCAGGGGGCTATAGGCATGAGCGGTGTCGCCCCATATTTCTGTCCGCCTTTCCATCCGTCTGTCCGAAAAGTTTGTTATCTGGATAATAACTTGAATGATATATCACTGAATTTTATGAATCATACTAAGTACAGATGTATATACTTTCTTTCATTTCAAGTTATTGATATTCACTGATGAGTGTTGGTCATCGATTCATCAACTCTATTGATTTATGATATCAAGCATTCACATTTGCTTGATTATATCATTTTATTAAAGTTAAACAATATTGCATTTTAGGTGGTAGAGTTAATACTAATGCCTGGTTACTTTATGGTTGCTCAGTTGGCAATTATTTTGACCTCTACCTATCCAATGTTACATGCAATGTTTTTAAAACTATATATAAACTTGTTGATCCAAACAATTGTCAGATTGACAATGACTAGAAATGCGTAATAAGTTGGAAAGTTATGAAAAAAATGGAACAAATCCCCAGCTTTTTCCAAAATATGTGAAAAACAGACAAAGATATATATCGCTAGTTGTTGTATCGTGCTTGCACACACTTTCTTGTCAAAAGTCAAGCAGATATACATAACTCCAAATACCTTAAAAGTTAAAGGGCTCTACCTTAAAAGTTGAAGGGCTCCAATATATGCCTAAGGATGGAGGAAAGTTTGATATAGGGGCTCAGAGTATTTTTAGTCTGGTCGATAAACTCAAATTTTAGGGTCAACCTAGAACAAATTGGACTATAAAGTTGGTTTTTATACCATTTTGAAGAGGAAGATATCCTTTATAACATATCCAAAATCCGCTAAAATTTTACTGATATCTTTAAGATCAGTTACTACAGTTTGGAACTGGTTGAGAAATGAAAAATGGAACAAATCCCCAGCGTTGTGGTTGAAAAAATATACTATTCTGTCTTATATACATTGAATACTAACATTTCTGATGCATTAATTTTTAGCTCAACTTTACCTGTAAACTTTGAGCTATTGACTATAATAAAATCCTTTGGCACAGGCTACAAGTCGTATCTTTGGTCGGATCGCTATTAAATTTCTCATGGCTGTTGACTTGTAGATTGCAACGAGTCATTATGGCATCGTTCGCAAAAAAACATGGCTGCCAGTGGCCATCATAGATTTCAAAATTCAATCCATTAACCCAGGCTACAGGTCCGAGTGTTCGTCTGATCATCATTAAATTTGCTGTGGATGTTAATATTGACATGTAGATGGGAACGAGTCATTTTGGGGTCATTCGGCCATAAAACATGGCTGTTGGTAGCCATCTTGGATTTTACTCTTTGCATGACTAAATTATTTGGCACACCCTGCAGTCCACTTCCCTCTTCCGATCATCACCAAACTTCACGAGGGAGCTATCAAATGTTTATATTCATTGGAAAACATAGCCGCCAGCGGCCATCTTGGATTTTTTTGTATATATATATCTCTTCATTTTGATAATCTAGTTTTACTTAGACATTTCAAGTTTCTGCATTCTTAACCACTCCATTGACTCTTAACACTTGAAAATTATTCCCTTTCCAAGTTGAGCTACAGTGTCATTGACACTTTCATATATACTTGTCATTATGCTGAGGAATTATGAGTAACTTTCCAACTAAATTAACTACCAATGTCTTGATCGTGTTTCCAAAATGTTTATGACTATTAATGTCATGTTTATAACATGCACGCACAACTATTATTATTGAAGTTGCATCGCTGTGGTACAATGTTTTTCGTAACATTGTATTATGACGAAAATAGGAGGCCACCTATAAAACATTGTTAGAAGTGTCAACATAATTTTCTTTGTCTCATAAACTTAATAATGTTATCAGTATATGTGATAAACAATTATAGTAAACCAAATTGGAATAATGTGACTTAAAACACGACACTAGCCTGTCGTCAGTTTTGTGTCAAAATTTTAGTAAACCCTGTTTATATTTAGGCCCAGAAAACCTATTGATATCAGTACATGTTAGGTATGCATATGCACCAATCAATTAGTATTGATAACGAATATCACCCAAAGCATAGATAAGTTGCGAACCAATTAAATCATTTGTATATCCCTGGAAATTTTGTATTACTCCCGAAATTGCAGCTCTGACCGCAAAAGCGGGCTGCCGGGATAAACGTACATTATGCCCTGCCCACTTTAGCGGGCTGCCAGATTGAAACAGTTAATGTTTGAGTTTGTAGAACGGGATCTATATCTTAAACCATAGTTTAGCAGTTTATCTATGGCCGATGTGATAGTTAAGCCATTTCAGCAAGCAATCATGTGTTCTGCATGCCTTATACCACAGCCTGTCGCCTCTTAACTTTTGGGGAGGGTTGATTTTTCTGCCTTTGATAAAAAATAATGCGACCGACAGCAATATAAAGTGATATATTAGAAAGTAGCTGATTCGCAGTTCGCAGTAGTTTCCTATGGTATAAACTAATTGGGCATAACCGTCTTACTTTAGGTTTTATAAGAAACAAAAGACAACTTTGCATGAATCGTCATATTCTTCACACCCTAAAAATTAATTGACATCGCATGACTTCATGACTGTCATTCTGAGATTCAATGGTTGCATGTTTTACGTCATTCTGGTCAACGCCCCATTCTCAGGTATAAAAATATATCTCAAAAGGTGTGAATATACTGTCAAATATGTCATATTTATTAGCTCAACTTACTTGTAAGTTTGAGCTATTGCCATGGTTTGGCGTCCGTCGTCCGTGTGTCCGTGTGTGCGTGTGTTCGTGTGTCCGTGTGTCCGTGTGTCCGTCAACAATTTCCCTTGGCGCGGGCTACAGGTTGTACCTTTGGTCTGATCTTCATGAAATTTGTCATGAATGTTGACATTGACATGTAGATGGGAACGAGTCATTTTTGGGTCATTCGGCCAAAAAACATGGCCGCTGGCAGCCATCTTGGATTTCAAGATTCAATCCATTGGCGCGGCCTACAGGTCGTACTGTTCATCTGATCATCATGAAATTTGTCATTGATGTTAATAATGACATGTAGATGGGAACGAGTGATTTTGGGGTCGTTCGGCCAAAAAACATGGCTGCCAGCAGCCATCTTGGATTTTACTCTTTGCATGACTAAATCCTTTGGCGCGGGCTACAGGTCGTTGTTTTGGTCGGAAGTTTATGAAATTTGTCATGGATGTTAACACTGTCATGTAGATGGGAACGAGTGATTTTGGAGTTGTTCGGCCAAAAAACATGGCCACCAGCAGCCATCTTGGATTTTACTCTTTGCATGACTAAATCCTTTGGCGCGGGCTACAGGTTGTACCTTTGGTCTAATCTTTATGAAATTTGTCATGAATGTTGACATTGACATGTAGATGGGAACGAATCAATGTGGGGTCATTCGGCCAAAAAACATGGCCGCTGGTGGCCATCTTAGATTTCAAAATTTAATCCATTGGCGCGGGCTACAGGTCGTACTGTTCGTCTGATCATCATGAAATTTGTCATGGATGTTAATATTGACATGTAGATGGGAACGAGTCATTTTGGGGTTGTTCGGCCAATAAACATGGCCACCAGCAGCCATCTTGGATTTTACTCTTTGCATGACTAAATCCTTTGGCGCGGGCTACAGGTCGTAGCTTCGATCGGAACATCATGAAATTGGTCATGGATGTTAACAATGACATGTAGATGGGAACGAGTGATTTTGGGGTCGTTCGGCCGAAAAACATGGCCGCCAGCAGCCATCTTGGATTTTACTCTTTGCATGACTAAATCCTTTGGCCCGGGCTACAGGTCGTACCTTTGGTCTGATCTTTATGAAATTTGTCATGAATGTTGACATTGACATGTAGATGGGAACGAGTCATTTTGGGGTCATTCTGCCAAAAAACATGGCCGCTGGCAGCCATCTTGGATTTCAAGATTCAATCCATTGGCGCGGGCTACAGGTCGTACTGTTCGTCTGATCATCATGAAATTTGTCATGGATGTTAATATTGACATGTAGATGGGAACGAGTCGTTTTGGGGTTGTTCGGCCAATAAACATGGCCACCAGCAGCCATCTTGGATTTTACTCTTTGCATGACTAAATCCTTTGGCGCGGGCTACAGGTCGTAGCTTCGATCGGAACATCATGAAATTTGTCATGGATGTTAACAATGACATGTAGATGGGAACGAGTGATTTTGGGGTCGTTCGGCCGAAAAACATGGCCGCCAGCAGCCATCTTGGATTTTACTCTTTGCATGACTAAATCCTTTGGCCCGGGCTACAGGTCGTACCTTTGGTCTGATCTTTATGAAATTTGTCATGAATGTTGACATTGACATGTAGATGGGAACGAGTCATTTTGGGGTCATTCGGCGTAAAAACATGGCACCTGGCAGCCATCTTGGATTTCAAGATTCAATCCATTGGCACGGGCTACAGATCGTACTGTTCGCCTGATCATCATGAAATTTGTCACTGATGTTAATAATGACATGTAGATGGCAACAAGTGATTTTGGTGTCGTTCGGCCAAAAAACATGGCCGCCAGCAGCCATCTTGGATTTTACTCTTTGCATGACTAAATCCTTTGGCGCGGGCTACAGGTTGTACCTTTGGTCTAATCTTTATGAAATTTGTCATGAATGTTGACATTGACATGTAGATGGGAACGAATCATTGTCGGGTCATTCGGCCAAAAAACATGGCTGCTGGCGGCCATCTTGGATTTCAAAATTCAATCCATTGGCGCGGGCTACAGGTCGTACTGTTCGTCTGATCATCATGAAATTTGTCATGAATGATAACAATGACATGTAGATGGGATCGAGTCGTTTTGGGGTCATTTGGTCAAAAAACATGGCCACCAGCAGCCATCTTGGATTTTACTCTTTGCATGACTAAATCCTTTGGTGCGGGCTACAGGTCGTAGCTTTGGTCAAATGGTCATGAAATTTGTCATTAATTATAACAATGACATGTAGATGGGAACGAGTCGTTTTGGGGTCATTCGGTCAAAAAACATTGCCACCAGCATTTAACTTTTTGCATGACTAAATCCTTTGGCGTGGGCTACAGGTCATACCTTTGGTCTGATATTTATTAAATTTGTCATGAATGTTGACATTGACATGTAGATGGGAACGAATCATTGTGGGGTCATTCGGCCAAAAAACATGGCTGCCAGCGGCAATCTTGGATTTCAAAATTCAATCCATTGGCGCGGTCTACAGGTCGTACTGTTCGTCTGATCATCATGAAATTTGTATGTCGTAGCTTTGGTCAGATCTTCATAAAATTTGTCATGGATGTTAACAATTATACGTAGATGGGAACGAGTTCTTTTGTGGTCAATTGGCCAAAAAAAATGGCCACCAGCAGCCATCTTGTATTTTACTCTTTGCATCACTAAATCCTTTGGCGCATGTTAGACATTTCAATTAGCACCTTTCCTATTCCTCCATTTACTGTCAACCATTAAATTATTCCCCTACCTAAGTTGAGCTACAGTGTCATTGACACTTTCATTTTAAAAAAATTTCATCGGGTGCCTCAAGAAAACCACACGTTGAGAAAAAAAGTGTGCCTACCCAGCTGGCCTACCTGACAAATCCAACATACGGATTTCGAAAGTTAAGTTTTGACACTAACAAAAATGTAGGTCTCATAAATTCTCTCGAGGCAATGCCTATGTCTTTTTTTCCTGATCTAAAGTTCGAATTTGGCTTCCGCCTGCCAATTTTTTTTTACAAGAATTTTTACCTTTGTTGAAATTATCACAGGCAAATTTTGCCTCTTCAAAGCGATGCTCTTGTTATATTCTGTTCTATTCTGCCAAATTTATTTTCAGGATTTCTGTTCACACTATTATTTGTTTGAAATTTTATACTTTTAGCTGTTCGACTTGCTGGGATTTGAGAGTTTTGAACTGATTCAGAGTCTGCTTGCTCATAGGCAGTTCATCCTAGACTCAGCAGTAAATGTTTCCAAAGAATTTCTGACCAGAAAGAAACCAATAGGTAATTATAGTAAGGGGAAGTTGAAGAATATAAATAGACCCTCTCACTAGCTCTGTTTCATATAATTATTCCCTTAAATTGAATTGTTGGACACACTTGGAAAATATTGACATACCAAATTCAGTTTTTGTCAAGTTATGTAACAAACTTGACCTATGATTTGATGAATGATGGTGTGTGTCTGTCTGTCCATCCGTCTACCCATCTGTCTTTGTCGTGATGTAAGCACGATAACTCTAACAATCATAATTTAAATAACGTCTTGAATGATTATTAGTTGAACTTCTCAAAACCATGTTGTCATTCACCTTTTTACTGTAAACCACATCAGACATGTCCACATTTAAATTGTACAAGCCTATTCTTATACTTTCATATATTGCTGTTAACTGTTTTTCTCCTTTACTGTCATTTGTAACCGTTTGACTACAAACGACCCCACACGTGTGACATTCAGAATCGTGTTCTAATATAAACCGCTTATCTGCTCCTATCTGCTGCAGTAATTCATGCGTATGTGTATATATTTATGACATAGCAGTTGTTATTTGTATTTGTACTGCCGTTGTCACCATTTGACCACAAACGATCAAATACGTGTGATATACGAACTGTATACGAGATGTGTACTCATCTAATTTTCACCAGGATATCATCGACTATTTTATTACGTTACAATACTATGTACATACATCCATGTACATCAACAAATGGAAAACGACCACATGCTTGTGACATACAAAACGTATACTAAAGTTTACTAAATTAGTAGATTTAGCTGTCTTCTTCACTAATCTTAAACTCATGTTGTGAATTGTCATATATCCGACACCGAACGACCACATGAATATATCTATATCGTGCATATATACTCTACAGCTCGATAACATAATATTTCGAGCTCTTAGATCAATTCTGCCTTTTTAGTCGAGATAATTGCATTTCGTCCGCATCCTTATTTCGGACGCATGGGGTCAGTCGTTTAGCCACGTCCATTGCAATAAAGAGTTGATTGTTAACGCCTCCGTATAAGGTCAATATAAAGATCGTTGATGTCTTAACCCCGAAGTGCCGATTGCGGTGATTTGGGATTGGAGAAACGGTGCTCTGAGCTTCTCCAAGACGTGACCACGGTCGTGTCGGTGGGATTTTACACTTACATAGGAAGTTTGAGCTCAATCTGTACACGCGTTTTGGATTCTATGAAGTACACACATACACACACACATATCTGGCGGCAATCGTCAGAAACATGACAATTTTAAATTTTTAAAATTAATTTAATTTTTGTTTATCCCACATGGTCATATGATAACAACGAAAGGTTTGCCTGAATGACTACCTTTAATGATGAATGAAAGGAAATTAGAACAGGTAGCCGAAACATATTGGTCTAAACTTTAGGATTTCATCTAATCCAAATTTACGCCCTTTTTTGGTCCCACAAGCGCCACGTCACAGAATAAAGAAGCTATCCGCAACAGAGTGGAGTCCTAAAGCATGGGAACAACCTGGAAATAACTAGCTGAACATATGGGTTAAGTAACGTCTCTGAAAGGAAATTTAAATGTCAAAGGTCGAATTGCACCTCAAGGGTGGGAGGGCGGGAGCAAAGTAAACAGACTTATATATGAATTCGGAGCTAACAAAAAGGCTGTGACCTTGTACTTTCCATATTAAGCCGCTTCCGAAATATAGGTCCGTTATCACTGGCCCAAGGGCCTTCATTTAATGATTGAATAGTACATGGATAACCTAAACAAGAATTGAGAAGAAAGTAAAACTCAGTACTGTTGAGAATTTGTATTCGTGATTAGGGAAATTAACATTCATGTATCACTGAGCGCACTTTAGTTTAGTGAAAGCGCTTGCCCGTGTTAATGACGTATGATCTTGCATCGGTTCTATTTTTAATTATATAAACACTGGGGTGCACATGTTCAATTACGGATCAGTGTGGCATGACTCTGAGGGATAAATGTGTCGCTGTGCAACTCTGTTTTATCCCACATGGTCATATGATAACAACGAAAGGTTTGCCTGAATGACTACCTTTAATGATGAATGAAAGGAAATTAGAACAGGTAGCCGAAACATATTGGTCTAAACTTTAGGATTTCATCTAATCCAAATTTACGCCCTTTTTTGGTCCCACAAGCGCCATAGTCGAAGTGCATGCGGTAACAAGCATTTCGACCCCGCCAAAAAAGCTAACCGGGGAACGCATCCACTCTGGCAAATGATCAGAACTTACACCCCCCCCCCCCCCCCCCCCAATTTATCCACCCAGAAATTTTCTAAAAATTATAATTCATGGGACAAAATCTCCCCGCTACCTGCTGAATGAAAGCAGAGGCATGAAACATATATACATGTACATCACACAACATCCGGATGATATAACTATATTCACCCGGCATAGTAACAATGGCATAACATTGGAAAAATGTAACGGTATAACATTTGAATGATATATCTCTATTTATACACATCCTAGACTAGAGACACAGACCCACTTTAATCAGTGCCATAATTCGAGCAAACTACCTATATACACAGAAAGAGTATGCTATGAATAAATTGCACATCTCGCTCAAACGAAGATATGCCACCCCTGACCACCTCATGAAATTAACATGAATACAATGACTTATTATCATATCTCTATGTATATTATTATTAGTAAACCAAAGGCTGACCTTGCACAAGCAAAGGGCAGGTGCTATTGAGACTACAATGTACTACACTCGCTCAAACGAAGTGCAGCAAAAAATTTAACTATATCAGTCCCTAATGTAGGTGAGAAAAGCGTTTGATTTCCATCTGCCCATAAGTCTGATTTGGGCATCCGAATATCCCCTCTTAGCCGCCCAGCATGCTCCACCGATACGAAAACTATGAGGTGTAATCAGAATGTGATCTAATGCACAAAAATTAAGGCATGTTTTAAGAACAGACTCAAATTGGGCATATCATACTGGATACCCGCTTGGCAATCCGAACAGTGGACCAGGGTGGTCTCCCCTGCAGTGTAAGTATGTCCTCATCGCCCTGATGGCACAAATAGGGCTGTTTTGTCCATCAATGTGAATGTTATGTGGTCTTGCCCCGATGTTATGTTTGAAGTGGCTGAATATTAAAGTCATTCGGTGTTTACCCCTTGAAATACTAACATCCCCAAATTGGATAACTTTATTTTTACCGCTTAATGTTGTCGGACAGAACTCACCAATCCTCGCAAAGGCAAAAAATGCAGATGTGAATGCTGCCCGGTACAGGGCTCGAGCATATTGTGTGTTTACTACTACATCCAAAGAATCCAGAAGTTTCCTAAGGATATTTGGAGTAATTGGCTTGCGGCGATCTGGGCATGAACGCAACCTCTTGGTACCCACCAACATCTTCTGTATCTTAAAGTCTGATACCGGGTCTGGGAAGTTCTGCAATTTATGAAAATAGGTGATGGCTGATAACATAGACCGAATTGTGCTATAGGCCAGGCCTTTCCTGTATAGATAAGCTGTGAATAGAGAAATTGTCTCGGTGGTAGCTGGGAAAGGCTGAGAGGCGATATTCGTACAAAATGATATGTAGTTACTGCGCACCCTGGCATACGTTGCATGAGTACGGGGTGCTAGGCCATTGTAAAGCAGGAAATTCACAGTTTCAGTAAGTTCTCCAACTTTAGCTCTGCAGGTACCGGAACAGGATTTGGTTGTGCTCCCGGGCATAGCCTCCGGAATGCCTGAAATTGAAACCTACTAACCAGATCAGCCTGAATATTTTCAACACCCGGTATATACATTGCCCTAAACTGTATATTATGGACTAAACAAGACAAAACCAAAATTCTCAGAAGCTCCAAGAGCTTAGTATCTCGTGTTGTTTGTTTGTTAACTATACTAACTACTGATTGGTTGTCTGAGTGAAAAAGTATTCGTCTATTACTAAGTTCATGCCCCCAAATTTTGATTGCTAACATAATTGGATAAAATTCAAGAATTGCAATATTCAACTTCTTCTCCTCTGGCTGCCAAGGAACTACTAACCATTTTGAGCCCAAAATTGCCCCACAACCATTTGCACCTGAAGCATCAGTCCAGAGGTGTATTGCTTGGTTAGTTTCCCAAGGTTTGTTGAAGAAAAATGACTTCCCATTAAAGGACTGAAGAAATGATAACCATATCCTGAGATCAGCTTTAACGATGTGAGTTACTCGAATTTTGTGATGTGCTTTTTTGACACCAACTGTTAAATTAATCAGCCGCCGTAGAAATGCTCGCCCTGGTATTATCACAGAGCATGTAAAACTGAGAAGGCCAATCAATGACTGGAACTCTCTGAGCGTAGCTTTCCTCCGTTGGAGAAACATTTCGATGAAATTTTTACACTTGGCTAACTTTTCCATCGGGAGACGTGCAGACATTGTTGCTATGTCCAACTCAATGCCAAGAAATGTTATGGTCTGCGCTGGTAAAACCGTTTTTTCCTCTGCTAATGGGACCCCCAAATAATCACAAACATCTAACGCGGTCTTCAGACTATTCTCGCAAGCCCTATGACCCCTCTCCAGAACCAGGAAATCATCTAACACATGCACCATTCGCCCTACGCCAACGCTTAGGAAAATCCAGGACAAAGCTGTACTAAAACGCTCAAAAATGAAGCAGTCGGTGGGATTTTACACTTACATAGGAAGTTTGAGCTCAATCTGTACACGCGTTTTGGATTCTATGAAGTACACACATACACACACACATATCTGGCGGCAATCGTCAGAAACATGACAATTTAAAATTTTTTAAATTAATTTAATTTTTGTTTTTCAAAGAGTTGTCGGGCTATTCAAAAACCAAATTTCAAGTCGATAGCTCCACCGTTTCCGAGATCTAGTCTGCGCATGCGCGAAGCTGGCGTCGCACGGGCTCGGCGACCCGATAAAATTCGTATCCAGGGGAAGATACATTCACATACCAAATTTCAAGTCGATAGCTCCACCCGTTTCCGAGATCTGGTCTGCGCATGCGCGAAGCTGGCGTCGCACGGACTCGGCGACCCGATAAAATTCGTATCCAGGGCAAGATACATTCACATACCAAATTTTAAGTCGATAGCTTTTGTCCGAAACATGACATTTTTAAAATTATTTTGTTGGTCAGAAACATGACATTTTTAGCTCAACTTACTTTTGTAAGTTTGAGCTATTGCCATGGTTTGGTGTCCGTCGTCCGTGTGTACGTGTGTTCGTGTGTCTGTCAACAATTTCCTTTGGCGCGGGCTACAGGTTGTACCTTTGGTCTGATCTTCATGAAATTTGTCATGAATGTTGACATTGACATGTAGATGGGAACGAGTCATTTTGGGGTCATTCGGCCAAAAAATCATGGCCGCTGGCAGCCATCTTGGATTTCAAGATTCAATCCATTGGCGCGGCCTACAGGTCGTACTGTTCATCTGATCGTCATGAAATTTGTCATTGATGTTAATAATGACATGTAGATGGGAACGAGTGATTTTGGGGTCGTTCGGCCAAAAAACATGGCCGCTGGCAGCCATCTCGGATTTCAAGATTCAATCCATTGGCGCGGCCTACAGGTCGTACTGTTCATCTGATCATCATGAAATTTGTCATTGATGTTAATAATGACATGTAGATGGGAACGAGTGATTTTGGGGTCGTTCGGCCAAAAAACATGGCTGCCAGCAGCCATCTTGGATTTTACTCTTTGCATGACTAAATCCTTTGGCGCGGGCTACAGGTTGTACCTTTGGTCTAATCTTTATGAAATTTGTCGTGAATGTTGACATTGACATGTAGATGGGAACGAATCATAGTGGGGTCATTCGGCCAAAAAACATGGCCGCTGGCGGCCATCTTAGATTTAAAAATTCAATCCTTTGGCGCGGGCTACAGGTCGTACTGTTCGTCTGATCATCATGAAATTTGTCGTGGATGTTAATATTGACATGTAGATGGGAACGAGTCATTTTGGGGTTGTTCGGCCAATAAACATGGCCACCAGCAGCCATCTTGGATTTTACTCTTTGCATGACTAAATCCTTTGGCGCGGGCTACAGGTCGTAGCTTCGATCGGAACATCATGAAATTTGTCATGGATGTTAACAATGACATGTAGATGGGAACGAGTGATTTTGGGGTCGTTCGGCCGAAAAACATGGCCGCCAGCAGCCATCTTGGATTTTACTCTTTGCATGACTAAATCCTTTGGCCCGGGCTACAGGTCGTACCTTTGGTCTGATCTTTATGAAATTTGTCATGAATGTTGACATTGACATGTAGATGGGAACGAGTCATTTTGGGGTCATTCGGCCAAAAAACATGGCCGCTGGCAGCCATCTTGGATTTCAAGATTCAATCCATTGGCGCGGGCTACAGATCGTACTGTTCGCCTGATCATCATGAAATTTGTCATTGATTTTAATAATGACATGTAGATGGGAACGAGTGATTTTGGTGTCGTTCGGCCAAAAAACATTGCAGCCAGCAGCCATCTTGGATTTTACTCTTAATATCCCAAATTGTCACATTAAGGTATCAAATTCTTTCACGTTGTTTGGTATAACATTTTGCACTAATCCGACAGAGACTCTGCAACTCAACTACATGGGGAAGATTGATGAATTAAAGAAATCATTAAATAAATGGAAATATAGACTCTTAACACCACTTGGTAAAATTACTTTGATGAAATCTATTCTAATACCAAAATTTGTTCACTTATTTATGGCTTTGCCAAATCCAGATAAAAATTTCATAGACGAAATTAATACCATTTTGTTCAGATTTATTTGGAATGGAAAACGTGATAAAATAAAAAGAATGCAACTGTGCACAGAATATGAAAACGGTGGTTTAAGAATGGTGCACCTAAAATATTTCATTGACTCATTAAAAATAACATGGATTCGAAGGTGCATAACGAAAACAACTCAATGGAGAAATTTGGCACCAAAACAAATAATAAATGACCCTATATTTACGACATATGGTTCAAAATATATAAAAAGTTGCGAGTCGACTATTGGGAATCCTTTCTGGGGCGACGTCTTTGTAGCCTGGCGAAATTTCTTGGACATAAAAAGTAAAGCGCCTCGATACGGCATGACGCAGAAAATCGGGAACAATGATGAACTGTTAATCGACGACTCAATGATAGACGTCGCTGAGTGGAAGGACAAAGGCATAATATTCATAAATGATATGTTCACCGAAGACAATAAGCTGCATTCCATCGAAACTCTTAGAACTAAAGAACAACATCACCACAAACTTTATCACTTTACACGGCCTAAACAGACAAATTATTAAGTTATTAAAACGGACAGATCAAGCTATCGTCAGTGTTCAAAATCCAATCGTTCCTGAAAATATAGTATCACTACTTCAAAATGAGCGAGGTTGCAGAACTTTTTACGATGAATTCATAAAAGCAACTAAAATAGGTCAATCATCGTCGCAAATGAAATGGGAAAATGAATTAAGGTGTTCCCTTCACTGGAAACATATATTTTCATCACCCTTCAAACTATTAGTCGACACAAAACTACGCTGGTTTCAATACCGAATACTGATAGGCACGAACATACTTTTGAACAAAATGCGAATAAGGGAGCATAATTATCTTGAATAGTAAATAGTCCGATCTTACAATCTGAGATTCGGCAAACCAGTCCAAAGTTCATAAACAAATTTGAGACAGAATATAACTGGCATAAATATATATACATGTATATATACGTGTATACATGTACGCATACAAGGTTTTTATGTTTACCCATACCATAGTATGGTAAACATAGTGTCGTTGCCCGGATTGACCACTCGTCGTTCGTCCGTCTGTCTGTCTGTCTGTCTGTCTGTCCGTCTGTCCGTAGACACTTTACGAGTAATGCGATAACTCAAACATTTTTTATCCGATTGAAACCATATTTTGTATATGGGTTTCTCAACCCATAATACAGATCGAGTTCGAATTTGGGTTTGATTCGAGATTTTGTTACAGAGTTATGGCCCTTTTTCAACTTAGAATTCACGCATTCTGCCATAACTCAAACATTTTTTATCTGATTGGAACCAAATTTGGGATGTGAGTTTCACAGCCCAAAATACAGATCGAGTTCGAATATGGGTTTGATCCGATTAATTTTAAAGGACTTCTGACCCTGATTGATTTTTTAATTTTTAATTTTTAACTTTTATAATAATAATAAAAAAAATGTCATTGACAATGTCATTTGTTTTCATTTAGATACTGATGATTATGATAAAAGTTGATAAAAAGATTTCCAATGTGTCCCTTTAATTTGACTTAAAATTCATGCATGCTGCCATAACTCAAATTTTTTTTATTTGACTGGTACCAAATCTGGTATGTGAGTTTCTCAGCCCAAAATACGTATTGAGTTCGAATATGGGATTGATCTGATATTCTTTAATGGAGTTATGGCCCTTTGACATAGAATTCATGCATGCTTCCATAAATACACCATATCTCAACTGATAGGAACCAAATTTTGTATGTGAGTTTCTCAACTCAAAATACAGATCGAGTTCGAATATGGGTTTGATCCGTTATTGTCCCCCGACGTTTCCGTCGGAGGACTATAGAAATGACCCTCGTCCGTCCGTCCGTCCGTCCGTGTGTCCGTCCGTCCGTCCGTGCGTCCGAGATCGGGTACCTTCATGGTGTAATCAACTCCTCCTACAGTTTTAAATGTAGAGATTTGAAACTCTGGGATATTGTTCCTAACATGTTGGTGATTTGCAACATCTATATAGCTAATAAAAAATATCATTTTTTCCATATTTTTGGGGGGTTTTCGACTTAGAAAATTTGGAACATTTTTGCCTTTTGGATGAGATTGGGTACCTTCATGGTGTAATCAACTCCTCCTACAGTTTTAAATGTAGAGATTTGAAACTCTGGGATATTGTTCCTAACATGTTGGTGATTTGCAACATCTATATAGCTAATAGAAAATATCATTTTTTCCATATTTTTGGGGGGTTTTCGACTTAGAAAATTTGGAACATTTTTGCCTTTTGGATGAGATTGGGTACCTTCATGGTGTAATCAACTCCTCCTACAGTTTTAAATGTAGAGATTTGAAACTCTAGGATATTGTTCCTAACATGTTGGTGATTTGCAACATCTATATAGCTAATAGAAAATATCATTTTTTCCATATTTTTGGGGGGTTTTCGACTTAGAAAATTTGGAACATTTTTGCCTTTTGGATGAGATTGGGTACCTTCATGGTGTAATCAACTCCTCCTACAGTTTTAAATGTAGAGATTTGAAACTCTAGGATATTGTTCCTAACATGTTGGTGATTTGCAACATCTATATAGCTAATAGAAAATATCATTTTTTCCATATTTTTGGGGGGTTTTCGACTTAGAAAATTTGGAACATTTTTGCCTTTTGGATGAGATTGGGTACCTTCATGGTGTAATCAACTCCTCCTACAGTTTTAAATGTAGAGATTTGAAACTTTGGGATATTGTTCCTAACATGTTGGTGATTTGCAACATCTATATAGCTAATATTTTTTTTATGGAGTTATTTACCCTTTTCGACTTAGAAAATTTCAACATTTTTTTTTAATTTCTTTAACAAAGCGGCATCGACTTGCCATGTTGTCGGGGGACACTGTGGTTTGCTGACCTTTTATTTTTTAATGGAGTTATGGCCCTTTTTCAACTAAGAATTGAACAGAAACCCTAGCAGTCTACAATTAATTACCAGTGATATGAAGTTTAACTCCTCAGAGAAGGAGATAAGCAGTAATCTGTATTATGAGAAATAGAGTTATTTTTAGCCATCAGTATGAGGCCTAAGGGAGCATGTCAAAACCTCTTTCGCATATGCGAAAATATTGTCGATAATGTCGAAAAAGTTTTGACGTAATCGACGTAATTGTGCAAAAACGAAATGTCGAAAATGACGAAAAATAATGCGATAACGTTGAAAGCGACTGGCCATAAAAGTGCGATAACGTCGAAACCGCAACAAACTAAAATGTCGAAACTTTCGACAACGCCAAAATCGACGTCGAAACATCGACAACAATTCGCTTTTTAAAATGTCGATAGTGACGAAAAGTTAAATCGAAAGGATGCGATAAAATTCGCGCATGCGAACTGGCGCTGGGGTATAGGCCTACATACGGTATATGACATATTTACGGGAGAGTGCTCAGGTGTGGCACGTAATTAGTTTCACCTGATTACAGTGATTGGGAGTGGTAATTGGGACGCTAATTAAATTGCGGTGCACGATTAACGGGGCTTATAATAAGATTATGACATGAACTGAAGACATCCCTCTGTCAATTTAACAAATCCGTGAAATGACTGCATCAGAACACCAAAAAAAATCGTCTCACGATGAGCGCAAAACATTATGAAATAACACTTGAGTGTTTTAATATTTAACTGCAGGCCTGTGTACTCGGTAGCCTACCATAAAAGTCTGCATTATGTAATTGGGCTAAATTGTTTACATCGGTGACTAATTCACAGTACTTCATGCTCCCGTGAATAAAATGACTGCATAGTTCGCTGTGAATTAAGGGCGAGATCAAGTGACCAATTTGTAATGGGGAATTCCATGTAAATCTGCGGAGCAAAAGTTACAGAGTTGCACATACTTCTGATGGTGACTTGAGGTGGTATTGGAAACAACAGGTATTTGTCTGGTGAATCCGCTTGTGACCAGTTCCATTATAATGTTGGTGTATTTATTTTTGAATTTTATATTGATTTTTCAAATGTAGGTCATGTGATGTAATTTACATAGAAATATTCTCAAAATTTACTTATTGCAAAATTGTATAATTTACCTAGCGCACCTGCCAGTTAAATGTTATGACTGTTCAATTATGTGCCTGCTTTGGTTCCCGGACAACTGCTCCATATGTAACTTTTGCTCCGGAGATTTGCATGGAAATCCCCATTCGATATTGGTCACTTGTCCTCCCCTTAATAGTTGTGATGTACCGTGGGAATATTTTTCACATTCAACCAATCAACAACCACAATGGGAAGCCGGCTGTTGAATCTAAACAAATCACCCAGCGGTATACTAAAACAATAACATAACTTATTTTGTTCATGTTTATTTATTTGATCTTGAAGTCGGCATGAAGTAAACACTATAGTATAACTTAAATTGGGGGAATTAGTTGTACCATAATACAAAAATGCCGATTAATAAACGCAAATCCGATTCATTTACAACCAATACGCAGGGAGCGGGTCGGCGGATCTAATCACCAGGGACCAGCCGAGAGGGCGACGTGGGCGAAGAAGTCTCCCTATTCTTGCTCACTTCGCCCTAATTTTGCAGCCGGGCGAAGTTTAAGTCGCCCTGAAATTTCTGAAGTTGACCGATGAAAATCTGCAAAATAGTCATCCTAATTTAGTGCCAACATTGATTGAACTCAGTTATCCATTGAAAGTTAGACAGTGTCTTATAACACACCATAATTCTTATTAACATCTGTATTAATCCGATTTGGGAGCATATTCACACCTGAGAGTTGATTGCCGACAGCCGTTAATACATAGTAAGGTGTCTGCAGTGACTTGTGATTTTGAGATTATCACACCTAAAGATTACAACTCATACACCTTGCCAGGTGTCAGTTTGTGACCCCCCTTTGTTCAAGTTTGTAAAGGCCAGACAACTTTGAAATCAAATTCATTTGTGTAACATGTTAATTAATAACTGTACCCAACTTAGGCACTTTTAATGAGTGAGAATAATTAAGATTTCGTTTCGTTTAGTATTTTTGTTCGTATGCATAAGCATTTTTTAATTTATTTGTTTTTTTTTTGTATTCATAAGCGGTTGTAAAAATGCCGTTTTCCAAAAAAAATTATTATATAAAATGCTACCATTCTCTCGCAATTATATTTGGATATTATTCATTGTTATTAGAGTGATGATTTGAACATAATTATTCTATATTTGAACCATTTTTTCATCATTTTAATTGAGATATTACATATCTCCTATTTTCGTTATATCAATTTCAATTTTGTAAAGCCGACTTCGCCCTATCGAATGCCCACTTCGCCTTATTTTTGTGACAGGGAGAAGTCACTTCGCCCTGAAAATCAGGTCTAGGCTGGTCCCTGCTAATCACCCCCCTCGGAATACGTAAACAAACATAAATATAGACGGAAGAAATTCATGTTATTGTTAACTAAAATCTGAACTATTTTAAATAGGAATAAATATCCATAACAATTAGTTTCCGCATGTCACGGATATCTATTTTTCATGGGTGACCAGATCAAGATCCGTCGATTTTTATTTAACCACTTGAACATTTGACTTTTTGAGTCTTGCCCGCGAACTTGAAAAATGGAAAATAGTTTAGTCATTGTATATCAGTTATCACGACGTCTCGAGTTTAGTTTCAAGAAATTGTGTCGCATTCTAGCGAGACAATAATTAGAGGACTAATGATGTATTCGCCGGGAATGTACATGGCGAATGTATTGGCTGTCAAATTCACTTGATCGGTGAAACAACAAGCGAAATGTTGCATTGTTGTTGCTTTGTTGATGTGGCAACCAAGTTACGGAAGTGAGCTGTTGACAAGGCTGTTACCTTTCACACCCACGGAAATCACGTTATTTTTGGTCAGAGACTACGTTACTGAATGAGTGAATGAAATAAAATCTTAAATATTTTTATATTAATTAGCTTAATGTCCGGTATAAGCTTGTATTTTTTAAATGTATATATTATTATATGATGCTTTGCTTATCTGGGATTTATCAGAAAGTTGATAATAAAGATGTAGGGCTTTGATGTTGGAATCACTCAGTGGGTGCATTATGAAATGTTGTAATTATGGTTAAGTCAGCCGTTTTCATGCCATTACCAAAGCCCAACACCATATCCCATTCGTTCTTCGATTCGATATACAATGAGTCTACTATACAGTTTACTTTCAGCACTGCAAGACACCGACATCTTACTGTTCACGACACATTCGTATAAAACTGCGACCATGACGAAACACAAAGTGTGTTGCAGATCATATCGACACCACAGGCAATATTGACGGAAACAAAACTGCGATCTTGACGAAAACAAACACTGCGAAAATATGTCGAAACAAAACGGCGAAAATGTTGAAAATCTTGACGAAACAAAACTGCGATAATTGCGAAAACATCGAACCAAGACGGCCAAAATGACGAAAACGTACAACGTTACGGCGGCGATAATGCCGAAAAAACTCTGATAATGTCGGAAAAAACGACCTCAATGACGCCACAATTTTCGCAGTTTTTTCGCATATGCGAAAGAGGTTTTGACATGCTCCCTAACCAGAGATACTTTATACCTGTGGAGAGATAAGAGCTCTATGTAATTAATTTGCCCTGTTAGCCTGGGTTATTGAGGAGGTCTCTATGTCAAGAAAGATGGCTTGCAATAGAAAACTCATAGGGAATAAATTGTGTTTTATCACATAATCTGTCATGTTTGTCCAGTGTTTCACAAAAATCACATACATGCCCATGCTAGTGGAGATGGGAAAATTGATACTTACCCAAATGACTAATTTGTATGTTTACCCATACCATAGTATGGTATTAAAACATAGTAGCATTGTCCGGATTGACCACTCATCGTTAGTCCATCCGTCCATCTGTCTGCCTGTAGACACTTTACGCATGGTGCGATAACTCAAACATTTTTTATCTGATCGGAACCAAATTTCGTATATGAATTTTACAGCACAAAAGACAGATTGAGTTTGAATATGGGTTTGATCAGACTATTTTTAAGTGAGTTATGGCCCTTTTTCAAAATAAATATTTACTCTTAAAAAAAAAAGTTTTAATTTGTTGCACAATTTAACATAAAATGAATAAATAAATAAATAACAACAAAAAATGAATAAATAAATAAATAACAACAAAAAATAATAAAATTGTTTTTTTTATAATAATAAAAAAAAAAGTAGTAACAGTAACAGAGTAACTTACTATCGCCAAGGGATGGGTTAACATCTGCCGATCGTGATCGGCCTCTCGTTAATATATCAATGTGTGTGCAAGGTGTATGTGAGTTGTGTACGAATGTTGACGCCCCCATCATTCCCGTCTATATATTTATGCAATCGTTGTTAATATCAGATATTGTTCGTACATAAATGTGTAATATAATGAATCTTTTGTATTAGAGTGAAAATCAGTCTTGTCATAAAAATTTTCAGGAGTTATGCTTCCTGGATTGTTTAACGGATGTCTATTTAGTGACATAAGCATGATAACTCGATAATCATAATTAATTTGATCAAATTGGGTGCATGGCTTCTACTCATGATTCTCATGGATGAGTTTGAAAACCAGTTATACTCCTATGTTTATCTGGAGTTTTGCCTCCTGGATTGTTTACGATCTGTTTCATGATGTAAGCACAAAAATTCTAATATAATTTTTATCATATTTGAATCAAGGCTTCTACTCATGACTCTCTTGTGTGACTTTAAAAGACTTTTCCTGCCCAAATATTATTTCAGGAGTTATGCCTGGATTGTTTGCCAAGTCTTATTTCTCTACATAAACATGATAACTTTGACAAACATCTGATTTTAACCAAATTTGGTTCATGAGTTTTCCTGAAGCTCATATTTTCTTATGCCACAACTCAACCACAGCATATCTGATGCTTACCTCTTGTTTTTATGTGCACATACCCCGCTGGACAAAACAGCGTTGCCACCGCTGCCGAACTGCAACTACACTGCGGCTCCACCAGCTAATTGCAGTTGGACCGCCGTGTACTTGCCATTCGGCCGTGGTGTAGTTGCAGTTTGACCGTGGTGTACTGGCCGTTCGGCTGCGCTGTACTTGCCGTATGGCCGCAGTGTACTTGCCGTTCGGTCGTGGTGTACTTGCCATTTTTAGAATGATGTTGAAAAACACAAAGAGGGCACTATAAATGTGGTTTGATTGAGCCCATTTATATACGAAATTTGAGCTCAATCTGTCCACGCGTTTTCGATTCCATGAAGTACCCACACACACACATATATACATATATATATACGGAGTTCTCAAAATATATAGTACTAGCAGGTTAGCCCGCCACCGGCGGCGTTTGTCCGAAACATGACATTTTAATATTATTTTAATGTTTTTTAAATGTAATATATTTTTTCTGAATTTTTTCCGAAACATAACAGAAACATGACATTTTTTATTATTTATATTTGTTTTAAATTTTAACATGACATTTTAATATTATTTTAATGTTTTTTAAATGTAATATATTTTTTTTCTGAATTTTTTCCGCAACATAACAGAAACATGACATTTTTTTAATTATTTTGTTTTTATTTATATTTTTTTAATTTTAATATTAATTTAATGTTTTTTAAATTTAATTTATGTATTTTTTAAAAATCCGATGAATCCCCCTTCCTAGGAACGACTTTCAATGAGTTAATTCATGGTACCCTTCCTAAACATTTCGATCGATAACGTTTTGTTGAATCCCGTCGTGAAATCTCTCTGCATAATATTTCGAGCTATTTCGAGCGGGTCAATGAAATCCCCCTTCCTAGGAACACCTTTCAATGAGTTAATTCATGGTACCTGTCCTAAACATCGAGCGATAACGTTTTGTTGAATCCCGTAACGTTTTGTTGAATTGTAAACATGTCCCCCGTTCTCAGACTCCCGTCATACAGATAAGTAGAGTTATGCCTCTTGGATCTGAATAGATAGCGAAAACACGCTCTTTATCTAAACACTGTGGGAAACGAACGCTCTTTATATATCAACGCTATTAACCCCGAAGTGCCGATTGCGGTGATTTGTGATTGGAGAAACGGTGCTCTGAGCTTCTCCAAAACGCGACCACGGCCGTGTCGGTGGAATTTTACACTTAAATACGAAGTTTGAGCTCAATCTGAACACGCGTTTTGGATTCCATGAAGTACACATATACACACACACATATATATATATATACGGAAGTCTCAAATTATATAGTAGATAGACTAGCAGGTTAGCCCGCCACTGGCGTGGTTGGTCAGAAACATGACATTTTTTTAATTATTTTGTTTTTATTTATATTTTTTTTAAATTTGTAATATTTTTTATTTTTTTTTAATATTAATTTAACGTTTTTAAAATTTAATTTATGTTTTTTTGAATTTTTTAATATTTATTTAATTTTTAGTCTAATTGACCTATTTATTTAATTTGTATTCTAATTGACCCGATGAAATCCCCCCTTCCTAGAAACGACAGACAACGCATTCTTTGTTTTTCAATGAGTTAATTCATGGTACCCGTCCTAAACTTCCCCGTAGTCCCAGAAAAGAGCGGACAGTCAATTAATCCCGTCGTGAAATATCTCTGCATAATATTTCGAGCGATAAGGTTGCATTGAATTGTAAACAAACGCTTCTTAGATCAATTCTACCTTTTTAATCGAGATAATTGCATTTCGTCCCGCATCCGTATTTCGGATGCATGGTGCTAGTCGTTTAGCCACGTCGATTGCAATAAAGAGCGTTTGTCGTTAACAACTCCGTATATGGTCAATATAAAGACCGTTGATGCCTTAACCCCCGAAGTGGCGTTTGCGGTGATTTTGATGATTGGGAGTGGAGAATCAGTGCTCAGAGCTTGTCCAAAATGCGACGTGGACGATCCCCGTGGGTTTTTACACTTATATACGAAATTTGAGCTCAATCCGTCCAGGCGTTTTCGATTCCATGACGTACCCACATACATATATATATACACACCTACAGTAGTGCTCTAAGTAAGCGACTTCTTAACCACAGCAGAATTATGGGTAACTTTTCAGGATTTAGTCGGAAATATGGCTTGTTGCCATTCATCGGAAAGCCATATTTCCGACTAAATCCTGAAAAGTTACCCATAATTCTGCTGTGGTTAAGAAGTCGCTTACTTAGAGCACTACTGTATATATATACGTAGTTCTCAAAATATATAGTAGACTAGCAGATTAGCCCGCCACTGGCGGCAATCGTCAGAAACATGACAATTTTAAATTTTTTTAATTAATTTAATTTTTTGTTTTTCAAACGTTGTCCGGGCTATTCAAAAACCAAATTTCAAGTCGATAGCTCCACCCGTTTCCGAGATCTGGTCTGCGCATTATGCCTATATCCACACTAACTACCCCCTAAGCCCTGACCTAAGTGTCATACATACTATAACAATGATGCTGAACAATTTGAGGCCTATTGCAGAAATGTTGTAAGAGTACTATGGCATCCAATAAATCTCCCCGCATAGGAACCACTCAAAATCCCGTATATCTCTCTGCAGATACTAATAACGTTGAATGGTAAACAAACGCTCTTTATAGCCATGCGTCAAAAACAAACGCTCATTAAATTATCACTTGATTAACCACCGGAGTGCCGTTTTTTGTGACTGAGATTGGAGAACAGGTGCTCTGAGCTTATTCAAAACGCGACCACGACAGGGTCCGTGGGATGTTACACTCATATACGAAATTTGAGCTCAATCTGTTCACGCGTTTTCGATTCTATGAAGTACCCACACATATACACACATACATATATATATATATATATATATATACGGAAGTCTCAAATTATATAGTAGACTAGCAGATTAGCCCGCCACTGGCGGGATTGGTCCCATGGCTTTGGTCGATCCATTAATTTTTGTTTTTCAAGGTAACCCCATACAGGCACGAAAATGCAGAAATGTTGTAGGAGTACTATGGCATCCAATAAATCTCCCCGCATAGGAAACCACTCAAAATCCTGTATATCTCTCTGCAGATACTAATAATGTTGAATGGTAAACAAAACGCTCTTTATAGCGATGCGTCAAAAACAAACACTCATTAAATAATCACTTGATTAACCCCCGCCGTGCCTTTGCGGTGATTTGGGAGTGGATAAAGGGTGCTCTGAGCTTCTCCAAAACGCGACCACGGCCGTATCGGTGGGATTTTACACTTACATACGAAATTTGAGCTCAATCTGTACACGCGTTTTGGATTCTATGAAGTACCCACACACATATATACATATATATATACGGAGTTCTCAAAATATATAGTATAGATTAGCCCGCAACTGGCGGGATTGGTCCCATGGTTTTGGTCGATCCATTAATTTTTGTTTTTCAAGGTAACCCCGTACAGGCACGCCGACAATATTCCCCGACCCGAGTTGACCATACATAACAAATTTCACGTCGATGTCGGCGCTGACGACCGAGATATCGCCCAAAGTCATTTGTAGGTACCCATTTCAAGGTCAAGGTCACCTCAGGCAGACAAACTGACCAGACGAAAATGTCCCCCGTCCCTTGGAAGCCCTAACTACGAAATTAGATATCCCTGCGGCGATGACGTCACTAACGGTATGATTTAACTCAACGTCAAAATTATGCTCGCAAAGCCCTAATATTATAAAAAAACTCGCAGAACCCTAACGCAATGTATTTTACATGTCTGGACACAGACACAAGAATCACACTACAAAAAAACAGGGTTACAGCGACGTACGTGCGATAATTCAGCTTGGGGGATCAAAATACAAGGCGGATCAAGAAAGTGCGGACCCGTTTAAAGGTCAAGGTCACCTCAGGCAGACAAACTGACGCGACGAAAATCTCCCCCATCCATTGGAAGCCCTATTAAAGTACGAAATTTCGTCTCGATCGATTGAGCCGTATTTATACTACTCGTGTATATAAACGCTGTAGTATCGACACCGCAGAAATGAACGCTCTTTAATCATTAACCCATTTAATCCATCAATCCCCATTACGGTGGCAGTTGAAGGGTGAAGGAGTGGTCGCACGGGCTCGCGAATGGTCCGAGTGCACTGCCTGTGGCTTTTTACCCTTAGATAGGAAGTTTTGGGCTCAATCGATGGAGCTGTTTTCGAGTCTATAAAGGATATACATACATATATATGGAATTTTCTAAATATATAGTAGACTAGCACTGCAGTGCCTGACCCAGCCCGTTTTCGACTCCCGTATACCGGGTTTGGGGACATTGAGTTTGGGCGCCCAAACAAATTGAAGGCAAATTTTTTTTTTATTTTAATTTTTTGGTTTTTTTTAAAAACAAATTCAGGTCCCAATTCATATTATAACAAGATACACAGCATTTATGTATTTATATATATTGACATAAGACATTTAAGTTTACAAAAAGATTTAAGTTTAACAGTTGGAATCATACTGTAAAGTATGTTTGGTTCTATCTAGCTTTCATCTGTGAAAACTTCAAATAGTTCAGGTTTGTTACCATTCAGCCTTCAGACTTTAGTATTTCAATCAAATTAAAGCGAAATTACACAATACAGTATAGGAACAGTGACAATTTGATCAAATCAACCTGGTTATCAGGTGGGATCTCATAATACCAAATGAATAATTAAAGTAGAGATTAGTTCTAATTACTAGGGCCCTATTAACATATACTGGTATACCAATTGGAAACAAATAGAACAACACAACATAATTTTGAGAGTGTTTAACTACAAACCTAGAAATAAGAAATAATGAAAAATGTTGCAGGACTGTTCATTCTATCTTTTTCATCTCAGTCATACAGTGGGGCATATTATACATTATTAGATTATATTATGCATTATTATGACGGTTGATTGAGCTGTATTTATACTCGTGTATATAAACGCTCTTTAACAATGACACCGCAGATACGAACACCCTTTAATCATTAACCCATCAATTCCAACGACGGTGGCAGGGCGAAGGGTGAAGGAGTGCTCGGACGTTCTCAGAAGCGGCGCGATGACATTTCTTGTGGCTTTTTACCCTTAGATAGCAAGTTTGGGCTCAATTGGTCGAGCCGTTTTCGAGTCTATAATGGGTATACACACATATATATATACGGAAGTCTCAAAATATGTAGTAGACTAGCAGGTTAGCCCGCCACTGGCGTGGTTCGTCTCATGGCTTTGTTCGAAAAAGCAATTGCAACAGCTTCCGAGACACGTATGCTGCACCTAGGTGTAAAATTTCGTTGAAATCCGCCAGTTTTACCCGATTTGACCTTGAATTGATCATTTTCAAGGTCAAGGTCAGGTCGGGGTCAAAATTTAACCCGTCAATGACACTTCCTGTAGGTAGCAAGTTTGAGCTCAATCGGTTCGAGTCTATAAAGGACACACATATATCATTTGTGGGTACCCGTTTCAAGGTGAAAATCACCTCGGGCGGAAAAACTGACCCAATGAAAATCTCCCCCGTTCCTATGAAGCCCTAAGTACGTAAGAATCACACAACACGCTCATGTCTGGATACAGTCACGCTCACGTGTGGACCCAGACGTAAGAATCGCACTACAGGCATACACTCTTTATCAATGACACTGCGGATACGAACGCTCTTTATCAACGCGATTAACCCCACAGTCCCGTTTTTTGTGACTGGGTGTGGAGAACGGGTGCTCGGAGCTTCTCCAAAACACCGCGACGACCATTCCCGTGGGTTTTTACCCTTAGATGGGAAGTTTGGTCTCGATCGGTGCAGCCGTTTTCGATTCTATAAAGTATATATATATACACATATATATTTATATACGTAGTTCTCAAAATAGATAGTAGACTAGCAGATTAGCCCGCCACTGGCGGGATTGGTCCCATGGCTTTGGTCGATCCATTAAGCTTTGGTCGATCCATTTATTTTTGTGTTTCAAGGTAACCCTGTACAGGCACGACATATTATAAATGCCTCCCCAAGTTGAGCAGCAGTGTCATTGACACTATCATGTGGCTTGTTAATTATGGGACCTGGGTCATCTTCCTAACACTCGGGGAGGGCTATCCAATAGTGTTTTGTGACATTGTTGGCCACTCAAATCCTTAACGGAGAATTTGCATATCCTTCCGCATGCTGCTGGTGTATGATATTTCAGATATATTTATAGCTATAAACACTAACAGATCTGGCATGTTTATTCCAATAGACTGGAAAACCTTGGGGGATAAAGGTAGTTACAACTCAAATTTGTTTTATGTTGCTTCTGTCGGTATATTGAGCCCATCTAAAAGGGTCTTACATACGGTGCTATGGGCAGTGCACTTACTAAAATGTCTGTGTCGTCGGTGTATAAACATGAAGTTTATAGTTGCTGATGTACAACGTATTTCAGACCTCATGTATTTTTTTGAATGTTTAGACCACGTACCAGACAATTATCTAATATATAAATGCGAATGTTTGTCTCTCTTTATGTATGTTCTTTTTAATAGCTGTCCACATTTCTGCGCAGATTATGTTGAAATTTGGAATGGATATGTATTTCTGCGCTCTGGGTAACATGAACCTGGCTGTGACTCCACCCAACGTAGCTAGCCTTTTGACATGACGTCATATCCGCACAGGCAAAACAGTTTCTTGGGAATTAAGTAATCGCACTGAAATTTTTACAAGCATGTATTTTGGCTCTCTGGGTATCATGAACTTGGTTTGGAATCCACCTGATGTCACATTATGATGTTATATCCGCATGGACAAAACAGGCTCTCAGGAACTACTTGGGGGATCACACTGAAAATTGATATGTATTTTGGCCCTCCGGGTAACATATGCTGGGTCCTCATGGTTCTCAGAAACTGCTGAGCTGATCTCACTGAAATTTGGTTTGGTCATGTATTTCGGCCTTCCGGGTAACATGGGCTGGTTTTCGACTCCACCCAAATTCACCATTATCTTTTACCTTATCAGACCAAAGTACCGTAACAATAAATGCTGTAATATTTTAGATATTCTGTTGAGATGCCACATAAAAAGAGAACTATACCTTATCCAAATCTTCTCAAAAGGCAAGTGAAGTGCGAGAAATGAGAGCTCAGGAGTAAACACAATGATGTTTCATAATTGACAATTCCTAATTTATTGTAACTGTTTTCAATTTAAATTTTGCCGCACTTGCCTGTCGGGTACATCCGCTAGTAATATTACAAGATTGTGAGAGTGATTTGGTTCTGAAATTTTACTTCTATTCCATAGGTCGCAATGATGTGAAAACTCGACCTGCTTTTGGATGTCAAGTGACTATTCAGGTCTGTATTAGCAGTTGATCTCACATTGCTATTTCTCTAATATAATAAAACATAAAACATTTGCAATCCTGTTGAAGAGTTCTTATATCATCTATATCACGCAAAGGATGGAATCTCTCAAAGCTCCTTTTGGTGATTAGAATTGGCTAGTTACTCATAAATACCACCAGCAACAAACTGAATTTTGTTTCAAGGCAGTTTGAATGGCAAATAACATGAACAATTCCGAAACTCTATAGATTGAATACTTGAAGGAAAGCCCATTGGAAATCCCACAAAATATCACCCAGGTGGTGCTTCAAATATCAATTAAGATATTATTTCAAATATATGCTCACCTTGTAATTGCAAATACATATGTTTAATTATATATCGGAATAGCTTGTCCGTTCGTCTGTCTAGTCGTCCGAGGACACAACTTTGTATTATATGTTTTGTGGGATTTTCCTATATTGTACGCGCATTGGAACTAATTGATTGTGGAATGCGTTTGAAATGATTTGTATAATAATAATAATAATAATAATCTACTAGATGGAAGCTATCAAATGTTTTTGAATTTCATTGGAAAACATAGCCATCAGCAACCATCTTGGATTTTACTTTGTATAGATCTCTTCATGTTGATAATATAGTATTACTTAGACCTTTCAACTTTCCGCATTCCTAATCATTCCATTGAGCTACAAGTTGAGCTACAGTGTCATTGACACGTTCATTATTAAATCAAAGAAGGGCCATAACTTTTGCAAAAATGGGCGGAGCAAACCCCTATTTGAACTTGACCTGTATTTTGGTCTGATAAACTCACCTATGAAATTTGCTTTTAATCTAATAACTGAAACTAAAGTTATCATCCGGCAACAATTTCCGGACGGACGGACGCACAGACGGACGGACGGACACCGGCTATTTTAATAGTCCCCCAAATTTTTTTTTTAGGGGGACAAAAACATGGCCGCCGCCAGCCATCTGGTATTTTACTCTTTGCATGACTAAATCCTTTTGCGCAACCTAAAACCAACATTTTCCATCCAATTTATCCCAAACTTCATAGGGATCTTCGGGGTGACCTTTGGATGAAATATTTCAAATTTGAACGATTTTCGATCAAAAACATGGCTGCTAGCAGCCATCTTGGACTTCACTCTTTGCATGATTAAATTTTTTGGCACAATCTACTTTTTAACTTGATTCATTCCAATCTTCGGGGTGACTTCTAGATGCAAGCTATAAAAAATTTCCGAATTTTCGTCAGTGGGCATTTTGTATTTGATATTTAAATCCATCGATACAACCCTGAAGCCCTCATTTATTGGGGAAATGTATTGAATATCTATAGGCTTGTTTAGGATCACCTCTAGATGGGAGCAATCAAATATGAAATTCACTGGCATTAAAATAGCCGGTGTCCGTCCGTGCGTGCGTGCGTCTGTTCGTGCATGCATCCGGAAATGGTTTTCGGATGATAACTTTAGTTTCGGTTATTAGATCAAAAGCAAATTTCATAGGTGAGTTTATCAGACCAAAATACAGGTCAAGTTCGAATATGGGTTTGCTCCGCCTATTTTTTGCGAGAGTTATGGCCCTTTTTATACGCCCGTTTGAAAAAATGGCCGTATTATAGTATTGGTCTGTCCGTCCGTCTGGCCGGGCGTCCGTTAACCTGGTTTCCGGATGATAACTTTAGTTAGAGTGAACCAAATTTAATAAAATTTGGTATGTGGGTTTACTAGCCGAAAATTAAGTTCAAGTTCGAATTTGGGTTCCGCTCGCCAATTTTCACCGGAGTTATGCCCCTTATTTGACGTTTTTTGACTTAGAAAATCCTTGAAACTTGTTGTCCCGATGATAACTTTAGTATAGTTTATCGGAATGAATCCAAATTTGGTATATTACTTTCTCCCACCAAAACACAGGTCAAGTTCGAACTTGGGTTCTGTCCGACCATTTTTGGCAGAGTTATGCCCCTTTTTCAACTCAGAAAATTCAGTTTTTCTTATGTTTTTTGGTTTCCGGATGATAACTCGATTTTGGAATGTTTATACGCAAAACCCGTTTTTTTTGTGGATTACATATATCTAAATACAGCTCAAGTCCGAATTTCGTTTTAATCCGATAATTTTTGCGAGAGTTATGGCCCCTTTTTTGACGTAATTTGACTTAGAAAATCCCTGAAATTTGTTGTCCGGATGATAACTTTAGTTAGAGTAAACCGATTTCAATCAAATTTGGTATGTGGGTTTATTAGGAGAAAAGACAGCTCAAGTTCGAATTTGGGTTCCGTCCGCCAATTTTCCCCAGAGAGGGCGTATTTTGCACGCCCAGCGTAGCTCTTGTTTTACTTAGAATCTTGTAATTTTCTGGTTACGGATGATAACTTCAGTTTGTGTAATCATATCTGAACCAAATTTGGTATGTGAGTTTATCAGCCCTATATACAGGTCAAGTTCGAATATGGGTTTGCTCTGCCCATTTTTGCGAGAGTTATGGCCCTTTTTTTTTGTTTACTTAGAATCTTGTAATTTTCTGGTTTCCGGATGATAACTTCAGTTTGTGTGATCATATCTGAACCAAATTTGGTTGTGAGTTTATCAGCCCTATATACAGGTCAAGTTCGACTATGGGTGTGCTCTGCCCATTTTTGCGAGAGTTGTGGCCCTTTTTCGACTTGGAATCCTGTCAATTTCTGGTTTCTGGATGATAACTTCAGTTTGTGTGATGATATCTGAACCAAATTTGGAATGTGCTTTTATCAGCTCGAAATACAGGTCAAGTTATGGGTACAATCTGCCCATTTTTGCTTGAGTTACGGCCCTTTTTGTCCGCCGACCGAACGGGTTCAGAGGACTATTATAATCAGCCTGTGCGTGCGTGCATGCATGCGTGCGTGCGCCTGAGGTTTCCGGATGATAACTTTAGTTAGAGTGAACCAAATTAAATTGGTATATGGGTTTACTAGCAGAATAGACAGGTCAAGTTCGAATTCGGGTTCCGCCTGCCAATTTTCACCAGAGTTATGTCCCTTTTTTACTTAGAATTTTTGCCAATTTGAGGTTTCTGGATGATAACTTTAGTAAATGTGTACTGAATGAAATTAAATTTGGTATGTAGGTTTACTAGCACTAAAGACAGGTTTTTATGCGCAAACAACGGTCATATTAAGCCGACACTTAGAGGCGGACATGAGGTCTACCGACATTTTATTCGACTTAGAATTTGACCGTATTTTAACATTTTTGGTTTCCGACCGATAACTCCAGTTTGGATTATTTGATCTGAACCAAAGTTGGTATGTGTATTTTCCAGCTAAAGATACAGGCCAAGTTCGAATATGGTTCCGTCCAATTATTTTTACATGAGTTACGGCCTTTTTTCGACTTAGAATTTGACCGTCTGTTAACATTTTTGGTTTCCGACAGATAACTCCAGTTTGGATTATTTGATCTGAACCAAAGTTGGTATGTGTCTTTCTCCCAGCAAAACACAGGTCAAGTTCGTATTCGGGTTCCGCCCGACAATTTTCACCAGAGTTATGTCCCTTTTTGACTTAGAATTTTTGCCAATTTGAGGTTTCTGGATGATAACTTTAGTAAATGTCTACTGAATGAAATTAAATTTGGTATGTAGGTTTACTAGCACTAAAGACTGGTTTTTATGCGCAAACAACGGTCGTATCAAGCCGATGCTTAGAGGCAGACATGAGGTCTACCGACCTTTTATTCGACTTAGAATCCTGTCAATTTCTGGGTAACAAATAACATAGCCAGCATTAATGAAGGTAAAATTAACAAATAAATATCTAGAGTTTGCTGTGTACCATTTCAGGGGACACTGGTTGGATTGTTCTGAAATTTAGTATCGGATTTAGGGTCCTTGTTATTTTGATCGAGTTTAAAAAAAACTCGACTTATGGTTTGACGAGGGACGGTTGGCGAGCGGGCGGCGGGCCTAAAGAATGCCTTTATATAACTTTGACATTTGTGAACGGATTCAAAAAAATTTTGGTATGTGAGTTGCTCCCAATGACTATTTACTGCCTGTAGAAAATGGGTCATGTCCGAACTTTTTGACAAGAGTTATCCATCTTTGATGACTTTTTGTTTTGTTTTTCACTGTTAGCGCGATAACTCACGCAAATATTAACCAATTTCAACAATATTCGGTATATGAGACTCTAGCAACAATATCTCAGACAATTTCGAAAACCAGGTTTGTCCGAATTTTTTTTCCGGAGTTATGGGTCTTAGTTTGTCTATTTTTTAGCAATTTTATCACCGTTAGCGCGATAACTCGATGAAATATTAACCGATTTCAACAATATTTGGTATATGAGTCTCCTGCAACAATATCTCGGACGAGTTTGAAAACCAGGTTGTCCTAATTTTTTTCTCAGAGTTATGGGTCTTAGTTTGTCTATTTTTACCAATGTTATCACCGTTAGCGCGATTACTCAATCAAATATTAACCAATTTCAACAATATTTGGTATATGAGACTCTTGGAACAATTTCTCGGACAAGTTCGAAAACCAGGTTTGTCCGAATTTTTTTTTCCGGAGTTATGGGTCTTAGTTTGTCTATTTTTAGCAATTTTATCACCGTTAGCGCAATAACTGGATGAAATATTAACCGATTTCAACAATATTTGATATATGAGTCTCCTGCAACAATATCTCGGATGATTTCGAAAACCAGGTTTGTCCGAATTTTTTTCGCAGAGTTATGGGTCTTAGTTTGTCTATTTTTAACAATGTTATCACCGTTCGCGCGATAACTCAATGAAATATTAACCGATTTAAATAATATTTGGTATATGAGCCTCTGTCAACAATATCTCGGACGAGTTCGAAAACCTGGTTTGTCCGAAAAAAAATTCCGGAGTTATGGGTCTTTGTTTGTCTATTTTAATAACAATTTTATCACCGTTAGTGCGATAACTCAATGAAATATTAATGGATTCAATTGATATTTGGTATATAGGTATATTGCAATAATAAACCACCGTCCGACTTTTTTTCCCGGAGTCGTGCACCTTATTGGCAGAAGTTTGGTTTGACTGCCAAAAAACTTGACAAAAGCATCTTAGATGCGTACCCCTTGTTTTCAGAAAAGCTGATGCCCCCAATGAAGCCACTTTTTCGGGGGACACTGTGGCCGGACGGCCTTTTATTTAACTTTTTACATGATTAAATCCTTTGTCACACCAAAAACCATCATTTCCCATCCGATAGATCCCAGACTTCATATTATTGCTCTCTGGGTTGACCACTAGTATTCCTTAGCCATTTAAACTTGATGCGTTCCTTATCATTATTTTTGTGGAGCTCCATGGTCCCGTGGTTAGCATGTCCGACTTGTCTTCACTGTCAACACAGAGAGATGAGTTCACAGCTGCAGTTGGTATATTGTGAGTTTTTACACAGCAGTATGCTGTTCGAATATTGCTCCAAGGTGTGACCCTTATTTAAAGCAAGGTCACTCGTACTGTTAATGTTTCACACCACTCATGCGCTAAACGAGTACCAGTCAGCATGTCATACTGATGAGTATCTGAGCATGTTCTGATAAAACTATTGCCGCCAGCACGTGTAATGCTGCAGCCAGTTCATTGGTTGGCTTGGACAAATGACTGGGGTAATGTTTAAAGCGTCTTCAAACAAGTAATTGGTTAAAGACATATTATGTACTTGTTCGTGTGCGTGAAATTGATAAATTAGTACTCGGGCGCTATGCCAACTTGGAGAATGTGGCATTCTACTAACATCGCTCAAAATCTCAAAGAAATCGAAGATACAACTCCATAGAAAACACCGTCTGAACTACGCTCAATTGTAAATATTTACATCTCGATTCGGGACGCAACAATCGACGATAAACTAACGCAAAAGATTTTGCTATCGATACCCATTGCATTTAATAAATATATAAGACTAACGGTGTGCGTTGTGAATTTGGATTAATATTCATAAAAATAACTACTATGAGAAAAAATATTCTCCATTTCTATGTGATCACCCCACCGGAGTGTTTCACATCACTTTAACCCTTTGAACCCGGCTGGCCGGTATTCCGGCCAGAACGTAATTGCATATATACTCGACTGGCCGGTTTTCCGGCCATGACGTAATCTCGTTCTACCGTTGGCGTCGCAGTGTTGCACTTTATTTTTTATATTTCGATAAATACTCAATGTTAAAAAAAATAAAATAGTATTTCATAAAATTCATATTATAATTGTTTTAGCTGTCCAAAAAATATCGAAGTTGTGTTTGGCATAACGAAGTATCAGCCGATTAAAAACTGGATACAGTCTCCATTTTATCACATTTCTGCAATTACGGCGCCGCCATATTGCTTCTTGTGACCTCTCATTTTGCGTTATATATATCGCCTTATATGGCCCATAAGAGATCTAAAAATATATATTTATAGGTAGAAACTTTAGTGACGTATTCTTGTGGTATTTATAACTCCCAATGTGTGAAGAAATTCCCGCTAAATTATATAATTCACACTAACGATTGTCAGATATAAACACATGTCATACGAGTTTTGTTCAAGAATATGCAAACTTCTGAGTTCATTAATTCATAACTTTTTTGCGTAAAGGTACACGCTATATAGATTTACACGAGAATAAAGCTCAGAATCTTGTCTTTAAGATGGCATAAGCCAATACATCACACAATGCGCACATTTTAGTTATTGGTGGGCTATTCAGAGAACACCCAGAGTTTGTTTTGGCCAAAGCCCATATGACGTCATGTATTTACGTTGGGATTGTGACGTTACGTAACATTTTTGGCAGTTTTTATAATAAATCGAATAAACTTTTTCTGGATTTCAGATATTGAAATATATTGTGATGTGCTTAATTCAGAATTTAATAATCTTTCCAATGGTGTAAACAATATGGTAGAAAAGAATGCATACGATACAGCACCATGCGCCTGAACACAGTCTACAATAAGTCAAAATACGCCTGGGAGCCCAGGGTCAGGGCGTCAATCATTGTGGGGAGCCAGGGTTCAAAGGGTTAAGCACTATATAAAAATTGTCACTATTATGTTCAATCTACTAATGTATGACATATTCCCTCTCCAACTTGAGCTACAGTGTCATTGTTTCATTTCTGAATGTGATAATTTAGCCCCGATCGATTCAATAAATGTTTGATTTTGATAGAAAGAAAGTTTCACTTTCTTGCCACTAGGTTGATAGAGGTGTCAATCGGTTTCCCCTTGTATTGTCTGTAAGTCGACACATGTATCGGTAGTCTGCCTTCGATGACATTTTTTTTGCCATTGCCAAATTTGGCAAGCCGCATAGTCTGGATTGCAACTCAACAGTCATTGACTGTCTTGATACAATTCAAAATTTAATTTTGCTTTAAAAGTATTAGGATTTGACATCCTTGACTCAAAGTTTATATCTTTTATGATCTAGGGGGAAGAAATGATAATATAGGGGTATAAACTTGGATAGGGCATCTTTAAAAGTGTGCATATAATCACATCTTGAAATAATCCGGTGATAAATGAATATTGTTGACAAACAAGACCATGCCAAGATACATATAGTACTTGCCACTCGTTATGCATCTGATACAGACTGAAAAAGAAAAAACTTTGAGCAAGCTGATCAGGCGTGAAGATAAAAGATATAGCAAGAAAGAAGGGAAAGTTGATGATGTCAACGAGAAGACATTTGATCCATGGAGCCTGAGAACTCAAAGGTATGGCATATTAGTCCCGACTGCCAAGTCCCAATGCTTTTTTTTTCTTCAGTTGATTCCGGTGGTCTAGAGCATCATTCTGAACAGTCTTAACGACTGCCTTGCCTTTGTCAAACTCATGGTTGTATGTTTGGGGGAATTGGGACAGGGGTGGGTCGAAAAAAAATTCCAGACACGTATGCTACATTTTTGCCGATGACCACTTTTTGGACCCACCCAAATTTTTTTCCATTTCATAGAGTTTTTTCCATCCATGTTTTGACACCCACCCCCTTGTGGAACGCAAAACACAAACATACAGAGAAAACCAGGACCAAACCTCCTACATTGAGATTCTAGTAATGAACAGCTCTGCAGTCAATTTGTTTTAAAGCTTAGTATATGAATAGAGCATGGCTTGGAGTTGACTACGCGAATGTAGTGGCCAGTGGGAAGGGTGTAGTTCATGAGCCGAAGGCGAGTGAACTACAACATTCCCACTGGCCATTACATTCGCGTAGTCAACGACAAGATATTCTCTAATCATTATATTATATCGAACATTTATAGACAAACTGACGTTCTAATATTTATATACCATCGAACATTTTATTGCTAAACTGAAGTCATTGTATTGTGTCCAGGTTGCATTCAATTTCCTTCTCGTCACAAAACCTATTAAGCAGCTTTATTGCTATTGTGAATAGCAGCTATGCCTGAGTGGGTAACCGGTCACTGACACAGTGTGCACGGTTAATCACAATTAATAGTCACTGTTTTAGTGTCAAAATGTGTGTGGTAGTCCTTTTTAGTGACATTTTTAGTTTTTGTGTTTTGTTACTTTGTTATGGAAATTTATAAAGATATTATGTCTATACACCAGGTAGGTGATATTGCTCTACACCAGATAGGTGATTTTATTTTACACCAGATAGGTGATATTGTTTTACACCAGATAGGTGATTGTATTATATCAGATAGGTTAAATTATTATATGCTACGTGCCACCCAGACTCATTAGACATTACTAAAACATGTTTATCGCACAGATAGCAATACACTAGAGCACCCAGGAGCACCAATGGGAAATTAAAGAAAGTTAATGTTACGATTGATTCCAATTGATTCAGATTGGTCAGGATTGGTTAGGAATTTTATAAAGTTCACAGTTTATCTTGTATGAATTCAGGAATCTTGTATGAGTTCAGAAAAGGCATTATTTCTATTGGACTGCTCAAGTGTAGCATGTGAGAGTAAAGCATATAATAAAAAACAAACCTACACTTTTAGTAGAAACCTGTATCAACTCATTCATGACTACATGAGATTGTGAATTTTTACCATTTTCTATCTCTTTTGTCACATATGAGATAATTGTGTTATCCACTCACAAGTCTAGGTATGTTACATGTTTTTTTCTTTATACATCAGTGTATACATCAGCGTTTAATGTCCATGTTTGACTAGATTTGGCATTAAATTAATTTCTTTAAAGTTATCCTTATTTGATGTTAATTACATAGAATACTGCATGGGCGATTCAGCTGCATTAAGAATCCTTTCCCTTGTCCTAAAGAGGCACAAACCAACATCCAATGGCCCTAGCTTGTTTAGTGTTGCTGCAGTTCCTTATTATTGATTTCTTAGTGTTACAAACTAGTAAAAATCCAATAAAAGGTGTGAAGGAAAAAAAAAAAAATTGTCAATTGAAGTTATTGATCAAGTTCCAAGCTCCTGTGGTAAGAGTATTAAATTTAGTGGTTATATATTCTGGGCACTACAATTTATATTATAGGATGAAATTTTTAATTACTGTTTACAGATGTCCCCAAACATTGTACCAGTCCCGTGAGAAAACTGCAACATATCTTTTCCCTTCATCTCAGTGTAACGATATGTTACAAAGCGTTTCATGATTTCTGAGATTCCACAGAGACTGGCCCTTCGTACAAACTGAAACTTACAAAGTCCCCGTAAAAAAAAAATGCAGCATTCAATGTTTCTTCACCTCCTTTTATTGTAGCGATATGTTGCAAAGTGTTATGAGGCGTTATCGGTACATGTTACAAATTATATTAAGTCCCCCCCCCCCCCCAAAAAAAACGCAGCATATTATTAAAACTCATCTCAATGCAGCGATATGTTACAAAGTGTTACAAATCGTTATATGATTTCAGAGATCCACAGTGACCGCTCGTAGACAGGACTGTGTTAATACAAATGATATAAAGTCCCTGTGAGAAAACTGCAGTATATTTTTTCAACTCGTCTCATTGTAGCGATAAATTGTTACGAAGCATTACGTTACATGTGTAACAGAACGAGAGAGAGAGAGAGTGAGAGAGAAGTGTGGGAGTCGCACCGAAAGTTGGCAGCACCCGGAATCCCAAGCCGGTCACACATCCATGGAATAACCGCGCCCGACGTTGCTTACTTCGGTTATCACACAAAGCGTGTAACGACCGTGACCTCTCGATCAGAGAAGTCATCGGCCTTCTATATTTACAACGCGACTGCTATACACATGATTTCTGAGATCCACAGAGACCACTCGTTGATTGGTGTTACAAATAATGTAACGTCCCTGTGGGAAAACCACAGGATATTTCTTCTACTCGTCTCAGTGTACCGATATGTTAAAAAGTGTTACAAAGGTTTACGTGTCTGCATTATCTGGACACAAGCGATTTAATAATCACTTTAAATTTCACCAAATATATTAGTTTTTGAAAAATAAATCATCTTAAAATTCCTTAAATGCCATGATGATTTAATTCTTCTGAAAACTTGTTTCTCGGTAAAATCACAATGACACAAAATCGAAAATTGAAAAGTATTTGGCTCACTGCCAATAGATAGGAGGATTCCTGTAAGAAAATGCTCACTAAACTTTTTGATTATCGCATGTTCATGATTCCCAGTTGACATGGAGACTAACTGTATATTTTCCTCTTCCAAAATTCTGCTAATAATGTTTAATTCTGATCAAAAGTTTATTAATGTTTTGTTTCGTCCTTGACATACGTTCGGGAAAAACCCACTCGATCTGCAGATCTGCAGATCGATCGATATTATTCGGACGGGAATGCAGCGAGTTGTTTTCGGCTCAAGTCTTGTCTGTTATTCGAGAACATATAGTTCCTTGTTTCAATCGTATTTTAAGGGCGAATATGTCTTTAAAATCAATATTTAACAATCGATGGCATAATTATAAGGAATAATCTCGGTTTCCTAATGTAATTACACAGTCTAAAGGCATATGCCGAATAGCGATTTATAGGTTTGTGATTCGGCATATGCCTTCAGACTGTGTAATTACATTAGGAAACCGAGATTATTCCTTAAATAGTAATATACAATAAAATTAAACATGTGGATATATTATTGTATTTTTCGCAAAATTATTTTTTTAATTTTGCGAAGAGTGTGAAAAACCCACACTGACAGTATTCTGAGGGTCAACATGGTATTAAAGACATATTATGGACTTGTTAGTGTGTGGTATAACTGATAAATTAGTACTCAGGCGCTATGCCAATTGGGGGAATGTATCATTCTACTAACATCGCCCAAAATCGACCATACAACTCCATAGAAAACACCGTCTGAACTACGCTCAATTGTAAATATTTACATCTCATTTCGGGATGCAACAATCGGTTATAAACTTAAGGAAAATGATTTCGGCATCGATATTTATTGTATTTAATAAAAATATATGAGACTGACAGTGTGTGTTGTAAATTTTGATTAATGTTAATAAAAATAACTACTTTGAGCAAGATTATTCTCCATTTCTATTTGAACACCCGACGGGAGTGTTTCACATCACTTTAATATCGATGTCTTATGGTTATTCTCCTATTTTTTTGAAAAGTGTAATGGCTAAAGCAGTTTTATAATAAAGTATATTAATGGTGAGAAATAAAAAAATATGACTCATGGATGGAATGTCAATATGCCAATTGTCTTTTGGTAGAAAATTTGATGGGGGCGAGGGTAAGTAATTTGGTCATACCAGGTCATTCTCCTGGATTGTCTAATATGGAAATGGTCTTGTTGTGGAGCAAAAATTTATCAATATACCAGCTGAATATACAGAAATAAATAGCAAAATAATTTTATAAAAATATTAAAAATAAATTTCTAGCTCACCTGAGATGAAGTCTCTGGTGGAGCTATAGTCATCACTCCTCGTCCGTCGTCTGTCCATCCGGCGTCCATCTGTCAAGAAATGTCTTCTTCTCCAGTACCATAAGGCCAAATAGGTTCATATTTGGTGTGGATGTTCCCTGGGTGACTCACATTCAGATTTGTTAAAATGAGGTCACTGAGTCAAATAGTTGCGAAGCCAGGGCCATAAATCTTTCCCACCATAGTTATTCTAAAACAACTTCTTTTTAAGAACCATCAGGCCTATTTAGCTTATATTTGGTATGGAGGGTCCTTGGGTGACTGGGGTTCAGATTTGTTCAAATGGGGTCACTGGGTCAAATAGGGGCAGAGCCAGGGACACAACTCTTAAAAAAACAAAACAAAAACAATTTAGTTTGTAATCCTTGCTCAATTCAAAAACTAAAATTATATAAATAAAAAAAAAAAAAAAAAAAGATATGTTTTTATGTTTACCCATACCATAGTATGATAAACATAGTGTTGACTTTCGAATTGACCACTCGTCGTTCATCCGTCTGTCTGTCTGTAGACACTTTATGATAACTCAAACATTTTCTATCTGATCGGAACCAAATTTTAAATATGAATTTCTCCGGCCAAAATACAGATCGAGTTCGAATATGGTTTGATCCGATTCATTTTAAAGGAGTTATGTGCTTTTTCGAGAATAAAAAAAAAAAAAAAAAATGAATTTATTTTGGATTTAAAAACAAATCTCAACAAGAACAAATCTTCAATGAAATTACTGAGAATCATTTAAACATCACGGGAACCACCAAGCTGATGTCATGGCGTTTGCAGGAAACGGCTGTTTTTAGTTCTTAGAAGAAAATACATGTAGTACACAAATATCTCTATTTTTGTGCTTTCCGACTTTTTGACATTGAAATTTTTTGAAATATCATCACAGAACAACTAGGATACGTTTCTGCCAGTTTTGCAGCTATTTAATTACTTTATTCAAGGATTTTCGTGTGAAGAAATTGTTTGACAGCTGTTCCGGTGTTGACAATACAGAAATAATTATGATTCTAAGGACCAAGAAAGGGCGTTTTCTTTAAACTCGCCGCACGTAAATGGTGGTTGGATAGAGTTCATTCTGTTGTTGTCTAGTGCGGATTTGTGTCTGTGACTGCGACAGTGTGAGGCCTTGATGATCGTGCGTGCTGTGCGGAGTAATCTGCTAATCAGGAGATAGATCCAAATCGGAGGCGTGTGATAATCCAATTTTAAGGCATCTCAAGAAGTTACTTGATGTGCTCGCATAAGGATTCAACATTTACATCGAACTGTCAAAATTGTGTTTAATCATATGTAATCAAACAAGCCTATGGAAAGACTGTTTCCGCATATTTTGTTCTAAATTCGACATTGACTGTATCTTGAATCCAGCATCGCTACATAGGGAGTAAATGGACGACCACTATTTGATTATGACCTGATAGAAATATTTAGTCTGGTCGATAAAAGGTTTGACCTAGAAAAATTTGGACTAAATTGGTTTGTATACCATTTTGAAGAGGAATTTATACTCTATAACATATCCAAAATCCGCTAAAATCCGCTTTGAGTATTTTTTGTAATTCAAGATGGCACCCAAGATGGCTGCCATTTTCCTATAAGTCAGCTTGATGTAATCATAGTGAGAACATCTTGTCATATGTATACACATGTATACATTTTTGTGAAGCTAAGACATAATGCAACCTTTCCATCCATACATGTTCATGTTCTATCCGATGCCATAACTCATGTATTTTTGTCCGATTGTCTTCATATTTTATATGCAGGTTTATGATGACACATGGCTCACCTGTATATTTTTTGGTATAGATTGTTTGATCGGATTAGAAATAATTAACCCTTTCACATACATGCCATCCAAAGCAATAAGTCAAATATGTTTCTTCTTATTTACCTCATATTTCTTACCAAGGTTTTCCTTCGCACACTCTTCTTCTGTATGGATTTTGGTTTTTATTAATTAACCCTTATACTCTTAAACCAGGGTTATTAACAATCACTCTATTGATAGTTTTATACATTAATTAGGTGTGATGTCCTATATGAAGATTTTATTGCGATAGTTGCATTTAATATAATGCTATCAATAAATTATCATGTGAATATCCAATATGCAGTGTTGAGAGTACATTTACTTGTAAATCCAAAGCCATTTTAATAGCTATATGGTGGAGTGGTGGACAACTATATTAGAAATATAATGATAACATTCCCTCTTGCTAGATGGAGGCAGACAAACAACACTGGCAATGATTGTTTATCAAAAAGTGATTGATGGAGCTTGCTGTACTCAGAGAAGCCTGTCAGAATCTGGGTTCTGCAGTGTTTGTTTATTTTTATAAAGTCTCACAGTCCAATTTGATGTGCTATTTATCTGATCTCACAGCTCACTGTACTGCAGAAATGAAATGATTTTAATAGCCATCTGACAGTGGTGGCCCAGAGTTTATTAACTCCCACATAGGTCTCTGGTTTCTGCTGTTTATAGACTTGTATCTCTCCAATGATAGTCTATCAATGCAATATTCAAGTGACATACCTGGAACAGTGCCCTAATTCTATAGAGTTAAAATTATTAACCCTGGTCATTAATGTTATGCTATTTTATATTGTTGATTAATCATTCTATTATATCTCCAGGTTTCTCCTCCTTCACTTGCATGGATCTTTGTAGTTAAAAGTTAACCCTTCTCAACATTCCTTTTATCTGATACATCTTTTATATTGGATTATTTTGACGCACTCTTTGCCGCTATTGAATGATTCATTTATTTGGATTTTTATGTGTACCCATACTATGTATGTACCCATACCATAGTTTTGTACACATAGTGTCGACGTCCAGATTGACCACTCGTCGTTCATCCATCTGTCTCTCTGTCCATCTGTCTGTAGACACTTGACGCATGGTGCGATAATCCAAACATTTTTATGTTTACCCATACCATAGTATGGTAAACATAGTGTCGTTGTCCGTATTGACCACTCGTCATTAGTCCGTCCGTCTAAAACATTAGTTTACTACATTTGGTCAAACTTGTGGACTGAAATGGAGTTGGAGAATTTTCCAACCTGAAGGGGAGTATGAGGTTTGAAATTTCCAACACTATAGGTAAGCTTCAGTTGAGGCCAGTCTAGATGCTAGGATTTGCGATTTTCTTGTATAGTTTTCAAAATTTTCTCATAACTATGGTCAGCCCGGTGTGTCCTGGTTTCTTGTCCGTAGCTGTGTGCATTTGTCTGGGGTTAGACCACCTGAGCACTGAGGTGCAATGGGGGGGGGGTGCAAATGGAATTATGCAAAGCTTGTGTTTGTTCTGATAGAAGGGGAGGGGTGCAGTTGGAATTTCCCAAGGTGGACACCCCCCCCCCCCCCCCCCCAGGTGGACCCTCTAGCCATGTCCCTGAGTATACTCTACAATTCAACACCAAAACTCTCATTTATGATTCCGATCATAGTAATTTACTATCACCAAGGGATTGGTTAACATCTGCCGATCGTGATCGGACTCGTTTATGTTTACCCATGTTTTTGTGAAACACATAGTGTCAACGTCCGGATTGACCACTCGTTGTTTGTCCATCCGTCGGTCTGTCCGTCTGTCTGACCGTCCGTAGATACTTTACACATAATGCGATAACTGTAACATTTTCTATCTGATTGCAACAAAATTTGGTATGGGAGTTGCTCAGCGCAAAATACAGATCGAGTTCGAATATGGGTTTGATCAGTTTTATTTTAAAGGAGTTATGACCCTTTTTATGTGTACCCATACCATGTATGGTACAAATAATGCCGACGTCAGGATCAACCATCCATCGTTCGTCTGTCCATCTGTCCGTCCGTCTGTCCGTAGACACTTGCTATCCAATTCGATTACTCGAGTATTTTTTATCGGATCCAATTCAAATTCTATGTGCATGTTTACGATGACACCCCTCACCTGTATAGTTTTTGGTATCGATCGGTTGACCGGTTGACTTTGCATCCACACATGGACATGTGCTATCCGATTCTATAACCAATGTCTTTTTTGTCCGATTGTGTTCATATATGATATGTAGGTTTATGATGACACACCCCTCACCTGTATAGTTTTTGGTATCGATTGGTTGATCGGTTTAGAAAATAATTAACCCTTCACACTCATGTTATCCGATGCAATAAGTTGAACATATTTCTTCTGATCTGCCTCATATTTCTTACCTAGATTTTTCTTAGCACGTTCTTCATCTGTATGGTTTTTGGTATCGTTTAGTTAACCCTTTCTGCTCTTGTTTTTAAATAGAATTCATCCAAGCTGTGTTGACTTAAATATTTTTCATCTGATCATCACCAAATTTGGTACATATGGTCCTCACCACAAAATACAGAACAGGTTCAAATTTGAGCCATTTAAAATTCAAGTAAACTGATAATGTAATTAATGCCTGCAGGCACTTTGAGCTTAGAAGAGGAGATCTTATTACACAGCCAGTGTATTATTGGAAATGAGTTTTGTTTAGCTGGACATTAGATAAATACCATGGCTCACAGAGTCAAATCTCTTTAGACACATATCACAGTGATAGGGGTTCTCTCCTTTATGGACTATCATGTGTTGAACCAGAACACCTGACCAAACAAATCTCTCAACACTAATAAAATTTATCTCCAGACTCTCAGACTCTTATCACAGTGGGCTAGCATCTCTAAAAAATTGTCAAAACCATAATTGATGACTGGTTCATTCTGTGTTCTGTACAAAATTAAAGTTAACCCCTTTGTTGAAACAGGTTCATGACATTAGAGACTGACTTATTGTATGGGTTTCTAAATCCAATGACATGCTTTTTATACACTTTTTGTGTTTATCAGTTCATTAGTTTGGGTAAGATTAACCCCATTCTATCCGATTTCATGACTCAAATATTTCCATTGATTATGTTTATAGTTCTTGGCATAGTTGATGATAACACACCCCTAACCTGCATAGTGAGGGTCATTTGGTTTATTTGCTCAAAAATATTAACATCCTCAACCAATCCTGTTGACACAATGTGATAACTAAATATTTTTCACACGATCACTATATAAATAATTGCATCCATGTTAATGATGACACATTCCTCACCTGTATAAATTTTGGTATTGATTGAATGGTTTTGATAATATATTAACCATAACTTCAATTATATTTCCGCTGTTTACATACATTATATCATTCCAATGATCAGCTTAGAAAAAAATTAACCCACCCCATTCCATAGTCATACAGTATGCTATCCAATGTAATGAATATAATATTTTCAATCTGAACAATCTCATATCCTACCTCTAGCTATCTGAAAATTCTGCATAAAAACAATTTATATCCAATCATTATCAATCATTTTATATCCAGGTCTATACATCCCTCACTTGTATAGTAATTCAGGTATTGATTAGTTTTTGAATCGGAACTATTAAATCTTTTGTCCCATCTAAATGATCCCAAGAATTTTTAATATGCAGCTAACACAAAACATAATAAAAAAAATTACAATATTAAAAAAAAACATAATATGTTATGTCTCACATTCCAGTGTAATAAGCAAATAAATAACTATTTTGTCTTTAACTGCTATGGTGCTTCTCTGACTATGGATTGAGCTTAATTAGCTTTATCACTATATAAGACATATCTGTGTTGAAGTGACTTAATAGGTTGAAATGGAATGCCACATCCGTGTTCCTATTGTGTTTATGTGAGCAAGGTGCCCAATAAGTCTGATTCCACTGTGACCTTAATAGTAAGGTGTCAATTATTGAAACTTTTGCACTAGTGAAAAGGTTGGTGTAAGGATTTATTAAAATAGCTATTAAATCGGTATCGCTAAGGTATGGGTTAAACATCGGCCTCTCGAATTAAAAAAAAAAATTGTCATTGCCACTTTCATTTGTTTTAGTTTTATACCATTAATTAAGTGTGATGTCCTGTTTTGAAAATATGAAGATTTTATTGCAATAGTTACATGTAATATAATTATATCAATAAATTACCATGCAAACATCCAATATCCAGAGTATATGAGAGTACATTTTATAGATGGTGTCATTCCAAATGAAATCTTGTTATTATTTGAGTGATGACATATGGCACAGAGGTGTGGGGTTTGGTTAGATGAAGTCAAAGATAAACAACAATTGTGGCTGGCTAAATGTTTATCTTATCTGTCAAATTTGATTAATGGCAGCATGAGTCTCTTGTTTCTCCTATTCTTGAAATTTCATCACAGGTTGTGATAAGGGACCCCTCACCTATATGAGTGTCTTCTATATTCCATTGATCTGTTTAGAAAATAATTAACCCTTTCCAAGCTTCCCATAGATACATGCTATACGTATATAATGTACATGGACTCTTCCTTATATCTCTTATCTATGGTTATCTTTGCACACTATTCACTTCTATCAATTTTGATATTGACTGATTGATTTTTGAAAAATATATTAACCTTTCAGACACATGCTTTCAATTTGAAATTAAAATAATGGCTGATAGCCAATATGATTTATCTATGCAATGGGTAACAGGCAGATAAATCTACATGACTATCGCAGGTGATGCCTTGTTTTGAAAATCAAGATGGTAGATGTTAATATTTCCATGAACCTTATTTTCCCTTTTGTTCATATTGTCATGGTTGATTGAATATTAGGGACCACAGAGAGCTTAGAAGATTAACATTGAAGGTTATCAATTGTATGTCCAACTACTTGTAAAACATTGCAATATGTGAAACCATTTTATTGAGGGCTACTTACTTTCTTTTATATGAACTATGGTAATCTGTTTCGATTAAGGGGTCATAGGGACCAGCATCCTCATCATATTATGACTGTATAACATTATATAGATAACACTTTTGTATTGTATAAACTACATATATTTTTGAAAATCATACACCCCTGTTATGAAACATCTTGTATGTACCTAACAATATAAGCATTCCTTATTTAATACACAGGTCATATCTGATCTTATCTGTCCATGTTTGATAAACAAATAACAACTGGGGAGAATGTGGGGGGCGGGTAATTAAATTACAATTTAGATATTAGATGGAATCTCATACATGTATGTTTTTTGAAGCAGTCTAGCTTGTCAACAAATTGTAATTATACCCCCTTTTAAAAAACAAAGGGGGTGTACTGTTTTGCACCTGTCCGTGCGTGCGTGCATGCGTCCGTTCGATGTCTGTTCATTTCAAAACTTGAACAGTAGCATGTATGTACCCGACAAGAAAGCTGGGTAATACCATCTTTTATTCAATTCAGTGATAAAATGCACATGGTGATTGTATAGAGTTACTTCTCGTCGAAAGGAATGCATCATTACAAGTAGACCATCCTGGTGCTGAAGCAGCGAGTATTAATGCACATTGATATGCATGCAATTATTTATGATACATCATAGTACATTAATCCTGAAATCCTTTATTAATAGGGTACAGTCATTGGTGATTATAAAATTAATAAACACTATTACATATATTGGCCAGGTCTGCCTACTTGTGTTTAGAGTATTTGGGTATTGTTATTTTGCCCCCCATTCAAGAGTAAAAGAACTAGATAATAGTTTTAACCTCTCAAATGCATTGACATCTTTATTTTGTTTTTGGTCTTCTCTAAATAAATGTCCAAATTCTATATGCAAGGAAAATGATTTGCGAAAATCAGGAATCTTTGCTGCATAGATCTAGATGTATTCCTGATTGGAAATGTCTTGCAGTTCATGACTGGATTTATGGAATCAATCCGGTTTATTCTCCACTCACAAAACTACATGATATAACACAATTTAACATACATACATTAAGAAATAACAATGATATACATGTACATATTTACTAATGGCATCTAGGCCTGTATGGTTCATATACTAATTTCAGGGAAGCTGCTTTGCAAGCTGCAACTATGGCTCCTGTGTTCACTGGTACACACAAACATACTCAGAAAGTCAAGTATCCATTTGTGTTTGATGTTATCGATGAAGTTAAACAGAACAATTTCAGTATTGGAGGAATGAAGGTAGTCTAATTTTTGGAAATTATATCATATTTCATAGTGCAAGTCTATCCTTTGGCACACACTGCACACCACATCCCTTATCCGAACTTCACCAAGCTTTGGTTGGATCTTCGGGGCGACCATCAGATGGGAGACAACAAATTTTGCTGAAAAACATGGCCGTTAGCGGTCATCAGGGATTTAACATTTTAATCCATCGCCACACCTTGCAGCCCGCATTTATTGGAGAAATGTTTTTTGAAATATACAAGCATGCTTTAATAGGGAGTATGTCAAAACCTTTTTCGCATATGCGAAAGATATGTGATAAAAGTGTAATCGGATCCTTATAAAATTTGTCATATCTGTTGACATTGACATTTAGATTGGAACGAGTCATTTTTGGGTCATTCGGCAAAAAAACATGGCTGCCAGCGGCCAGCTGGGATTTCAAAATTAAATCCATTAGCACGGGCTACAGGCCGGAGTGTTCGTCTGATCATCTTGAAATTTGTCGTGTAAGTTAATATCGACATGTAGATGGGAACGAGTCATTTTGGGGTCATTCGGCCATAAAACATGGCCGCCGGCAGCCATTTTGGATTTTACTCTTTGTATGACTAAATCCTTTGACACAGGCTACAGGTCGTATCTTTGGTCGGATCATCATGAAATTTGTCATGGATGTTACAATGACATGTGAATGGGAACGAGTCATTTTGGGGTCATTCGGCAAAAAAACATGGCTGCCAGCGGCCATCTTGGATTTCATAATTCAATCCATTAGCACGGGCTACAAGCCATACTGTTTGTCTGATCATCATGAAATTTGTCATTTATGTTAATATTGACATGTAGATGGGAACGAGTAATTTTGGGGTGATTCGGCCATAAAACATGGCCGCCTGCAGTTATCTTGGATTTTACTCTTTGCATGACTAAATCCTTTGGCATGGGCTACAGGTCTTACCTTTGGTCAGATCATCATGAAATTTGTCATGTAGATGGGAACAAGTTATTTTGGGGGTCATTCGGCTCTAAAACATGGCCGCTGACAGCAATCTTGGATTTTACTCTTTGCATGACTAAATCCTTTAGCACAGGTGACAAGTCGTACCTTTGGTCATTATGAATTTTGTCATGGCTCTTGACATTGACATCTAGATGGGAATGAGTCATTTTGGAGTCATTTGGCAAAAAAAGATGGCCGCCATTCAATCCATTAGCACGGGCTACACGCCAGAGTTTTCATCTGATCATCATGAATTTTGTCTGGGATTTTACTTTATATATATCTCTTCATGTTGATAATCTAGTATTGCTTAGACATTTCAACTTTGCGCATTCCTAATCGCTCCATTGACTGTAACACATGAAATTATTCCCTTTTCAAGTTGAGCTACAGTGTCACTTTCCAAAATAAATGATTCCCAGACCCCAGTTTATAGACTACACAGGCTATTTTCCGTGTCCAATTTCAAACCTATGTTTTGATGTGGCCACAAATCTGGGTTTACAGTAAAGGTTAAAGCCCCGAATATCTCGTGACGCAAGTGCTATTAATTTGCTACCTTGTTGAATTATGACAATACTGTAAACCAGTGCTGTAGTTGTACCGTAAACAATGCAAATTTTGATTCCGTTTAAGTTTTTTTGTGTGATTATGTAACTTGTCCTCATTTGGGTCAACTGTCACCGTTGAATTGTGCGAACTATTATCAATAAAAAAACAAGCCCAAAATAAATTATTCCTCCATGTGCCACATGGAGTTTTTACAGTTTCAATTTGTCTTTCTCTATCAAACCCACATTTTAATATGGACACAAATCAGGGGGTTTAGAGTAAAGGTGACAAAGCTCAGCAAACTTATCTTACTGCACAAACAGTGAGAAGTTCTCACTCAAACAGTGAGAAGTTCTCACTGATTTCATATCCGTATCTGAAAGACGATTCTGTGTACCCCACCACAAGTTGTGTAAACACACTTTTTTAGTGCCAATGTGAACAGAGTGTGAACTACTGAACTGGTCAATCAATCATTTTTTATTAATTTTCCTTGAACATTCATAGTAATTCTTATACTTGCGCAACATGATATTTTGGATTTACCACAAAATTCTTAAGTAACGATCGTTACTAGCTCATATAAACTCATAAACATCATAAATATAAAACTAAACTTCTTTTATTATTATGTACATAAATTAATACCATAGTGTCTAAAAAAAGACAACAAAAAATCATAAAAGTAATGACTCATAAATTATTTTTAAAATATTCCCACATACATGTAACTTATAAAAAACATCATTAATATACAAATAAGCATCCCTTATTATCAAATGAATGAGATAATATTAAATAATGACTCACAAACTACAGCACTATCAAATAATGACTCACAAAATTCCTCCACAATCCACAATACAGCTCTTTTCCTAGGAGATTTGTCCAAAAAAATAGCTGAATCTTCATCAGTCGAATCTTCCCTGATCCGTCGAATCCTGCATGAGGAATTGCATTTATGAATGGGTAATTTTGTTTTATGGGACCACTAATCTTCCATTTTGATTGTTGATTAAAAGCACCAGCTACCGATCAAAGTACATAGGCTGGAAAAGTCAGCGAATGGAATTTACAAGGTCAGCTGGCGAGGATCACTAAAGTGATCAATAATATTTTCCACCCAGCATCAAATGCCACAGCAATATTGATACACACATTCGATCAACACTGAATTGTCACATTGTAGGTTCAAACTTGCCGTTTCTAAAGTCTTTCCTTTTTTTTAATAATAGATAGCGACTCATTTTTATCTAAATAAAAATAAAGAACAAAATACACCTCCTGCTACCACCCCCATGTGGCCCCGTTGTTCGGAACCTGTTCGAGTCTGAAAAAATAACCATGTTATGTGAACACCCATTGTTTAAAAAAATGGTATCGTTTGTGCAAGTAAATATCCAACAATTCCCCCATAGTTTGGGCTCTTCCTTGTTTACCAGTCCAGAGGGGACATGGGATCATGCACTCTTTGTTCTATAATTTTACTTTCATTTTCACAACATAAGTATTAAATCATTGTTAGGGACCTTGTCCAATTCCGACGGAATTTCCGTCGGTGATCGGAGCTTTTAATCGGAGTTTTAATCGGAAATTTCTCCCTCCATCATCAGCCATCATCGGAATTTCTCAGATCGGAGTTTTTTCTCCGATCAAGAACTCCGATCAATTCCGGTGAAAATTCTGATGAACACTGAACAAAACTCCGATGAAATCAGAGTTTTTCTCCGATATGAAAACTACGATGTTAAAACTCTGATTTTATCAGATTTCATCGGAGTTTTCTCCGATATCAAAACGACGATGTGATTTGAGTTTTGTATAATAATTTCTCCGATTTACTAAATCTCGGATTTGGTTAATATCGGACAATTCAAACTCCGTATAATGAAACTTTTATAAACAGAAGATTAAATTAAGTCCCAAATAAATGTTCCCCCCAGACCAAATTTATAGTATAAGGCAACTCATGCTATTTTCCGTGTCATATTTCAAACTTGCGTTTTGATGTGGCCAATGTCTGAATTCTCGTAAAGCAAGTGCTATTAAGGGGCAGTTCAAGAGACCATGTTTGAATGGGAATTTCCATGCAAATCTCCCCTGCAAAAGTAAAATATGAAGCAGTTATATGGGCACTAAAGCAGCAATGTGATTAAACGGTCTACACGGCTGGGCTTTTTTGCTATAAATTTATTTTTGAAAATTGTTTTCTGGAATCAAAGTTACAACACGACCAAGTTTGGAAAAATCAATAAAAAATCAAAAAAATAAATACATCAACTATCTAAAGGAACAAAGTCTAAGCCGACATGCCAAATAAATGTGTATTGTTTTCAATACCGCACACAGTCACACCCAGAAATGTTTGCAACTCTAACTTTAGCTGCGGAGATTGGCCAATTCAGTATTGGTCACTTGACCTTTCCCTTAATTTGTTACTTCGTCGAATTATAATAAAATTAGACGGTACCGTAAACCAGCGCTGAGTGGTGCCGTAAACAATGCAAATGTTTCTTTCGTACAAGTGTTTTTGCGATTAGGTAACTTGTCCTCATTTGGATCAACGGTCACCGTTTAACACGTTCACTGCCGAAAACCAATGGGTAATTCCATCCCATATGCCGACATGGGATTTGATGTTTTTCCGATAGATGATATTTTATGTATGTATGAGTAATGGTTCGACCAATATCGGGTCATATGATGCTGAAACATGTTATAAGACTACTACGAGATAACTCGTAGTCGGCACATGTGACGGAATTAATTAACGTTTCATCCCTGGTGTCAGCTACGAGTTATCTCGTAGGTAACTACAATTACTTTGTCAGTGTCTTAGATGACGAAGAGTGCTATACATGTACAAGCATATCGTATGTAAGACATGGTAAATTAATTTATATATGATAATTGGTACAGACTACGTCGAATAAGACGTCAACAACATAATATGTATTTACCTACGAGATAACTCGTAGCTGGCACCAGCGATGACCACTGGTGAGTTTCATCCCAGGTGCCGACTACGAGTTATCTCGTAGAAGCTTTATGACACATTTTATCTTTCATTTGATCCGGATTGGATCGACAATTCCTTTATATATACACAATGTGTCCGGGAATGGTGTAATTGCACATGTGTCTCATGGTTCAGGGACGTACAGAAGAGGTCCTGGTGAATTGGAGTATCCTACCAAGATTGCTATCTGGACCCCACCCCCTGTTCACGCTGTGGGAATCGTTGTATCTCAAGCCATCGTAATTATACATATAAAATCGATCAATGGGATCATTGGGCATGTATTGTGTTATTATTTATGTGGTATGAACATTACTACGAGTTAACTCGTAGTAGCAGTCCCCATGGAACAGTAGTGGCAGCGAACGTGTTAATATGCAAACCATCATCAATAGAAGAATAAAGACCCAATAAGTTATTCCCCACTACACCGGTTTATAGTATACATTCTGTGTCGCGTGGATCATCTAACATTTGCAATCTGCCATTCTATATCAAACCCACGTTTAAAATGTACGCAAAACGTGGGGTTTACAGTAGTGCTTTATTTTGCCACATCGTCGGTTTCTGAGAATACTGTAAACCCAGTGATTGTGGTATCGTAAACAATACAATTCTTCATACATGTTCCCAATGATACCGACAGCTAGTGAGTCAGAAGTGAGACAAAATAAGTGATTTCTCCTTAAGTTCTTGTGTCCTAACCTGTACTTATTTAAGTATATTTGCAGCACTCATCTGAACCAGACTGTGTTTTCCAAATGTGTTATATTCTATTTGTAACACACAATATTGGTTGTAATTTCCAACAGGTACATGTAGGCCTACTTCAACATTTGGTTTTATAGCCAGAGGATTTTCGCTTAGGGGAAAGGGTCCATGGAATTTCCGATTAACTGCAAACCCCCGCCCCCCCGGGTATGGTATGCGGCTTATACGGACCCTGGCTCTTATGGACCCTGGCTCTTACGGGCCCTGGCTTTTACGGACCACCGGCTAATACGGACCCTGGCTTATACGGACCCCGGCTCATACGGACCTCAATTAAAATATGAAATTTTCAAACTTACATTTATGAATTTAATATATAATTATGATTGTCTTTTAACACATATATCTGTATTAATTGAGAATTTCGGTGATTTTTTTGGTGATTTTCAAACTTATATTTATGAATATAGCTGATTTTTTCAGTGATTTTCAAACTTATATTTATGAATTTAATATATAATTATGATTGTATTTTCACACATATATCTGTATTAATAGAGAATTTCGGTGATGTTCTGGCTTGAAAAAGCATTTATTGAATCGCGTTAATTAATCTCTTCATCGTTATATAAACACGCGTGTGTGATCCCTTTATGTGGTTGTATAAACAGACATGTGGTGATAAATGGTCAGTGAATGGTGATCAGGATGAATCCACTGAGTTTGATTTGTTACGAAAACATGTTAGTAAAAACACAACTTGTTTCAACTGATTTATTGTCCCTTGTATACACACTCGTGTGTGATCCCTTATATTGTTTTATAAACAGACATGCGATGATGAATGGTCAGTGAATGGTGATCAGTATGAATCCACTGAGTTTGATTTGTTATGAAAACATGTTAGTAAAAACACAACTGGTATATATTCAACTGATTTATTTTTGACTGACATAATTCCACAATGACTGCATTGAACCTGAATGTTCTACTTGAGAGCACAACAGCTACTACTCGTCGGTGAGGATATCTGCCAGCAAACTACTGAAAGAAGCCGCCAAGCTGTACGCCCCAATTTAGATAATGTTCGTCTGATGTAACGTTGTTCCATTTTTGTTATCATCAGATTTTTTGTTATCTCAGTATGTATGTTGTCAGTATTTTGATTTTATTTAAATAAACATAAAAAATAAAATTGTATAGTTTAATTGAGGTCCGTATGAGCCAGGGTCCGTATAAGCCGAGGGTCCGTAAGAGCCAGGGTCCATATCAGCCGGCATTCGAATAAATGATCATATATATCACATAGCCAATAGGCCTACGTATTCCCTAATAATGTACTTCACTGTAGGCCCAAAACAGGTGAAGGTCCCAACAAATTGTACGATTAATTTAAGTGACTTCGTGAGCGAGTTTGCTTTGCGTCGCTTACAATTATGGAATTTCTACTGGATAATCAATTCAATGTTTATTGCGACATAGAGAAAAGCATGCAATCTCGATTTGCGACTACCCCAATAATGGTCAAAATAAAATATGTTTAAACTAATGTGATGTTGATTATTGAGGAACAAGTAGCCAAATTCGAGTTTCGTGGCATGATCTACGGTATAACAGTAGGCCTATTCTTTTTCTATATCTAAAAATTTGCAAGAGTTGGAGAAATTTTAATGTTTCAACCCTAGGGATGGGGCGGGGTGAAAAATATATTAGATATAGTTGAGTTGAGTTATTTAATTTATCTTTTACAAACAATGCAATCATACTTATCCAGAATATTCACACTGACAGCAGAACTGGGGTTAACCAGCCATATCGCCACAGACATACAGTGTATCAAGAGAACTGGGATTAACCAGCCATATCGCCACAGACAGACAGTGTATCAAGTCCCATAATTGCTTGCGCGCATCCAGTCCAACGACTGCCGTAAACCCAGTAATGTTGAACACAATGGAATGATTCTTTTTGATTAGCTGAGCGGTCGATCAAGCCAAAATGTTTAATGGTATGTTGTTTTTTCCTAATTCCTATAGTCGTTTTGAGAGACACACTGTAGCATACATACGGCACTCAAAAGCGACCTGTCGACAGGGAAGTGGTTGGAGGGTCTTCATTGGGGTGTCTAACTTGGAATTTCAAACCATTTCTGAATTTTCGGATTATTTCGTCACATAAAATCAATAAAAATATGACTAGCAAATGGAAATGTGTTTGAACATTCTGGAAAGGGTATATATGTCCCTGATATATGTTTAAAATTTCACGCTTAAACTATGACAGATAACAAAGTTATAATTAGTTTAGTTTTATAGACCCACCCTAAATCCCCCATAGTAAACGCATGCGACCGTAAAGCACATGGCTTTGTTTGGACACTTTCATTCCCAGCATGCATAATTCTCGCTATCTGTAAAATGGTCTATAAGAGAGTTTCTCGTCGGTCATTGTTTTTGCGACTCAAGTGTTAATTTGCGTGTACGAAATGTCTTATTGTTGATTATTCCTCATCGAAAGTTGCAAAGATCTGAAAACCTTGTAACCTGACCTCCACCCATGCAACCTTACATATCAAATTTTTCATTTCATTTCAAACCAACGTTTTGATGTGGACACAAATCAATGGGTTTACAGTAGGCTGTCCTAAATGTGACACAGCTCTGAATATCATACGAACTCGGAAGCATGCACGTGCTATATTTGCAACATCGTCGGATTCTGAGAATACAGTAAACCCAGTGTATTTCAAATCTTGAATGCACCTGATAATATTTTTACCAGTAGAGATCATATTCCACCGGTTCAAATCCTGCACGCATATAGGCCTATTTTAGCATTGCGCGAATAAGGTTTCTATTTATGTGGAGGTTATTTCCTCAGCGAAGCGGAAATGGCCGAGTCGTTTAGAATTGACGTAACATGTTACATGTCTTTCTCTGTTGTGTATGGTATATAAACAATATACACGAAGAACCGAAACGACGATTTATTAAAAGCTCCCACGAAAATTCACAGGATCGGAGTTTTCCAAAACATACCGCACTTGAAGAACGGGAACTCCGATATAAAACTCCGATTGAATCGGATGATTTTACCGACGACCCCGCGAAAAATCTCCGACGGAATCGGAGTTTTATACCAATGCAAAAACTCTGATTGCCATCGGTATCGGAGATCGGAAATATCCATCGGAAACACCGATCTCCGACGGAAATTCCGTCGGAATTGGACAAGCTCCCTTTATAGTTAGATATCGGAAGCAGCGCTATTAATTCGTCGCCGACTTTATTTCAAATCTACTTATTTTATTCAATATATATCAGCGATCAGATTTGAGCCTGCTATAAAGTTAAGTTAATACAAACCTAATATAACAGTTTGTTAAATAGGAATTTCCACGAATTGTACATGCTCAGACTTACTGTTATGTTGTGCTATTTTTATTTTTAGCCATGATTGATCTGATATTATTATGATATCGAGTAACTTGATCTGAGATTTTATATATCAAATGTGTTGTTTTAGCCAACGAGTTAAACCATTGTTCACTAATTGAGTAGAAAAAAAACTGTCCGACAGTTCATTCATAGTTGTGAGGGACCGGTATACATCATAGGTTTGAATTGCTTCTTGTTAATTGTCACCCCTTTACACATTTGGAATGAGTTGACTATTGTTTAATTGGGCCTAATGTGAACTCATAGCTATCAAAACAGTCAAACTGTTAAGTATTTGGACTTGTGTGTTAGGGAGCATGTCAAAACCTCTTTTGCATATGCGAAAAATGTGGCGTCATTGACGTTGTTTTTTCGACATTATCAGAGTTTTTTCGTCATTATCGCACGCCGTAACATTGTACGTTTTCGTAAATTTTTCGTCATTTTCGCCGTCTTGGTTCGATGTTTTCGCAATTATCGCAGTTTTGTTTCGCAGTTTTGCTCAAATGTTCGCTGTTTTGTTTCGACATATTTTCGCAGTCTTTGTTTTCGTCAAGATCGCAGCATTATTTCCCTCAATATTGCTGTTGTGTCGATATGATTGGCAGGACAGTTTGTGTTCAATAAATACATTACTCCATGGTCGCAGTTTTATACCGATGTGTCGCGAACGGGAAGATGTCGGTGTCCATGCTGAAATTTCTCAGATCAGAGTTTTTCTCATAAGGGACCTTGTCAAATTGCAAGCGGTAAATCCGCCGGAGAACGGAGTATTTTTCTCCGCTCTCCGCTAAAAACTCCCGTCTCCGCTTGTGAAATTGCAACGCACATCGGAGTGTTTTCTCCCCTGTAAACTCCGGTGGTCATTACGTCAAAATTTGCAAAAACAGTGAAAAACTCCGCTGCGACGTCAGCGGTAAACTTCGCTGTTATTAGATAAAAACTCCGCTGGGCGAGAGCAGAATCTCCGATGAGCCCAATGCTGAAAGAGGAGCGGTAAACTCCGCTGTCTGGCTGTTTAATATTGCAGAACAAAACTCCGTTCCGACGAGAGTGATGAGGTTCAGAGCTGAAAGGCCACTCTGGTATAAAACTCCACTAGTTTAAACCTACTGGAGAAACTCTAGGTATAAAATAAAGTCCACAGATTGGCTTATCGTTATGATATAGTAAAATATAGTAAAACTCAGTCAGGATTCATGGCCTATATATATCTGGGGCAAGTGAATACTATATCACAAGATCAGTTCTCAAAATAATATTATCTGGAATATCATCAAAATTTACAAGCAGACTTAAAAATTTGTAGTGGTGGGCGGTATTTCAATGTGAACTTAACTCATATAAATTCAACATATTGAAACTGCGATTTTTAACATTGTAACGTACTTTGAAATCTTGATAAAAGATCATGAATAATTGTAATTTTAATGTAAAGTAAGCGATCTGCGTTCCATTGCTTGCGATCGACACGTTGATGAGGCTGAGCTGAGCTGGGATTCGAGCATGAAAACAGTTTGTGAACTCGCCGGCAAGCCGGCTCGTTCACAAACTGTTTTCATGCTCGAATCCCAGAATGATCAGAATGTACAACTCAACAGGGTATGTTTATCTCCTAATTATTTATGAACATTATCAATTATCGAGTCCTTGTTCATGGGAATGGGAGTCTGAAAATGCATCTTCTAGTAGGACTTCGAGAGTTTTCAGGCTCTAAATTGTTGGCGCCTGATATCTTGACAAATTTAAATGGGTCTTTTCAGCCACATGTCCCGAGAACAAAAATTGACCCCACCCCACCCCCAATAATACTTAATCCTATAGATAGGATTAAGTATTATTGGGGTGGGGTCAGTTTTTGTTTTGGGGGACCTGTGTGTTCAGCTGGGCCGTATTTGACTCTTTGGAATTTGACACTGTATTTGGCAGGATCTGACTATATCATCAAATTTGTGTTTGGTTACACTTTGAAGTTTCCCCATGTTTACTGGTCATTTATTCGACAAAAACATCGTTATATATAACGCATCTTATTGAAGAAAAACAAGAGTAGTTTGTAGTTCTATTTACGTTTTCCCGCCAATTTTCAAATCCCATTGATCCCTAATTATTCAATGTCCCGCCATTACCGTGTAAGGAGTAGGCGTGGCTTGGAGCAGCCCATTTGTTGGACCAGTCCACCCATACTAGGGAGCTGCTGTTGGTCTGGGTTTTTCCAGATCAAATTTGGCTGTGTGATAGCCCTGTCGTACACAACTTGGGGATTTATTTTAAAAAGTAAACACATGACCTATGATTTTTCATGCAATTTCGTGATCAACTGGTGTTAATCTAGCTGGGTAAACATCACTGGTATGGCCTGCAGGCTTCAATTCAGTGAATTTGGCCGAAACGAATAACACTGTCGCATATGGGAAACCAATTAGTTCAGTGATTCCTCTACCTATCATTAGCTCATGTCAGCTTCCGGTGCGTAAGACATGGTTCCTCTATCGGTGGACTCTTCTGCTACAGGGCATCTCCCTCTACTCACATAATGTGGGTCACACAAAGCTACACATGTGATCGGTACTGGGTGGCCGATTTTGGTACGTTCGGTATTACTTAACTAAGACTTTCTCCTGAAGGTGTTATATTCTTGGCACATTTATTCAGAAGTACTTCAAAATTGACATGCTGCTGCTGCCCTCAACCCCTCAAATCAATCAAACAAAACGAGTATTACACTATTGTGTTGCCCGTTATAATTTCCAGATGTCGGGTTATTAATAGCAGGAAGACAGTACCGGTATAAATTTACCGTTTATCATAGTTATCTGTTCCTTAATGCACTGCACTGTAGTTGAAGATCCTAACTCGAATTTGCATGCTATTGTGAGTGGATATCGCAATAAACATTTAATAATTACCCAGTAGAAATCCCACATGCAATTGTAAACGTCACAAAGAAAAGTCTCCCAGTCACTTAAATCGTGAAATTAGACTGAGTCTGTGTTGATCGAAATTGTAGTGATATACGTGAAACGGCTATATAATAACCCATTTTGTTTTTAAATCTGCATGGTATGATTCCCCAAGTAAACAGTTTTTCTCTAACAGTAACGTCAACCATGACGTCACTATCGAAGAGTTGCACTAAAACTTCCTGTGGCAAAATTTTGCAGATAAGAATTTTTTTATTCCATAAATATATATTATATTTTGCTCTCTTCAGTCTATATTATATATGTATATATTTACCCCCCCCCCCCCCCCCGCCAAATAAATTAGCTCCATAATCACCACTGTTTAGTCAGTCTGATCGGCTGAACAAATTTATGCAGATTCGTTGATATATAGGCCTATTAATACCTGTTGCGTGTTCGACAAGCTCAACGATTCGTCATAAACAAATTATTTATAGTTATACTGTATTTTCGGTAATGAAATTATTCATGTGTCAGCTTACATGTAGCCTATGTGTGTAACCTTGTCACCGCGGCCGTGACACGAATTGTATGACTGGTTAACCGCAAGCAACGAGAATATAATTATGATAACTCGGTGTAACAAGTCGTTACTATATATGTATCAGTCTATTGTAGCGTTGTTACATCAAGGTCACAGCTGACCGGCGGCATCTTTGAACTTTACGACATCGTAATGACAATGCAACTAACATGACGTTTGACTACGTTTGAGCGTTAGGTGTCAATTTCGGCAACCGCGCAAACAGGAATTTGCGTGGGCAACTCGATCAAGTCAATAATCTGTGTCCAAGTTGGAATCGAAGCACGTGTTATGGAGGGTTCCCGTGCACAACAAATTTAAACCCCCACCTGTTACTTTATAATTAGACGGTGACGCAATAGCGAGTTGATGTACGCATTGGAGATTTTTTGACACAACCTGATCTTGTCATTTGTCAACTGCAAATCTTGTCAAGTTGTGTGTGCACACATATGTTGGTACATATATATATGTATATCATATAATACTATAAATTACTTTATTAAACATATGTACTTACTGGTATATTATACATATATGTGCCTATATCTGACACAAAAAGATCGCGTGATACCTTCAAATTCTCAGAATATTATTATATTTCCCTTACAAGTTGAGTATGCACGCTATGGCAATAGTCAGACTGTTGTAGCAGGGGGCTGAACTCTGTCATATATATCGTAGGCGATACAGGGCGTACATATTAATAACAACGCCCTACCGGCTATAATTAGTCGAACGCAATCTGTAATTGTGGGTATTGATCGCAGTGATCATCAGACGGATGGGCCGTAGATTGGTTTTCTATGGTGATTTCATGTAAAACACTCATGTACAAAATCCCAAATCGTGTGCACATACAATTGCCTACATCTTTCAATATTAAGAATGAAATTATTGTACGCCGTCAACCGGGGCTTTGAACGAAACAAAAACAAAATCTGCCGTGTTTCCTATTTAATATAAACTTAAGCGGAGTTTTAGGGGAAACTCAAACATGAGCGGATACATTGGAAGAAAACTCCGGTTGAAACTCGACCAAAAACTCTGATGAACATCGGAAGAAAACTCCGCTTGAAACTCCGCCAAAAACTCGATGAACGTAATAAAAACTCCCATTGGAAACTCCGTTATAACCCCGCTCAACGTCACGATAAACTCCGCCGTGTTTTACGCTATTTACCTGACCGGAAAGCGGAGTTTTTAGCGGAGAGCGGAGAAAAATACTCCGTTCTCCGGCGGATTTACCGCTTGCAATTTGACAAGGTCCCTAAGAATTCCAATGATTTAATCGGAGTTTTCTCCGATATGAAAACAATTCTGATTTGATCGGAGTTCTATGTATTAGTAAATTTCTCTGATTTACTGAAATCTCCGATTTGGTTAATATCGGACAATTCAAACGTTCATGAACTATTATTAATAGAAGATTAAAGTCCCAAATAAATGATTCCCAGACCCGATTTATATAATAGGATAGGCCTACAATAGGCCGCAAATCGGTCGGTTTACAGCAGTGATATTGTATCACTGGTTTACAGTAAATATTACAGTACAATGTTGAAGCCCCCCCCAAAATCTCGTGCAATAATTGCTACATCGTCTCATTCAATCGTCATTCCGATTGCGTCGCATTAAGACTGATGCGGTGTTACTGTAAACAATGCAAATTTTGATTTTGAAAAACGTTTTTTGTGTGTGATTATGTAACTTTTCTTAATTTTGGGTAAACCGTCACCATTTAATTGTGCGAACTATTATGAATAAAAGAATACAGCCGAGGACGACAATAAATTATTCCACAACCTCCGATTTATAGTATACTTTCTGTATGCCACGTAGAGTTAATTTCTACAGTTTCAATCTGTCTCTCTAGACCAGACACATATTTTAATGTGGACGCAAATCAGGGGGTTTACGGCATCGTCGGATTCTGAAAGTACCGTAAACCCGGTGGTGGTTTTGTCGTAAATAATGCTTTAATTTTCGCAATATAAGTATGAAATCATTGTTAGATATCGGAAGCGCAGCGTCATCGTGATTAATTCGTCAGCGACATTTATTTCAAATCTACACATCTTATTCAATATATATCAGCGATCAGATGCGACAAAGTTAAGTTAATACAAAACATATTATATAATAGTTTGGAATTTCCACGAATTGCACATGTTATGTTGTGCTATTTTTAGCACTGTAATTTCCCAGGCCAATCCTAGTTTCGTTTGTGGGTAGCATTGACTGACAGAGGAGTTGAGTGTTATGTTTTTCTCGATTCTTTATTGAATGAATATTAAAAACATGGATACTGATATACATACCATTATAAAACAATGAACTTAGGGTCTATATATGTCTGGCGTTGATACAATGTGATGAGGGCTTGTTCTATATCGGGCCTATTGCTTCAAATGCTGGATGGACGTTTGTCGCTCCCGTTGTGGGTGGGTGCAGCTGGTTTCAAATTTCTGTGTGATTTAATCTTTTTTCTGTTAGATGTGTGATACCTGGGGTTGTGAAAACCCTAACTTCTTCGTACTGTTGACCTGTGTAAACTGCTTGTCTAATATTTTCCCAACTGCGTATATGTCCGCTAACGATAGATCTATTCGATTTCATCACTGTTTCTAGCCATGATCGAACTGATATTATGACATCAAGTCGCTTCATTTTAGAATTTTATATATCAGATGTGTTGTTTTTGTCCAATGAGTTAAACCATTCTTCACTAATTGAGAAGACATCACAACAACAACAACAACAACAACAACAACAATAATACTGTCGCACAGTTTACGCATAGTTGTGAGGGACCGGTATATATACATCATTATATGTCAGTAGGCCTATATGTTTGTATAGCCTTTTGCTAAATGTCACCCCTTCACACATTTGGAATGGGTTGACTATTGTTAATTAGGCCTTGTGCGAACTCGTAGCTATCAAAACAGTCGAACTGTCAAGTCGTTGTACTTGTGTGTTAACCGCATAGAGTTGTTTGTATGGCCTTTGGCTGAACTTGATTTTCCTTCACACAATTCAGCCAATAAAAATTCAGCTGGCATCTGATAACGCAGAAGGCATAAATAATGCGCGAATTTATGAAGTGCGACAACATCGTATCGATGTTTTAACTTTTCGTCAACTTTTCGTCGTTTGCGAATATCGATCAATGTTTCGACGTCGCGACTTTTGCGTTGTCGAAAGTTTCGACATTTTACGGAAATGTTTGGTCTGTTGTGGTTTCGACGTTATCGCACTTCTATGGCCAGTCGCTTTCGACGTTATCGCATTATTTTTCGTCATTTCCGACATTTCATTTTTGCACATTTACGTCAAAACTTTTTCGACATTATTGACAATATTTTCGCATATGCGAAAGAGGTTTTGACATGCTCCCTTAACCTCATTGCACTTTTACATAAAAAGTTTTTCGACATTATCAACAATTTTTTCGCATATGCGAAAAAGGTTTGACATACTCCCTTAGGATTACCTCTGGATGGGAGCTATCAAATTTCAAAGATTTTTTATTGAGAATATGGCTGCCAACATCTGATCGTAACCAAACATCATATGAATACTGGGGTGACCTCTATATTGGAGCTTTTAAATTTCCCCTAATTTCATTGGAAAATATGGCCACCAGCTGCCATCGTAGATTTCACATTTTGCTATTGACAGTTCAAACCCTGAAAATGATCTGTTATTTCAGATGGTTCTTCCAATAGGTCATGAGAGATATGATAACAAAGATTATGAAGAAATAGACATTCCTCCCAGCTCACCGGCTCCAGCAGAGATTGGTGCAACAAGAGTTAATATATCACAATTAGATGAGGTTTGTGCTGATAGATTCTAAACATTTGCAAACCATTCTCTAGATTCCACTATCTTTGGCAATCACATGGCAATGCGAGAATTGTGTTAATTGATTTATTATTTAAATATCTGACAATCTCTTAGGATCCATTTATTTACTTTGGTTGCAGAGGCAAGACAAAGAAAGTTTTGTGGAAAAATGCCAATGTTCTGTTGATTAAAAGGTCTAATTTAAAATAAAAAGATAAAATTTTAACAACGAATTGTGTCATAATGTAGGACTGACAGGTTAAAAATGACTGGAGCTAGGGGACTTAGCTTTTTTTTTCCCTAAGATTGAAACTCCCAGAAGGAGTCCAGAAGGGACCATAGATAAGGTCCTGATTACAACTATTCAAAGTGACGACCATTCAGCCAGTGTATACAATGACTCTAATCTACAGTAGCAATTAAGTCGACATCAAAGAGATTACCACATTTGGCAAAAACAACATTGTCACACTCGGTGGCAATCATCTGATGACAGTCGCATCATGTTCAGGGCATGTTCTTTCTTAGTGTTGTGTTTCCAAAGTGGTATCTAATCAAAATTCCTTCCTCAGACTGAGATGGTCTCATGCTGGTTTCTTATGATGGATAATTTCTTTTAATGAGGAATGGGAAGAAAAACACATTCCAATAGCGGCGATACCCAATCTAAATATTTGGACAACACGCCAAAAATAATGAAAGTGATATTGCCGATAACTTTCCGATAATTTCACGATAGCCCATTTCCGATAATTAATCCATTTATTTCACTAAAAAGTATGTTTGTAGTGATATAACGATGATTCGAGCATGTTGTTTTATAAATATATTTGTTTGTTTCCGATTCAATTTAGTTGTCATTACTTTTGGATTTGTCCATAGCTTCCTCTGTAAGCGCATTTTTATTTGGAGTGGAAGTTTGTTTAAAAAAGTCAACTCTGCACTTTTCACTCAAGTTTCCAAGGATCCAAAGTTGTTAAATTGTCCATTGAATTCTTTGTGCAAAGTATACATAAGCATAATTTGATTATATCTCCTACACTTTATGAAGGACAATTCCAAAGGAATAGTTTCATAAAGGCAGTATCCCTTCAATGCTAGCAATAGACTGGTCCAAACTGCACGTGAGAAAAAAATATTAAATATATATTTGATAAATATCGAATAAATTACCAAACGTGTGAAATAAATGCCATAATACTATGGTGATTACTATATATTGGATTCAAATAGTTGACAGTCAATCGCAGGTAGATTTCTTTAATCCTTCCATGACTAAAGCTTCCTTAAATTGTGGCATGCATTCTCTTATATGTGGGTCTCCCATATAGTATGAGCTATTCTAATTTCAGGATCTAGTTGTTGCGGGGTCAATGTAGGGGGCAAAATATGATTTTTTCATGTTTTCTTCATCCTACCCAACCCCTTATTTTTATGCATTTTTTTGGGTTATTTCCTGTGATGATAATCAGTCTAAGCTTCTTAAGCTATACTCAATTTATCTTTTTCTTCCTTTAATTTGGAAGACAGTTTTATATTAGTTATTATTAAATGGTAAAAAGTTGCGAGATAATCGTTTAGATGTGACATATTTCGTTAATAGTAAACTTTTTTTTTCGGGTGATTCAGCTAAATGTGCCTGTTTCAACTCCATTTATCGAAAAGTTATCAGATGTTTTCACCATACAGCTATGCTCTAATTAAGCGACCTGTGTAACAAGGTAATGGGCCGGTACTTACTGCTGTGATACCACCAGAATACCATGTTTATCATTTTGTATTGCTGTGGAGGGCAGTTGACCCGCGGTACTGGACGGTATTCTTACTGCTGATCACCGCAGGTCACTGCGTTAGTGGTGCTCGTTACCGCCGCACACCGTGTTATTGTTTTCGTGTCCGCATATATAAACCGCATTCAATTTACCATTAACTGCCCTCCGCCGCGAAGTGAAAACGTGTAAAAGAAACTAGGTGGCCTGCAGGAATCCAACTTGTGATCTCGGGAAGTTAAAAATACATTGTAAGGATGTATCGCCCCTCATTCTCTCTCGGGCTATGTCTATGCACGATAGCGTCACGCGGTTGGATACATGATGTATAACATCAATATCTTATGCAAAAAAAAAAAAATAGGTGTGTTTCTGTTTCTGGATGCCAACCCTAAACTTTTTTCCGACTACAAATATTTCCCCATATCAAAATCAAAACATAAAAGTGAAACACAAATACAGCGACATTTTGTATAAACAAGGTGAAGTCCTGTGCGACTTATAGTGATACCGAATTACAACTTTTGAATAGTTAAAGCCAAGGCTTGTCATCATGGTCCATTCTTTGATTGAGCATAAAGGGAATCTCACAGAGAAAGTTAAACCAAGTAATCATAAATCATGTTCACACAACCAGTTACGATGTAGCAGATGCAGAGAAAGTGAAACCAAGTAATCATAAATCATATTCACTCAACCAGTTACAATGTAGCAGGTGCCCAATTTGTGGACAATGCTGACCTAATTCTTGTTTGATGTTACTGCGAAGTTTGTGGGTGAGAGATACTGATACCGTGATCAACACGACACAAAAATAAGTACTTGACCGGCTCAAAATTGTGATAGCATTTTTTAAATATACTTAATTATTTAATTAAATAAATTATTAGTGCCCTTTTAAGTCACTTGAGATAAACAAAACCTATCTGATAAGATTCCCCAGATCAAATTACCTATATGTAAAAAAATTCTTCTCTGAATGTACAGCCGTTTGGTCGCCTATAGCCAAAATATGTAAAAAATAATTATTATTGCCCTTTTAAGATAACTGAGGTCAACGGGGCCTATCTAATAATGATCCCCAGGTCAAATTGCCCTTATATAAATTTTTTTTACTCTGATGGTTCAGCCGTTTGGTCGCAATAACAAACGACAAACAGAATTGAGTTTTATTATTATAGATAGATGATGTAATTAGGTCATTTGTCATCCATGGATTTCATTTTTGTTTTTTTATTTTGGTTCACTTTTGTTTTAGCGGGCATGAAGTCTCATAAGCTGTCGCTATAATATTCTGAAATTTGTTTAAAAATCATTTGTACAAGACGACTCAAGAACAAACGAAAATGAACATGAAGAAAATATAAATCGTTATTTATTGTGCGTGTTACTTTATCAAATTATGATAATTTCCTCAAGAATATATTAATAGTACAGGCGGCCTTCGTTGTTGGTTATAATTTAGAAATAACATTATCAAATTATGATAATTTCCACAAGAATATATTAATAGTACAGCGTAATGATGATATGAATGCGATATTATTCACAAAACATGCTTTGTGTCTGAGAAAATACAGGTCAACTGTTGTTTAGTTTCTCGCAAAAAGCGAAGTAGATTGTTTATAAGCAGAATCACGGTATTGTGCCATTTCCTTATCTAGATTCGCTCGCTTTATATGTCAGTTGTAAAACCCGTAACTTGGTGCGCCTACAACTTAGTTAGGAAGCTTGTTGCATCCAGCTGTTTCGAATTCTCTCTATTTTATGACTGTCACTTTGTCGGGATCGCTTGCGAACATAACTTCAATGCTGAAGGTAACCCCAATATTATTTTATATGAGTAATGCTCATGATACTTACCTGTCACAATAGGCTGTCAACATCGATAAATATAATGATAAAGATGCATGTTTTAATAAACTTATGATGACAAACAACTGTGAAATGGGCAGATCACCGATGTCTAAAAAAATACTTTGATAATCCCATGTGGGTTTTTGATAGTAGGTGTCGAATAGGTGACTAGTAGTCAACTAAGGGCTGCCAACTAGTCTACTATGAAATACCCTAGTCATTTCAACTAATGATCTTATTCTTACAGTTACACTGCACTAGTGATTTGCAATTTAGTGCCAAGTTCCCAGTCTGTTAAATTTTATCATCACTGTGTTTATACTCAATTGAGTAACTCATGTTCTTGTTAACCGCCAATATTTACATATGAAATATTACTAAAATATCGCCAAGTACTCCTCTACATCTGTCATATTACGTTGTTGAATAGAGGAGTACTTACTAAATAGATAAGTTCATAATATAGCTAAACAGTTACACTGTTATCATTAATACATTCTGCAAAGTCGTAAATTGACACATTTCTGATAATGGACATGTCGTTTTCAAATTATCTCCGATTCGCTTGTTAATTCAGGCTTCTGCCATGTCAAACTTACATTTTAAAAGATGTTTGCAGTGCACATTAGTCCATACTATAAAATGAATAAAAGACTTTCACAAAACCACTATCATTTTAAGGCTTGCGAGATTTCCTCTCAAAGATTTACAATCGACTGTCGTGTATCATTACTGGAAAAATGCAATTTTCTCAACCACACTATGAATATTTCCCTGCTTTAATGGACACTCAGTAACTTTGTGAAGAACCTGTTTGGCATGGTAACAAGGCACAGGCCCTGTATCCAATGGCAACTTGTGGAACAACAACTAGTTTTGAGACGGAAGTATCCGGTGGAGTAGTAAAGTAATTACTCTGACAACCTGTCTATCCATTCGTCCATCAATTGACATCATCTTTTCCTTTATATATACAAAACGAGTTCATATTTTGTGTAGATGATTTTCTGGTGAAAAGGATTCAGATTTGTACAAATTCCCCCATCAAGGTCTAATGCCATATTTGTTTACTCTTATATATTTCAGATTGGTCGAATTGCTTTCAAAGGAATGAAGTCATTGAATGTCATTCAATCTGTTGTGTTTGATACAGCCTATAAAACTAATGAGAATCTGCTGGTTTGTGCTCCAACAGGTTCTGGGAAGACAAATATAGCAATGTTGACAATATTGCATGAAATAAAGCAACACATATCCCAAGGTGTTGTGAAAAAGGATGAATTTAAGGTATAAACTACTTTCAATTTTCATCCTAGTCAAATTCCTTCATAATAGTCCATATATCTGTCATTCAGACATAATTTGCTCAGGTGGAAATACTTTTACAAATAACATTATCAAGGGAAGCCTAACTGCATTAGGATAGTATTGATCAAAATTATTTGTCTATAAATGTCATTGTCGGTTGGACGTGAGTATCTTTTTGCTGTCTTTTTGCAGAGACTCAGTAATATAAGTCACAGTGTCTGCGAACCGGAGGGTGGTATTGGTCCTGCTGAGCCTGGTAACACGCTATAGCAGACTAATGAAAGTATAACGTACTTAGGGGTCATCTCAAAACTACTATCGGGATCCCGATAGATATCCCGATAGGATTCCGATAACTCAAAACTATCTTCTAAATTTCCCGATAGATTCCGATAGAGCGGTCACCATTTCCCGAAAATATTCCGATACCGCATCTAAATATTCCGATAACGCGCTGATTTCTCGAAAATTTCCCGAAAACTTTCCGAAAGTAACGTAGCGTATTACCAACTTTCCGATAATTTACCCATTTATATCAAGAACAATTAGGCCTATGACTGTTTTGATAATCGGCGAATCGAGCATGTTTGTTTATGTTTCCGGTTCTATTTGTTGTCATTACTTTTGGATTCGTCCACAGCCTCCTTCGTAAGCATATTTTTATTGGGGTGGAAGCTTGTTTAAAAGAATTAAAACTCTACACGTTTCAAGTTTTGATTCCAAGTTATTAAATTGTCCATTGAATTCTTTTTGTATATTATTCATACAGCACATATCTCCTAGAAACGCTCTGAAGGAAACATAAAAAGAAATGGTTTCATACAGGTAGTATCCCTTCAACACTAGCAATAGACTGTTCCAAAGTGAACGTGATAAAAAATTAAAATATATATTTGATAAAACTCTTTTGGCCCTAGAAATGTTCTCAAATAAAACTGTCATTTGATTTGATTTTTTCCCTCATTCATCACAAGATCATATGAATAATATTTTATTTTAATACACTGAGTGAGCAATTTTGAGAATTAAATAAAGTTTTGATCGAAAAGTTCGACAACATTTTCGATTTTCTCTTCAGTTACACGTCCCAACATCACGCCAATTCAGCCCAATATTGTTGGCACGGGGATTGCCTGGATTAGTACCCAAATAAATTGTGTTGTTAAAGCGCATTGGCAAATACATAATCTTGAGTATATTCTCCACACTATAATCGAAAAATACAAAGGAATGGACCCATGATTCAATCAAAATTGTTTATTTAAAAAACACTCCCGCTAAGAAACCCCCACTGATGACGTGCGCAAAAAATATGTACCTACAGTAAACACGTGTCAAACTGTTGGAAATTGGGGCGCACAATGGGGACTCATTTTATCATGGCTATATCTATTACCCATTCGGTAATTCATAAATGACATTCATTGCAAATTCAAACAGAATATATCTTAGATTTAGTATTAGTATCAATTGACCATTTATCGAATGTTGCCATTGAACTTATTGATCAGCTGATGACGATGAAAAAATCTAGGAACCTTGTCGACGTCATAGCAGCAATGATAAAATACTGTAGCACAAATTTAATGTGCATCGGCCGTTTTGTTCTCTCGTTTGATTAATAACATTATTATTCTGCGCGCATTGACAATTACATAATCTTGAGTATATTCTCCACAATGTAATCTAAAAATACAAAGGAATGGACACACGATTCAATCCAAATGGTTTATTTAAAAAACACTCCCGCCAAAAAAGATCAAGAAACGCCCACTGATAACGAGCGCAGAAATTTTTACCTGCGAAAACGTGGTGTTGGAATGTGGGGCGCACAATGGGGACTGTCATCTATCATGCCTACAACTATAATAGCCATTCGGTAATAAATAAATGACATTCATTGCAAATTCAAACATAATATATCTTAGATTTAATGTTAGTATCAATTGACCATTTATCGAGTGTTTCCATTGAACTTATTGATCAGCTGATGACGATGAAAACACATCGGAACCTTGCCGACGTCAGCGCAACAATAATAAAATACTGAAAAGCACAAATGTGCATCGATCGGCCCGTTTTGTTCTCTTGTTTGATTAATAAAATTATTATTCTCCGCGCATTAACACTGCCAAATACTCAAGTAAATTGGCCATATCATGATGTGAAAAATCAAAGAAATAACATTGTATAACATTAGTTACTTTTATTTGAACACAAGAGTTCACGAGACAAACGCGGCTATTTTTAAATTGAAAGTGCGCAAATCAATTCCGATTAGTGCTGCATTACCACGAATTACTTATCGGAACTGTCTTGTCATTTTATATTGAAAATGATTGCTCAAAATTTCACTAAGAGAAAGCACTTTCTCGATCGTAAGGGAGCGTCTCAAAAGTCTTTGCGGAATTCCGAAAGTATTTTCCGAAAACAAATGACGTTATGAACACTTTGCGGAAAACTGTTTGCGGAATTTTTTCGGTAATTACGTTCCTTCTTTCGGAAAATAGCGCTAAGGTTTGCGTAAAAGAAGACGACGTTTGCGGATTTTTTTCGGAATACGTCCGACGTTTTCGGAATTTGCGGAAATAATTGCGGAATTCAACCCAACGTTATCGGAATTTTAGTTTCCTCTTTCGGAATTTGCGGAAATAATTGCGGAATTCACCCCAACGTTATCGGAATTTTAGTTTCCTCTTTCGGAATTTGCGGAAATAATTGCGGAATTCACCCTAACGTTATTGGAATTTGAATGCATGCGGACCTCGTTCCGGAAAATTTGCGGAATATATTCATGGGTGTCGGGCCGGTAAAATCGTAAACATCACCGCATACTAGAGTATATAGGTCTATTGCTATTGGGTTCGTTTATTTATTAGGTTTACAGTGTTTATTAACTTAATAAAAACAATACAGCAATTAAAACACTTTTCCTTGACGAATCTTGGTATGGCTTCATCAAGCATTCATTGCCACAGCTATATAGTGAAAACGTGTTTTAATTCACAAGCACGAATCATGTATATATATGGCATGCAGGGAGTGAGTACCGGTACCCTATATAAACCTCCTGACATGTACTCATATATATTTGACACGAGAGTGCGCAATTATCGCTACATGTATAACAAGTTCCATGACACTGGAAAAGTTCACGGCTGACCTAGTTAATTATAGCAATGATGTCAGTTTGACACTGTTTGCAATGTCAACACTGTCCTCCCCATTGAAGTCCGTGCAATGCGTGTAGGCCTACTGACTTCTTTCATTAATAGTCGCATTGCGATTGGTTAGACAACAAACAAACACCGACGTCAATCATAGTATTTCAGGTATTGTTCCCACCCGGCCTCTATCTCAGTCTCAATGGAGTTACCACTGATTGGTTAAATCGAGCTCTGCCCATGCAAAGTGCATGTCTTTTGTGGATTCCGTTTTCGTTAGCTAACGACCAGAATATGCGATGAGGTGTGACTGCATGCATCCTTTATATTTCACTTAAATATATGATATATGTTGCCTATTGTGGACCCCCCCCCCAACTTTTCGCAAGTAGGGGAACCTAATACAGTCGTAATAGTATATAATACTGCCAATTTTCGAATCTAGTTATCGCCATAGAATGACATTTTTTTTTTATCTTCCGAAACACTTATTTGCATATTACATTTTAGATACATTAGGTCCCGGCTTTAATTCGGCTTTACTCCTAACAATTTAATAAAGAGCGTTCCGTAGTTTTTTCATGAATCCTGATGGATAGTAAAAATTAAAAGAGCGCAGGAAATTTCGATACAAATCTCCAGTGCAAAGGTAATACGCGAAGCAGTCATATTTAACTGACAAGTGTACACGTGCATAGGCCTATATGGGCTACTAGTTATAAGTAGCTGTAAATGAATGTTGTTTTCTTTAATACGGCTACACTTGATTTTTTTTAAATTGAAAAATAGACCAACATTCTATAAATGTATCTTCAGCCAGATAAATACGTATTGTTCCCAATACTGCATTATTAAGTCACACCCAACTATATTTGCAACTGTAACGTTTACTCAGGCGATTTGCATTGGAAGACATGTCCATTCAAATTAATCCGACCACTTTTTTTCTGGACATGTTGTGTGAATTCAACTGCGAAAATTAATGTGACCTTCAATTAATAATTCTGTCAGAAACGGCATGGGTAGAAATTCAGTACAAATCTCAGTATAAGCAGGTCATACACTGACACACTTGGGTAACTTTGACAAGACAATAAATATTACCAATGTGGTCAGTTGATGACCCATATCATATTATTCATATATTTATATCATTAAGAGGTAAACCTATTATATGCCCATTTACAGTAGTAATCTTACGAACATTGCCACAAAAAAGTGAATAAAACCCCTGATTGGGAACTTGTTAATCGCCGTTATTTTTGCGCGCATCTGTATCTCTCAAATGCCAGGTGCAGCGAATTACGTCAGCACGAGGACTGTGTAGCAATGAACATGATTTGCTACATCGTATACCGTTGTTTGAGTGAACATGATTGTATGTCACTTTCTCGGCGATATTCTCATTCAAGTTTAATCAAAAGTCCACTGGCACGATCGATGCCCCGCGACTTTGTCTTTATAGTAACTATTGAAAAGATTTGAACACACATTCAAGAATGGTGGTCAACAATGCTCGATTTCACCAATTCCCATATTAAATACACCGCGCGCTGGGTGCCGGGTTCCGCTGTACAAGCAGATTCGCATTTTGCAGGATTATAAAGTCAAATTTGAACGAGAGAATTACCTATATCCCCTGATGATAATAGAGCAGTTCGCAATAATTTAGCTTTCCGCACTAGAAACCACAAACTGCCAAAAAGAACTCGGCGCTTGGACGAATCTAGGCCTACGGATTATTCGGACAGAATCTGCACTCTCTGTAATCTCGAAATCGGCGATGAATACCACATGGTACTGAATTGTAGGGAACTTGGCAAAACTAAGAATAAAATATCTGAAACCCGACTTCTATCAGAGACCAAACACTTATAATTAGCCGCTCTATTTAACTCCCGAAATCATATATATTGTATTTATGTATACAACACTTCTGTAATGTCTATAATTGACAACCAGAATGAACTTAATTGAATTGAATAGCCGGGACAACTCTGTTAGCCGGGACAACTCTGTTAGCCGGGACAACTTGGTCCATGTAACAGCATAGATGAAGGAAGGATTTTTAGTCTATGCTAACAGCGAGTCATCCCGGCTAGATATGGAACGTTACGCGATTCGTTGTTACTTTCATGACGTCAGCCAATAGAATGTTCGCGTCATGTGAGTGACGTCTAATGACCACCCACATTACGCCGTGACTCGGTGATTGACAGCTAGTTTTGTGCACGTCAACCGAGTTGTCCCGGTTGACCATCGATCTATATTAAAAATATACGTCGATGGGTTGACCGAGTTGTCTCGACTCATTTAACAGCGCGACCGAGTTGTCCTGGCAGACCGAGTTGACTCGGCTAGCCGAGTTGTCCCGGCTCATGTAACAAGCCACTTTGGTTCATAAAATGTTCGCGGGCGAAACATACCTTACCACGCACAAACGCTCTTTATTTTTTATTGTGAAGAAAATTCTGGCTGGCAGTAAATTCCAAAAGGAGACCCACATGGACAGATGTAGTCAATGTAATTTCAAACCAAATACTTATAGTTTAAATTAGTGTAATTTAATTTAGTATACCGGTAGGACGTCGACTATATACTTATAAGATTATCACACCTTGTCGCCTGACGTAGCCTGACGTAGCAGATCGCCAATTTAACACACTGAATAGATCGTCTGGCTAAACAATGGGCTCAATCAAACCACATTTATAGTGCCCTCTTTGTGTTTTTCAACACATTCTAAAAACGGCAAGTACACTGTGACCGAAAGGCAAGTATACCGCTGTCGAACGGCAAGTATACCGCGGTCGAACGGCAAGTATACCGCGGTCGAACGGCAAGTATACCGCGGCCAGACGGCAAGTATAGGCCTACATCGTGGCCGAACGGCAATTAGACCGCGGACCATTAACTGCAGTTAGACGGTGTGGCCGCGATGTTGTTGCAGTTCGGCCGCGGTGGAAACACAAACCGCACCGCGGTTAAGTGGACACTTGTTTTGTCCAGCGTGGTAGCTAATTGCTTGTTATGGAAATCCCTCATTTAGGTGAGAAGCACCCCAGTGTATTGGGTATATAAACGATAATAGTAAAACTATTCTGATAAAACTATCGTAATGATAGAAGAGTTTATAATAAAACTGTGGATACAGTGTGTTGAATGATCATATTAAAATATAGCACGTTTGTTTGTTGATTCGAGCAATTATAACAATCCCTTTAATGCCTTGTGTGTCAGGTTCCCGTTTGTGATGCGTCTTGTCTCGAGATTTAATTGCGACGTGACGATTTGCGGAAGTATATTTCGCCGCAACAATTTTCCGGACAGCTTCGCCGAGATTTGGGACAGTTCGCCGGAAACTGACGACAACTTCACCGAAGGTCGGGACTATTCGCCGTAATTTAAGACATTTCGCCGAGATATATACGACTTTTCGCCGGAATAGACGACTGTTAAAAAAAATCGCCGAAATAAATTTACTTATATGTGGGTGTATTGTGGGACAATTGAAAATTTCTGACATTTATCGCAAGTTATTGCATTATTGTGCGCATACACAGTTTTATGACAACCAATAGCCTACACAACTCAACATTCGTAGTTCTATCCATCTTGGGTGGATATGGTAAATGTTGTAAAGCCAGTGATATATATACCATATGAAAGTCGCTAAAACAACCTAGTTACTATACGGATCACCACCGCTAAAACAACATAGGCCTATAGGCTATACTTACTTTTCGGATCACCAATGGCTTCGGGTGAATTGTAATATGTAATATGAACACACCTCAGGTATTGTCGGTAAAACACAAATGATGGTAATAATCACACGTGCTAGGAAGGAAGAATGGCTTCGGGTGAATTGTAATATGAACACACCTCAGGTAACAGTATTGTCGGTAAAACACAAATGATGGTAATAATCACACGTGCCAGGAAGGAAGCCCGAAGTTTGTTTTCATAGTACCTATGTCAAACAGTCTTCACTAATGACTAATTAGCAGTTCGCAGGATTATAATACCTGTGTCAATCAGTCTTCACTAATGACTAATTACGGGATTATAATATTCCGGCGAACTGTCACTCCGTCGAAAATGACTTTCGGCGAAATGTCCATTCCGGCGAAATTTACTTCCGACGAGGAGTCCAGTCCCCAATCATGAATTTTCAACGTTTTCGGAAAGTTACTTTTCGCAATGTCGACGTTACGGACTTTGCGGAATTCTTTATTTAACGTTTCGGTAATTTTTGCGGAAAACTCAATTTAACGTTTCGGTAATTTTTGCGGAAAACTCATGGCGTTTGCGGAAATCTTTATGTAACGTTTCGGTAATTTTGCGGAAAACTCATGGCGTTTTTCGGAACATTTGCGGAAAAATTCAGACGATAGCGTTGCGGAAATCTCGACGTTTCGGAAAATATTTGCGGATTCCGCAAAGACTTTTGAGACGCTCCCTAAGATACAATGTAGGCACGAAAGAATTGTTTAATTTATTAATTGCACAAGATATGTGCGGTGCGAATGTATTGACTGCAATGTCAAGGTAAAAAAACGGTGCGTTGTAAATTGAAGTAAACAAAAAAACATGTGCGTTGTAATCGATGGCACAATGTTGACTAGTTTGGACTAATAATGCAGTCAATTGTAACTGAATTTACACGTAACTATCCAAGAGTTGATAGGCCACTTGATGATTTATTTTATGTTTCATTTCACCACGTAGCCATGGCTTAAAACATTAATAAATCACCCAATTTCGTGATATGGTTTTCCGACAGAGAAATTGAAACTGAAAGTCACATTGATCTGTTGATAAAACAAAACTTACCTTTCGTTTGTTTATTACATTTATTGTTATAAAATATAAATATAAAACCTACTAAATATTCACCATACTATCATGCTTGGGGAGGGGGATTCACAACTCTGAATTTTTTTTTTACTCCCAGTCCCCATCCATACAGATGAACATAATTTCATAAATCAGGAGCCACATAACATTTAGTAATAATACATGTTTTTCCCCAAAAACTTTGACGTCACCTGAAAGTTCTGTTGGCTGGAGGTAATATTACTGTTGGGTAAAGGGTTAATATCGAAAGTAAACTAAATAAAAGTTAGCAAGACATCTTTTTGAAAGAAAAAAAGATGAAATATAGGAGCAGGCCTACTACAAATAAATCGCATCGTGTTACCTTGACCTTGATGATGCAATCGTGAAATTCGACACTGTCAACATAATTAGGCTATGTTCAACTTATCGAAATAATCAATGCAGCATTATAATTAGTAGTAATTACAGAAAACGAAATTAATGTAGAATATGAAAAGCAGCCCATGCACACATTTAATTGCCAGTTAAATGTTATGATTAGGGCCTACTTCGCGTATTTATAACCTTTGCACTGCAGATTTGCATGGAATTTTCCATTCATATTTTCACACGCTCTTTATTTACCATATTACGATTCATGAAAAAGTATGGAATATTACTGCTAAATGTTGCTAAAACTTTACATGTACATCAGGACACCCCCCCCCCCCCCCCCCCCCCCAATATGTCATGTTTCGAATTTCTATAGCCTACTCTTGACTAAAGGGTAGAGAACCGAGTAGATATTCATGGCGTGCATGATCGATATACCCCCCCCCCCCCCCCCCCCCCCCCCCCCCCCCCCCCCCCCCCCCCCCCCCCCCCCCCCGAAACTGCATGACCATGCAGAATGTAGGCATAACAGCAAAATTTCCTGCTTAGGCTAAAGTTAAACCCACTGTGGATCTATTTTTTTCTTTCTACGGCTGTCTACTGGCGAGATTTGTTGTTTCCATGCATGTGCCGGTAAACAAAAATGCAATTGCCATGATTGCGTTATAAAGCACATCAAATGCTGCATGGACATCGCACATATTCCAATATAAATTACGCCTAGGCTATGTATATTCGGAATATAGGCCTACGTGTACACAGGCCCGATATTTTTTTAAAGCTTGAGTTGTCCCATGTTTGAAATTGTTTTATAAATCCGTTCACTGTGTGAAATCTTCGAGACGTATTACTCTGCAATGCCACGTGTGTTGTTCCCAGAAACGTAAATATTGATGACCCCAATTCCGGGAATCGGGCTAAAAATAGAACATACGACATCTCGTGTTAAGACTGCACTCGATTGTGCATGCATTAATTGTGTCGTCGGCGATTCGCGATTAAATACAAATCTTTTACATTTGCCATAATATATGTATTTCTTTATTTCCTCCATATTTAAAAGTCGGATGTATTTAAACATATTACAAACACAATTAAGCTTTGAAGATAGTAGCCGCAACGCCGAAATAAATCTTAGAATTTAAGCAATTGATGGATCTGTTCTATTTTTAGAATGTGAAAGTAGCCGCTTGCATTAAGGCCTACTATACATATTTGGGTGTGACCCCAATTCCTGGAATAGCGCTAAATATAGAATTTACGTCATCTCATATGAATACTGCCCAGAGATCTGCCAATTTATTTCCAAATCACACGATTAATTGTGAATTATGTGGTCGCAAATAAATACAAATCTCTTGCATTGACTATTCACCGCTTGGACTTTATAAATCTCCAAAACTATAGTAGGGGAGCAGCGCCGATTAGGCGTGGTATCTCTATATGTGTGGAACGACTGTATACATATTTGGGCATGGTTCCGATTTTGCAGATTTCCCGGTGTGTGTGGGGTATTTATATTGTAGCCACTCCTGATCATCCCTGTACAATAGCTCTACGACTTGACCCCCCCCCCCCCCCCCCCCCCCCCCCGATAGCCTACTGTAGAAAACTATTAGGTATATATATGTTGATACCGATGATTTTAGAAAGCTATTAAATCAATAAGAAAGCTTAATAGATCTATGAAACATAAAGTCCCGATAAAAGTCGGAGTAATCATGATACAGAACATTTCCGACGCGGTGTTGTTTCCCGATAGTTTCCCCGATGACGTTATTCCGAAAAGAAACTAAACTCCGAAAGAATCCTGATAGACTATGTACATTTCCCGATAAACGTTTCGTCATTTACCGATAAACGTTGCGTAATTTCCCGATAAACGTTGCGTCATTTCCCGATAATTTCCCGATAACTATCGGTATCCTATCGGGAAATCTATCGGGATCCCGATAGTAGTTTTGAGATGACCCCTTACCATGTCAACAATTTGTATCCTTCTCACTAAAATGATCACCAGCTCATAAGTTTGCATTGTAATGCTAAACTGTAAATAAAACACCCAACCGCGTGGTTATGCGTTAAATCTGATAACATATTCTGGTTTATCAGGGGGGGGGTATACCAAAGGTAATAATAATAAAGTAATACAACCCGCTCCCAACGTCTACAGTATGAAGCGGACAAAAATAGACAACCAAAAGTTTGTTTTCCCAATAAAGGGTGTTTCTTTATCGCTTACATCACTGACATGTGCGATCTTGAACCAGTTAGTTGTCGTTTTTTAATGAAAAGAACACATATGTTGTTGGAATTGTGAACTTATTCTGGTAATCTATATAAAAGTGGAAATTAACATGGGACACAGTTGTTCTTATTTATGATTGCAAAGTCGCTTTGTTTATGTAATGTATTGTGGATTAAATATCCATTTTATGGATGGTACAGTTATTTAGTGCTCACTGGAAATCCTGACTGGCGGTTGATAACGTTCCTTGTATTATTTGTTACTTCTATTCCGGACTGCCTTATCTGACAGACAAGCGAGAACACATGCAAATTACGACTTGAAGCGGAGGGAAACAGCATATATTTAAAATGGTGGTTACTATCATGGTATGAGAAACAACTTCCAGTTTAGTGACATGGTATAGTCTCATACCGTGTCAGTAAATCTGACCACCGATTGGTCGACTTGAATTGGAGACATGGTAAAATATGTTAGAGTGTCTCCAGTTGTGTGGTATAGTGTAATCCAAGCTGAGCCTTGTAAATGTGTATTTGGTATGCATGTTTATAACTATCAAATATAAGTAAAATTAAATTTTGTGTTCTGTCAGACCATTATTAGCTCAACATTACTTTGTAAAGTTTGAGCTATTGCCGTAGGTTGGCATCCGTCGTCTGTGCTTGGTTACGTCTGTGCATCCGTCCATCTGTGTATCCGTCAACAATTTAATTTGGCTCACCCTACAGGCTGCATCTCTCATCCGATCATCAACAAACTTTATAACTAAATCTTTTGGTTGTCCTACAGGCTATGTTATTAATTTCTCGGAAAGCGATGCCATGGAATGTCAAATTGCCACACTAGGACCGAGTTTTAATATTTGGTGGTATTCAAGTAATTTTTCTGCTGCACCATGCAACTTCTGACAACCATATAAATATAGCAAGCCACAATGCTGATTAAAATGTATCTATGTATTAGTATTTATCTATTCATTCAATAAAGGTATGGACCCCAGTGCTAATACCACACTATGCCCTTGCACATTTATTAAAACATGGCTATGACGTCACTCCTTTGTTCATCGAGTCCAGTTTATAGGATAATGGAGGGTTATTGTCGAGATCGTACCTTATTTTTCAAACAACGATTCATTATTTTAATATTGGACGCTCAATATCCAATTTAATTTTTTTTTGCTGCAGAAGATTCAATTTTATATGACATGCATGTATGATACCATAATGCACGTAGCTATCTATAGACAACAGTTGTCAAGTATAATATTGCTCTGTTTGATTGCTAGAACAGGGCAGACCTATTAGTCTAGGCTGTGCTGGGGGGTGACCGTCGCACATCGGGGGAATTTATGCGACCATCATTTTCTTATGGGAAAATTACTATAGTTTTCGAATTCAGAGGGCGCCGAGCCGAGATAGGTGACAAAATATAACTTTTCACAATGTTTCATAGGGCACCCTATCTAAAAAATGACATATTTTCAGAGGTTAACAGGCATTAGCCAACTGGTTAACAGGGCATCAAAATCGGAAAGATTGTAAACATATTTGCAAATTGTGGAACGAATGTAGACACTTAATCAGATTCAACATCGTTTTCCTGCTTTCGTTCTGATTTGGTGACTTCATGGTAAAGAATGTAACGAGGCGCGTCAAAAATGCATGGCGATTCAGACAAAGTGTCGTGTGTCAACTCTGTACAAACATAATATATCTGCCAAATACTTCCAAGTTATATACTTATGGAAATGGTAGGGTATTCCCTATATAAAGATGTTCCTACTTACATTATATCTCTCCAAGTATTGACATAATAGACAAAAACTTAACCCTCCCCCAATTTCACAAATAACCACATTGATGCGTCCATGCAGTTTGTGTCCACCAAATCAATTGGCAATGCACAGTTTACCTTGTCATATGGTGTAGAATCTTATGGGGACACTGATAATGTAAAACATCGTTCAAATCCTAGATTAGGAAGGTAATTAAATCCAAGATGGCATCCAAGTTGGCCGCCAATTTTTATATTGACACTCTATACACCAGATGTATGCTAACCGGACTAGATCATCGCGAGTGCTTTATATAATACGTTGTCCGGGCTATTCAAAAACAAAATTTCAAGTCGATAGCTCCACCCGTTTCCGAGATCTGGTCTGCGCATGCGCGAAGCTTGCGTCGCACGGGCTCGGCGACCCGATAAAATTTGTATCCGGGGCAAGATACATTCACACGCCAAATTTCAAGTCGATAGCTCCACCTGTTTCCGAGATCTCGTCTGCGCATGCGCGAAGCTGGCGTCGCATGGGCTCGGCGACCCGATAAAATTTGTATCGGCGACCAGATACAATTCGTATCCGGGGCAAGATACATTCACATACCAAATTTCAAGTCGATAGCTCCACCCGTTTCCGAGATCTCGTCTGTGCATGCGCGAAGCTGGCGTCGCACGGGCTCGGCGACCCGATAAAATCTGTATCTGGGGCAAGATACATTCACATACCAAATTTCAAGTCGATAGCTCCACCCGTTTCCGAGATCTCGTCTGCGCATGCGCGAAGCTGGACCCGATAAAAGTCGTATCCGGGGCAAATTACATTCACATACCAAATTTCAAGTCGATAGCTCCACCCGTTTCCGAGATCTGGTCTGCGCATGCGCGAAGCTGGCGTCGCACGGGCTGGGCGACCCGATAAACCCGACGTTGTCCGGGCTATTCAAAAACCATTTCCCGAAAATATTCCGATACCGCATCTAAATATTCCGATAACACGCTGATTTCCCGAAAACTTTCCGAAAGTAATGTACGTAGCGTATTGCCAACTTTCCGATAATTTACCCATTTATTTCAAGAACATTTAGGCCTATGTCTGTTTTGATAATCGACGAATCGAGCATGTTGTTTTGTTTGTGCGTTTCTGTTTCCGGTTCTATTTGTTGTCATTACTTTTGGATTCGTCCACAGCCTCCTTCGTAAGCATATTTTTATTGGGGTGGAAGCTTGTTTAAAAGAATTAAAACTCTACACGTTTCAAATTTTGATTCCAAGTTATTAAATTGTCCATTGAATTATTTTTGCATATTATTCATACAGCACATATCTCCTAGAAACGCTCTGAAGGAAACATAAAAAGAAATGGTTTCATAAACGTAGTATCCCTTCAACACTAGCAATAGACTGTTCCAAAGTGAACATGATAAAAAATTAAAATATATATTTGATAAAAATCGAATAAATTACCAAACATGTGAAATAAATTCCATAAGATTACGATAATTACTACACATTGGCCTCAAATAGTTGATTTTCGATCGCATGTATCTTGCTTCAAACAATGTTTGAGAACTATATTGTTCGGCTGATTTTCCTCACCTGATTTGCTATTATTTTTGGCGACATCAGTATCTTGTAAACAATTCACGCCACCAGGAATTCGATTCATCATTCAAGAATAAATTCGTTCTCAAAACTACGGGCAATAAATATAATTTATCCCGTGTATTGTTTTTATCAATCATACTCAGTGTAAAATTGACAAGGTAATTCTTAAATGCAGATAACGAAATTCGCTAAATCATTAATTTTGAAAATGGTGCGTCTTGCACGTGGTTGCCTCGCCGCCTATACTGACACAAATATTAAAACATAACACAAGTTTTATGCAGTCAATTCTTTAATATTTCACATCACAATTTGGCGTATTTCCTGGAGACTATCTAAGTGATAATGCGCAGTGAATGTGAACATTAGTAATCTCACAAGAACAAAATAATCAGCGGTGACAAAAATGTTTACCCCCCCGAGAACCTCATATGCACCTAAATGTTCGTACTTGACGCAGTTATGATCGATAGATCCCTGCACATTTCGATGCGTCGATCATGCCGTCATATATGACATAATATTTATTGGCAAGTCATTTTAAAACAATGGACTGGCTATTAATATCAAAAGTACGCGCATTTGAGATATCAAACTAAATAAAAGTCAGCAAGACATCTTTTTGAAAACAAAAATGACGAAATATACGAGCAGGCCTACTACAAATAAATCGCATCGTGTTACCTTGACCTTGATGATGCAATCGTGATATTTGACAATGTCAACATAATTAGGCTATGTTCAACTTATCGAAATAATCAATGCAGCCTTATTATTAGTAGTAATTACAGAAAACGAAATTAATGTAGAATATGAAAAGCAGCCCATGCATACATTTAATTGCCAGTTCAATGTTATGATTACTTCGCGCATTTATAACCTTTGCACTGCAGATTTGAATGGAATTTTCCATTCATATTTTCACAGGTCTGTATAGACGCTCTTTATTTACCATATTACGATTCATGAATAACTATGGAATATTACTGCTAAATGTTGCTAAAACTTTTTACATGTACAGCAGGACACCACCCCCCCCCCCCCCCCCCCATATGTCATGTTATGAATTTCTATATCCTACTCTTGACTAAAGGGTAGAGAACCGAGTAGATATTCATGGCGTGCATGACCCCAAAGGCAACAGGCTACGTAAAACCGATGATGGAGACCAAAATGGCCGCCAAAATAAACAGAACTGTTCCAATAAAACGACCAACTTCTGAGTTGCAAGAAAATCGCATGGTATGACTGTTGTAGCTTATTTGTTTGCACATATGTCATTGTGGCCAACGTTATCCGTATCTGAAGAAACTAGGGTCATTAAGATAGTAACTGTTGATTAATTTCTCCAAATAGCGTCATCATGTAATGTCAAATTGCCTAAATAGGACAGAATTTCAACCTGACATCCAATCATTTGGTGGTATATATGTCAATGTTCTGCTACACGATGCTACAACTGCAAACAACCACATTAGTATAGCAATAATGGAAGCCACAATGCCGAATAAAACATGCCTATGCACTAATAGTTACATATTCAATTATCAATAACTAAAGGAGTTGTTCCATGCTAGTAGCACATTAGACCCCCAATCATAAACCGTCTGGAGATAATGGACCTATCTCTATTCCAGATAATTGCGGATATGTTTTTTATACGAAAAGCTTGGGCAACTTTGTTCACATTACCCCGCTAATGTTGTCAATTGCTTACCATGGTAGTCGGTTTCTACGTTCAAAGAAGTGATGTTCCAATGTAATAACGGACAATAATCACCAGCAATTTAGACCGAACTAAAATTGTTTTCTTTACATTTCGTCGGGGTGCCATCACGCACGGAAATGGGTGTTTGCATAAGCAGTTCTAATTCGTATTTGTTCAGTACTTCTCAACTCTGAGGATTTAGATAACAATGAACGGTTACAGGTTCGTTGCAAATACTCATTTTATGAACTATTTCGCAGTGGCAACCGATATCTTAAATCAATTTCCCACCAACGTACTATATTCATGGGTGTCTCAGTAGTGGTTGTCAAGTTAATGTGGTTGACGAGTTAATTCACAGGTTACCATATCTTATATTGCATAAGGCCTACACATTTGTAGACAATTTCGTCAGACATTTAACCACAGATAACATGATTTCACCATGCTAGTAATTATCAGCACTAAGTAACATACATCTAGCGGATCTACACAGCCGGTTGACACGATTAATTTGATATACGGATGATATATTAACATAATTTAATCATTAGCTGTCAACTCGGGGAACACTGTAAAACAGTTGGTTGGCACAGGTGCACGGGCATTTCTGCCAATTACGATATGCCGAGAAGTTGCGATTCATGCGCGGGCTGCAATTGCACGCTTGTTAGTCCACTGTGACAGTATTGTTGGATTCAATTGACCTGACCAATCAAATGATGAAATCAAGTTACTCTTCAGCTGGATACGTGATTGTTCCCAACACGTAATTGTTTATCACAAGTAATTTATAAATGGCATGGGTATATATAATTGAAAACTGGACGAATTTGATTAATATTGGGATTAAAAAAATTATAAGAAATAACTCTGTTTTCGATTTAATAATGTGGTAAGTTAGAATCGACAATTTTGAAGACAAATTAACTTTAATCGCATAACCTTAGTCGAGACTAGACCCATTTATTAAATGTAACACTTAATAACTGGTTTTCAAAGGGAAAACACGTACCATATTTCAACTCATGAAGTATCTCGATCTAAATTCCTGCCAGGTGTACACATAAGAAAGTAGAGAGATTTGTAATATAATATGCTTGATGCAAAGGGTGTTGCTACTTTCGAAGTTTCATATGTGTGGTATACTATGTGTAAGTTTACTATATGCCTTGCCACCTGTCGCCGAAGAATCTATATTATGAGGAAATAGGTCCAACAACCATCAAATGTCCGACTGCGATTGTCTATATATGCCACACATTCTATCCAACGACAATAACTTGACAAGAACGTGTGTCATTGTCGAATACATGCAACGGTGGAACCTGATTTGTTTGTATGGCGCTCACATGGTAAACTTAGTCAAATAATAACGACCAATTACGGCTTCATATTCCCCAATATTAAGCTAAACATAGGGATTCAAAATCAATTGTTTTCTGGGTCGTCTACTTAGATGAATGCACACAATAACTACCACACCTATGTACATCATCTGATATCTGTGGTAATCGCATGCTTGCATATATGCTTTCGGTCAGATACATATAAATATTTCACACATATCGTACAATGTATCATGGGGGAGAATTAACAGAATCATGAATATTTGACATATATCAAATAAATAGGTTATTCCATTGCAGAAAATTGGCGATCGGGCTAAGGAGCTGCTACTTATTGTTTGTGTTAAAAGTATTCAACGGCTAGTATATTTCTCGAGAATGTCTTACATACACCTGTAGCGTATATACTCTATTTTGATCAGATAAGCTTTGTGTAGTCTGAGTGGTCCAATTAATTCCGCGGCTATGGCTGGTAACATGTGACTAACGAGTTGTCATCCCGTTGGTTGAAATGGATTAGCATCAGCGAAAGGGACAAATTTAGTATGACAAGCATCATTCTAATGCCCGAGCAACTGAGTGTATGACATTTTGAGCACGTCTTCTAACTGTGGCTTTCTAATCCTTGTACTTGAAATTTCATCTTTGGATAATTGCCTACATTGCTCCATACTGATATATAAATTGGATGATATAGTTTTATCCCATTCGGGTACTGTATGTAATTCTGATAGTTGTGTACGTGTGACGGAGGGTCATGCTATACCTACAGTGTGAGCAGGCCTCAGCCTAGGGCTTCAGAACAGGGAGACTTGAAGTCTCCCTCCAGGAAATTTAGGGAGACTTCAGGAAATTTAGGGAGACTTCAGGGAGAAGTGGGGAGACTACCAAAAATTGACAAAAAATTAAAGCGATATTTTTAAAATTATTTTATTCTTTTAATCGATAGCATATAACATGAAATATAATAGCACATGGAATAACATAAGCAACAAAACTAACATATAATACATGTAGCACAGCTGACAACAAAATGTTAAGATAACAAGATCTATCATATCCTGACCATCAGGATGTGCTCTTCGTCTTTTTTGTTTTGTTCTATGAGTTTAATCAACGGTTGCTGTTTGGCGAGCTTACTTTTGGTGACAGCTGTAATGTGGGTATCGGCTGGAAAAAACAAAAGGGACTAGTGAACAGCTGCACAATAAAGTTAAACCAATACAGCCCCCATATAATATTGCTGGGTCGAAACAATAGAAACTAATGAATAACTAGGCCACGGATAATCCGATTAAGTAATAAAACTTCCACTGAATGAGCAGTGATACAATGGTGACTAATTATTTTATCAACAGGGAGCCAGAGTAGTCGGGATTAGGTCACTATAATAAGTAATCTATAACTATCCCTAATTTGGCGCATGTTAACTTAGTTAATTTTAATGTCAACAGAGAATGCGTCTTCAAAAATACAACGAAATAGCTGTTACTGAGAAGATAGAGTTGTCCTTCCTTAATTGGAAATAAGCTAAATCTACTGTACTTTGAACGTTTGAAGTAGAGTTGTCTTTCTTGGACTATATTCACGGCTTTCTAAGTACCCGGATAGTAATACGTATTAAAACGTATTCGAACGCAGTTTGAGCAAGCTTTTTGCAGTACTTTTTAGAAGGTGTAACATGTGTATCACTAGTATCACGTTTCCGTTTAGAAGACGGGGATTGTGTCGACAACCAAGATGTGAGAGACATCTTGAATGATCAAGGAATAATGAAATCTGTTATCAATTCAGTGGCTATATACTGCTCGACAGGCTTATAGTTACAACAACATATGTTGGGTTGTCGTGAACATCCGACATCAAAGGGTTATTGTTTTAGTAAAATAAACACCCACCCCAATCACCCTTCATGGAACTGATAAGTGTTAATTAAAACATTTATTTTTTGTGACACTCACGATGGTCAGTAACAACACAGATGCGAACATCTCATCGTGTTTTCAGCATGTCAAAACATTCGTGATTAACATTCATTACCGCAAAGGGAACAAAGATGACTGAATAACAACACAAAACAATAGGTCATATTTTATTTTGTATTTTAAACACTTGGGTCTTTGTCTCTGCATCGTCTGTTTCTTTTCGGATGGCCGCCACAATTCATATATGGACATGTCTGGAAAGAAAACTAGAAAAAAAACGATAGGGCGAAGTCAGCGACAGTAAGATGAAAATCTCGCCCGAGTCGCCTTGTGAGCTGAGGCCTGAGTTTGAGACAAACTTTCATGCATCCAAAATTCATGGGACTTAGCACAATCAATACCCAGGCCTCACACTTGCCATTATCATTTAAAGCATTAGCATTTACAAATAAGCATAAATCCACGTGTGACGGGACCCTAGCAACTGCGAGAATATGACGACACAGATACTTATTATGTCAGGTTTGTTATTATTTGAGATTAGAAAGTCACATATTAAGGGAGCGTCTCAAAAGTCTTTGCGGAATCCGCAAATATTTTCCGCCGAAACGTCGAGATTTCCGTAAACGCTATCGTCTGAATTTTTCCGCAAATGTTCCGAAAAACGCCATGAGTTTTCCGCAAAATTACCGAAACGTTACATAAAGATTTCCGCAAACGCCATGAGTTTTCCGCAAAAATTACCGAAACGTTAAATTGAGTTTTCTGCAAAAATTACCGAAACGTTAAATTAAGAATTCCGCAAACATTCCGCTATTTTCCGCAAAGTCCGTAACGTCGACATTGCGAAAAGTAATTTTCCGAAAACGTTGAAAATTCATGATTGGGGACTGGACTCCTCGTCGGAAGTAAATTTCGCCGGAATGGACATTTCGCCGAAAGTCATTTTCGACGGAGTGACAGTTCGCCGGAATATTATAATTCCGTAATTAGTCATTAGTGAAGACTGATTGACACAGGTATTATAATCCTGCGAACTGCTAATTAGTCATTAGTGAAGACTGTTTGACATAGGTACTATGAAAACAAACTTCGGGCTTCCTTCCTGGCACGTGTGATTATTACCATCATTTGTGTTTTACCGACAATACTGTTACCTGAGATGTGTTCATATTACAATTCACCCGAAGCCATTCTTCCTTCCTATAGCACGTGTGATTATTACCATCATTTGTGTTTTACCGACAATACTGTTACCTGAGGTGTGTTCATATTACATATTACAATTCACCCGAAGCCATTGGTGATCCGAAAAGTAAGTAGCCTATAGGCCTATGTTGTTTTAGTGGTGGTGATCCGTATAGTAACTAGGTTGTTTTAGCGACTTTCATATGGTATATATATCACTGGCTTTACAACATTTACCATATCATCCAAGATGGATAGAACTACGAATGTTGAGTTGTGTAGGCTATTGCTTGTCATAAAACTGTGTATGCGCACAATAATGCAATAACTTGCGATAAATGTCAGAAATTTTCAATTGTCCCACAATACACCCACATATAAGTAAATTTATTTCGGCGATTTTTTTTAACAGTCGTCTGTCTATTCCGTCGAAAAGTCGTATATCTCGGCGAAATGTCTTAAATTACGGCGAATAGTCCCGACCTTCGGTGAAGTAGTCGTCAGTTCCCAAATCTCGGCGAAATATACTTCCGCAAATCGTCACGTCGCAATTAAATCTCGAGACAAGACGCATCACAAACGGGAACCTGACACACAAGGCATTAAAGGGATTGTTATTCAGCACTGTAAATATAATTGCTCGAATCAACAAACAAACGTGCTATATTTGAATATGATCATTCAACACACTGTATCCACAGTTTTATAAACTCTTCTATCATTACGATAGTTTTATCAGAATAGTTTTATACTATTATCGTTTATATACCCAATATACTGGGGTGCTTCTCACCTAAATGAGGGATTTCCATAACAAGCAATTAGCTACCACGCTGGACAAAACAAGTGTCCACTTAACCGCGGTGCGGTTTGTGTTTCCACCGCGGCCGAACTGCAACAACATCGCGGCCACACCGGCTAACTGCAGTTAATGGTCCGCGGTTTAATTGCCGTTCGGCCGCGATGTAGGCCTATACTTGCCGTCCGACCGTGGTATACTTGCCATTCGACCGCGGTATACTTGCCGTTCGACCGCGGTATACTTGCCTTTCGGTCACAGTGTACTTGCCGTTTTTAGAATGTGTTGAAAAACACAAAGAGGGCACTATAAATGTGGTTTGATTGAGCCCATTGTTTAGCCAGACGATCTATTCAGTGTGTTGGCGATCTGCTACGTCAGGCGACAAGGTGTGATAATCTTATAAGTATATAGTCGACGTCCTACCGGTATACTAAATTAAATTACACTAATTTAAACTATAATTATTTGGTTTGAAATTACATTGACTACATCCGTCCATGTGGGCCTCCTTTTGAAATTTACTGCCAGCCAGAATTTTCTTCACAATAAAAAATAAAGAGCGTTTGTGCGTGGTAAGGTATGTTTCGCCCGCGAACATTTTATGAACCAAAGGGGCTTGTTACATGAGCCGGGACAACTCGGCTAGCCGAGTCAACTCGGTCTGCCAGGACAACTCGGTCGCGCTGTTAAATGAGTCGAGACAACTCGGTCAACCGGGACAACTCGGTTGACGTGCACAAAACAAGCTGGTAATCACCGAGTCACGGCGTAATGAGGGTGGTCATTAGACGTCACTCACATGACGCGAACATTCTATTGGCTGACGTCATGAAAGTAACAACGAATCGTGTAACGTTCCATATCTAGCCGGGATGACTCGCTGTTAGCATAGACTAAAAATCCTGTTTTCGAGAATCCCGGGCTAGCCACCCAAACTACTATCTCTCTGCTGTTACATGGACCAAGTTGTCCCGGCTAAAAGAGTTGTCCCGGCTATTCAATTCAATTAAGTTTATTCTGGTCGTCAATTATAGACATTACAGAAGAGTTGTATACATAAATACAATATATATGAATTCGGGAGTTAAATAGAGCGGCTCATTATAAGTGTTTGGTCTCTGATAGAAGTCGGGTTTCAGATATTTTATTCTTAGTTTGCTAAGTTCCCTACAATTCAGTACCATGTGGTATTCATCGCCGATTTCGAGATTACAGAGAGTGCAGATTCTGTCCGAATAATCCGTAGGCCTATTCGTCCAAGCGCCGAGTTCTTTTTGGCAGTTTGTGGTTTCTAGTGCATAAAGCTAAATTATTGTGAACTGCTCTATTATCATCAGGGGATATAGGTAATTCTCTCGTTCAAATTTGACTTTATAATCCTGCAAAATGCGAATCTGCTTGTACAGCGTAAACCGGAACCCAGCGCGCGGTGTATTATGGGAATTGGTGAAATCGAGCATTGTTAACCACCATTCTTGAATGTGTGTTCAAATCTTTTCAATAGTTACTATAAAGACAAAGTCGCGGGGCATTGTGACTTTTGATTAAACTTGAATGAGAATATCGCCGAGAAAGTGACATACAATCATGTTCACTCAAACAACGGTATACGATGTACATAGCAAACCATGTTCATTGCTACACAGTCCTCGTGCTGACGTAATTCGCTGCACCTGGCATTTGAGAGATTCAGATGCGCGCAAAAATAACGGCGATTAACAAGTTCCCAATCAGAGGTTTTATTCACTTTTTTGTGGCAATGTTCGTAAGATTACTACTGTTACTGTAAATGGGCATATAATAGGTTTACCTCTTAATGATATAAATATATGAATAATATGATATAGGTCATCAACTGACCACATTGGTAATCTTTATTGTCTTGTCAAAGATACCCAAGTGTGTCAGTGTATGACCTGCTTATACTGAGATTTGTACTTAATTTCTACCCATGCCGTTTCTGACGGAATTATTAATTGAAGGTCACATTATTTTTCGCAGTTGAATTCACACAACATGTCCAGAAAAAAAGTGGTCGGATTAATTTGAATGGACATGTCTTCCAATGCAAATCGCCTGAGTAAACGTTACAGTTGCAAATATAGTTGGGTGTGACTTAATAATGCAGTATTGGGAACAATACGTATTTATCTGGCTGAAGATACATTTATAGAATGTTGGTCTATTTTTCAATTTAAAAAAAATCAAGTGTAGCCGTATTAAAGAAAACAACATTCATTTACAGCTACTTTTAACTAGTAGCCCATATAGGCCTATGCACGTGTACACTTGTCAGTTAAATATGACTGCTTCGCTTATAACCTTTGCACTGGAGATTTGTATCGAAATTTCCTGCGCTCTTTTAATTTTTACTATCCATCAGGATTCATGAAAAAACTACGGAACGCTCTTTATTAAATTGTTAGGAGTAAAGCCGAATTAAAGCCGGGACCTAATGTATCTAAAATGTAATATGCAAATAAGTGTTTCGGAAGATAAAAAAAAATATGTCATTCTATGGCGATAACTATATATTCGAAAATTGGCAGTATTATATACTATTGCGACTGTATTAGGTTCCCCTACTTGCGAAAAGTTGGGGGGGGGGTCCACAATAGGCAACATATATCATATATTTAAGTGAAATATAAAGGATGCATGCAGTCACACCTCATCGCATATTCTGGTCGTTAGCTAACGAAAACGGAATCCACAAAAGACATGCAATTTGCATGGGCAGAGCTCGATTTAACCAATCAGTGGTAACTCCATTCAGACTGAGATAGAGGCCGGGTGGGAACAATACCTGAAATACTATGATTGACGTCGGTGTTTGTTTGTTGTCTAACCAATCACAATGCGACTATTAATGAAAGAAGTCAGTAGGCCTACACGCATTGCACAGACTTCAATGGGGAGGACAGTGTTGACATTGCAAACAGTGTCAAACTGACATCATTGCTATAATTAACTAGGTCAGCCGTGAACTTTTCCAGTGTCATGGAACTTGTTGTACATGTAGCGATAATTGCGCACTCGCGTGTCAAATATATATGAGTACATGTCAGGAGGTTTATATAGGGTACCGGTACTCACTCCCAGCATGCCATATATATACATGATTCGTGCTTGTGAATTAAAACACGTTTTGACTAGATAGCTGTGGCAATGAATGCTTGATGAAGCCATACCAAGATTCGTCAAGGAAAAGTGTTTTAATTGCTGTATTGTTTTTATTAAGTTAATAAACACTGTGAACCTAATAAATAAACGAACCCAATAGCAATAGACCTATATACTCTAGTGTGCAGTGATGTTTACGATTTTACCGGCCCGACACCCATGAATATATTCCGCAAATTTTCCGGAACGAGGTCCGCATGCATTCAAATTCCGATAACGTTAGGGTGAATTCCGCAAATTCCGAAAGAGGAAACTAAAATTCCGATAACGTTGGGGTGAATTCCGCAATTATTTCCGCAAATTCCGAAAGAGGAAACTAAAATTCCGATAACGTTGGGTTGAATTCCGCAATTATTTCCGCTAATTCCGAAAACGTCGGACGTATTCCGAAAAAAATCCGCAAACGTCGTCTTCTTTTCCGCAAACCTTAGCGCTATTTTCCGAAAGAAGGAACGTAATTACCGAAAAATTTCCTGCAAACAGTTTTCCGCAAAGTGTTCATAACGTCATTTGTTTTCGGAAAATACTTTCGGAATTCCGCAAAGACTTTTGAGACGCTCCCTTAGTTTGGGTTAGATATTACCAAAGTCGAGTGATTGATGTAAGGCCTACTGGTACTGACCTGAATTTTACATGCAGTATCATACATGGCCTTTAGATTATCATAAAGAATTTTTTTTTGACAATCTGTGAACAAAACAAAAACCGCAAAAGGCGTATATAAATTATTTTCAGTATGTATTTTGTTTATTGTTTCAAATGAATCAAGATCCGTATCGCACAATCTCCACAAGGCACCAATTATATAGGCCTATATCTACCACACTCGGTGGAAATGTGGGCTTTCCTGTGCATATTATGACATACGTATAGCATACGGTACCGTACGTACTGCTTTGATCACAAATCGAATGATTGTTTTTACGCATGCTACATTCGCAATAACAAAATAGTCCCTCGCGATTGCTGTTCTTATTTTAAAAATAATACTGATACAGTGGACTGAAGGCATGTTAAAAGGTAACATAATTCCATATTTGATCTATATTTTACGATTGTAGGAGTCTCATAGTCAACTTGAGACGCAATATTGTCGAGTATGGATATGCACACGCACATGACATTGACGCTAGGTCATATGTACATGTAGGTCACATCACCTGCATGAAATTTTATGTGTTCATAGTTCAAATACCAGTTTGTTATGCTCGTTTACTGCTTAATGACTGGTGTAGTCATATAACTTCATAGTCATGTATATAATTTGAACTACCGTAAAGAATTTCTCTGAACAATTCGATTGGAATACAAGGAATTTATGTTTTGTTGATGGAAATATTGGTGAAAAATCGTGACACAATTCACACGTGCATGCATGATGCAGTGCGGTATTCTTGGTTATATACATCTCTGGTTGGTGTATATATGCTTTCACAAATGGATTAATCATGTTAATACATGGGTGATTCGTATTGGATTTTAATTATTCAAACTTGAAAAGTTCTATAGCTGGTGAGTAGACTTACTAATGATTTTCATTCAATTTCAAGTTTAGGTTCTAATCGATGTTTACCTCTAGTTAGACTAGAATTAACGTAGAACAGTCACTCATATTTACACAGATTGTTAATTGGTAGCCTTGTAAATCACGCCTAATATTGCATATGGTCATGCATAACTGACATTTTTGTATTGTAAATGTGCCCATTTAATGATTTATGCATTCACGCTTGAGTAGAACAAGTCACGTACGATTCCAACATCGCCTAAAGTAAATCCACATGTATGACCAATTTACTACGATGTAGGGCTACAGTACTGATAGTGATACCCCACCCCTGTCATGAAACCCCGACAAGGCCCATGCATGGGTGTTTATTGGTACCGGCATGGTTATTCACGTACATGTAACATTTTGTTTGACATTGTGAATCACACTTTTGTATGTCCCAGCTTGAGTTTCACAATATCTGTGAAAGATCCTTCTTCAAAGTGCTTGGAAGTTGGAACACAAGCAGCTGTGACAGTCCATTCCAAACTCTCTTGTTGCGGACAAACGCCGTCCACTGTCGTCGAATGGCTGCATCCTCGGGCCACTTGAACATATAATTATATTTATGGCTACAGTTTGCAGCCACGCAAATAAACAACAATTAAAAAGCGATTTCAAAATACTTAATTTTAAAAACGGTGCATAAAATTTCTTCCGTCTTTGTACCCTCGATGACGTCATTTTCGAGTCGCGACGGAAACAGCGGATTCAAAAATGAATATTGTAAACAAAGAAGCCGTTTTCTTCAAATGTCTGGAAATAGTACTTTTTTGTAAAAATGCGAACAAAATGGACAGGATACATGTTATAAACCTTATTTAGCATAAGTTGAGACATATTTAGATATGTTTGGAGCTAAATTAATTGTATTATTCAGCTGGTCTTTAACATTGACATGTAGTTACGGAAAAAGTAATTTTGGGGTCATGCGGCCATAAAACATGGCCGCTGGCAGCCATCATGGATTTTACTCTTTGCATGATTAAATTCTTTGGCACCGTCTACAGGTCGTACATTTTCTCATATCATTATGAAATTTGTCATAGCTGTTGACATTGACATATAGATGGGAACGAGTCATTTTGGGAGTCATTCGGCAAAAATATAGGGCCACCAGTGGCCATCTTGGATTTCAAAATTCATTACATTAGCACGGGCTGCAGGTCGGACTGTTCGTCTGATCATCATGAAATTTGTTCTCGATGTTAATATTGACATATAGATTCGGAATGAGTCATTTTGGGGTCATTCGTGATTTTGACAATTACTGACTGTTGTAGTCTTCAGATTCCAGGTCTTCTCAGTCTTTACAGTCAGCTCATTGACTGTCTTGTTTTGCAATCTGCTGGTAAAAAAGTGCGATTGCATTATCACATCAAGTGATCTGTCACAAATTTCAACAAAGCCTGTTTAATACCTGTACATACAGGTTCGATAATCTTTTTTTAGCTGGAGTTGGCCCAAATTCGAAATTGTTTTTACCTGTTTAAAATGAATTGCCTTCTTCATGATGGGAACCCAAAACAGGCGGGCTAGGTACGTACAATCAAAATAATGTGACTTCACGCAGGACTGTATAGACATATACTCTGCAATGTCTCATGCATTGTTCCCAGAAACGTAAACATGGATGACCCCAATTCCTGGATCGGGCTAAATATAGAACGTGCGACATCTCCTATTAACACTGTGTACCGGTATAGAACTGCCACTTTATTTCTAAAGCGACCGATTGTGCATTGTATTGTTGCGACTTACGAATAAATACAGATTTTTTGCATCTGTATAGTCTTTGATTACTCTGCCATATGGTATGCACAAATCTCTAATAGTGAGAGAGCAGCGCCGATTATGGGTGGAACAATACATAAATATTTGTGTATACTCCCCGTCTGATTTTTACTGATTTCCCTTTAGGTGGGGGTGTATTGTCAGGGGTAAATAAGATATTGTAGCACCCTCTGATCACCCCTGTATACAATAGCTCTATGACACGATACTGTAAAACTATTATACCAATGATTTCCCATATTAGGAAACTGCTATATAAATAATAAAGATAGGCCTATAAAACTTAAAAAGCCATGATGTACAGATCAAATTTGATTTTTGGGTTCCGTCTGGGAGGGAAAAATTTTGAGTTGACAAGTGACTTTACTCTCATGGAAAATACAATCAGTCTAATAATCTGCAACATTGATCCATTGCTTCCTCTGAATTTCAGATTATCTATGTTGCACCAATGAAAGCTTTGGCAGCGGAAATGGTGCGTAATTTTGGGAAGAGACTTGAACCATTAGGGATCTCTGTCAGGGAGCTGACTGGCGATATGAGTCTCACAAAAAAAGAAATACTTGAAACTCAGGTATGCATAAAGGCTATACATTGAATGGTAGCTATGACTGACAAGTTTGGTTTAGATGTTTTCTGAATGTTCATAATGGATATATAATACATAAGCACATTCCTCCTCACTTGTATTATACACAAAGTTGGTATTTGAGGTTTTAGGGGGAACTTGGAAACATAATTTAATCGATTGTCAGTGGTTATACAACTAAAATAGCAACAATATCATATGTAAATTAATGTTGAGAAACAATGGTTGAAAAATGAAGTAATTCTTAATGACATGCCCCTAATAACTAGAAATAATAAACAAACATAACAATTAGGGTTGCCACGACTAGGAGTTTTCATAATCGACTAATCGACCGTTATAATCGACGGTTAGTCGATTAATCGTTGATATATGCAGCCCATATTACACCCAGGTAAACACGTGATAACTGCAAAATTACAATGTCTACTTTACGTCCAGACTGAACACAGTTATAAACTGTCAGTCAGCAGGTCTTGTCATTCTGAGCCTCCCGCCCCTCATTGGCCACCTAAACTGAAATTTGCATGGCAGGTAAACGTCCTCCCGCTATTCCTGCAGACGAGAATTTTTTTAAATATCTGTCCAGTCAATCAATATTCCCCGTGAACACGCATCGCGGTGCCACTGAAATCTTGTGGAACTGTCGCATACTTTTTGAAACGGACTATAGTTAGTTTTGAAGAGAATACCATTGTGTATCGATTGCTTCACCTGACATATATATAGCACTTAATTTGATTTCGCGGGCTTAGGTGTCTGCTGTACTTTTAGTTTTGTTATTCAAACTGCGTGCAGGCGGTTACCACTTTGGAGAATGCAATGCATGTAGCACTAATAAGTGACGACACAAACTTGTTACTGATAACTGTCCAGTAACTTTGAACATTCCATGACTTTGTCAATAATGGTGAACGTTTTACAGTATGAGAATTGAAAAATGAAATATAGATGCATTCCGATGGATATAATGATCGCTAATTACCAATCCATAGGAACATAAATTCACAGTTAAACATAATTTATAAACAATGACAAGGCTGTGACACGGCATAAAAGCAAAGGATGTCGCTTTCCCGCCACTGGCTGAGAACATGCCACACACCGAACTCTTTGAAGATGACGCCAATCTTCGGCTGTGACATCAAAGGATCAAAGGAAGCCGCATCAGAAGTGGTGAAAGAACAGGCTGTCGGGTGGTTAATTGTGCTACCGGTACATACACTGTTAACTTTTAATTCCAGGCATGGCATTTGCGCATAGTACTGCTGAAGGGGTCACTCTCACCATAAAAAGTGCTGAAGGGTTTACAGGGTTTGAAAATGTGCTGAAGAGTACACAGGGTTTGTGAATGGCATGAACACCATTACTTAAATTGTGTTTATGAAAGTCTGGCGCCCATAAGCAGTTTGTTTTCAGTACATTTTAATATTCGTTGGAAAGTAAACAATTATTCTCTAACAGAAATCATGGCAGATACGAAAACTGAATGTCCTTTAGAACGACATTTCAAACCCTGTGTACCCTTCAGCACATTTTGAAAATCCTGTGTACCCTTCAGCACTTTTTGGCTCAACTTACTTTTGTAAGTTTGAGCTATTGCCATGGCTTGGCGTCCGTCGTCCGTGTGTCCGTGTGTCCGTCAACAATTTCCTTTGGCGCGGGCTACAGGTCGTACCTTTGGTCTGATCTTTATGAAATTTTGCATGAATGTTGACATTGACATGTAGATGGGAACGAGTCATTTTGGGGGCATTCGGCCAAAAAACATGGCCGCTGGTGGCCATCTTGGATTTCAAAATTCAATCCATTGGCGCGGGCTACAGGTCGTACTGTTCGTTTGATCATAATGAAATTTGTCATGGATGTTAATATTGACATGTAGATGGGAACGAGTCATTTTTGGGTCGTTCGGCCATAAAACATGGTCGTCAGCAGCCATCTTGGATTTTACTCTTTGCATGACTAAATCATTTGGCGCAGGCTACAGGTCGTAGTTTTGATCGGAACTTCATGAAATTTGTCATGGATGTTAACAATGACATGTAGAAGGGAACGAGTGATTTTGGGGTTGTTCGGCCAAAAAACATGGCCGCCAGCAGCCATCTTGGATTTTACTCTTTGCATGACTAAATCCTTTGGCGCGGGCTACAGGTTGTACCTTTGGTCTGATCTTTATGAAATTTGTCATGAATGTTGACATTGGCATGTAGTTGGGAACGAGTCATTTTGGGGTCATTCGGCCTAAAAACATGGCCGCTGGTGGCCATTTTGGATTTCAAAATTCAATCCATTGGCGCGGGCTACAGGTCGTACTGTTCGTCTGATCATTATGAAATTTGTCATGGATGTTAATATTGACATGTAGATGGGAACGAGTCATTTTGGGGTCGTTCAGCCAAAAAACGTGGCCGCCAGCAGCCATCTTGGATTTTACTCTTTGCATGACTAAATTCTTTGGCGCGGGCTACAGGTTGTAGCTTTGGTCAGAACTTCATGAAATTTGTCATGGATGTTAATATTGACATGTAGATGGGAACGAGTCATTTTGGGGTCGTTCAGCCAAAAAACGTGGCCGCCAGCAGCCATCTTGGATTTTACTCTTTGCATGACTAAATTCTTTGGCGCGGGCTACAGGTTGTAGCTTTGGTCAGAACTTCATGAAATTTGTCATGGATGTTAACAATGACATGTAGATGGGAACGAGTGATTTTGGGGTCGTTCGGCCAAAAAACATGGCCGCCAGCAACCATCTTGGATTTTACTCTTTGCATGACTAAATCCTTTGGCGCGGGTTACAGGTCGTACCTTTGGTCTGACCTTTATGAAATTTGTCATGAATATTGATATTGACATGTATATGGGAACGAGTCATTTTGGGGTCATACGGCCAAAAAACATGGCCGCTGGCAGCCATCTTGGATTTTACTCTTTGCATGACTAAATCCTTTGGCGCAGGCTACAGGTCGTAGTTTTGATCAAAACTTCATGAAATTTGTCATGGATGTTAACAATGACATGTAGATGGGAACGAGTGATTTTGGGGTTGTTCGGCCAAAAAACATGGCCGCCAGCAGCCATCATGGATTTTACTCTTTGCATGACTAAATCCTTTGGCGCGGGCTACAGGTCGTACCTATGGTCTGATCTTTATGAATTTTGTCATGAATGTTGACATTGACATGTAGATGGGAACGAGTCATTTTGGGGTCATTCGGCCAAAAAACATGGCCGCTGGTGGCCATTTTGGATTTAAAAATTCAATCCATTGGCGCGGGCTACAGGTCGTGCTGTTCGTCTGATCATCATGAAATTTGTCATGGATGTTAATATTGACATGTAGATGGGAACGAGTGATTTTGGGGTCGTTCAGCCAAAAAACATGGCCGCCAGCAGCCATCTTGGATTTTACTCTTTGCATGACTAAATTCTTTGGCGCGGGCTACAGGTTGTAGCTTTGGTCAGAACTTCATGACATTTGTCATGGATGTTAACAATGACATGTAGATGGGAACGAGTGATTTTGGGGTCGTTCGGCCAAAAAACATGGCCGCCAGCAGCCATCTTGGATTTTACTCTTTCAATGACTAAATCCTTTGGCGCGGGTTACAGGTCGTACCTTTGGTCTGACCTTTATGAAATTTGTCATTGATATTGACATGTATATGGGAACGAGTCATTTTGGGGTCATACGGCCAAAAAACATGGCCGCTGGCAGCCATCTTGGATTTAAAAATTCGATCCATTGGCACATGCTACATGTCGTACTGTTTGTCTGATCATCATGATATTTATCATGGATGTTAATATTAACATGTAGATGGGAACGAGTCATTTTGGGGTCGTTTGGCTAAAAAACATGTCCGCCAGCAGCCATATTTGATTTTACTCTTTGCATGAATAAATCCTTTGGTGCTGGCTACAGGTCGTAGCTTTGGTCGGAACTTCATGAAATTTGTCATGTATGTTAACAATGACATGTAGATGGGAAACGAGTCATTTTGGGGTCGTTCAGCCGAAAAACATAGCCGCCAGCAGCCATCTTGGATTTTACTCTTTGCATGACTAAATCCATTGGCACAGGCTACAGGTCATACCTTTGATCAGATCATTATGAGATTTGTAAAGGCTGTAGATGGGAACAAGTCATTTTGGGGTAATTCGGAAAAAAACATGGCTGCCGGTGGCCATTTTAGAATTTACTCTTTGCATCAATAAATCCTTTGGCACACCATAATCACCACATCCCTGATCCGATCAATATGAAACCTGTTATGAATGTTGATATTGACATGTACATCTAGTCTTACTTAGACATTTCAATTAGCACTTTTCCTATTCCTCCATTTACTGTCGACCATTAAATTATTCCCCTACCTAAGTTGAGCTACAGTGTCATTGACACTTTCATTTTTGGTGAGAGTGACCCCTTCAGCCATAGTACTGCTTAAATAAACAACCATACACACACCCCCCTTGGGTGATTAGTCGACGAAAGTAAATAAGCGTCGACCACCACACCTTTCGAAGGTTAGTCGATTAATCAAATAATCGTGGCAAGCCTAATAACAATGAGAAATTTACTGACTTTTATTGCATGTTTTTATCGTCAGAGCTCTTATTTATGTCTAACAGAACTAAATTCTATATCTGTATTTAATTGTCCCCAAAAAAATTCAGGGGACTGTAGAAATCACCGGTGTCCATCTGTCTGTCCCACATTGTTTCTGGATGATATCTTGAGTAATAATTAATGAAATTAAAACATATTGGGTATGTGAGCTTAGTGGGTCAAATTCGAATATGGGTGAGGTAGGGACCTGTGAATATTCGAGATTCGATTTGATGTCGATATCGGGCACGCGATTCGACATCGACACCGAATCGATCCGCTGATTCGGTTATTTTTGAATCGGTTTTACTTTGGTGTGTCTCATTATTTGCGTCTAGACAACACATGCCAAAATTACTTGAAATTACAAAAATTGAAGCACAAGGTTGCCAAGTTAGCCAACGTAAGCAATTTTGATTGTACGCCGTTCAGAAGATACTTGCATTATGTAAATTATGTGTTTTGATCTCAGCCCGTGATGGTGATCAATGGCCTTACATATTTGTGATATGTATCAGCACTATATAAATTGTCTACACTGTGCGTGATCGCTAGATTCGGAACTATTACCTTATGTTAGAACTTCAGATATATCCAATTCAGATTATATGAATAACATTCAATGTCAGCCGCCATTGTATGTGACAAAACATGTATTGGAATGAAAATCGGTTTATTACGTTCATAAATGGGCGTCATTACCTGCGACACTGCCAGCAAAATTCCTAGAAATATTCTACTTTCAGTTTCTGTTTCCCGGGGAAATCGAGCATGTTGCACAAGTTTCGATCCGTTGAATCTTGTTGATAACTTTTAACGCTTGTAATCTGTCTGTTTCTGGGACCCCCTCCATGAAGACAATTACTGTGAATATGTGATGTAGGTGTTTGATATATTGTGGGGTGAAAAGTTTAAAATTGGTATCGGACTGAAACAAGTATATTGCTGAATGGTGTACCCATGTCCAAGTGTGTCAAATCTTTATTATCTTTATTAAATAATGTAGACAAGTGACTTCCATTCCATGGGGTTTGTGATACGTTGATTGAACTGTCTTACTGTCACTTCTTGTGTCAATTTCGCCATGACACAGCTAGATAGTAATTCAGTACAACATACCCGAAAGTTCCAATGGATGTTTAAGGAGATTAACATTATTATATAGTATGTATGGAATTTTGCAGTGTTTTGGTCATGAGACACCGAAATAAACACTGGTAAACAATGCTAATCACTAGCTGATTCGAATCGAGATTCGATTCAATGTCGATATCAGGAAGGGGATTCGATATTGAGATTCGATTCGATGCAAAATCCACGATTCGCAGATCCCAAGGGTGAGGTCTCCTTTTTTAGCTCAACTTGACGTGTTTCCATTAACAATTTCTTAGAGCACACCCTGCAGGTCACATCTCTCATCCGATCATCACCAAACTTCACATGGTTGTTTGAGGTGCAGGTCGCAATTATTGGAGGACTGTTTGATTATTTACTGGCATGTTTAGGATCACCTTTAGATGGGCGCTATCAAATTTTAATGATTTTCGATGAAAAATGTGGCCACCGGCAGCCATCTTGGATTTTCCTTTTTGCATGACTAAAGACCACATCACTCATCTGATCATCACCAAACTTCATATATTGTAGGTAGTTAGCATTTTGATCAATACAAGTTGGATAAAAGCGCCATTTTTTAATATCTTGTTGGACAGCATTTCTAGTCGAGGTATTTTCTCAAGAACCAACTTTTTGACCGACTTAGAGCTGAAAATTCAAATGACGGTGGTACACCTAATAGTTTTGCTTCTCAATTTTATATGTTAAACATAACGAATTCCACCCTATTATCTAAGAATGGTGGTTATCGAGTATCAGCCCCCACTTTTAGTTGAAAAATGGCCACAATTATTCAAGATGGATGCCAAAATGGCGGCCATAACATGGAAATGTTTGTTTTTTTCCTTATTTTTGTTTAAATACTTTACAATTTTCGAGATAATATACGAAAAGATATCAACAATGTGTTGATTATTCGATGGAATAACCTCTGTGAAAGAGTCATGCACACTAAAGGCGAAGTAGTATAGTTTGTACTGGTAGAAATGTGAGGTAGATTATGTGCTATGTAAAATGAGCAAAATTATTCTCAGATAGGGTTTCATTCTGTAAATGCTTAGAAATGAACCATGCATGGCTCTGATGTCTTCAGTTCTATTTGCGACACTACTATATGGTTGGATCAATTGAATACAAATTTGAATATCAAGATCTTTACAAATAAAAAAACAATTTAGTAGAGGATTTACCACGAAATTAGGAAACACCAAATGACAAAACCAATAATCGTCAAACTCAATTTGGTTCTCAAAATAGGAACACATGGAAGGTATTCTGCAACACATCTTCATCATCCGGCCTCGTATACAAATTACAAATACTTTGAAATTTGAAAATGCACTTTGTTTTAATAAACTGAATTGAACAATTCTCTTCTCACAACCGCATATGCACAACTTCGTACATGGAAGTTTGCTTCTTGAACATTTTCACCTGGAACAAACCAATTTGCAAACACATTTAATCAACTCTGTGCACTCTCTAGCTGCTTCTGGGTTGTCATTCATACAGTAACAAAAGAACCATCAATCAATTTCTATCCAAAGAAGTCAGGTGCTGGAAACTTTGCATCTACTGTGTAGTCGGGCAGCTAGGTACACCCCTATGGACCCCCCCAGGACTCCTCCGGACCGATTTTTTTATTTACCTGGACACCTCTAGAGTAGAATTCCGGATGTTAACAAGGAAACAACCTGGCCGCATGTGACGTAATCCAAGATGGCGCCACGAGGGTCGGAAAATTACGCGATTTTACCCTATGTCTATTTATATGACGATTGTGGAAAAACTAATTGAGATCTGACATTGCAATGAATTGCATTTTGTTCCTTATATATTTCTACGTTAACTGATATCAAATTTGAAAATCAAAATCCAAGATGGCCGCCAGAATATGGCACAGAATTTGAAATTTTTTATTTGTTTTCAAAATAAAACCAATCATAATATGTCACATATATTTGAACATTATGACGTTTATATGACCGCAAGTAGTCCTTCAATATCATCTGACAAAAAATTTGAAATCGACAACTCAGGGAGAAAGCAAAATGGCCGCCGTGCGATCATCCGCAACAGTTGGTACATTTCGCGATATTGCCCTATGTCTATTTATATGATGATTGTGGAAAAACCAATTGAGTTATGACATTGCAATGAATTGCATTCAGTTCCATATATATTTCTATGTGAACTGATGTCAGAGTTGTAAATCAAAATCCAAGATGGCCACCAGAATATGGCTCAGAATTTGAGAAATTTGATATTTTTAGAAAAAAACACAAAACCAATCATAATATGTCACAAATATTTGAACATTATGACGTTTATGATTGCAACTAAGGGAGCTTGTCCAATTCCGACGGAATTTTCGTCGGAAATCGGTGTTCCCGATGGATATTTCCTATCTCCGATACCAATGGCAATCAGAGTTTTTGTATCGGTATAAAACTCGCGGTGTCATCGGTAAAATTCTTCGACGTAATCAAAGTTTATATCGGAGTTTCTTCAAGTGCAGTATGTTTTGGGAAAACTCCGATTCTGTGAATTTCCTTGGGAGTTTTTAATAGATCGTCGTTTCTGTTCTTCATGTATATTGTTTTCCAGACATAACAGAGAAAGACATGTAACATGTTACGTCCATATTCAACGACTCGGCAATTTCCTCTTTGCTGAGGAAATAATCTACCCATAAATAGAAACCATATTCATGCAATGCTGCAATATACGGCCCTGGTAATAAGTGGCGCAAAGCAAAATCATCCACAAATCCCTTAATTGGAATGCACTGGGTTTACGGTATTCTCAGAATCCGACGACGTTGCACATTTAGAAAGTGCATGCTTCGTGTGATATTCAGAGCTGTGTCGCCTTTTAGGCTACTGTAAACCCTTTGATTTGTGTCCACATCAAAACGTTGGTTTTAAATAGAATAAAACATTGAAAATGTAAGGCCGGATGGGTCAGGTTACGACTACATTTTCAGATCTTTGCAACTTTCGACCAAGCACCATCAACAATATAGACATTTAGAGCCTGCAAATAAACAGACACGAGAGTTGCAAACACAATGACCGACGACATCTAGATATAAATTTGCATTCACTATTCAGTTATATAAACTTTGAGACGAAAATCATTTATTAAAATGTATATTTACTTCAATGAACTAGAAATTTAGACAGTTGTTGTCTTTGTTCACCGAAAAGTTTAAAACGTAGTAACGTGACCAAGGAATTAAGTCAAGGAACTCTCTTATAGTTGAACCAATTAAGTCGAAGAACTCTCTTATAACAAGTCGCTACAGCTAACCAAAGTGAAGCATTCCAATTTACATGCGTTTAAAATTACTGGGTTTACGGCAGTCGTCGGACTGTGAGAGCGCGCAGTGATGTCATGAATTGCGCAATTCTGTGACTTGATACATTGTCTATGGGGATATTGCTGGTTAACCATAGTTCTGCTATGAATCTTCTGCATATGTGTGTATTGTTTGTGGAAGATAAACTAAATAAAAGGTCGACCGACCACAGTTTCCCCCGACAACGTGGCAAGTCGATGCCGCTTTGTTAAAGAAATTAAAAAAAATGTTGAAAAGGTTAATAATTCCGTAAAAAAATATGTGAGTAACAATCTGTGAGTAACAATACTCTGAAGTTTCAAATATCTACGATCAAAACTGTAGGAGGAGTTGATTACACCATGAAGGCAGTGTTGCTTTCCTGGGGGAACACGGGGGAACGCCGTTCCCCTACTTTTTTCTGAAGGGGAACGCTGTTCCCCCCACATTTTTATCCTCAATTACTTTAAATATCTTCACATTTTTAGTTATCATAATAAAAACATAAACAGAAACGTCGTTTTGGAGTGTATAAGCTTTTCCCGCTCCATACTATATGTATAATGCAAGTTATAAATAACGTGTGACGTCGTTCAAAGTTAAGCGCGCATTTGTTTTGTAAACATTCAAAATGTCTAACATTTTTCGCGATTCAAAAGAACCAAAACAGAGGGAAATTTCTACATTTTTCAAAACTAAGTCTTGCAACACGCCGACGAAAGATAACATTAACACTAGAAGCCCCTATAGTGGTAGTATTTTTGATGAAAGGAAGAGTGATTGTTGTGAAATCTCGGCTGCTGATGTGACCGCGGCCACCTCACGCAAAACTGACATTAACCCTAATAGTACAAGTGACACTGACAATTTGAGTCAAAATAAACCTGGCATTGTCGACAACTGTGCCTGGCCCGATGTATGGTCCTCTGAAGTCTCGGCAGGTAAACAGGAGGCGTATCCATGGATATTTTGTGGTGGAGGGAAATTGGGCTGTCGTATCTGTAAGGAAATTCAACAGTTGGGTCCGAGCAAAACGCAGGGGGTCCACACGTCGAAGGAGTGGAGTGAGTGTCTAGTTGAGCAAAATGGGAAGACGCGTGAGGCACAACTGACCTCATTAGGAAAAAGATTTATAAACACTTGACATCCGAGGCACATAAGAAATCCACCGATATCTTAGGTATGAGGGAGAAAGGAATAATGGAAAGTAATGTAGATGCCATGCAGAAAATGAACCTAAAATCTACCGAGCATGTGTTCCGAACAGCGTATTATCTGGCAAAGTCAGATCGGCCTTTCAGTGACTTTGATGGGTTGAATGAATTACAAATTCTGAATGGAGCCGAGATGGGGAGCGGGCTACATTCTAGGCATTCGGCCTTGAAAATTGTTCAACATATAACAATGGAGATGTCCACCCGCATATGTAAATCCATCCGAGAGAATAGAGGGAAATTGTCAGTTCTTGTTGATGAGTCAACCACAGTGTCGCAGAAGTCCGCTCTTATCTTGTATATTAAAGCCCATGTCGAACCATCAGGCGACCCAATGTTCGTATTCCTATCGCTACACGAATTGTTAGATGGCGAGGATTCTAAAAGCATATACCATGCCATTATTCGGTGTCTTAAGAGATTCGGTTTCAACGACCAGTACCTTAAAGAACATTTAATCGCGTTCACGAGTGATGGGGCAAGTGCTCTAACCGGTAAGAAAAGTGGCGTGATGGAACTTTTAAAGGCCGACTTTCCGAAGATAATCACATGGCACTGTTTAAATCACCGTTTAGAGTTAGCAGTAGGGGATGCGATCGCGAAAATTAGTGGCATATTTCATTTCAAGACCTTCATTGAAAAGGTGCATACGATCTACAGCCAATCCCCTAAAAACCAAAGGGAGTTAAAAGAAATTGCTAGTAGCTTCGAGTCCGAGATTTTGAAGATAGGCATGTTTCTAAGTACGAGGTGGGTGGCAAGTAGTTACCGAACTGTTGTGGCTATGTGGACAAGTTATGAATCGTTGTTTCTCCATTTTAAAAAGAAATCCGTTGGGAGTAACAAAACTTCGTCTCAGTTTAAAGGACTACTGAAGCGCATGCAGTCTCCTGGATGTTTGACTGATGTGGCTTTCATGTGCGATCTACTTTTTGAACTATCTGAATTATCCGAAATGTTACAGAGCCGAACAATGGACTTAGTTACTGCCGATAAATGTATGAGACGTACAATACGTGCTATTGAAGCTTTAAAACAAAACACAGGAACAAAAAGCTTAAATGCTAACGATGCTGTGAAATCGGGAAACTTCGGAACCGTACCTCTCATTCAAAATCCAAAACTCGTGACAATAAACCATAGTGATCTTGTAGACGAACTTTGTGCATCTCTAAGGGACCGACTGTTCACAACCAAGGCTTCGTGTGGGCAACGCGACACATCCGGTTATGATAAACTCATGAACGAAATTAAAGTCCTCTATCCCGATCATTGGGCACATAAAATTGATGAAAACAGCGGCTTCGGTGTAAATGAAGTTCGTTCACTTTGTGATAGGTTTCGGTTAGAAAGGCCATCAGTTGTTGCAGCATTCCAGACATATGTTGAAAATGTTGCGTACTCTCCTTCAATGCGTCAACTGCATTCCCGTGTCATCCGCTGAGTGTGAACGCGGTTTCAGCCAGATGAACTTAACATATTCCACACTCCGTAACCGATTACTTATCCAAAATGTTTCTAACCTCATGTTTATAAAACTGAACGGCCCACCTGTGGCATCTTGGAAACCACAGCAGTATGCGGTAACTTGGCTTCGTTCTTCTCACCACTCCGCTGACGACCCGCGTGTAAAGAAACGAAAGGTATCGGACATTGAAAGCGACAATGAAATGTCTGAAGAGAAGAAGTTGAAGCTCAAACTATGGAGCGTTATGTGAAATTTGTATGTTGTTTCCAATATTTCGACAGAAACCAACCTTAAAGCAGTGGCGGATCTAGGGGGTGAACATGGTGGCTAGCCACCCCCTCCCCATTGAAGGCACAATCTTTGTATAGGCCTATGATTAACACCGTTTGTAAATTATGCATTATAATAACTGTAAATTATTATGATACGTAGCTACGATCCACCTAGTATACACTACACAGTTTACGATAATGTATAGTAAATCAAACCTTGTTTTTCCTTCTCAACTGACGATTTGGCGTGCGTGCAGCGCTGTGTATATTGTCTCTCAATATTCCGGATCGCGGATTTAGTTTCGTAACATAATAAAACAAACAGAAACGTATATATGGCGTACTAACTCCTGAGCCCCAAGAGTTATGTGCTCTGTTTGGATACTCAACAGTGGCAAGAAATATAATATTGGGAATATATAATTTAATTTATTCATTTTTATTGCACTATTTTTACGATGGTTGAGAAAACTGATAATTTATTTAATCGTTCACACTGTGTGTATGTGCTAATAGATATGTCACTTTCCCCAACCATCGCCAAAATATAGCAATAACTGCGTGTGTCTTTCAAACAAAAATATAAATTGGGAAGTTTTCTATTTCAGACCCAAATTGCCACTTTATCAGCCTAGTGTATACCTTGATACGATTCCTGAATTGAAAGCAGGAAATCACTCAGAATGCTACGTTTTAGAAGCATAATCTCAAATTTTTCCCCGGACCCCCCACCTTCGAGAGGGGGACACCCCCTCTCGAGCTCACCCCGCTATGCCTACGGCGTCGGTCATCGCTTCGCGATGAATGTGCGTTCCCCTACTATATAAATCGGGAAACCAACACTGCATGAAGGTACCCTCATACAGAAAATTATAAAAAAAAAAAATTCAAAGTCGAAAGGCCCATAACTCTGGGAAAAATCATTGGATCAAACTCAAATTCGAACTTGACCTGTATCTTGATATGAACGATCTGCACAAAAAAAGAATTTGAGTTATCATCCGGAAACCAAAGAAAAAACAAGAACAATTTAATTTTCTAAGTCGAAAAGCCCATAACTCTGAGAAAAATCATCGGATCAAACTCAAATTCGAACTTGACCTGTATTTTGATATCAATGACTCACAAAAAAACGGAATTTTCAATTGAACAGTCCAAACTTGAGTTATCATCCGGAAACCAAAGAAAAAAGAAGAAAAATTGAATTTTCTAAGTTGAAAAAAGTCCATAACTCAAGGAAAAATCATCGGATCAAACTCAAATTCGAATTCAACCTGTATCTTGATATGACTGATCCACATAAAAACAGTATTTGCAATTAAAGAATTCAAACTTGAGATATCATCCGGAAACTGAAAAAGTGAGAAATTTTCTAAGTAAAAAAAAAGGTGAAAAAAGGGAAATAACTCCAAAAAAGAACATTGGATGAAACCTAGAATTGCAGAGCACATGTGTTCTTGGTTGAGACACCTACATACCAAGTTTCATTCAAATCGGATGATCATTACTGGAGTTATAACTCCGGACGGACGCACGGATGGAAGACGGACGGACGGAAGACGGACGGACGGACGGAGCTGAATAGTCCCCCGAAATATATGTTCACCCCGCCCATCCCCTTGGGTTGTAACTTTGGCAATTCAAACTCTTGCAAATTTCTCGATACAGAAAACAAGTGCTATTTATATCGTAGATCAGGCCATGAGTCTGTAATCTGGCTTAATACGCCCGCAGATATGATATTCCACCAGTACAAAACATGGGAAACTTAGGCCTGATTGTAAGCGACGCAAAGGAAATCGTTCATAAAGTCACTTAAATCGTGCAATTTCGAGACGGGATCTTCACCTACAGTGAAGTACAATATTCAGGAACAGGTGATAACAAAGAAATATATTCCCTGTATTATTCTTTCAAATATAAGCTTCCCTGTCAAAACTTCAAAAAGTTCCAAGGTTTTGTACTGGTGGAATATATGATCTCTCCCACACTTGGAAAACTCGAATCGCACAAGAACTTTAATAGGGAGATATCACAAAATCACCGCTGCTGACTCACCAAATAAGCCGATTAGCTGTCGTCATCATTGGGAGCATGTATGGAGATTTGCAATATTTACGACACTACTAGGACTGGGTTTGCGGTATTCTCAGAATCCAACGATGTCGCAAATATAGCACGTGCAGAGATGTGTCAATTTTTAGGCTACTGTAAACCCCCTGTTTTGCGTCCATATTAAACGTGAGTTTGATATAGAATGACAAATTGAAACTGTTAGATGATCCACATGCCACACGGAAAGTATACTAAAAACCAGGTTGGGAGGATAATTTATTTGAGCTTTTATTCTTCTATTGATACTGGTTTGCACATTAAACGGTGACCGATGACCCAAACGAGGACAAGTTTAATACCTAATCACAAAATTACTCATACAAAATCAAAATGTGCATTGTTTACGGTAGTCCAAGTCTTCTCGTACTAAAACTAGCTAAGATTTTGGGATGGAGAGATGCTAGTGTTTAGTCCGAGAACGCGCGCATAGCCTTCTTATGACACGAGTTACGCCCAGGATCTGTGGCGGGAATCTGTGGTGTATTTTACTCGATTTACCTAACAAAGCAATACATGATGCTATATACGTCGGAAAGAGTGACATCTTATGGTCAGAATGGTGTATAATAATCTAACTTTAATGTTAAATTACACATAGAATATTCCGGTTGATTGCCACAAACATCGTTGTTTTTTTCTGTTTGTTTACTTAACTGAAAGCCGAACTCAGGTTCCGAAGAACTTCGGCATTGTCCGGTGTTTGATCTGAGTATTCTAGTTTCCGTTTCTATATATAGCGCGGGGTTTTCCGAACAAAATGGTGAAAACCGATCGCCGCAAAGTCCAGTTTCCAATGTGCTTTGAGAACAATTCCCGCACTAAAAACTTAATGACATAATGGAGGATCAGAAAGGTAGTTTTGTTGACAATTTTTGCAAGCAACTTGTCAAAATTGGAGCAAATTAGAACTCTTGTGTCTGACTTGCCATGCGTGTGATTTTCATCCATGTGCATTTTGACTTTTGTGTTGATAAAATAATCGGAGAACCGAATCACACAGTTTCGAAATATAGTTCTTCCGTTTTAGTGGGACTTTTCAAACTTAAGGTTAAAAATTTATACAAATTTTGTTTGATTTTTTGTGTGCTTAACAAGAGCAGTATATTGCTCTGTTCGCTTAGTATATATCTTAATTTCGCTGAAGTCCACCAAATGTGGGAAATGTAGCACCATATTATTTATTCTAATGCTCGTTGTGTTTACACTGTTTTAAACTTGAGAGGGTTGTAATTCCCCGTAATTTATTTAATGTATTACATTTATATCTTCAATGTTTAATTAATCTATTTATTTTTTATTTATTGACACACATAATTACGATTACAATGGAGAATTCATCGTAATTTGCGTAATCTACGGAATATTTTCAACGGAAAATGCCGAACACAGTTCGCGAGGTCAACTGAGTTCGCATACTTTTAAAAATTTGTAAACATTGCGGTAAATGTCTCTTTTCGCATTAAATTACCGCTTTCAATTCACAACTGATGTGGGGTTCAGATCAAATAGCATGTCTTCTGCGGAAAATATCTTTTATTGTCGCAATTGTGATATTTTATTTCATATAATTGTGGTTTTATTTGAGCGGGTCATTAACGCTTAACTCGTGTCATAAGAAGGCTATGCGCGCGTTCTCGGACTAAACACTAGCATCTCTCCATCCCAAAATCTTAGCTAGTTTTAGTACGAGAAGACTTGGACTATGTTTACGGCAGAACTGGGGTACGGTATAATTTCATAATGCAGAAAATTAAGGAAGAGGTCAAGTGACCAATTTTGAATGGACATTTCCATGCAAAACTCCGTATTAAAAATTACAAATTGAAGATATTTCTGGGTGTGACTGTGTGTAGTATTGAAAACAATACACATTTATGTGGCCCGACCCAGCTTAGAATTTGTTCCATTGAGAAAGTTGATGTATTAAATTTTTATTTTTTTAATGTTTTATTTATTTTTCGTGTTGTAATTCCAGAAATAATTTCTCAAAAATAAATTTACAGCAAAAATTGCCTATTTACCAAGCCCAGCCGCCAGTTAAGAGGTTATGTCTTTTTAATCATATGGCTGCTTTAGTTCCCAGACAATGCTTGATATATAACTTTTGCTGGGGTGGTTTGCATGCAAATCCCCATTCAAAATGATTGGTCACTTGACCTCCCCCTTAATAGCACTTTCTTCACGAGATATTCGGGGCTTTGTCAACCACCGTGACGGATTTGCGGCCACATCAAAACGTATGATTGAATTCTGACACGAAAATAGTACGTGTTGCCTATAATATGAAACGGGGTCTGGGAATCATTTATTTATCAGAGTTTTGTTAAAGTGTTCATCATCGGAATTTTCACCGGAATTGATCGGAGTTCTTGGCTGGAGAAAAAATTCCGATCTGAGAAATTCTGATGATTGGAGGGGCGAAATTTCCGATTAAAACTCCGATTAAATGCTCCCATCACCGACGGAAATTCCGTCGGAATTGGACAAGGCCCCTAATCCTTCAATATCATCTGACAAAACAATCTGCAATCGACAACTTAGGGAGAAAACAAAATGGCCGCCATTGCGATCACCCGCAACAGTCGGTACATTTCGTGATATTACCCTATGTCCAGTTAATGTATATGACGATTGTGGATAAGCTATTCGCTGTATTACATGTGGTGTATTCCTCGTGCTTTTCTGGTGTCAATGATGCCAGTAAAGACCCAAAATTGCCGCTATGATATGCCTTAATTTAGAGATCATGTCTGTTTTTTAACGTATTTTTGTTTATAATTATATAGTCTGGTAGCGTGGTTTACCTGATATGGAACCCGAGAGTTCTCAGGACTTACTTTTGTATGTACCTGGACACAACTAAAGTAGAACTTTGAATGTTAACAAGAATCGTCTTAGACGCACATGACTTAATCCAAAATGACCACAGGAGGGTGAACAATTTTTCGCAAATTACCCGTAAGTTTATAGTTACATGATTGGGAAAAAACTATATGAGATATTAAATTGAGGTAAATTGCGTTTTGTTCCTTATACCATTCCACGTATTGTGTTAATTATTCTGTTCCGAGAGTATAAAACCCTCCTATCTACCCACACCAACGAGGAGGATCAGGCACCAGGGCCATTGAAAATAAAAATCATGTCACGAATGTGGGACAATTTGTATGTACACGTTACAAGTAATTCCAACCTCAACATTATTCATCATGGACAGACGCCACGAGTAGCCTATGGTAAACAAGACGGGCACCAACTCGTATTTATTAATCCTGATATCATCGGATTAAACATCTTCGTCGTCAGAGCTTTCAATGTTTCCTTCGACAAGCAAATCTTGGAGTGTTGATGGAAGAATGCCACATTCGGACCACAGTGTCTCTAAAATCCCTTCGTCATCGGTCTGTCCATTTTCCAATGGTGACAGAATAGTGTACTTATTCACATGACCAACCTGGTAGTTCACCCGTTTTATGTGAGGCGTCAGCGACATCTTACGTGGTGGCATCTTGGATAAGTCAAATTTTGATGACTCGGTGTCAATTAGTTCACCTTTACCAACCATCTATATTAGCATCAAATATTGTACCGTGTCAACGTTCTTCGCTCTATAGGAAATCCAGGTCCATAATGCGTCTTATTACCATGCCCGGTATATGCCTACCACCAAGTCTTGGTCAAAGATGAGGACTGCTGAAAGACGGCATTCAGTACAAAACACTGAAGCTGGGAATTTGTCAAAATGGCCTTTGGGCTCTCAGGAAGCCTTTATACCTGGTCGAAGGTAATAAACCTGGTTTTCCAAGGCCGGAACTGGTCAGTAGCATTGGGCTATCTCGACAACGTAGTTATTGGAGGTTTTTCAGTATCTAATCACGTCCAGAATCTCCAGGAAGTACTACAGAGATTCCGTAAATATAACCTGAAATTAAAACCCCAAAAATGTGAGTTCTTCCAGCACAAAATCAAGTCAGGATGGGGTTAAAACTGAATGACGAGTCCCTAGAAACAGTTAAAAATTGGCCAAGCTCATCAAGTACCAAGGTAGTAGAAAGCTTTTGTGGCCTGGTGATCTACCATCGGGCTTTTGTCAAAAGTTATGCCGAGCTGGCTAGACCATTATAAGCCCTCACTGGAAAACAGCCATTCATATGGGGAAGAACAGCAGGAGGCTTTTGATACACTCAAGGCCTCTCTGGTGTCTCCTCCAGTCTTGGCACTACCCAACAGTGAAGACTCCTTTGTCCTGGATTGCGATGCTAGTGGGTGGTCTGTCGAGGCGGAGCTCTTGCAGATCATAGGGGATGAAGCACGAGTGATTGCCCATGGTAGCTTTATCTTTACCCCCGAGCAAAGCCAGTATTTCACAACCCGGAAAGAACTCCTGGCTGTCATAAGTTTTAACTGGCAAGCCCTTCCTTTTAAGGACGCATCATAGCAGCCCCAAATGGTTGATGGGTGACGCCCTCTCCAGAATACAAACTTAGGTCACTTGCCAGCAGTATACCGCAGACTGTGACCTTGACAAGTTGCCATGCAAGGGCTGCAAATACTGTCAGCATCTCCAGCGAAACTGGGCTAGATTCGAAGAGGAAGTTAATAACATTGTGGCTTTAGCCCAGGGGTTATGGGAGTTTGTAACTTAGAATGGCCAAGTGACTCAAGCTGTCTCAACGGTAACCTCCGCTAATTACTCAGGTGAGGAATGCTGGCAAGGTGGATTCCAAGGGCTGCTTTGGGACCCAGGAGGTGACTGGTCGGATTGCGAACCATGTATTGTCTGTGTCTGCCCAGGCACTGGATGGATGCACTCAAAATTGGACTTGCATTACCACCACATATATAAGACAAAGGTTAATATGAGAAAAGTTACAAGCTCAGATCCATCCCGACCTAAACTTGGCGGGTATATGCACCCTAGTTGAACTTGAGAAACAATGTAAGGAACCGGATCTATCCCCAGTCATTGCGTGGATAGAATCAGGTCCAGAACTAACATAGGGTGAATTATTCATCTCTATTAAGGCCACTAAATATATCTGGATTAATCGTCAGAGATTTGTGATAGTACATGAATTACTGTATAAGAGCAGGTTTTAGTCATTCCCAGCCAATTTGCGGCTGAGATATTGGCTATTGCTCATGATATACCTGCTTCTGGTCATCAGGGAGTGGTGCGTACCAAAGCTAGGGCCAAAAAGTACTTCTATGCATGGGATTACTCAAGACATTGAATCATTCATAGGGGTCTGCCCCAATGCAATCAAGGGAAGACACCATCGAGGCATGCCGAATTGGAAATGCAAACCATCCATGTGGGTAGTAATCCAATGGAAAGAGTGTACCTGGATTTCCTGGGACCATTACCACTTAGTGAACAGGATGACAAATACATTCTGGTGATCATGGATCAGTTTACTAAGTGGGTGGAGTGTATTCCCCTTCCTGATCAGACCACAGAAATGATGGCATGTGCGGCGGTAAATGAATTCTTTGCACGCTTCGGATGCCCTTTGCAAATGTTGACGGACCAGGGCCCATGTTTTGAAAGTAAACTTTTCTGTGCGATCTGCGAGTTACTCCAGATACATAAAACCAAAACGACCCCTTATCAACCTTCGCCAAATAGCCAGGTGGCACGTCAAAACCGGACGCTGATGAATGCGGTCCGATGATTCGCTAACAAAAACCAACAAAGCTGGGACAAATTCGTTCCCCAAATAGCGGGCGCGCTAAGATCATCAGGGCACAGAATTACTGGCCAAACCCCAAATAAACTTATGTTGGGACGTGAAGTTAATCACCCAGTAGACTTGGTGTTTAATTTTACGAAGAAACTCAGACTAAAACTGATACTTGTCAATACCTGAAAGACCTTGAACAAGAAATGAAAATGAAATATTATGATTGGTTTTGTGTTTTTTTTCTGAAAAAGTTGAAAAAAAATCAAATTTCTCAAATTCTGAGCCATATTCTGGCGGCCATCTTGGAATTTGATTTTCAAATTTGATATCAGTTAACGTAGAAATATATAAGGAACAAAATGCAATTCATTGCAATGTCATATCTCAATTAGTTTTCCACAATCGTCATATAAATAGACATAGGGTAAAATCGCGAAATTTTCCGACCCTCATGGGCGTCATATGCTGCCAGGTTGTTTTCTTGTTAACATCCGGAATTCTACTCTAGAGGTGTCCAGGTACATAAAAAAATCGGTCCGGAGGAGTCCTGGGAGGGGGGGGGGGTCCATAGGGGGTGTACCTAGCTGCCTGACTAGTGGGGCTTACAGTCCAGATACCAGTCTGATAAATATAGCACAATTTTCATTTGTAAGAGCATGTTCCTCGTTGGTGATAAATGTTCAAGTGCTGAACATTTAATGTCTAGCTTCATGAACTGAGGTCAGGTTCACAGATTTGTCATAAACAATCACAACAAAATGCTAAATACACTCAAATAGTGGTGATGAAACATCAAGAACCGCACATGGATTCCTTGTAATTGGCATCAAGTATTCTGTGTGCTAAGCTTTCCAAGCATCCAAACATTGCACTTACCCTTCCCAAGGAAAAAGGAAGTTGAGTCGCATCCTGATATTGGATGGAATATTGGAAGTACAGTTGAATTTTTTTAGCCCATTGAATTGCACATATCAACTATGTTGTAGGTAACATGGGATTTAGAATTCTCGAAAGACAAACAGTTTGCATATTTGCATTGAAGAAGCATAGCATGCAGATGTCCCAACATGATAACAATAATATATGTGTCAAAAGTGTGAACAATAATCGATGAATTATCTGTTTGTAGCATGTGAAATGTATGTTCTTCTCACACCAAATCCAGCGATTCCCCCATCTATAAAAGGAGGGGCGGTAATAAATGTGACTTCCTAAGCTGCATATTCCATATGTTATGATGCAGCTCACAGATTGTAGAAGAATTGACTTGGTTTTGGACAGGTAAATAGAGGGTAGTATCAAAACAGGAACGTGAGAGAAACGTGGTTGTGGCATTCGATGTAAGGTTGGGGCTTACCACAAAAATTCCACCGAATTGGAATGATTTCTAAGAAACACCACCAACAGGCAAGAATTGTTTGCATTGGTCAATGAATGTCTCTTTAAATTGGAAACCCTAACAGGGAAAACCATCTTCGTAATGGAGGATGATAACATGGTCCTAATGTGGAACCTGTTCTCTTTGGATATACATATGAAGAAGCTGACAGTAGATTAGTCGGACATATATCTCATATGCTACAAACTCATTATTCATCGATTATTGTTCGTACTGTTGACAAGGATATTATCGTGACTCTGTTGTGACATCTGCATGCTATGCTACTCCAATGCAAAGATTTGAAAATGTGTCTTTCGGCAAGTCTATATAAATCCCATGTTATCCGCAACATAGTTGATATGTACAATTCAATTGGGCTCAGAAAATTCAACTGTGCTTCCAATATTCCATCATTTCCATGCGATATCAGGATGCGACTCAACTTCCGTTTTCTTTGGTAAGAGTAAGCACACATTTTGGGATGCTTGAAAAGCTTACCCCGAGGTAACAGAATGCTTGATGTCAATTACAAGGATCCCTTTGTGGTACTTGATGTTCCATCACCATTATTTGAGTGTACATGTATTTAGCATTTCATTGTGATTATTTATGACAAATCTGTGAACCTGACCTCAGTTAATGAAGATAGACATGAAATTTTCAGCAAAGGTCGCACACATAAACAGTTACCATCAAAGAAATTGTGCTACTAGTATATATCAGGTTGGTATTTGGATACATAGTAAGATAGATGCAAAGTTTCCAGCATCTGACTCACTGGGGGAAAACTGTTTGACTTTATGTTATATATTTCATAACTGTTTCGCCATACATCTGAATATGTTGATATTACTGTTCGAAAAATGTCACATTCGTTGGCGGTTAGTGAAAACTTGTGTTCTCCTATTAACATATATTCATTTTTTGCGTATTTTCGGGCTCAGAAACTCACAAAAGTCAATATTTTTCATAGCAGCCAATCCAGTATATAAAATCGCGCACCCATGGCATATGTACAAAAGCCTGGGACATGATTTTCTCGAGGTCTCGGAAGTGCGGGGTATCCAAAAAACTAGAGGCTTTCTGAGAATCTCGTACTGGCCTAGGGAGGGTCGTCGCATATTTGCGACTGAATCGAAAGTGGGTTTTATTATGATGTCTTTAGTGTATAGTTTTGTGGTTATTTCCAAATGCATATCAGCATCCCGGAAGTGTCTATTTACCATTGGATGGCAACTAGCGATTCTACCGATATGCACTATTTGCCATCCGATGGTATTTTAAAGAAAAAAAAAACATATCATATCATCACATCACGCCCCTATAATGATAATTCCTACCAGCCTTCTTGGTAATTAGGCCCAGTTGACCCTCGATTGACCACCTCCAGATATCCTGGGGGATGGTACATAAGAAATCTCCAAATTTTGAAGGAAATTTTGTATAATTAGAATATTTAGTGGCACAAGCTGTCGCTATATGTCCACATAATCACAATTCCTACCCGTCTTTACCGAAAACTGGGCCCAGTGGACCCTCGGTTGACCACCTTTGGATATCTTGGGGTAATTGTACATAAGAAATCGCCAAATTTTGAAGGAAATTTCGCATAATTACGAGTATTTTGTGGCACAAGCTGTTGCTATATGTCCACATAATCACGATTCCAACTCGCCTTACCGAAAACTGGGCCCAGTTGACTCGCGGTTGACCACCTCCAGATATTCTGGGGGGATGGTACATAAGAAATGGACCAATTTTGAAGGAAATTTAATTTAATTAGAGTATTTAGTCGCAAGCTGTCGCTATATGTCCACATAATCATGATTCCAACCCGCCTTACTGAAAACTTGGCCCAGTTGACCCTCGGTTGACCACTTCCAGATATCTAGGGGATGGTACATAACAAATCGCCCAATTTTGAAGGAAATTTCGTTTAATTTGAGTATTTAATAGTGGCCTATTTATTCAATATCCAAGTCATAAAACGGCAATGTATTCTTTAAGTTATTTTAATTAAGTTTCAATTGAAAACTAATAGCTATATTGGGTAGGAATTAAGATTTTTGTCCAAGTTTTGAATGAGAAATAACTTCCTCTTACAGATGATGGTGACAACACCAGAGAAATGGGATGTTGTAACTCGTAAAAGCACTGGCGATGTTGCTTTGTCACAGCTTGTTAAGCTGCTTATTATAGATGAAGTTCATCTGCTACATGATGGCAGAGGATCTGTTATTGAAAGTCTTGTTGCAAGAACACTTAGACAGGTTAGCTTCTTATTTTCTGTTATTTAACTTAAATGATTCACAGTACAAGGTTTTACTCAGGGAAGAGTTTACTATCTGATTCGATGCTTGCAAAAAATGCAACATTTCTACTGATTTCTACAGAAAATTACATTTCCTTTTCATATATATTTTTCTTCTATTTAAACTTTAAAAAATATTTATAGGACAAAAATATCTTGTGAACTAGTAATTTTGCCTTAACTTGGATTTCAAACAAAATAAAGTAACAGCATTTTGTCTGGTCTCGGTAGAAAATGTGCAGAAATCACCCATGACTATTTATATGCCCAAGTTGGTCTTTTGTTTATCAGCCAAAATTGCAGGTCAAGTTGAATATGGATCGATTCTGTCCATGACTTGAGCATGAGCTTTGTCCCTTTTCGACTTAAAAATTAACTGATTTGATAACATTTTGGTTTCTGACCGAGAATTCCAGTTTCGATTATTTGGATAGAACCGAGGTTGGTATATGTGTTTCTCAGCCAAAGATGCAGGTCAAGTTTTAATATGGGATTTGTCAAATGATTTCTGCATGAGTTAGGATTTTATTCATAATTCAATTGGTAATTCCACTGTTATTACCAGTGAAATTCCTGTGCTAGTGGAAATATTGGCAGATGCAAGGCGAATTTGTAATGAAATTATTGGCTATCATTTTACTGATGAAATTAATTACCAATGGGGAACCATAAATTACCAATGGAATTACCAATTTTCAGGTGAAAAACTAACAATGACAGGATGAAAAATTACAAATGAAACTAGCATTTCAATTTCTGAAATGCCAGAAATTTTATACTTCCATGGAATATAAAATATCTATTGAACACAATCATTATATTATATGGAAATTATATCTTAAATAATTACAAGAAATGAATAAGATAAATAATATCATACACATGCATGCTCCTGACTACATTTATGCACCTTGTGTATGTAACCACCTGGAAGTGATCCCAAACATGTCTGGAGATGTATCAAACATGATACATGATAAAGTTCTATGCGTATAACAGTAATAGTTGTAATAGTATTACTCGATTATGATGGCAACAGAGTATAATAAAAACCATGCACCCTTCTGGTGGTGATATTATTACTTGATCCAGTCCTTTGATTTTGAAAAACGCTGGTGGGCAGTTTATTGTGCACCTGATTTTGGATCCAGGCGCACAATTTTGCTTTGGTGCAATATAAGAAATATAAGTTTTAACCGATGCATGTAAACATGTATATAATAGTTTAATACACTCAAATAACATTGCTTTGTGCTATTTTAACCCTTTACCCATCAGTGATATGACTAACGTCATTACCTCCAGCCAATGCTGACAGGAGAGAACGTCGCCACCCAAGCCAACAGAACTTTCTGGTGATGTCAAAGTTATTGGGGAAAAATGTATATCTCCGTCAAAGTCATCTTGCCCACTGAACTATATGGTATATCCCCAAAATATTAACAAGGAAGGGTTAACAAACCCGTACGAAAATTCTATGGTACATTTTATCCTGTTTCGTGAACTGTAACCTCTGATGACGTCATCTCCAAATGTCCCTATATAAGCTCTGTAGCCAGACCGCTTTCCACTTTTTCCCCTTGTTAACGGAGGACACGAAGATAAGTCTTGATAATATATATATGTTTTTTGTGTTATACAAAAAACATTATCTCCGTTGATTATTATTTGTTGTGTGCAAACTTTACTAACGCGTTGCTATACGTAATTTTGTCGTCCAATCCATGTTTTTAAACAGACAAGTCCACATGAAACGAAACTTGTCGAAGGCATCTTTTATTTTCTTTATATTATTTGTCACGGAAAGACAGACGAATAATAGATGCACATTTGGATATGACTAAGGACGCTCAGAATCTTTATAGCAAGACTAGATTGCACGCATGAGAGATTTTCTATGGTCGAAGCAAATTAGCCACGTGGGCGGTTGCATTGTAACAGTATCACGAAATTCGGTGACTTACTTTCGACCGTCTGACGGCTTGGTAATACTGTAGCTACAATTTTATTTATAAGAGAACGCAGTCGTAGTCAGGTGTACAACTGACGGAAGCAGTATTAACCCTTTACCCAACAGAACGGCCGTGTGCCAATGCATTCTCTTATATATGCGAGTCGACCGTAGGTCGCCTCGCATATATAAGAGAATGCATTGGCTTAACACATTAAAAATTATAAAATTGTTAAAGAATGTAAGAAAAAATGGTAAAAAGTGTTAAAAAAAGATTTTTTTTAGGCCAATGCATTCTCTTATATATGCGAGGCGACCTATGGTCGACTCGCATATATAAGAGAATGCATTGGCACAGGGCTAACTGTAACCATCACAATGTGGTCAATGAGCCGGTTCCAATGATATCCATATTTGTATGGTTCTATTGAGGCAGACCGAAGATATTTTAGGCTGTTGAAGCTTTATTTGGCCGGTTTTGGCCGGTTTGTTGGGTAAAGGGTTAAAATCTTGTGAAACGGATGGTCAGGATATGCAGTATATCCCGGATTGGTGTGGAAACTCGTTCCGTTTTATAGTTGTTTGTTTTCCAAATTTTAATAAATTCAAAATGGCATAATAATAAATATATTCGTCGACGAACGACAGAATGATATATGCACATTTGGATATGATTAAAGACGCTCATCTTTATTGCAAGAATCTATTGCATACATGTGAAATGTATTCCGGGGTCCAAGCGAGCCGCCACGTGCTCTGGCCTGTGCGATACAGGTATCACGAAATTAGGTGACTTACTTTCGGCTTCTGACGGCTTCGTCGCTACAAGGTTTAGTTATACTAAGAGTGTAAATCTACAACCAGAATTGGTTCCTGCACTGTAATATGTACAGATACAGATAAATTGACACTTGTCAATTCTTTTTTCATTGTTGTTTCAACTTAACAAAATGGTGTTACAATATTGATTTCGTGCAATACAATCGATTAGCTTACTGCAGTCCGTTGTCACAGCCAAGGTGCTTATCATCAATATCAGCATAAAAATAACAGGTGTCGTTTTTTATGGTTAGCAATTGTCAGAACTTGGTCAGATTCCAGGCTTGTCAGAATGACAGGTCTCATGCAAGATCTATGAATAAAGATCCGAATGCAAAATGCCGACTTCCCACCCATTACAACACTTGTCCAGGTATGTTGTCGGGGTGCAGTACGATGCCCGATCAGGCACTGACATTGATAGCTGACCCGTGTACACGCCTCGGAGTGTGCGCGTTAAAGAAAGCTACGGGAATCACACAGGGTTATAACGTTACTCGGCCATGGTAGCACCTGCACCAGTGCGTTTACAACCAGATGGTTCCTGCACTGTTCTATATACAGATACGATGTAAGAAGAACCAGATCCAGAAGATCTTTCCCTGTAGCTCCCCTAGAGCTGCTGAACTCCTCGTTTCGAGGGTACCGCTGCCTCGGAGAACTGGCCACTAGAGAATAGTGCTCCCCTCCTTGGCTTAGCAACTCGGGGCTATAGTTACCTCAAACACGGAACGTGAGGGCACCGCAGCCAAGCTGCCCCTCCAAGAAGAACCACACAAACAAGAAAAGGAAAAAGAAGAAAAGTTGTGGGTATCCGTGGACTATCGTACGGGACGTCAATCTGCTCCCTCGGGTCGGCCGTTGGTGGGTTGGCGTGCCCAGGTACGGCCGTGTGCTTCTCACCTAACATTCGAACCACGCCGTACATCGCTACAAGTCACCATCTCAGGGTCAGCACCGCTGCGGGTGAGAACACCCTGTCCCTATTATAATCCTATATGCCTTCGGTCCCTGCTGGGCTTGGGCTGGGGCCGAAAATTTCCAAGCATCCTTCCTCCTTGTTGGCCAACTGCATGTCCTTGGTCCTGGAATTCCAGTTACTGGCCGCCTTTTGATTAACAGCAGCCAGTACCTTCGGGTTTGAATCCCAATGCACAATAATTTTTTTTTTCTTTTCCACAATGCCATTTGAGTAGGAGGCATGCTTAGGATCCTGCCCTACCTAACAACCCATCGCCAGTTCGGACGGATGGAGATCGGGATCGGGACGAGCTGTAGCTCTATCCCCGAGGTGAAAAGGCTTTGGACATTCCTTTGGGGTCACCCATACAAACGAGAAATGAAGACGAAGAGAACTGCGCTCACGAGGGAGCTCAGTTAGTTGTTCAGGGTTCTCTGTTGCAGACAAGTGTCGATGTAGCCGAGTGGTTAGACCATCGGACTGCAAACCTGGCGACATGGGAACGGACTAGGTATTCAAAAGACTTCCTGCTTTATATGTGGTGGCTTCTTTCCATATGCCCTCCGGCGCCTGAGAGGTCGTGGTCATGGCTGGAATAGAGTGTCGCCTGTGTCGATAGTCTTCAGGAATAATCTTGGGATGATGGGTCAGTCATATCACGAAGAGCGGTACTGATACAATGGGTCACTATATGAATCCATCCTAGACATAGGCTCATCTTCAGAAAGCAACTGATTTCCTATCTTCACGATTCAGAAGGGATACACATGTTTCCTGTGATTTCTCAGTTGGTTTAACTTTGGAGCTAGCCGGTATTTCAACATATTGAATATCGCCAGGTTGGGAAATGGAAGCCTTCTCAAAATCGTGCAACATATAAATGCCAGGCTCCAAACGCATTTCCTTTTGTGAGCATAAAATGCGGAATCAGGTTGGTCATACAGCACTGAACTTTGAAAAGTTCGCGAGCATCATTACGAACATAGTTTCGGGGTTCTCATTGAATCTCACGGCTTGCAACCACTTGTTGACTACTTTAGCGGACAGTTGATTAGAAGTAGCCTTTCTTTCGAAATGGTCTATCTGCTTTCTTCTCTTCCCATTATTTTCTCCATGACATGCATGAGACACATTGACAGCGACGGTTGTCTTGTGGAGCTTCATTTAGACCTTTCAATTTTTGAGCTTCATTTAGACCTTTCAATTGTTGATTGACGGCTTATGGTCCATACTGATCACTGATTCATTAGGATTCTCTTGTTCACGTATTCACTGGTTTATTACAGATGTTCCGTAATTGGTTGTATGCACAAGCTAGTGTCCACGCGCTGGTGTATCCTTTGGTATTCACGGCGGTCATCCGGACTCCGTAAGCCTGTAATTCGCTCAATGTTGGGCTTACGCGGGCAGGCGGGGACTTCCTTGATCGGTCACCTGCCAATGGGGTAATAGCTTATTCCTTTACTTCCTGGTTATAGGGTCGATGCAACGTTTCCTTTCTTAGTACACGCTTATACTGCATGGCCCTATTGGGATCTACATTAGTGGGTCATCTTGGCTCATAAATGTTTCTTCTCGTGTTTTCTATAAACAGCATTGTCGTGTGCTCTGGTCATCAAAGTGAATCTAGGTTCCCTACAATTGCATGTATGGTTCCCTATAGGTCAGATTATGTCAGTATTCTATCCATTCAAATTCTTCTGGATATCTTACAGGGGGGTGCAATCGACTATTTCGGCGAGAGTCTCTTCCTGGTCTCCAGTATAGATTCTCGGTCCATGATATATCAATCCTTATCGACAATGGCATATCTCGGATTACTGGGTGTCTGGGCCCGTTTATAGGGGTCTCCTTTATCCTTTGCAGCATTTGCCTCAGGTTATTTCTTCATGTCCCTTATAAGGCTGGTTTTTTCCTTATTGTATTTGTCTACACATGGGGTAGCCTATATATACCAGTCCTTCCCAGGAGACGGGAGTGATTGCTCTCGCTCCCGTACTGACTCATAATTTTCAATTCACAGGTGCTGAAATTCGCACCCGTCCCTCTTTGCAAAATACTTATGGAGACTGTAATTGCTGGTTCAATATTGAACTATTTTAAGGTTTATGTAGATCCTTTACCATCTCAGTTCAATATGTATGGCATATTAAAGTGTCACTAGACATAGGTCTATTCTACAATGACTGTTTGGTTGAGCAAGACCCCAACTTACAATTATAGTATAGTATGGGGGCCATATTACACCCGTCTTCTGCATTACGGGAGCAAATAAATGCTCTCGCTGTGTTTTCCTCATGGGAGGGACTGCAATACATTATCGCAAATCCCCCTCAATTTTCTATTTCATCAGAAAATAGATATTTCTTCCCTTCCAGGGGGGGGGGGGGGGGGGGGGGGGTAGGGTTACACATCCTTTGTCCAGCTAAGTACTCAGCTGATATGTTGATAGCTCTAAGCTCCGAAAGGGAGGTCATCTCAGTCTCAATGTCTTTCGGGAACTACCGGTATCTACTTATTTGCAGGATATTCAATCCAATTCACCACTATTTGTTTAGTTTGGGACCTCGGGTAGCTGCCCAACATGTATTAGTCTTCTGGTGTAATTACATACATTGGCTTATGGTGATATTGTATATCTTGTAGGTTATCAGGTCAATCCAGTTCTTTGATTGAGGTGCATAGAGGTGTTTATTTTTCCTCGTGGCCTCCTCCTGCCAGAAAATTCTATATTATACCATATAGTTCAGTGGGCAAGATGACTTTGACGGAGATACAATATTTTCCAAAAAAGTTAAATATATATCTCCTAGAAGTATCTTGCCCACTGAACTCTGAGCTCCCTCCCAGGGCTTCGCACCCACCCCGCTCACGAGGAATGTCCTACTGGGGAAAAAGTGGAAAGCGGTCTGGCTACAGAGCTTATATAGGGACATTTGGAGATGACATCATCAGAGGTTACAGTTCACGAAACAGGATAAAATGTACCATAGAATTTTCGTACGGGTTTGTTAACCCTTCCTTGTTAATATTTTGGGGATATACCATATAGTTCAGTGGGCAAGATACTTCTAGGAGATATATATTTAACTTTTTTGGAAAATATTGTTATTACTAAATTTTATGGTGGATCTTGTTTTATGAAATTATGTTCATCTGCATGAATGGGAGTAATTTGTTTTCCCAGAGTTGTGAATCCCCCTCCCCTAGCATGATAGTATGGTGAATATTTATTAGGTTTTATTTTTGTATTTTATAACAATAAATGTAATAAACAAATCAAAGGTAAGTTTTGTTTTATCAACAGATCAATGTGACTTTCAGTTTCAATTTATCTGTCGGCAAACCACATCACAAAATTGGGTGATTTATTTATTTTTTTAAGCAATTGCTACGTGGTGAAATGAAACATAAAATAAATCATCAAGTGGCATATTAATTCTTGGATAATTACGTGTAAATTCAGTTACAATTGTCTGCATTATTAGTCAAAACCAGCCCACATGGTACCATCGATTACATCGCACGTGTTTTTGTTTACTTTAGTTTGGCACCTGTTTTTAACCTTGACATTGTAGTCAATACATTCGCAATGCACAGATCTTGTGCAATTAATAAATTAAACAATTCATTCTTCCTACATTGTATATTACGATCGAGAAAAGTGCTTTCTCTTAGTGAAATTTTGAGCAATCATATTCAATATAAAATTACAAGACAATGCCGATAAGTAATTTGTGGTAAATTTATGCAGCCTCGCGCTATTCCAAATTGATTTGCGCACTTTCAATTTAAAAATAGCCGCCTATGTCTCGTGAAATCTGTGTTCAAATAAAAGTAACTAATGTAATACAATGTCATTTCTTTGATTTTTCACATCATGATATGGCCATTTTACTGGAGTATTTCGCAACGTTAATGCGCGGAGACTAATAATTTTATCAAACGAGAGAACAACATTTGTGCTACAGTATTTTATCATTGCTGCTCTGACGTCGGCAAGGTTCCCAGATTTTTCATCGTCATCAGCTGATCAATAAGTTCAATGACAACACTCGAGAAATGGTCAATTGATACTAACACTAAATCTAAGATACATTCTGTTTGAATTAGCAAAGAATGTCATTTATTTATTACCGAATGGGTAATAGTTATAACCATGATAAATGACAGTCCCCATTGTGCGCACCACATGACAACAACAACACGTGTTCACAGGTACCGGTACATATTTTGTGCGCACGTTATCAGTGGGCGTTTCTTGGCGGGCGTGTTTTTAAAATAAAACATTTGGATTGAATCATGTGTCCATTCCTTTGTATTTTTTGATTATATTGTGGAGAATATACTCAAGATTATGTATTTGTCAATGCGCTTTAACAACATAATTTATTTGGGTATTAATCTAGGCAATCCCCGTGCCCACAACATTGGGTTGAATTGGCGTGACGTTGGGACGTGTAACTCATTCTTCTACAATGCGTGAAGAGAAAATCAAAAATCTTTGTCGAACTTTCCGATCAAAATTTTAATGAATTGTCAAGATTGTTCACTCAATGTATTAAAATAAAATATTATTCATATGGTCCTGTGCAGTGTTCGCCCTGCCGTTAGCAAATTTAGCAAATTGCGAAAAAAAATACGAAGTGGCTAAAATAAATATGCTTGTGGCTAAAAATATGGCTACAAACATTTTCTGTGTCGACTGGGGACTCAACAACAATTTATTGTAAACAAAGAGACTTGACGTTATTAGTGAGAGCTGACGAGAAGTACGAGATTACAGGTGTGTTCGATTAGCTATACTATCCGCCGTTGGTTTCACACCCTGGGGAATTAGTTAATGATCGTTTAGAGGTGGATTCGTAAGACGCTATCACAATTGAGTAAACATAGGTTTATGAAATGGCTTCCTGTGTAACAAAAGAGCTTTATTTTGCAAAAGAGTGAAGTCATATATACGCTCAATTCAATAGCTTCTCACATTCCCCAGCAATGGATAGTGTTGAATGGGACGAGACTCACACCTGTTATGAATCAGTATAGGCTTTAGGGGCAATTAATTTGAAAAGAACAACGCATTCAGGCTTTGTTTAACTAATTCGGAAGTGTGGATACCACTCCAGACGGTTTTATGACAGCGTCTGATACCATGGCGTCTGTTGTTTTAAGACTCCTTTAAATGTGGACAGTTTGAAGAAGGTCCACAATCCGAATTTTCACAATGAATCGTAAACGTAAATTAGATTTTGGCACGAGTGAAAATGACCAACCGTGTAAAGTTAAAAAACTTACTGATTTCTTTGGAAAATCCACAAATGTTGATATCGTGGATAAACCATCCAAACCCACAACTGTTTGTATGTGGCTAAACTTTTTAAAAAGTGGCTAACAAAATTGCATAAGTGGCTAAAAAAATGGCTACAAAAAAATTCGGGCCAGGGCGAACACTTGTCCTGTGATGAATGAGGGGGGAAAGCAAATTTCCAAACATTTTTATCAATAATACTCAATGTAAAATTGGCAAGACAGTCAGCTGAGATAGTTCCTAAAATGGCGCGTCACGTTGTGTGTGTTTTCACGGCTCCACGCATTGACAAGCATTTCAAATAAAATATAAACCAAGTTTTACGTAGTCATTTCTGTGATTTTTCACATCACAATTTGGCAAATTTACCAGTGGATATCCCTAAGTTAACGCGCAGTGAAAATTAAATTTAGCAATCACACAAGAACAATATATTCAGCGCTCACAACAACTCCTTCCATATACCTCACGAACGTAATGCGTACGTACTTCGAACTTGACCCAGTTAATTACGATATATCTGGCACATTTACATGCGCAGATCATATGCATCTCACATTGTCATTTGAAAAAAGATTGAATGACCAATAATGTTGATAATAGTACTTTCTCTTCGTGAATATTTGAGATGCCAAACTTAATAAGAGTAGCAAGAAAACTTGTTGAATAAAGAATACTAAAAATAAATCACATCGAGACACAAGGCGAACCTTGATGTTATGATGTAATGATGATGCAATCTCCGATCACAGTTAGTGCCATAACACAATGTGTGTACACAGTTAAACTACCGGTAATCGAAATATTGTTTGGTATATGTTCAACTTGTAACAAAGACATACTGATAGTGCAATTTTATTCGTTTAAATGATAAATATCTCTTGAAAAATTATTGATAATTATAAGATTGAAATTCACGCCCAGCTTCGATGGAAGCACGTGTTCAGAAATTGGCAAACGCGCTGTTTCATCTGAAGCTTCTAATTATAGTTCCTCGCATTGCTATTCAATACATTTTAAACAATATATATTAAATATTCGACATAAATGATTGAACTTACTTATATTTTTAGTTAATACAAACAAATTAAAATATTATATTTGTTATCTTCATGTGACTATGTAACAAATGAACAGGGAAAATATCCCAGTTATGCAAACGTTACGCTGCAAGTTTCGCTTATCTGTGACCGATTTAGGGCTGGGAAAATTATGTTTATATTGCACTATTTGGAAATAAAAAATCACTATCTAAGAAAGAATACATAATCCAATATAAATCTCAATTTCAAGTTTTCGGATTCCACGTAGTTTTCCCTCGCAGTGATGTTTTTGACCTCAAACGATGAGTGAGACATTGTGTTGTCAATTTCATTCTTTCAATTAATAGTCGGGACACCGTGTGTCTATACTAGTAACACTGTCAATTCCGGGTGCCGCCAAATGTTATACTTACTGTAACTTACGCACAGTTTAATAACACAGTTTATGCCGGAATCAATCTTGAAAACGTTATACATGTAACTAATAAACTATGTTCTGACTAGTCGACGGCAAAATTCAGAGTCGACGTTCGGACATTTCAACGTCGACTACAGCTAGTCGATTAATCGTTTCAACCCTACATGTATACCTTTTCAAGATAGCTTGTATTTCCAACAACAAAATCTTCGTGATTTCAACCATTGTCATAGACGCTTCGCCTTGTTGATTGTGTTCTGTAAGGTCGCGTGTATGTTTCAATTGATCTCGCACCGTAGGGTTATGATGCGACGCTGTGTGAAGGTCGCTTAAGGTGACGTCATTGGTGCTACCATATATAAATGATAATGACATTAAGAACTGGCTATCGTATTCTACAACGCAGCCTATACTATAGGGCGTATTTAGTCGGAACATTAACATTTTATAGTGACACCGCTCGGCACCGGTTTATTGGTGATCACGTGACTAAACGAAATCTCGAACGCTGATATGAAATTAAAAACCTGTATAAATGATCGTGTTTCTAATCATTATCCACCACATGTCTAATTATATAATTACATTCAGTGTGTTGGATAAATATCAAGATGTTTACTGTATTATTTCCCAAATAAATTGGTGTATATGCAGGGAAAAGCGCTACGCAATAGGCCGTCATTGCATCTGTCATCCGTGTACGCCATGTATGATGAATTTTCCATACCATGTTATGTTTGAAAATTTTGATATCGGGTACCGACTAGTCGACGCAACGCGACTTTTGGGCCTTGACTTGTCGACTTTGAAATTCACTAGTCGTTTCAACACTATTTACATGGTGAAAATCTTTATAATATCAATCAAATATACCAAATGATTTGAAAGATAGCTATACTATGATCTCAGCTTTCCATAGATACTAATAATGTTGGTCTTTGATTTGCTAAAAACAGTGAAATATGATGCCAAACAGAGAGTAACAATATACGTTTTTTACTGCCGATAAATGCTGTTCTGACTGCAAACCTGGATGCCGATATATGCCATTATGACGGCAGACCTGGATGCCGAGAAATGCTGACGTGATGGGTAAAGGGTTAATAAAATAGATCTTCAAACAAAATGTTTATTGTTGGATTACTTCAACAAAAAGTTCCTTCCTGGGATCGTTTTGTACACCGCTGACTCAAGGGAATATATTCCCTGGCTGATGGCGAATTTATATTAAATCCGTACCGTTTATTCTTTCCTGTATCGTAACTAGTGTCTGTTCAATTGTAACTCTGATCTATTACCACATACTTACCAGTATTGAGCAATGATGTAATATATTTGATTATTATACCCTCTTTAAAAAAAAAGGGGGGTATACTGTTTTGTACCCGTCCGTGCGTCCATACGTCCGTCCGATGTCTGTTCATGTCATAACTTGAACAGTAGTTATCGGATCTCATATCTCATTGAAATTAGGTATGGCTGTTCACTACTATGAGGACATTAAATAGAGGGTTCCATCGTTTTGTTTTGATTTTCCATTCTAGAGTTATTCATCTTTGTTTATCTGGAAATATTGGCTTTTTGGTCTGTCTGGTGTCTGTTCGTGTCGTAACTTCAACAATTGTGCTGGGATCTCAACGATATTTGATATGGACGTTCACTACTATGAGGACATTTAATAGAGGGTTCCATCGTTTTGTTCGGGTTTTCCATTCTAGAGTTATACATCTTTGTTTATCTGGAAATGTTGGCTTTTTGGTCCATCTGGTGTCTGTTCGTGTCGTTACTTCAACAGTTGTGCTGGGATCCCAATGCAATTGACGAACCTCAGATTATTGACAGACAGCGATAACTGACCAATCGCGTTACAGCGAACGAAGTTCAAGGACGTTCCCTTGTCAAACAAAAGAAGCTCTCGGTGATGCATTTTCACTCGTTATAAAACGCTGTTTAACACGATAATATAACTTCTTTCTGATCTTTTAAAGATGCCTAATTGTGCGTATGCATCTTGCAATAGTGACAGTCGTTATATAACAAATTTGGAGCCAGATTCTAACGGTAAATCAATGGTGATATTTTGGCCATTTCCGAAGCCGAAATCTAACAAGGAACGATGTTTACATTGGATCAGACTGTGCAACAGAAGTCACGAAAACTTCAATATCGACAGGATTACAAAGAATACATATGTTTGCTCAAAGGTATGTTAATATAGTTTACATATATTTCGGATTTTTAACTGATATAATTTACTTACATAATGTCAGAATAGCGACATTGCCGACATAGAGTTCAAGTCACCTAACTTTGATATTCAACAACGGTTAAATTAATTTCTGCAGTCAACAAAGCAAACCAGTTTTAATGATAATTGATATAATCCACCGTAATACATAGTTGAGTCGAAACATATTTGGCATTATGTTTTGTTATTGTTTACATATCTTTTGTAAGTTTTTTGCCTGACTGACCATGACCCATGCATATAATAATTTACCACAAAATGTGATAACGCGTATGAGCCATGATGCCAGTTGTTTTCCATAAATGTTTGGATATTTTTATTGCCAATGATTTATATTTGGCCAATAATATATTTGAGAATTACCCAGCAATAGGTCACCCCCATAGATACGGTACATGTATGAGAGTGGCTAAAATGCAAGCTTGGCGCCAAGCTTGGCAGTTTTTAAGGCAGGTGACTAAAAGACAAGCTTGGCGTTTTCAAATTTTTAAAAAGCCTTTTAAACGCTGTTTTCGGGTGAATTATGCGGGAATAGCACCAGTTAATTACTTATATGGCCCATTTTCGTAAATTAATCGACAATAGTGGCAGTAATGTCCCCGATTTGTTGGTTAATAGGGGGCGTGGTCACAAAATCAAAACATCGTCTTTTTACGCAGATTTCTTGTCGGTTTTTGGTCGATTTCTCTTTTTAAACATCAGTTGGACTAAGTTTTTTATTCGAATCATGTTGAATTGTTATCATTTATCACTCTCATAGTCGAGCTTGGCGGTTTTGAACATTATATGCGAAGAATTTTTGACTTTTAGATGACCGACCACCAAACCGCCAAGCTCGAATAAAAAATCTAAATATTAAGCTGAATTTTCGCCGATTTCTCGATTCTAAAACACGTTCCATCTAGTTTTTATGTAAAAACGTGTAAAATGATTATCATTCTTCACAAATATAATCGGGCTTGGCGGTTTTGAACATTATATACAAAGAATTTTTGACTTTTAGATGACCGACCACCGAACCGCCAAGCTCGAATAAAAAATAAAAATATTAAACTGAATTTTCGCCGATTTCTCGTTTCTAAAACACGTTCCATCTAGTTTTTATGTAAAAACGTGTAAAATTATTATCATTCTTCACAAATATAATCGGGCTTGGCGGTTTTGAACATTATATACAAAGAAGTTTTGACATTTTGATGACCGACCACCGAACTGCCAAGCTCGAATTAAAAATAAAAATATAAAGCTGAATTTCGGCCGATTTCTCGTTTCTAAAACACGTTCCAGCTAGTTTTCATGTAAAAACATGTAAAATGATTATCATTCTTCACAAATATAATCGAGCTTGGCGGTTTTTAATATTTTATATTAAGAATTTTGGACATTTGATGACCGACCACCGAACCGCCAAGCTCGAATTTTAAATCAAAATATGAAGCTGAATTTCCTGAGATTTCTCGTTTCTAAAACATGTCCCAGCTATTTTTCATGTAAAAATATGTAAAATGATTATCGTTCTTCACATATATACTCGAGCTTGGCGGTTTTTAACATTGTGTACTTAGAATTTTCGACTTTTATATGACCGCTCACCGAACCGCCAAGCCAATGCAAAATGATACCCAGACCAAACCGAGGCAAAATGATACCCACCAAATATTGTCAACGTGTACCCATTAATGATCGTCCATGCAACTAATCTAACTTGTTCAATTATGTTATATTCTTGTTTCGATGTAGCATTGTGATTTAAATGGCACGTATATATAAGATAAGTTAGTCGTGTGTGGAATGGTCACAATGATAATATACATTAATTCCAGAGGGCAAACTGTAATATAATTTAATTCTCCATTCACATTAAATTATTATTATTATTATTTGTTTTGGGGGGGGGGGGGGGGATTTGACCCAGGAGGATTTGAAAGGACCTGAGACGTCATTTTTTCTTTCTTTTTAGTGTAAACATATTTTTATTTCCAACATAACATAATATGCACGTGTACAGGTGATACAAAATTAATATGCAAAATAGAAGAGATAATGTATGGAAATGAGGACCAGACAACAAGCCCGATGGCTTATATGAAGTCTTTTCCTCTTTGGCGACATGCCACTTCCCCGATAAGATGCCAATTCGGGTTCGAACCATTTCAACGATGCCGAAAACAAGCCACGTGGCAAAAGGGACGCAATTGTATGGAGTTTGACTGTTAATCAAGACTTGCAGGAATATATACCGTTACAAAGAAGGGGACTATCGTTTTAAACCAGATGAATTTGACTTAAGTCCAAATGAATTGGACTTGAGTCCAAATCAATTCACTAATTTGACTTAAGTTCAAATGAATTGGACTTAAGTCCAATAATTTATATATAAAATATCAAAAATTTCACTAAAATCCGCTTTGAGCATTTTTTGTAATTCAAGATGGCTGCCATTTTCTGTTAAGTCAGTTTGATGCAATTTTGGTGTTATCTTGTCATAAATGAAGCAAAGCCACCTTTCTATGCCCAAGATGGTCGCCAAAAAAAGGGGCGACCGAAAATGCTATGTTTTTACTGATATTTTAAGATAAGAATTTTAATTTTTATCGAAATATGATTTTGCTGCACCACTCCATTTTTCAGATCGCTGTTTGTACTCTCTGTAGATTCCTCAACATTGTTACATTTAAGTATGACTGCAAGGTCATTCAAATACACGGTGATCTCTTTCGGTTGAGCCCCTAAATGATGTTTGATATGAAATCTGAAATCCCTCTTGATGTGATTCCAACAAAATAGAATTGTTAAATTTGGCATATGCGTCTTGACCGCATTTGTGATGGCACTAAACCAAAAATATGTGCCAAGTCGGTTTATTTTGCTATACTTTACGAGATCACATTTCGGACATTTTACTAAATATTATTTATTATAGCACTGATGTGAGTGACATATATATGTCTCTGCTATGTCAACATGTACGACGATTTGAGATTAATTGAATTCTGATTCTGATTCTCTTCTATTTTGCATATTAATTTTGTATCATCTGTATATTATGTTATGTTGGAAATAAAAATATGTTTACACTAAAAAGAAAGAAAAAATGACGTCTCAGGCTCTTTCAAATCCTCCTGGGTCAAATCCCCCCCCAAAAACAAATAATAATAATAATAATTTAATGTGGATGGAGAATTAAATTATATTACAGTTTGCCCTCTGGAATTCATGTATATTATCATTGTGACCGTTCCACACACGACTAACTTATCTTATATATACGTGCCATTTAAATCACAATGCTACATCGAAACAAGAATATAACATAATTGAACAAGTTAGATTAGTTGCATGGACGATCATTAATGGGTACACGTTGACAATATTTGGTGGGTATCATTTTGCCTCGGTGTGGTCTGGGTATCATTTTGCATTGGCTTGGCGGTTCGGTGAGCGGTCATATAAAAGTCGAAAATTCTTAGTACACAATGTTAAAAACCGCCAAGCTCGAGTATATATGTGAAGCACGATAATCATTTTACATATTTTTACATGAAAAATAGCTGGGACATGTTTTAGAAACGAGAAATCTCAGGAAATTCAGCTTCATATTTTGATTTAAAATTCGAGCTTGGCGGTTCGGTGGTCGGTCATCAAATGTCCAAAATTCTTAATATAAAATATTAAAAACCGCCAAGCTCGATTATATTTGTGAAGAATGATAATCATTTTACATGTTTTTACATGAAAACTAGCTGGAACGTGTTTTAGAAACGAGAAATCGGCCGAAATTCAGCTTTATATTTTTATTTTTAATTCGAGCTTGGCGGTTCGGTGGTCGGTCATCAAAATGTCAAAACTTCTTTGTATATAATGTTCAAAACCGCCAAGCCCGATTATATTTGTGAAGAATGATAATAATTTTACACGTTTTTACATAAAAACTAGATGGAACGTGTTTTAGAAACGAGAAATCGGCGAAAATTCAGCTTAATATTTTTATTTTTTATTCGAGCTTGGCGGTTCGGTGGTCGGTCATCTAAAAGTCAAAAATTCTTTGTATATAATGTTCAAAACCGCCAAGCCCGATTATATTTGTGAAGAATGATAATCATTTTACATGTTTTTACATGAAAACTAGCTGGAACGTGTTTTAGAAACGAGAAATCGGCCGAAATTCAGCTTTATATTTTTATTTTTAATTCGAGCTTGGCAGTTCGGTGGTCGGTCATCAAAATGTCAAAACTTCTTTGTATATAATGTTCAAAACCGCCAAGCCCGATTATATTTGTGAAGAATGATAATAATTTTACTTGTTTTTACATAAAAACTAGATGGAACGTGTTTTAGAAACGAGAAATCGGCGAAAATTCAGCTTAATATTTTTATTTTTTATTCGAGCTTGGCGGTTCGGTGGTCGGTCATCTAAAAGTCAAAAATTCTTTGTATATAATGTTCAAAACCGCCAAGCCCGATTATATTTGTGAAGAATGATAATTATTTTACACGTTTTTACATAAAAACTAGATGGAACGTGTTTTAGAAACGAGAAATCTGCGAAAATTCAGCTTAATATTTTGATTTTTTATTCGAGCTTGGCGGTTCGGTGGTCGGTCATCTAAAAGTCAAAAATTCTTCGCATATAATGTTCAAAACCGCCAAGCTCGACTATGAGAGTGATAAATGATAACCATTCAACATGTTTCGAATAAAAAACTTAGTCCAACTGATGTTTAAAAAGAGAAATCGACCAAAAACCGACAAGAAATCTGCGTAAAAAGACGATGTTTTGATTTTGTGACCACGCCCCCTATTAACCAACCAATCGGGGACATTACTGCCACTATTGTCGATTAATTTACGAAAATGGGCCATATAAGTAATTAACTGGTGCTATTCCCGCATAATTCACCCGAAAACAGCGTTTAAAAGGCTTTTTAAAAATTTGAAAACGCCAAGCTTGTCTTTTAGTCACCTGCCTTAAAAACTGCCAAGCTTGGCGCCAAGCTTGCATTTTAGCCACTCTCTAAAATGCAAGCTTGGCGCCAAGCTTGGCAGTTTTTAAGGCAGGTGACTAAAAGACAAGCTTGGCGTTTTCAAATTTTTAAAAAGCCTTTTAAACGCTGTTTTCGGGTGAATTATGCGGGAATAGCACCAGTTAATTACTTATATGGCCCATTTTCGTAAATTAATCGACAATAGTGGCAGTAATGTCCCCGATTGGTTGGTTAATAGGGGGCGTGGTCACAAAATCAAAACATCGTCTTTTTACGCAGATTTCTTGTCGGTTTTTGGTCGATTTCTCTTTTTAAACATCAGTTGGACTAAGTTTTTTATTCGAAACTTGTTGAATGGTTATCATTTATCACTCTCATAGTCGAGCTTGGCGGTTTTGAACATTATATACGAAGAATTTTTGACTTTTAGATGACCGACCACCGAACCGCCAAGCTCGAATAAAAAATCAAAATATTAAGCTGAATTTTCGCCGATTTCTCGTTTCTAAAACACGTTCCATCTAGTTTTTATGTAAAAACGTGTAAAATGATTATCATTCTTCATAAATATAATCGGGCTTGGCGGTTTTGAACATTATATACAAAGAATGTTTGACTTTTTGATGACCGACCACCGAACCGCCAATCTCGAATAAAAAATCAAAATATGAAGCTGAATTTTCGCCGATTTCTCGTTTCTAAAACACGTTTCAGCTAGTTTTTATGTAAAATGATTATCATTCTTCATAAATATAATCGGGCTTGGCGGTTTTTAACATTGTGTACTTAGAATTTTCGAGTTTTATATGACCGCTCACCGAACCGCCAAGCCAATGCAAAATGATGCCCAGACCAAACCGAGGCAAAATGATACCCACCAAATATTGTCAACGTGTACCCATTAATGATCGTCCATGCAACTAATCAAACTTGTTCAATTATGGTATATTCTTGTTTCGATGTAGCATTGTGATTTAAATGGCATGTATATATAAGATAAGTTAGTCGTGTGTGGAACGGTCACAATGATAATATACATGAAATCCAGAGGGCAAACACAAAAGTGACGAGTGTACTGCGGGGAAGCAAAACAAAAAAAAACCTATCAAAACAGCGGCACATAGACGTGTCACTGAATAAACAGTTCCACCACTTCACTTACCAATGCACTGTATGAGCGATAACAGTTTGTCCGATTTAGTAAGCGTCATGAATTGTTTTTAAAGCAATTGCTAGTCAATTGAGCTGTGTCAAAAAAACTAAAACAAATCATGAGTTGGGGTTCAGATTCCCACGTTGAACCAACGCGTTTAGTTTGATAATTCTGACAGAGGGTATGGATATATTCTGTAACGGAGTATTCGTGTCGATTATAATTCACTTCATCCTGGTGAGCAAACTACTCGAATTGCAACTAACCGGTTCTTGGCTAATCAGTGATATATATAAAATAAATGAAACCTAAATTAATGGGGACGGATGAAAGAAAACTCAAGAAAGCTAAGAAAAATAAACATTATCTCAAGCCTTTCCCATCTGATCGATACCCCTCCCTCACTTATCGGGGAAGTGGCATGTCGCCAAAGAGGAAAAGACTTCATATAAGCCATCGGGCTTGTTGTCTGGTCCTCATTTCCATACATTATCTCTTCTATTTTGCATATTAATTTTGTATCACCTGTACACGTGCATATTATGTTATGTTGGAAATAAAAATATGTTTACACTAAAAAGTAAAAAAAAATGACGTCTCAGGCCCTTTCAAATCCTCCTGGGTCAAATCCCCCCAAAAAAAACAAATAATAATAATTTAATGTGGGTGGAGAATTAAATTATATTACAGTTTGCCCTCTGGAATTCATGTATATTATCATTGTGACCGTTCCACACACGACTAACTTATCTTATATATACATGCCATTTAAATCACAATGCTACATCGAAACAAGAATATAACATAATTGAACAAGTTTGATTAGTTGCATGGACGATCATTAATGGGTACACGTTGACAATATTTGGTGGGTATCATTTTGCCTCGGTTTGGTCTGGGTATCATTTTGCATTGGCTTGGCGGTTCGGTGAGCGGTCATATAAAAGTCGAAAATTCTAAGTACACAATGTTAAAAACCGCCAAGCTCGAGTATATATGTGAAGAACGATAATCATTTTACATGTTTTTACATGAAAAATAGCTGGGACATGTTTTAGAAACGAGAAATCTCAGGAAATTCAGCTTCATATTTTGATTTAAAATTCGAGCTTGGCGGTTCGGTGGTCGGTCATCAACTGTCAAAAATTCTTAATATAAAATATTCAAAACCGCCAAGCTCGAGTATATTTGTGACGAATGATAATCATGTTACACGTTTTTACATAAAAACTAGCTGGAACGTGTTTTAGAAACGAGAAATCGGCGAAATTCAGCGTAATATTTTGATTTTTTATTCGAGCTTGGCGGTTCGGTGGTCGGTCATCTAAAAGTCAAAAATTCTTCGCATATAATGTTCAAAACCGCCAAGCTCGACTATGAGAGTGATAAATGATAACCATTCAACATGTTTCGAATAAAAAACTTAGTCCAACTGATGTTTAAAAAGAGAAATCGACCAAAAACCGACAAGAAATCTGCGTAAAAAGACGATGTTTTGATTTTGTGACCACGCCCCCTATTAACCAACCAATCGGGGACATTACTGCCACTATTGTCGATTAATTCACGAAAATGGGCCATATAAGTAATTAACTGGTGCTATTCCCGCATAATTCACCCGAAAACATCGTTTAAAAGGCTTTTTAAAAATTTGAAAACGCCAAGCTTGTCTTTTAGTCACCTGCCTTAAAAACTGCCAAGCTTGGCGCCAAGCTTGCATTTTAGCCACTCTCTACATGTATGGCTTAGATTTGATATTTCTGTCTTGTTCTTGTAGCATTTTGTTTAATATCATTTAATTGAAAGTAACAAGCAACATTATTAACAGTAAAACAAGATGTTATACACTTGCTTCAAATAGGCTGAGAAATACATTTAACATACATTTAACATAATAATGTATATACAGGGACTTTCTAGCCCGTGAAGTATATGACCAACTGATAAAAATTATGGTCTTAAAGGGGAACTGTACCCCAAATCTGGCCATTTATGCGACCATCTCATTTTATAATGAAAATGAATTCATGATTCAAATCATTGAAATTTGTATTAATTATTATTGATTGTGTGAAGTAGAGATCACACTGTTATCTAAACAAGTTTTTTAATATATTGAGTGCTACATGTCAAAGTAATCATATATAACATATAACTACTACATTGTATATTCATTTATTTACAGTTCATTCTCAATCTGTTCTCAACTATTGGATATAGCTGAGGGAGAACTGAAAGAAAACTGTCCGGCACCAGGTGAGTTGATACTTTTCTATAAATTAACGATTATTGTCTTAACATTTCGAGCTATATAGCATCCAATGCAGGTTTGAGGTGGTTATGATAGAATGTTGACAATTTTCCCAGTAATGTGGGGAAAAGATCAGTGTCTGGTTTAATACGTTGCACTAGCAGATCTTTTTTTGTGTATACAACATAATCACAGAACTGTACACCTGTCACCATCAGTTGTCCCTGCACTTGGTAGTAATAGTCATGGTTATGCTTCAGCTGCAGTTCAGAGTTCTCAGTCACTTCGAGACAAAACGATGGTGTTTCAGCAGCTTCTTTCAATGTAGTATCCCTCTTAGTACTGGGACACTTAACTTCCACAATTCCTGTTATGCACTTTCACAAACTTTAGCATCAGGGGTTGCTCCCAAATAAGAAAACTTGGGATTTACGACGAGTCCACTGTCATGTACATGGTTGCCTGTTTTTGTAACATACTTCTGCAGGGCTACCTTTTCATGAGATCTTCCATATTCGCAGTGTTCCGATGAGAATCCTTTTGGTTTTATAAACTGTCTCAGAAATGCTTCTGTTACTTCTTTCTTACGTTTGACAACTTAAAAAATTTTTGAGGCTGTGAGATGGGACTTTGTCTCCTGGGTCCATTTAGGATTGGCTACTTGGCCTCTGGTGTCCTTCTCGATCCCCCAGCACTTTTGTACAGTGTCTTTGTCGGTGAAATCTGTCTGTGGGAGGCAAAGATTTCCACATGTGTTGGTCTCTTTGAGTATTGTTGACGACTCAATTTCATCATAGTACGTTGCCTGGAAGTAAAATATTAAATGAATTGTATTAATCTTATGACTGATTTCTATTTTCAGATACACATGGACTAGATGTGCTGTCAGTGGTGATAGAAAATGAAGCACTCAAAAAAGATCTCGCAAAGGCATACCTGCGAACTGATGAACTCAATCGTTTCAAAGAGGGACAAAAACAGAACAATGATGCAAAACAATCACCCCAGTTCTTTTCCGTATACAACGTCTCAAAGAAATCCAACCTTCTACAATATTACACCGGATCTGTTACCGCTGTTGGTTGAATCTTATTCCCTCTTGGGATGCCCCAATGTTGTGGAACAGATGTACAAGATAGCTGAATCCCCTCATCCCACTGTTCAAGCCCTAACACTATACCAATGATATGAGAGCAGGACTCCTTGTTTCTGTAAATGTTATAAAAACGGACTAAGGTGGGTGGTTTACGATCTGACTGAATAAAATGAATATTGTGGAGGCCTAAATGTACGACGATAAATACCAAAATCAAACGATCAGTTACCATGGCTGAATTATATAAGTGTGTTATTACGTGGTTCTTTGTAAATAAAGAGCGTTTAGTTCTGGTGGATGTCTGATTCGCTCTCAAAAAATTATATGGAGCAGTTCCCTCGTTTGACAAGGCACCAACACATTTATACATTATAATGATCAGCATTGCTTTTAAACGGTGCGAAATTAAACCATATAAATATTCAAATGTATTTAATTTCAAATGACTGTTGTTAGTCCTCGCCTATACTAGAAGAAATAAAGGGAATGGAAAACTTACCCCGCTTGGCAAGAGCAGTGGATTTCATTTAAAAATCCAGAACTGTATTGGACATGTAGTGTGTGTGGCTTTTCACTCTTCCGTTGGCTCTGATAGCACTTTGCCGAAATGAACAGTGATTGCTCTTTTGTTGTCATTTTTACATTGTGTAGATAGCCTTCCATATAATAATTATAACCAAAGAAACATCTGATCGCTTAAAAAAATCAAATGAAAATGAAGGCGACAGAGCGGACAGGTCAGCACAACTTTCATCACTTTGGTTTGCCATGGTAATGATGTCCCGCATTCATAACCGGCATGTTTATATAATATACCACATTAGTCCCTGTAAATACTTCTTCTCACTTCATAATCATTGCTTGCTCCCGACGAGCGTTATCGTGTGAATTTCACTCACACCCAATAAAAAGAAGTCACTTAGGACGAAAATATTTCTCATAATTTTTGTCTGGCACATTATTAATTTGTATTGTGTGCAGACGTGTCATGTAACATGCATTGAGTCAGTCAGTCTTAAATCATATCAAAACATTATATTGTTTCCCTCCTTTATATATCGTTTTTTTATTTTATGCCCAAACAATTCTGGCAATTAGCACCATGCACTCGCTGTAGCTCACAGCCTCATAAATCGCCCAGCCGCCAGCGCTTGTAAGGTGTAGCGACAGTATCTAGGAAGTAATTACGGAGGCGTGGTTATATTGTAAACGAGGTTCCCCAATTTGGTATGGATGTTCACTACTATAACGATATTCAATAGAGGGTTCCATTGTTTTATTCGGCTTTTCCATTCTAGAGTTATTCATCTTTGTTTATCTGGAAATGTTGGCTTTTTGGTCCGTCTGGTGTCTGTTCATATCATAACTTCAACAGTTGTGCTGGGATCTCAATGAAATTTGGTATGGATGTTCACCACTATGAGGACATTCAATAGAGGGTTCCATTGATTGTTCGGCTTTTCCATTCTATAGTTATTCATCTTTGTTTATCTGGAAATGTAGATAGTGATCGGAAGGTAACTCTTAAAAAAAAGTAGTCCTCGGATCTCAACGAAAGTTTGTATGAATGTTCACTATTATGGTGACATTAAATAGAGGATTAAATTGTTTTGTTCGTGTTTCCGTTCTAGAGTTATTCATGTTTAGCTCAACTTTACTTTGTAAAGTTTGAGCTATTGCCATGGCTTGGTATCCGTCGTCCGTGCGTGTGTGTGTGTGTGTGATTCGTCAACAATTTCCTTTACCATGGGCTATAGGTCGTATATTTGGCCGGATCATTATGAAATTTGTCATGGTTGTTGATATTGACATGTAGATGGGAATGAGTCATTTTGGGGTCATTCGGAAAAAAAACATTGCCGCCAGCAGCCATCTTGGATTTTACTCTTTGCATGACTAAATCCTTTGGCACGAGCTACAGGTCGTACCTTTAGTCGGATCATCATGAAATTTGTCACGGATGTTGACAATGACATGTAGATGGGAACAAGTAATTTTGGGGTCATTCGACCAAAAAACATGGCCGCCAGCAGCCATCTTGGATTTTACTTTTGCATGACTAAATCCTTTGGCACGGACTACAGGTCGTACCTTCAGTCGGATCATTATGAAATTTGTTGACGGATGTTGACATTGACATGTAGATGGGAACGAGTCATTTTGGGGTCATTCGGCAAAAAACATGGCCGCCAGTGGCCATCTTGGATTTAAAAATTCAATCTATTAGCACGGGCTACAGGTCGTACTGTTCGTCTGATCATCATGAAATTAGTCATGGATGTTAATACAGTCTATTCCAATTAATCGAATAACGGTTAATCAAATAATTCGTTTATTATAATAATATTTCAGATTTTAATAGTACATCTGTATTTTTTAATTGCTTATTCGAATAGACTCCCAAGCTGACTATCGCTTAATAGAATAGAATATTCGCAAAAATGTGCTCTGAAAGTCTGTAATTTCGTGCATTCTAGAACTTAGTTGAAGGTATTTCATCCAAAATATTATAGTTTATGTCAAGAAACCGCAGACAATCGTATTAGATCGAAAATGGGTGACATAAAACGTTTCAAAAGCGAGTGCTTTATGGTCATAAGTTACTTTAAGAAAGTGATTTTTCAATTAAATGTGAATATTAAAATATTATAATAACACTTGTCTTGTTGTTTTATTGCCCAACATTCCCATAATTCACGCCATAAATGAAACTATCAAATTTTGTAAGCAGTGTTGGAAAATCCCGCATCTATAGTCTATAGTAGTCTATAGTTTATATCAATGTTCAGACTTAATCCGATTAGGAAACTAATAAACCGGACGCTTTATTCGTGACCCGTTGTCCACATAGAGGATGTTACAATAGCGACTAATTGCATGTTTAACAAAAGCCAGTACTGTAGTTGGACAGACACCTGTTAGCGACTCGGTTCTTTTGTATTTGATGTCTGTTAATGACCATGCATAAAGAACTGTTTTGTTCGTTTCACACTCTATGGCGCGAACAAAGGATTGTCCCATTAATTATGACAGAGTGTTTGTTTAAGTATTTGTTTGAGTACACCTGCTAACAAAGGGCAAATTAACGTGTAACTGGGCAGCCTTCCACAAAATCGAGAACATGTTCCAATCTCTGATTTCTAAACGCCGACGCCAATGTAAAATCACCGAATTTGCATCGTTGATTCCATGAACACTTTAGGCCTATGTATGCTTATATTACTGTTTATATTGTCACTGTTATTTAATATTTATCCGTTATATGTTTTAAAATAAATAAAATAAATCATGTTCCATAAAATGTCTTCCTCAATCGCTATATGTGCTTCAAAGGTGAATAACTCTAACCAGTCCTTCAATGTAAACATTAAACATGTGCTTATATCGATCAAAGGTGAATAACTCTAACCAGTCCTTCAATGTAAACATTGAACACGTGCTTTTATCGATCGATGTTTTTACAATTTTCCCTCGGTAAAAAGTAACAACAAACACACAATCTGACAATGGTATTACAAATATTTTAATATTATATGAAACAATCAATAAAGAGAACAATGTTATGAAGTAAATACACATTTAATAACAGGTATTTTAAAGTTTTTATATCAAACAAACATCGGTCAAGTCAGTGGTACATCGTCAACTCGAAATTACATTTGGTGCATCGTCAACTCGAAATTACAACGTTTTGGTGCAAATTCGTCTAATCAAATAATCGGTTTTTCAAATAAAAAATTGCTGCACCGAGCATATTCTATTAACCGAAATCGACTGTATTGACATGTAGATGGGGAACGTGAAATTTTGGGGTCGTTCGGCCAAAAAACATGTCCGCCTCCAGCCATCTTGGATTTTCCTCTTTGCATGACTAAATCCTTTGGCACGTGCTACAAGTCGTATCTTTGGTCCGATCATCATGAAATTTGTCATGGATGTTAACAATGACATGTAGATGGGAACGAGTCATTTGGGGTGTTTTCTGCAAAAAAAACATGGCCGCCAGCAGCCATCTTGGATTTTACTCTTTACATGACTAAATCCTTTGACACAGGCTACCGGTCGTATCTTTTGTCGGATCATCATGATATTTGTGATGGATGTTAACGATGAAATGTAAATGGGAAAGAGTCTTTTTGGGTTCATTCGGCCAAAAAACATAGCTGCCAGTGGCCATCTTGGATTTTACTCTTTGCATAACTTGGCCTTTCAACTTTCCACATTCCTAATCAGTTCATTGACTGTAACTCATGAAATTATTCCCGTTCCAAGTTGAGCTGCAGTGTCATTTACACTTTCATTTGTTTATATGGACATGTTGGCTTTTTGGTCCATCCGATGTCTGTTCAGGTGATAACTTGAACAGTAATGCTTGGATCTCAATGAAATTTGGTATGGATGTTCATCACTATGAGGATATATAATGGCGCATTCAACTTTTTTATTTTGGTTTTTCGTTTTATAGTTATTCTTCTCTGTTTATATATGAAAATGCAGATCTTTGGGTCCATCTGTCTGATTATAGCAGTCATAAGTTATAGATATGCCCACACTAGGCGGTATGCCACAAGGGGGTATGCACCGGATGACAGTCCATCTCTTGTTGTGTCTGCGGTCACTCAGATATACTCTGTGGGTCCATACCTTGATATAGTCCTACAAGGGTTTTGGGGCCCCACATAGAGAGATAAAACCAAGACACAGACTCTCAAGTAGTCAAGAACAGGCCAAAAATTATTCAAGATCAAGATCCAAGAATCCAGATACATTTCCTGTAGTGATGATCTCTCAAGGTTGGGGGGAGCAAAGCTATGTATCCATGCTACCGGGCCAGACGTCAGCAGGCCTACAAGACCCTGCACACGTTACATTCTGTTCTGTTCTTGTGGTCCCTCCTTTGTATGAGGAGCACCCCATTCATAATGGGTAAAAATATCTCATAAAATTACGTAGTTCTACTTGCATATCAACGACATAAAATAGTCTTGAAATGGGAAGCTAAAATATTAAAATGTATGACCCCTACACATTTACGATAATGGGACAATCCTGGATCATCTCTGTGCACAACTTTTACTTTGCATGCGCTCAAATTCAAGATTTTAAAAAAAATTCCGATGTACATCATATAGCATAATATAAAGGTGATTTTTTATAAAATCCGTCTGCTGAGTGAATAATATTTTCTTCAAAATGCAAATGGATTATAAAGTTAAATCTTTGCTAAAGGGTACTTTTTTTGTAAACTATTTTGGCCATTTCTCTCACATTCCTCAGCAAACTGCCGTTTTCACTGACACATGCCCATTTGTAAGTTTTGCGCGTATTCTGTCAAAGTCAATGTCATGTGTATCACGCATGCAATTTCCCGAACTGCTCTACCCGATTAAAAAGATCATAAACTACGGTATTTAAAGCGATGAACATAAAAATCACAAATTTGTATTTATTTTTTATTTTTACAACGACAAAATGCCTTTCTCCCCTTTTCTTTATCATTATAAATAGTACTCTAACACTGACACTCGAAAGCGGTGTTTAATTTGTCAAAACATAAACAGATTCACAGAACCTGGCATGCACATAGGGCTGATGACTTGCAGTAGCCCCCCGTTTGCATATTTTCTTTGTGGAGGTCCCCAAATATAATTGAGATAACAAGCCACTATTATCAATTCTAGAGTCGTTATTCATTTAAAATATATCACAAGTATTGACATACATGTACATGACTTTAAAGTCGTTTCGTTCGCTAATTTTAGCCTGTATTCCAACGTATCGTCTTCTGTTGTAGCGTCCATATCGTCTTTTGACGTCTTTTGTTGTAGCGTTCATATCGTCTTTTGACGTCTTTAAAGGATTACTATCCTCATGAAACAACAAAACGCTATCGGAAAGCCACCCATATTGTGATCACAATGATCCAAGTCCCATAAAAATCGCGTAATAAATAAGCCGGGAGATAAATAAATAATAATACCACCACCGGTTGTCGGCTATCTCCGTCGCAAAACGTCAATGATGTCAAGCGAGGTAAACTAATTAAAAACAGGGAATCGCAGTCGGAGTTAATTATGTCTACCTATATGGCAATAGAAAATCCGGAATCGACATCAGCGCGTGAGTGTAATGGAATTACTGTGGGTCATGTCAATAGCATCGTGTACACATGGTGAATTGTCATCGCGCAGTGAGTTATCTTCACTTGTGATTCGTCTTAAGTGCTGTTTGGAAAGTTATTGTTTTGACAAAACTATAGAAGTCCGATTGAGCGGGGTAGATAACACTTGCGTGTCAGAAATAAAGCTTATAAAAACACGAGCCGGCATGTGAACTTTATTCGGGTGCGTGTTCGCGATGTTGTTTTAATTTTCCGTATATATGCCCTGAGTGTCCCGTATTTACAATCATTCATTCGTGACAATGCCATATAAATGCATTGTTTTCGGCTGTGGCCGGTCTAGTGACTCAGTTAGGTATAATGCTGTATTCATTTCCAAACGATGTTCGTTTACGTGACATTTGGCAGGATTTCTGTGGGAAATCTGTTGCGCAAAATAAAAAAACGATTACATATACCAAATAAAGAGCGTTTAATTTGACGAGTCAGTCATGGTTACGAATACATACAATTGCAGTTAAAGTGGGGAGTATGTTGATGAATAATTCACGATGACAACTATTCTAAATCGAGTCCCCATTTCCTTCACCATGGCTCAATAAAGAGTGTTCCATGTTAAGAGTTTTCCTAATATGGTACGATTAAAAATAGTTTAATGAAGCGGAAATTGCTATGACTTGGAAGGATATATAAAGCATGCATATCGGAAGTTGGTGTACATGTATTGACCTGTATTGGTGTAATCAGTAAACAATCATGATGACAACTGTTCTAAGTCGAGGCCCTTTACCGTGACGCAATAAAGAGCGTTCACTATTATGATATATTGCGAATAAAGAGCGCTTGTATATGTGATTACATATTAAACCGGATTATTATCCCTCCTTCAAAAAGTGTTATATAATATTTGTTTGAACGAACCACGGCGAACGTTTATATATTTTACTAGCAGGTCGACCCGACTTCGTCCGGGCTGTTTCCCCTCTGCTTTTCTGCGAATTGCGCGATTTGACCTTGAATTGTCCATTTTGAAGGTCACGGTCAGGTGGGGTCACGATTTGACCCGTCCAAAACACTGTCCGGACAAAAGTACCCGACAAAAGTACCCGTCGAAATCCATCCGGTTTTACCCGATTTGACCTTGAATTGGTCCGGGCTGTTTCCCCTCAGCTTTTCGGTGAATTGCGCGATTTGACCTTGAATTGTCCATTTTTAAGGTCAAGGTCAGGTGTGGTCACGATTTGACCCATCCAAAACACTGCCCGGACAAAAGTACCCGACAAAAGTACCCGTCGAAATCCATCCGGTTTTACCCGATTTGACCTTGAATTGATCATTTTGAAGGTCAAGGTCAGGTCGGGGTCACGACTCGACCCGTCCAAAACACTCAGTGGACAAAAGTAACCCTATGTATCAAATTTCGTCGAAATCCCATCAAAATTCGCGATTTGACCATGAATTGACCCGATTTCAAGGTCACGTCGCACGGGTAAACGAATAGGCTTAGGAGACTCCCCATACGAAAGTATCCCTAGACACTAATTTTCATCGAAATCCCGTGATACTCGGGCATTTGACCTTGAAATGACCCGAATCAAGGTCAAGGTCATGTCGTACGGGCAAATTAATAGGCCCATGCCACTCCCCGGCCCGAAAGTACCCCCACATACAAAGTTTCATCGAAATCGGCTCGGCCTTTCTCGAGTCCATCACGAACACACACACACACAGATTTCCCAAAATATATAATAGACTAGCCGATGAGCCCGACGTTGTCCGGGCTATTCAAAAACCAAATTTCAAGTCGATAGCTCCACCCGTTTCCGAGATCTGGTCTGCGCATGCGTGAAGCTGGCGTCGCACGGGCTCGGCAACCCGATAAAATTCGTATCAGGGGCAAGATACATTCACATAGCAAATTTCAAGTCGATAGCTCCACCCTTTTCCGAGATCTCGTCTGCGCATGTGCGAAGCGGGCGCCACACGGGCTCGCCAATACGACAACGACACACACGTACCAAGTTTCGTCCCGATCGGTCGAGAATCGTAGATTTGTATAAATGACATACATACATACAGACATACAGACAGACAGGGGTCTTCAAAATATATAGGAGACTAGCCGATGAGCCCGACGTTGTCCGGGCTATTCAAAAACCAAATTTCAAGTCGATAGCTCCACCCGTTTCCGAGATCTGGTCTGCGCATGCGCCGCACGGGCTCGGTGACCTGATAAAATTCGTATCCGGGGCAAGATACATTCACATAGCAAATTTCAAGTCGATAGCTCATCCCGTTTCCGAGATCTCGTTTTGTGCATGCGCGAAGCGGGCGCCGCACGGGCTCGCCAATACGACAACGACGACCGCCTGGTCAAACTACACACACGTACCAAGTTTTGTCCCGATCGGTCGAGAATTGTAGATTTGTATAAATGACATACATACATACATACAGACAGACAGACAGAGGTCTTCAAAATATATAGGAGATAATCCTATTGTTATTCGTAATTGACACATAGAGGTCGATTTATGACTTGGATATTCAATAGACCACATCGCTAGAGTGCTAATTTTATAGGCCAATAACCATGCATAGATGTAGTGAATTTCAATCAGTGACAGTCGGCAAGATTGTTTGGGGGTGGGGGAAGCAATATTCCGAAATATATATAAACACCATATTGCCTAATATATACATGATTCATAACCAAGAAAAAATGAACTTATCATATCATATTGGTAATGAATGACTTGATTATAATTGATTAAATCCGACAGCAATAAACCGATTTTGTTTTGTTTTACCGCGTTACGATAAATTAAAACGAAATGCTGTTTATTGACAAACGACTAAGGGCATCTGGAAATTGGAATATTTACGAGATGATAATTGCCTAATAACTGTGCAAGTCTTAGCATATATATGCAATCTTTATATTAATATATAATATATAATATAACTTGGACTATTCCGGTAACGAAAACAAATATATAAACACGAGCACGTGTTTATATACTCTGAGAATTTTGTGATTTACACAAACGGGCACCTACTGCAAAATCTTCGCACTGCGTCATAAAGTCCCAAAAATAAGGTTTTAATCAAATTTATAAATTGGTATACTAATATAAGGAACTCAAGTTATGAAAGAATTGCCAAATGGCCAGACAAACATATCCCAAATACAAGCACAAAACACAAAATTCCGGGCATATGTCGCCTGTTTCCTATAAATAACATACTCAGCTACAACTCTGAAACCATAAAATCGTTTCGGACACCAAATTAATGGAGTTTAAATTTTTTTTCAACATTAGTGATGAGTGATTTGTCGCCATCCATGTTTACAATGTTTTCGTATACTTATTCAATCGGTAATTGGAAAGACCAGTGTTTTGCAACAAATAGTATGTCGGAACACATACACTTTTTTTCAGAACACCTGTTCCCTTCTCACGATGCTAAGAAATAAAATGGTGATATGGCTGGCGTATTCACATCTGTATTCACTTTCTAAATAATTATTTCCCCAAAACCCAAAAATGATACAAAATACCTAACACTAATAGTCTGGAGTCGCCAATTAGTTAATCTGATTACCTATAACGCTAAGCACATAAGCGGATTACACCTTTTATTTTGGAGCCGGCCGCTTACACTTTTTAGTGTTCTCCAGAACGAAAAAGTTGAATAAAATCAACAAATTTGTGAATTTAAAAACAATTCAAACGTCAGTGTATTCCATGTCATATATACCAAATTTAATTCATATCCACTGAGAAACAACGGACCAAGCACCACATAACACCCCCCTTACACTTTATAGTGTGTCCCCTGATATACGCTGTACTAGTTAAACTTAAACATAAATACATAGTCATAAATCAATAAATAAAGAAATAATGTTTTGCTTATAGTGATATTACCAAGGCGCTGCGATCATTCGGTAGATTCGGTACTGATTTTGCCGATCGACGCGTTCTTCAAAAATGTTATTACATTGTAATCGGTATTTTATCGATAGAAAGTACATTCACGGTGCGTTGTGAATTGGAAAAATTCGGTGTTTTTGCCCATTTTACCGATTTTAATTTTGAGATGACCCCTTAATTCTCAACATTTGTTCAGTAATTGGGTCAACACAATCTTTGTCTCATCTTTGTATTTTCAACAGTCGCAATCCCAGCAAAATGCCATATCTCTGCAATATTCAAACAAATCTGTCAGTGTCATTGACACAAGTTTGCATTTATTAGATAAATATGTAAACTATCATTTTGGGTTCATAATGACTGCACATATAACTGAAATGTATATATTATATTATATTATAGGTTGAGTCATCCCAGAGTATGATTCGTATTGTTGGATTGTCTGCTACACTACCCAACTATCTAGATGTGGCCCGATTCCTTAATGTGAATCCATTTATGGGCTTGTTCTTCTTTGATGGAAGATTCAGACCTGTTCCTCTGAGTCAAACATTCATAGGTGAGGACTTCCATGTTATAATATCCAAATATCGCTATAGAAATTAATGGGGGACCATCTAGGGCTCAAAATTGTCCGAGGATAATGTTTTTGGGTGATTGGTTTCCTGCATACATAAATGAATGATAAATAAAACTCAAATGGTCACAGCTAGGAATTATTAATTTACACTTGAATGTTTTTTTCTCATATTCGACATTCCCCTTTCACGACAATAAGTGGTATTCTGCAGAAATTCCCCAATTCCCTGGAATTAAACAAAAATTGGTAAAGTTTACTGATTTTCGAAATGCAATTGGAAAAAAATCGGTCAATCTTTCTAAATTTTACCGAAACTATGAGCTCAACGGATTACATTTTTTCCAAAAAGTTTCCAATTTTTTTTTCACTGGCAAATTTTTTTCAGAACAATTTACAATTTTTTACTGGAACATTTAGGTCTTTCTGAAAGATCACCGATTTGTTTTTACTGAAAAGTTTCTGATTTACCAGTGCATTTCTGTGAAAAGAGTATTTCAGGTTGGATTTACCGATTTATTTTTCTGCCTGACAGCTGCCTTTAAATCAGATTCATACAAAACGTCAAACAAAATTTATCTTGCAATCTAGGTCTAGCATTACAATCCCTTTCAGCTATTTGAATATCTCTTAATGGAATATTTCGGTTATTAACATAAAACAGCCATTTGTTCATAAAATCACTATTTTATTTTCATATTTTAGCATACGTTTTCCCTACGATTCCGTTTATAAGACATATTTGACATCTGTATCAAAAATTTCTTGAAAAAATGCATCAGAATTCTACTTAAAAAGAGTTTCCACTTCTTTTAGAAAGAGATATTTGTTTAGTTAGATCAAATCTACCAACAACAAATTTTTCCAATTTTATAAAAGAAAGTACATGTGATTCTCCACTCTTCTATCAGCAAGTGCTCAGGATGATTGTCAATGCACCTTCCATCCATCCACCGTGTTCAAATGTTTTATTATGATTTTCCATTCTAAAGTTATTATTCCCCCGACACTCCGACAGAGAATTCAGCAGTATATAGTGGAGACCTTCGTCTCGATGTCCTTTCGTCCATCCTTTCATCCGTAACAAACATTTCACATCACAGCTCAATCATCGATAGTCCAATTCGGATGTCCTTTGGTATGCCCAGTATTGTGGAAAGGATCTCCACATAGTGCAGGTTTTGTCCGCACCTTTTTTCCAGAGTTAGGGCTCTTTGCTGGAATTAGTGTAAATGGTCAATGCGTCCATAACAAACATTATGCTGCGGATGTCTTTATTATTGGATTAATTGTCCTTTGGCATTGTGATAGCACAGGTTGGGGGAAAGAATATCCACATACTATGGGTTTCGTCCATTAATTTTTACCAGATTGATCCAAAACTTCATATGGGCTCTTCAGTTTGACCTCTGGTATTACTTAAACCTTTAAACTTTATGCATTTCTTATCGCTCCATTTACCAATGTATGAAATTATCCCCTCTCCAGGTTGAGCTACAGTCCCATTGACACTTTCATTTCTGTATCTTCTCGCTCCAGGTATGTTAGCCCAAGCTTGAGCTATTGCCATGGGTTGGTCATCCATCCGTCTGTCCGTCCATCAACAATATCCATTAGCACACCCTACAGGTCACATCTCTCAAACGATTGACACCAAACTTCAGATGGATATTTGGGGTGACATCTAGTTGGGAGCCATCGGCACACCCTGCAGCGCTCATTTATTGGGAATTGTTTTGAAAATTCATAAGCATGTTTGGAATCACTTTTATATGGGAGCTATCAAATTGAAATTTTTTCGATGAATAACATAGCAGCTGCCAGACATCTCTTCGATTTTGCTCTTTGCATCACTAAATCCTTTGGCACACCCTACAGACCACATCCCTCATCCGATCGTCGCCAAACATAGGAATCTTTTGTTTTTGGAAAGGTAGTAATTTTTCCGAAGTTTAATGCTCTTCACAGAATAAGCATGCTTCCTTGTCATTACTAATAGTTTTCTAAGTCATTTAATGGTAGTTTATGCAATATGAGAATAACCTGGAAAAAGTAAATTGAACTGTTACTATTGGCTTCCAAAATTTCAATTAATTTGTGGATTCGATTGAAAAATAGCATTTTGAACTTCAAACAAAATCACTTGCCAATTTTCTATTCACCTAGATTTAAAAGGTAAATTTCTTTGAAAAATAAAATTTCCTCCAAATTTTAATTGCCTGCAGAAAAACTACTATATATATTTCCATTAATTTGATGAGTCTTATATACCGACAAAAATTCTGGTAAAACATTGAAAACTACAAAACTGGCTGAGAATTGTTTACCTGTCCAAGTGTTAAAATCATACCATTCAAGTGATTTATTTGTTTCAAGATTGAACTCAATTGTTTCACACAAAATGAATGCTTGAAACTCTCAGCATTCATTAGAACTCTAACTGCTTGCCCCAGTAGTATGGGAACATTTTGTCAAAAGTTCTGAACACAGTCACTTCATCTCATGAATAAAAAGTAACAAATTTATTATCTTAAATCACATTGAGTTAAAAAACAGCAGCATTTTTATATATGCATTATGCTTATATATAGAGCCACACTGTTTTGTTTTGGGTTAGTAATTTTCGCATCCATCTCTTGTGGTATCCTTACATCAATCACTCGACTTTGGTAATATCTAACCCAAACTAAGGGAGCGTCTCAAAAGTCTTTGCGGAATTCCGAAAGTATTTTCCGAAAACAAATGACGTTATGAACACTTTGCGGAAAACTGTTTGCGGAAATTTTTCGGTAATTACGTTCCTTCTTTCGGAAAATAGCGCTAAGGTTTGCGGAAAAGAAGACGACGTTTGCGGATTTTTTTCGGAATATGTCCGACGTTTTCGGAATTTGCGGAAATAATTGCGGAATTCACCCCAACGTTATCGGAATTTTAGTTTCCTCTTTCGGAATTTGCGAAAATAATTGCGGAATTCACCCCAACGTTATCGGAATTTTAGTTTCCTCTTTCGGAATTTGCGGAAATAATTGCGGAATTCACCCTAACGTTATCGGAATTTGAATGCATGCGACCTCGTTCCGGAAAATTTGCGCAATATATTCATGGGTGTCGGGCCGGTAAAATCGTAAACATCACCGCATACTAGAGTATATAGGTCTATTGCTATTGGGTTCGTTTATTTATTAGGTTTACAGTGTTTATTAACTTAATAAAAACAATACAGAAATTAAAACACTTTTCCTTGACGAATCTTGGTATGGCTTCATCAAGCAGTCATTGCCACAGCTATATAGTCAAAACGTGTTTTAATTCACAAGCACGAATCATGTATATGGCAGGGAGTGAGTACCGGTACCCTATATAAACCTCCTGACATGTACTCAGATATATTTGACACGAGAGTGCGCAATTATCGCTACATGTATAACAAGTTCCATGACACTGGAAAAGTTCACGGCTGACCTAGTTAATTATAGCAATGATGTCAGTTTGACACTGTTTGCAATGTCAACACTGTCCTCCCCATTGAAGTCCGTGCAATGCGTGTAGGCCTACTGACTTCTTTCATTAATAGTCGCATTGCGATTGGTTAGACAACAAACAAACACCGACGTCAATCATAGTATTTCAGGTATTGTTCCCACCCGGCCTCTATCCCAGTCTGAATGGAGTTACCACTGATTGGTTAAATCGAGCTCTGCCCATGCAAAGTGCATGTCTTTTGTGGATTCCGTTTTCGTCAGCTAACGACCAGAATATGCGATGAGGTGTGACTGCATGCATCCTTTATATTTCACTTAAATATATGATATATGTTGCCTATTGTGGACCCCCCCCCCCCCCAACTTTTCGCAAGTAGGGGAACCTAATACAGTCGTAATAGTATATAATACTGCCAATTTTCGAATCTAGTTATCGCCATAGAATGACATATTTTTTTTATCTTCCGAAACACTTATTTGCATATTACATTTTAGATACATTAGGTCACCGTCTTTAATTCGGCTTTACTCCTAACAATTTAATAAAGAGCGTTCCGTAGTTTTTTCATGAATCCTGATGGATAGTAAAAACTAAAAGAGCGCAGAAAATTTCGATACAAATCTCCAGTGCAAAGGTTAATATACGCGAAGCAGTCATATTTAACAGACAAGTGTACACGTGCATAGGCCTATATGGGCTACTAGTTATAAGTAGCTGTAAATGAATGTTGTTTTCTTTAATACGGCTACACTTGATTTTTTTCAGATAAATACGTATTGTTCCCAATACTGCATTATTAAGTCACACCCAACTATATTTGCAACTGTAACGTTTACTCAGGTGATTTGCATTGGAAGACATGTCCATTCAAATTAATCCGACCACGTTTTTTCTGGACATATTGTGTGAATTCAACTGCGAAAAATAATGTGACCTTCTATTAACAATTCCGTCAGAAACGGCATGGGTAGAAATTAAGTACAAATCTCAGTATAAGCAGGTCATACACTGACACACTTGGGTAACTTTGACAAGCCAATAAAGATGACCAATGTGGTCAGTTGATGAACTATATCATATTATTCATATATTTATATCATTAAGAGGAGGTAAACCTATTATATGCCCATTTACAGTAGTAATCTTACGAACATTGCCACAAAAAAGTGAATAAAACCCCTGATTGGGAACTTGTTAATCGCCATTATTTTTGCGCGCATCTGTATCTCTCAAATGCCAGGTGCACGCGAATTACGTCAGCACGAGGACTGTGTAGCAATGAACATGGTTTGCTACATCGTATACCGTTGTTTGAGTGAACATGATTGTATGTCACTTTCTCGGCGATATTCTCATTCAAGTTTAATCAAAAGTCCACTGGCACGATGCCCCGCGACTTTGTCTTTATAGTAGCTATTGAAAAGATTTGAACATACATTCAAGAATGGTGGTCAACAATGCTCGATTTCACCAATTCCCATAATACACAGCGCGCTGGGCGGTTCCGGTTTAAGCTGTACAAGCAGATTCGCATTTTGCAGGATTATAAAGTCAAATTCGAACGAGAGAATTACCTATATCCCTTGATGATAATAGAGCAGTTCACAATAATTTAGCTTTCCGCACTAGAAACCACAAACTGCCAAAAGAACTCGGCGCTTGGACGAATAGGCCTAGGCCTACGGATTATTCGGACAGAATCTGCACTCTCTGTAATCTCGAATTCGGCGATGAATACCACATGGTACTGAATTGTAGGGAACTTAGCAAACTAAGAATAAAATATCTGAAACCCGACTTCTATCAGAGACCAAACACTTATAAATTAGCTGCTCTATTTAACTCCCGAAATCATATATATTGTATTTATGTATACAACTGTTCTGTAATGTCTATAATTGACGACCAGAATAAACTTAATTGAATTGAATTTGATAGCCGGGACAACTCTGTTAGCCGGGACAACTTGGTCCATGTAACAGCATCTATAGATGAAGGAAGGATTTTTAGTCTATGCTAACAGCGAGTCATCCCGGCTAGACATGGAACGTTACGCGATTCGTTGTGACTTTCATGACGTCAGCCAATAGAATGTTCGCGTCATGTGAGTGACGTCTAATGACCACCCACATTACGCCGTGACTCGGTGATTGACAGCTAGTTTTGTGCACGTCAACCGAGTAGTCCCGGTTGACCGAGTTGTCTCGACTCATTTAACAGCGCGACCGAGTTGTCCTGGCAGATCGAGTTGACTCGGCTAGCCGAATTGTCCCGGCTCATGTATTTAAACAAGCCCCTTAGGTTCATAAAATGTTCGTGGGCGAAACATACCTTACCACGCACAAACGCTCTTTATTTTTTATTGTGAAGAAAATTCTGGCCGGCAGTAAATTCCAAAAGGAGGCCCACATGGACGGATGTAGTCAATGTAATTTCAAACCAAATAATTATAGTTTAAATTAGTGTAATTTAATTTAGTATACCGGTAGGACGTCGACTATATACTTATAAGATTATCACACCTTGTCGCCTGACGTATCAGATCTCCAACACACTGAATAGATCGTCTGGCTAAACAATGGGCTCAATCAAACCACATTTATAGTGCACTCTTTGTGTTTTTCAACACATTCTAAAAACGGCAAGTACACCGCGACCGAAAGGCAAGTATACCGCGGTCGAACGGCAAGTATACCGCGGTCGAACGGCAAGTATACCGCGGCTGGACGGCAAGTATAGGCCTACACCGCAGCCGAACGGCAATTAAACCGCGGACCAACTGCAGTTAGCCGGTGTGGCCGCGATGTTGTTGCAGTTCGGCTGCGGTGGAAACACAAACCGCACTGCGGTTAAGTGGACACTTGTTTTGTCCAGCGTGGTAGCTAATTGCTTGTTATGGAAATCCCTCATTTAGGTGAGAAGCACCCCAGTATATTGGGTATATAAACGATAATAGTAAAACTATTCTGATAAAAACTATCGTAATGATAGAAGAGTTTATAAAACTGTGGATACAGTGTATTGATTAATATATTAAAATATAGCACGTTTGTTTGTTGTTCGAGCAATTATATTTACAGTGCTGATTAACAATCCCTTTAATGCCTTGTGTGTCAGGTTCGCGTTTGTGATGCGTCTTGTCTCGAGATTTAATTGCGACGTGACGATTTGCGGAAGTATATTTCGCCGGAACAATTTTCCGGACACTTCGCCGAGATTTGGGACAGTTCGCCGGAAACTGACGACAACTTCACCGAAGGTCGGGACTATTCGCCGTAATTTAAGACATTTTGCCGAGATTTTCGACTTTTCGCCGGAATAGACGACTGTTCGCCGAAATAAATTTACTTATATGTGGGTGTATTGTGGGACAATTGAAAATTTCTGACATTTATCGCAAGTTATTGCATTATTGTGCGCATACACAGTTTTATGACAAGCAATAGCCTGCACAACTCAATTAACATTCGTAGTTCTATCCATCTTGGATGGATATGGTAAATGTTGTAAAGCAAGTGATATATATACCATATGAAAGTCGCTAAAACAACCTAGTTACTATACGGATCACCACCGCTAAAACAACATAGGCCTATAGGCTACTTACTACGTACGGATCACCAATGGCTTCGGGTGAATTGTAATATGTAATATGAACACACCTCAGGTAACAGTATTGTCGGTAAAACACAAATGATGGTAATAATCACACGTGCGAGGAAGGAAGAATGGCTTCGGGTGAATTGTAATATGAACACACCTCAGGTAACAGTATTGTCGGTAAAACACAAATGATGGTAATAATCACACGTGCCAGGAAGGAAGCCCGAAGTTTGTTTTCATAGTACCCATGTCAAACAGTCTTCACTAATGACTAATTAGCAGTTCGCAGGATTATAATACCTATGTCAATCAGTCTTCACTAATGACTAATTACGGGATTATAATATTCCGGCGAACTGTCACTCCGTCGAAAATGACTTTCGGCGAAATGTCCATTCCGGCGAAATTTACTTACGACGAGGAGTCCAGTCCCCAATCATGAATTTTCAACGTTTTCGGAAAATTACTTTTCTCAATGTCGACGTTACGGACTTTGCGAAAAATAGCGGAATGTTTGCGGAATTCTTTATTTAACGTTTCGGTAATTTTTTTGCGGAAAACTCAATTTAACGTTTCGGTAATTTTTGCGGAAAACTCATGGCGTTTGCGGAAATCTTTATGTAACATTTCGGTAATTTTGCGGAAAACTCATGGCGTTTTTCGGAACATTTGCGGAAAAATTCAGATGATAGCGTTGCGGAAATCTCGACGTTTCGGAAAATATTTGCGGATTCCGCAAAGACTTTTGAGACGCTCCCTAACACATGTGTGGCTCTATATTCATTACATAACCCAAAGACAAACAAGAGTGATATTATTCAGACCTCTTCCGATTGACATTGTAAATGAAATACTTGTTACGCCACTGTTGACAACATAGCTACGTCATGCATCTCCAGGGAGAACATCGCCCCTGGATAGAGCAAACTGTCAAAAATTACCACACTACTGTTTTAATACAAAGCATCAGTGTGTCATTATCACAGGTGCAAGCAAATATGCATCAGTCAGAGTTTGTTACACCAATATTATGCACTAGCCGATTCGATTTCGAACCAATTTAAAATTGTACTGTGTCAATAGTATTAACAGTATTTTACAGTGGGACAAGCAAGTTTTGAACATTTCCTAAGTTCAACAAATGGTGTTGAACTTATTATCTAAACATTTCAGAAGAGGAATACTTGTCAATGAGATTTTAGTAAAGAAAGTGGTAATTTTCGGCAGCAGTTTCAAACAACTTTAGTTTAGTTTAGTTATTAAAACTTAATCAGACAAAATTATTGTTGATATTTCGGCTATTTCCATAATAAAAGTAACTTTTGTTTTATAGGTGTGAAAGCTGCTAATAGGATGCAGCAGATACAAGACTTCCAAAATGTCTGTTATGAGAAAGCAACGGAGCAAGTCAAAAGAGGATATCAGGTCAATTTATCAGTTTAACTCTCTCTTAACCCAATACCCAACAAACCGGCTCAAACAAGCCGCAATGGCATCCAATTTTACAAATAAAAAACCGACTGTTTTGTTATGTGTGGATAGCTGAGATTATAAGGTAGGCCTCATAAGTTATTTGATACTTTTGGTAAATTTTATGAAGAATTTGACACTGTAAACCTGCCCTAGTTGCTTTTAGTGCCAGCAACAAACATATTAGTGAAGCTGGCGTCATGTTTACGACCTGCTGGCAGAGAAGCTTTCTTATTTACTGCATTCTGATACTTAACCTTTTCGCTGCTATGACGTCTGTAACTATTAGTGATGTTAAAGTGCGCGTTGAATGCTATATGGTCCATAGTACCTACGGACCTACTTCAGCACACTAGCAGTAGGCCATTATTCATATTTTTAAACTGGAACTCGGAGATTGGTGCATCGGAATAACTATCTCAAAGTTTCAAACAGTGTATGATGTTCCACAAGTGTGAACACTTCTGATATTCCCGTTATATTTTTTCACTGGAAAATGGCAATAACGTCAACAGCCCAGCACACGACATCATAAACGTCATTTAGCCGCGAAGAGGTTAATGAAAGTTTCGGGGGTAAACTGTTTAGCATATCTGACCATTTTAAATTGGTATTTATATTGGAAAATGTTATTATACTTCCATGGTTTAGCATGAAAGTATATTGTTTTTGTGATTTTTATTTTTCTCTATTATTATTATTCTTCTTCTTCTTAACAATTTTATAATGAGCATATCTCAGTAAGTACACGAGCTAGAAAGCTGAATCTTTGTTTGTATATATATGTATACAAGCTCTAGTGCTTAGGCCTATTCAGAATCATGTCTTCACTTGACTTACAGAGTTAGGGACCTTGTCAAATTACAAGTGGAAATTCCGCCGGAGAACGGAGTTTTTTTCTCCGCTCTCTGCTAAAAACTCCGCTCTCCTGTAAGGTAAATAGCGTAAAACACGCCGGAGTTTTTGTTAATTTCATCGGAGTTATAGCGAAGTTTCCGGCGGAGTTTTTGTTACGACGTAACGGAGTTTCCGTGACGTTATAGCGGAGTTTTGTTACGTTCATCGGAATTACTGCGGAGTTTCCGTCGAAGTCAGCTGGATTTGAATGCGCTCACATCTGAGTGTTCCACCTACAAATATAAAACTCCGTTCTACTAGGAAACACACCCCGTATTTTATTATCAGCCATATATGAATGGCAAAGAAGAATTAATTCAGTCATACTTGCACTGTAGCTTATCTACGATTTACCCCTCTGTTAACATGTTGTTTGCATTGTTTTATAATATTAGGTATTGTTTGACTAATTGGCAGTAATAATTAGTGATCGATGCATGCTCTTTTTCGATGCCGATTCCGTACTTTATTATATATAGGCCAACACGTAAATCATGTCATTTCACTTAACTTTTATCGCATTGAAGTACACTTTATTCGTACCAAAATACACTTTATTCATCACTGATTGTCATAGTCTAGGTAAATAGCGTTAAACACGCCAGAGTTTTTGATAATTTCATCGGAGTTATAGCGAAGTGTCCGGCGGAGTTTTTGTTACAACTTAACATTTTTTGTTACGACGTAACAGAGTTTGCGTGACGTTATAGCGGAGTTTTTGTTATATTCATCGGAATTTGCGAAGTTTTACTAGGAAACACACCGCATGTTTTATTATCAGCCATATATGAATGGCAAAGAAGAATTAATTCAGTCAGTAACTTGCACTGTAGCTTATCTACGATTTACCCCTCTGTTAACACGTTGTTTGCATTGTTTTATAATATTAGGTATTGTTTGATTAATTGGAAGTAATGATTAGTGATCGATGCATGCTCTGTTTCGATCCCGATTCCGTACTTTATTATATATACACACGTAAATCGTGTCATTTCACTTCACTTTTATCGCATTGAAGTACACTTTATTCGTACCAAAGTACACTTTATTCATCACTGATTGTCATAGTATCTAATATTCTAGCAAGTTCGGTTCACAATCTGCATATTCATTTAGTTATCATTCAATTATCACTAATTGTTTAGTATTTTGTCGGCAAGCCATTGTGCAATTTTTCACTATTTATCTATTCGTTACGCGATTGGTGGATTCCCTTTAAGCTCCGCCCCATGGCCTGTCACTCATATTAAACTGGCAGATTCATTCTTCTCGCTGGGTTGTGTTATTGGGTTAAATTATTTTTAAAATTTTGTTTCAATGCAATTGGATTATGCGTCTGTGCATTTAATTTAGCCTCCCATAATATTTGACTATTTTCTACCCATTGCCGCATTGGACTGTGATTGGAAATGTTTCTTGCTGTAAATAATGATGAATATTCAAATAACGACATTTTTTACGCTTGGAGTATACTGTACCAGGTCTTCTATTTCGTGTCAATATCCAATGACTGAAATAAACTCCAGCCGAATTAGGTTCAAGTGACCCAATTAATTTTAAACTTTTCAAGATACCAGGCTGCTATAATTTAAAGCATATAAATAGTTCCACAGTTACTGGACATAAAGTCCCAAAAATAAGTGTTTAATCGAGTTTATAAATCGGTATCCTAATATAATATATTCAAGTTATGCAGGCTTAACCAGATGCCCGGACAAACTTATCTCAGATAAAAGCACTAAACACAATCTATCGGGCATATGTCGCCTGTTTCCTATAAACATACTCAGCTTCAACTCGGCAGCGATAAAATCGTTCCGGGCACCAAATTTCACCATTAGCGACTCGTCGTCATCCATGTTTTCCTATACTTATTCAATCGGTACCGTAATTGGAAAGACCGGTGTTCTGCAACAAATAGTATCTCGGAACAGATGCACCTTTTTCAGAACACTGGTTCCCTAAACACGATGCTTAGAAACAAAATTCACAAAGTCACTTATATCGTGCAATTTCGAGATGGGACCTTCACGTACAGTGAAGTACATTATTCAGGAACAGGTGATGATTAAGAAATATATTCCCTGTGTTATTCTTTCGACTATAAGTTTGCCTGTTGAAACTTCAAAAAGTTCCAAGGTTTTGTACTGGTGGAATATGATATCTAAAAATACCACAAAATCACGAATTTTGTCACGCTGCTGATTCACCAAATAACAGAGATGGGCGGTATTGAAATTTCAATATCGGTATCGGTATCAGTAAATTTTCGTTGATTTACCTTGGTAACGGTATGGTAATCGGTATTGGCTCTTAATTATAAGACCAGATTAGAGATTTCCGGTAAATTGTGGTAACCCAAGTTTATTACTGAACAGTATATGCGCACGGTCTGCGGGTTTACTACATTCGTGACTGGCTGACTGCAGCTAAATTACGCAACAAATGACCTACACAATTAAGTGATATTCACACATCTCTTTGATCATTTACACACATGCCACCGCACGGCTTTTGAAAAGAATGAGAGAATGCAGCTTTTGAAAAGAATGAGAGAATGCTCAATGCATGACTGGATATATATACGTGTCAATTTCGTTTACATTACATTTTCGTGAATGAATAAAATTACAATTCAAAAATCGCAATTCGCAATAAGGGACCTTGTCAAATTACAACCGCCGGAGAACGGATTTTTTTTTCTCCGCTCTCCGCTAAAAACTCCTTTCTCCGCTTGTGAAATTTTAACGCACACAGGAGTTTTTCCTCCGCTGTAAACTCCGGTAGTAATTACAGCTAACTCTGTTCAAATTGGCAGAAACTCCACTGAATCCAGAGCTGAAACTCCGCTGTGGCGAGAGCGGAAACTTCGATGATGTCACGAGCTGAAACCGGAGCGGTATCAAACTCCTCTGTTAGGCCGGGGAGCTTGTCCAAATTAAATTGGAATTTCCGTCGGAGAACTTTTATAAATAGAAGATTAAAGTCCCAAATAAATTATTCTCAAACCCCGGTTTATATTATAGGCAACACATGTAGGCTATTTAGTATTTTCCCTGTCACATTTCAATCCTACATTTTGATGTGCCGCAAAACGTCACGGTGGGTGACAAAGCCCCGAATATCTCGTGAAGCAAGTGCTATTAAGGGGGAAGTCAAATGACCAATCCTTTTGAATGGGGATTTCCATGCAAACCACACCAACAAAAGTTATATATTAAACAGACATAACATTTAACTGGCGGCTGGGTTTGGTAAATATGCAATTTTTGCTATAAATTTATTTTTGGAATTACAACTTGGAAAAAAAATAAATAAAAAAATACATAAACTTTCTCAATGGAACAAATTCTAAGCCAACCCGCCATATAAATGTGTATTGTTTTCAATACCGCACAGCAGTCACACCCGGAAATATCTGCAATTTGTAACTTTAACTGCAGAGATTTGCATGGAAATGTCGATTAAAAATTGTTCACTTGACATCCTCCTTAATTTGCTGTGTTGACGAATTATGAAATTATACCGTAATCCAGTGCTGCCGTAAACAATGCAAATTTTGAATTCGTACGAGTAATTTTGCGATTAGGTAACTTGTCCTCATTTGGTTCATCGGTCACCCTTTAATGTGCAAACCAGTATCAAAAGAAGAATAAAGACTAAAATAAATTATTCCCCCTAACCCGGTTTATAGTATACTTTCCGTGTGGCATGTTTCAATTTTTCATTCTTTGTCAAACTCACTTTTAATGGTGAACGCAAAATAGGGGGTTTACAGCGAGCCTAAAAGGTTACACAGTCATCTCTGCACGTGCTATATTTGCGACATCGTTGGATCAGAGATATCTCTGGTCGGATTCTGAGAATACCGTTAACCCAGTGGTATTAGTAAACAATGCAAATCTTTACACATGCTCCCAATGATGCAGACAGCTAGTCGGCTTATTTTCCAATATTTGGTGAGTCAGCAGCGTGACAAAATTGGTGATTTTGTGATATCTCCCTATGGCTTGAGTATCAGTTGGTTTGGGTATCACTTGTCCTGCACCCTCTCCCTATTAAAGTTCTTGTGCGATTCGAGTTTTCCAAGTGTGGTATTTTTAGAGATCATATTCCACCAGTACAAAACCTTTGAACTTTTTGAAGTTTCAACAGGGAAACTTATAGTCGAAAGAATAACACAGGGAATATATTTCTTAATCATCACCTGTTCCTGAACAATGTACTTCACTGTACGTGAAGGTCCCATCAGGGCCATCACGAAATTGCACGATATAAGTGACTTTGTGAATTTTGTTTCTAAGCATCGTGTTAAGGGAACCGGTGTTCTGAAAAAGGTGCATCTATTCCGAGATACTATTTGTTGCAGAACACCGGTCTTTCCAATTACGGTACTGATTGCATATGTATAGGAAAACATGGATGGCGACGAGTCGCTAATGGTGAAAACTATTTTAAACTCTGTTAATTTGGCACTTGGAACGATTTTATCGCTGCCGAGTTGTAGCTGAGTATGTTATTTATAGGAAACAGGCGACATATGCCCGATATTTTGTGTTTAGTGCTTTTATCTGAGATAAGTTTGTCCGGGCACCTGCAAGGTTTTAAAAGCCTGCATAACTTGAATATATTATATTAGGATACCGATATATAAACTCTATTAAACACTTATTTTTGGGACTTTATGTCCAGAAACTGTGGAACTATTTATAGGCTTTAAATTATAGCAGCCTGGTATCTTGAAAAGTTTAAAATTAATTGGGTCTCTTGAACCTCATTCGGCCGGAGTCATTGGAAATTGACACGAAATAGACCTCGTACAGTATACTCCAAGCGTAAAAATGTCGTTATTTGAATATTCATCATTATTTAGACCGAGAAACATTTCCAATCACAGTCCAATGGGGAGAAAATAGTCAAATATTATGGGAGGCTAAATGAAATGTACAGAAGCATAATCCAATTGTGTTGAAACGAAAATTAAAAAATCATTTTACCAAATAACACAACCCAGCCAGAAGATTGAATCTGCCGGTTTAATATGAGTGACAGGCCATGGGGCGGAGCTAAAAGGGAATCCACCAATCGCGTAACGAATAGATAAATAGTGAAGAAATTGCACAATGGCTTGCCGACAAAATACTAAACAATTAGTGATAAATGAATTATAACTAGATGAATATGCAGATTGTGAACCGAACTAGAATATTAGATAATATGACAATCAGTGATGAATAAAGTGTATTTTGGTACGAATAAAGTGTACTTCAATGCGATAAAAGTGAAGTGAAATGACATGATTTACGTGTTATATATAATAAAGTACGGAATCGGAATCGAAAAAGAGCATGCATCGATCACTAATTATTACTGCCAATTAATCAAACAAAACCTAATATTATAAAACAAATCAAACAACATGTTAACAGAGGGGTAAATCGTAGATAAGCTACAGTGCAAGTATGACTGAATTAATTCTTCTTTGCCATTCATATATGGCTGATAATAAAATACGGGGTGTGTTTCCTAGTAGAACGGAGTTTTATATATGTAGGTGGAACACTCAGATGTGAGCGCATTCAAATCCAGCGGACTTCGATGGAAACTCCGCAGTAATTCCGATGAACGTAACAAAACTCCGCTATAACGTCACGGAAACTCCGTTACGTCGTAACAAAAACTCCGCCGGAAACTTCGCTATAACTCCGATGAAATTAACAAAAACTCCGGCGTGTTTTACGCTATTTACCTTACAGGAGAGCGGAGTTTTTAGCGGAGAGCGGAGAAAACAACTCCGTTCTCCGGCGGAATTTCCGCTTGTAATTTGACAAGGTCCCTAAATAGTCCCAACGGTGAAATAAATCTGCCATGCAAACACAGCATTATGTATTTGAGCAAAACATGTTGTATAAAAGAATTCTTAAATAATTTGATGGATCTGTTCTATTTTTAGAAAGTGAAAGTAGATTTCAGGGAAATACAGACCCCGTACTCCCATGGATTATTCAGGATATTGGGCAAGTGCGACTTTGTGCCAATCAACATTAATTTTGCCACATTATATAACTGACTATTGCGTTAATGTTTTTAACATGATTACTTATTGTCACTTTCTCGAAGAGATTCAGAGATTCCCTGTCATGCTCAATCAAATTAGGACCGTGAAGCCACTGCTCCAACTTTAACTATTCAAAAGCCATTGTGTAATGATTTGAACATATTTATGTTCGTAAATCTTTGTGGGCGAAAAATCGCTTACGCCAGTTAAAAGTTGCTCAATTGCACGATGCCGATGATCAATTAATAGAAAGGTAACGACATAGCATACTATAAATATATCCTACGAAATTAGGGAGTGTTTACTGATAAACTTTACTCAATACAATTACAAAGACACACAAGTTGGCAACACATGAAATTGATGAATAATTTTAATTGAACCGCAAATTTGATATTTTTAGTTTTGATTCGGTACGGTATATTGGTATTACGCTGATACCGATCGATACCGCACGGTAAATACCGAGTACCGCCCATCTCTACCAAATAAGTCGACTAGCTGTCTGCATCATTGGGAGCATCTATAAAGATTTGCATTGTTTACGACACTAATAGCACTGGGTTTACAGTATTCTCAGAAATCCAACGATGTCGCAAATATAGCATGTGCAGAGATGACTGTGTAACTTTTTAGGCTAGCTGTAAACCCCCTGTTTTGCGTTCACCATTAAAAGTGAGTTTGATATAGAAATAGAATGACAAATTGAAACATGTCACACGGAAAGTATACTATAAACCGGGGTAGGGGAATAATTTATTTGAGTCTTTATTCTTCTTTTGATACTGGTTTGCACAATAACGGTGACCGATGAACAAAATGAGGACAAGTTACCTAATCGCAAAATTACTTGTACGAAATCAAAATTTGCATTGTTTACGGCAGCACTGGATTACGGTATAATTTCATAATTCGACAACGTAGCAAATTAAGGAGAAGGTCAAGTGACCAATTTTTAATGGACATTTCCATGCAAATCTCAGCAGTAAAAGTTACAAATTACAGATATTTCCGGGTGTGACTGTTGTGTGGTATTGAAAACAATACACATTTATATGGCGGGTCGGCTTAGAATTTGTTCCATTGAGAAAGTTTATGTATTTATTTTTTTAATTTATTTTTCGTGTTGTAATTCCAAAAATAAATTTATAGCAATAATTGCATATTTACCAAACCCAGCCGCCAGTTAAATGTTATGTCTATTTAATGATATGGCTGCTGTAAATAGTTCCCAGACAATGTTTCATATATAACTTTTGTTGGTGTGGTTTGCATGGAAATCCCCATTCCAAAAAATTGGTCATTTGACCTCCCCTTAATAGCTAGCACTTACTTCACGAGATATTCCGGGCTTTGTCACCCACCGTGACGGAGTTGCGGCCACATCAAAACGTAGGATTGAAATGTGACAGTGAAAATTGGCTGCATGCATAAACCGGGGTTTGGGAATCATTTATTTGGGACTTTAGTCTTCTATTTATAAAAGTTCTCAGATGGAAATTCCAATTTAATTTGGACAAGCTCCCCGGCCTAACAGAGGAGTTTGCTACTGCTCTCGTCACAGCGGAGTTACAGCTCTGGTTTCAGCGGAGTTTCTGCCAATTTGAACGGAGTTAGCCGTAATTACTACCAGAGTTTACAGCGGAGGAAAAACTCCTGTGTGCGTTAAAATTTCACAAGCGGAGAACGGAGTTTTTAGCAGAGAGCGGAGGAAAAAACTCTGTTCCACTTGTAATTTGACAAGGTCCCTAACTCTGGTATTTCTCAAGGGAGTTTCAAAATTCGTTCACTTAATACATGAATGTCTTGATCCAGGGAGTGGATGTATCGAGTTTGGTGGGAATCAGCAGCAATATTTTTTTGGGGAAAATTTCGCCCCCACCCTAAGGGACCTTGTCAAATTGCAAGCGGTAAATCCGCCGGAGAACGGAGTATTTTTCTCCGCTCTCCGCTAAAAACTCCCGTCTCCGCTTGTGAAATTGCAACGCACATCGGAGTGTTTTCTCCCCTGTAAACTCCGGTGGTCATTACGTCAAAATTTGCAAAAACAGTGAAAAACTCCGCTGCGACGTCAGCGGTAAACTCCGCTGTCATTAGATAAAAACTCCGCTGGGAGAGAGCAGAATCTCCGATGAGCCCAATGCTGAAAGAGGAGCGGTAAACTCCGCTGTCTGGCTGTTTAATATTGCAGAACAAAACGGGAGTGACTAAAATGCAGAATGGAACGATGGGACGGGACGGTATGGGACGGTATTGGGACGGTATGGGACGGTATTGGGACGGTATGGGACGGTATTTGGGACGGTATTAGAAAACCGGCTGTTTATCAATAATACAGCGTGTAGCGGCATCAAAATGGTTATATATAGTCGGCATTAACATTGCGTACATGGAGCAACAATTTAATAGTCTCATTCGCCAACACAAAGCTCATATTATCGGCTAAAAATAGACACGACGGAAATAGGCGATTACGGTCAAACGCAGAACGAAAATGTAAACACCAAATCACCCCATACATTCATATTTCCCTGTCCCACGGTGATATTTTTGCATAAAATGTTAGATTAACATCTTTTCGACATCACTGTAGCATTTTATTGACCATAATCAAGATGAAAACAACTTTTTTCGTCGATGGGACGGAAGCGAAATTGCAGAACGAAAATGTAAACAAACACCAAATCATCCCATGCATTCACATTTCCCCGTCCCGCGGCGATATTTTTACATAAAATGTTAGATTAACATCTTCTCGACATCATTGTAGCATTTTAATGACCATAATCAAGATTAAAACATGTTTTTATTCGCTGATGGGACGGAACGGAAGCGGTATTAAAGCGCAGAACAACCGTAGGAAATTGCAGAACGAAAATGTAAACAAACACCAAATCACCCCATGCATTCATATTTCCCCGTCCCGCGGCAATATTTTTGCATAAAATGTTAGATTAACATCTTTTCGACATCACTGTAGCATTTTATTGACCATAATCAAGATGAAAACAACTTTTTTCGTCGATGGGACGGAAGCGAAATTGCAGAACGAAAATGTAAACAAACACCAAATCACCCCATGCATTCACATTTCCCCGTCCCGCGGCGATATTTTTACATAAAATGTTAGATTAACATCTTCTCGACATCATTGTAACATTTTATTGACCATAATCAAGATGAAAACATGTTTTTTTTCGCTGATGGGACGGAAGCGAAATTGCAGAACGGGATGGGACGGTATTAGATAGGATGGGACGGTATTAGAAAGGATGGGACGGTATTAGAAAACGCAGAACAGCTAAGATAGACCCCTAAACTTGCTGTTTAGCAATAATACAGCATGTAGCAGCACCAAAATGGCTCTATATGGTCATCAGTGCAGCATTTTATTGTTGGTCCCATTTTATTGACCATAATCAAGATGAAAACATGTTTTTTTTCGCTGATGGGACGGAAGCGAAATTGCAGAACGAAAATGTAAACAAACACCAAATCACCCCATGCATTCACATTTCCCCGTCCCGCGGCGATATTTTTACATAAAATGTTAGATTAATATCTTCTCGACATCATTGTAACATTTTATTGACCATAATCAAGATGAAAACATGTTTTTTTTCGCTGATGGGACGGTATTAGATAAGATGGGACGGTATTAGAAAACGCAGAACAGCTAAGATAGACCCCTAAACTTGCTGTTTAGCAATAATACAGCATGTAGCAGCACCAAAATGGCTCTATATGGTCATCAGTGCGGCATTTTATTGGTGGTCCCATTTTATTGACCATAATCAAGATGAAAACATGTTTTTTTTCGCTGATGGGACGGAAGCGAAATTGCAGAACGAAAATGTAAACAAACACCAAATCACCCCATGCATTCACATTTCCCCGTCCCGCGGCGATATTTTTACATAAAATGTTAGATTAATATCTTCTCGACATCATTGTAACATTTTATTGACCATAATCAAGATGAAAACATGTTTTTTTTCGCTGATGGGACGGAAGCGAAATTGCAGAACGGGATGGGACGGTATTAGATAGGATGGGACGGTATTAGAAAACGCAGAACAGCTAAGATAGACCCCTAAACTTGCTGTTTAGCAATAATACAGCATGTAGCAGCACCAAAATGGCTCTATATGGTCATCAGTGCAGCATTTTATTGGTGGTCCCATTTTATTGACCATAATCAAGATGAAAACATGTTTTTATTCGCTGATGGGACGGAAGCGAAATTGCAGAACGAAAATGTAAACAAACACCAAATCACCCCATGCATTCACATTTCCCCGTCCCGTGGCGATATTTTTACATAAAATGTTAGATTAATATCTTCTCGACATCATTGTAACATTTTATTGACCATAATCAAGATGAAAACATGTTTTTTTTCGCTGATGGGACGGTATTAGATAGGATGGGACGGTATTAGAAAACGCAGAACAGCTAAGATAGACCCCTAAACTTGCTGTTTAGCAATAATACAGCATGTAGCAGCACCAAAATGGCTCTATATGGTCATCAGTGCAGCATTTTATTGGTGGTCCCATTATATTGACCATAATCAAGATGAAAACATGTTTTTATTCGCTGATGGGACGGAAGCGAAATTGCAGAACGAAAATGTAAACAAACACCAAATCACCCCATGCATTCACATTTCCCCGTCCCGTGGCGATATTTTTACATAAAATGTTAGATTAATATCTTCTCGACATCATTGTAACATTTTATTGACCATAATCAAGATGAAAACATGTTTTTTTTTGCTGATGGGACGGTATTAGATAGGATGGGACGGTATTAGAAAACGCAGAACAGCTAAGATAGACCCCTAAACTTGCTGTTTAGCAATAATACAGCATGTAGCAGCACCAAAATGGCTCTATATGGTCATCAGTGCGGCATTTTATTGGTGGTCCCATTTTATTGACCATAATCAAGATGAAAACATGTTTTTTTTCGCTGATGGGACGGAAGCGAAATTGCAGAACGAAAATGTAAACAAACACCAAATCACCCCATGCATTCACATTTCCCCGTCCCGCGGCGATATTTTTACATAAAATGTTAGATTAATATCTTCTCGACATCATTGTAACATTTTATTGACCATAATCAAGATGAAAACATGTTTTTTTTCGCTGATGGGACGGAAGCGAAATTGCAGAACGGGATGGGACGGTATTAGATAGGATGGGACGGTATTAGAAAACGCAGAACAGCTAAGATAGACCCCTAAACTTGCTGTTTAGCAATAATACAGCATGTAGCAGCACCAAAATGGCTCTATATGGTCATCAGTGCAGCATTTTATTGGTGGTCCCATTTTATTGACCATAATCAAGATGAAAACATGTTTTTATTCGCTGATGGGACGGAAGCGAAATTGCAGAACGAAAATGTAAACAAACACCAAATCACCCCATGCATTCACATTTCCCCGTCCCGTGGCGATATTTTTACATAAAATGTTAGATTAATATCTTCTCGACATCATTGTAACATTTTATTGACCATAATCAAGATGAAAACATGTTTTTTTTCGCTGATGGGACGGTATTAGATAGGATGGGACGGTATTAGAAAACGCAGAACAGCTAAGATAGACCCCTAAACTTGCTGTTTAGCAATAATACAGCATGTAGCAGCACCAAAATGGCTCTATATGGTCATCAGTGCAGCATTTTATTGGTGGTCCCATTTTATTGACCATAATCAAGATGAAAACATGTTTTTATTCGCTGATGGGACGGAAGCGAAATTGCAGAACGAAAATGTAAACAAACACCAAATCACCCCATGCATTCACATTTCCCCGTCCCGTGGCGATATTTTTACATAAAATGTTAGATTAATATCTTCTCGACATCATTGTAACATTTTATTGACCATAATCAAGATGAAAACATGTTTTTTTTCGCTGATGGGACGGTATTAGATAGGATGGGACGGTATTAGAAAACGCAGAACAGCTAAGATAGACCCCTAAACTTGCTGTTTAGCAATAATACAGCATGTAGCAGCACCAAAATGGCTCTATATGGTCATCAGTGCAGCATTTTATTGGTGGTCCCATTTTATTGACCATAATCAAGATGAAAACATGTTTTTATTCGCTGATGGGACGGAAGCGAAATTGCAGAACGAAAATGTAAACAAACACCAAATCACCCCATGCATTCACATTTCCCCGTCCCGTGGCGATATTTTTACATAAAATGTTAGATTAATATCTTCTCGACATCATTGTAACATTTTATTGACCATAATCAAGATGAAAACATGTTTTTTTTTCGCTGATGGGACGGTATTAGATAGGATGGGACGGTATTAGAAAACGCAGAACAGCTAAGATAGACCCCTAAACTTGCTGTTTAGCAATAATACAGCATGTAGCAGCACCAAAATGGCTCTATATGGTCATCAGTGCAGCATTTTATTGGTGGTCCCATTTTATTGACCATAATCAAGATGAAAACATGTTTTTATTCGCTGATGGGACGGAAGCGAAATTGCAGAACGAAAATGTAAACAAACACCAAATCACCCCATGCATTCACATTTCCCCGTCCCGTGGCGATATTTTTACATAAAATGTTAGATTAATATCTTCTCGACATCATTGTAACATTTTATTGACCATAATCAAGATGAAAACATGTTTTTTTTCGCTGATGGGACGGTATTAGATAGGATGGGACGGTATTAGAAAACGCAGAACAGCTAAGATAGACCCCTAAACTTGCTGTTTAGCAATAATACAGCATGTAGCAGCACCAAAATGGCTCTATATGGTCATCAGTGCAGCATTTTATTGGTGGTCCCATTTTATTGACCATAATCAAGATGAAAACATGTTTTTATTCGCTGATGGGATGGAAGCGAAATTGCAGAACGAAAATGTAAACAAACACCAAATCACCCCATGCATTCACATTTCCCCGTCCCGTGGCGATATTTTTACATAAAATGTTAGATTAATATCTTCTCGACATCATTGTAACATTTTATTGACCATAATCAAGATGAAAACATGTTTTTTTTTCGCTGATGGGACGGTATTAGATAGGATGGGACGGTATTAGAAAACGCAGAACAGCTAAGATAGACCCCTAAACTTGCTGTTTAGCAATAATACAGCATGTAGCAGCACCAAAATGGCTCTATATGGTCATCAGTGCAGCATTTTATTGGTGGTCCCATTTTATTGACCATAATCAAGATGAAAACATGTTTTTATTCGCTGATGGGACGGAAGCGAAATTGCAGAACGAAAATGTAAACAAACACCAAATCACCCCATGCATTCACATTTCCCCGTCCCGTGGCGATATTTTTACATAAAATGTTAGATTAATATCTTCTCGACATCATTGTAACATTTTATTGACCATAATCAAGATGAAAACATGTTTTTTTTCGCTGATGGGACGGTATTAGATAGGATGGGACGGTATTAGAAAACGCAGAACAGCTAAGATAGACCCCTAAACTTGCTGTTTAGCAATAATACAGCATGTAGCAGCACCAAAATGGCTCTATATGGTCATCAGTGCAGCATTTTATTGGTGGTCCCATTTTATTGACCATAATCAAGATGAAAACATGTTTTTATTCGCTGATGGGACGGAAGCGAAATTGCAGAACGAAAATGTAAACAAACACCAAATCACCCCATGCATTCACATTTCCCCGTCCCGTGGCGATATTTTTACATAAAATGTTAGATTAATATCTTCTCGACATCATTGTAACATTTTATTGACCATAATCAAGATGAAAACATGTTTTTTTTCGCTGATGGGACGGTATTAGATAGGATGGGACGGTATTATAAAACGCAGAACAGCTAAGATAGACCCCTAAACTTGCTGTTTAGCAATAATACAGCATGTAGCAGCACCAAAATGGCTCTGTGTGGTCATCAGTGCAGCATTTTATTGGTGGTCCCATTTTATTGACCATAATCAAGATGAAAACATGTTTTTTTTCGCTGATGGGACGGAAGCGAAATTGCAGAACGAAAATGTAAACAAACACCAAATCACCCCATGCATTCACATTTCCCCGTCCCGCGGCGATATTTTTACATAAAATGTTAGATTAATATCTTCTCGACATCATTGTAACATTTTATTGACCATAATCAAGATGAAAACATGTGTTTTTTCGCTGATGGGACGGTATTAGATAGGATGGGACGGTATTAGAAAACGCAGAACAGCTAAGATAGACCCCTAAACTTGCTGTTTAGCAATAATACAGCATGTAGCAGCACCAAAATGGCTCTATATGGTCATCAGTGCAGCATTTTATTGGTGGTCCCATTTTATTGACCATAATCAAGATGAAAACATGTTTTTTTTCGCTGATGGGACGGAAGCGAAATTGCAGAACGAAAATGTAAACAAACACCAAATCACCCCATGCATTCACATTTCCCCGTCCCGCGGCGATATTTTTACATAAAATGTTAGATTAATATCTTCTCGACATCATTGTAACATTTTAATGACCATAATCAAGATGAAAACATGTTTTTTTTCGCTGATGGGACGGAAGCGAAATTGCAGAACGGGATGGGACGGTATTAGATAGGATGGGACGGTATTAGAAAACGCAGAACAGCTAAGATAGACCCCTAAACTTGCTGTTTATCAATAATACAGCATGTAGCAGCACCAAAATGGCTCTGTGTGGTCTTCAGTGCAGCATTTTATTGGTGATCCCATTTTATTGACCATAATCAAGATTAAAACAACTTTTTATTAGATAGGATGGGACGGTATTAGAAAACGCAGAACAGCTAACATCTTTTCGACGTCATGATCATTAAAGATTAAAACAACTTATTTCGCTGATGGGATAGCAGCGGCAAAACGCAGAACGCAGTCCCAAGCGTCCAAGGTCCCAATCGTCTGGATACCCATCGATATGGGACAGAAGAGCTATGGTAAAACGCAGAACGATCGAAACAAGTTCTTTTAAACTAGATTAAAATGCTCCACTGATGTCGTGAATATATCAATCTAACATATGTCAAGAATAGTCGCCATAGGACGGCGAAATATGAATGAATTTGTTGTTTTGTAATTATAATAAAGAGCGTTTCTTAGTTTATATTATATAACCCATGAGATATGTGTTTGCCATTAACCACATGTTGCTGGTTCGAACAGCGTTCAAATACATGAATAGTAGAATACTCAACACCATTCGGAAGTGCATAACACAAACAGCGAGTAATTCTCACTGAGACGATATCATCACCCTAAAGAGTCTGTGTCATCTGCCACCAGTTATGCAAACACAAGCTTAGTGCCAACGTAAACTCAAGCTCAGTGCCGACGTGAACAGAGTGTGAACAACTGAACGCCGTGTCAAACATTTTTGATATTGGTTTCTCCTTGTACGTTCATTAATAGTGAATTCTTATAGTACTCGCATGTGATATTTGGATTTACCACACAATTTGTAAGTAAAAACTGATTTTGTTATGTTTCGATCGTTCTGCGTTTTACCATAGCTCTTCTGTCCCATATCGATGGGTATCCAGACGATTGGGACCTTGGACGCTTGGGACTGCGTTCTGCGTTTTGCCGCTGCTATCCCATCAGCGAAATAAGTTGTTTTAATCTTTAATGATCATGACGTCGAAAAGATGTTAGCTGTTCTGCGTTTTCTAATACCGTCCCATCCTATCTAATAAAAAGTTGTTTTAATCTTGATTATGGTCAATAAAATGGGATCACCAATAAAATGCTGCACTGATGACCACACAGAGCCATTTTGGTGCTGCTACATGCTGTATTATTGATAAACAGCAAGTTTAGGGGTCTATCTTAGCTGTTCTGCGTTTTCTAATACCGTCCCATCCTATCTAATACCGTCCCATCCCGTTCTGCAATTTCGCTTCCGTCCCATCAGCGAAAAAAAACATGTTTTAATCTTGATTATGGTCATTAAAATGTTACAATGATGTCGAGAACATGTTAATCTAACATTTTATGTAAAAATATCGCCGCGGGACGGGGAAATGTGAATGCATGGGGTGATTTGGTGTTTCTTATGTCAATATATAAAAATGTTTTGCATCTTGTTATGATATGAATTTGGACCTAAATTGAAAAAAATAAAATTTTAAATAACAAATTTTTTTTTTTTTTTTTTTTTTGTGCAATGGCAATAAAAAGTTTAGGGTCGGGGGTTTAAAATAGGGTCGGTCGGGTTAGCGGAAACAAACGTCTTTTTTTTTTAGGCCTAATGTGCCTGGACTATTATAGCATTTTTTTATGGCAAGTCGCTTTCGACGTTATCGCATTATTTTTCGTTATTTTTGACATTTCATTTTTGCACATTTACGTCGAAAGTTTTTCGACATTATCAACAATTTGTTCGCATATGCGATAGAGGTTTTGACATGCTCCCTTATACATGCCAGTGATTTTGTGAAAGGCATCTCTTATAAGTATAAAAAAACAAAAAAATAGTGATTAATGAGCGTGTTCTTCTCTGTTCACCATGCACAGTTTTTAGTGTTTTCAGTAATATTACAATAGACAGGCGAGAAAACTTACTCCAAAGGGACAGCAAATGTGGTCTTAAGGATAGTAGTTCTTTAATAATAATTTAATAATAATTCATCTATACCTATTTCAGGTAATGGTATTTGTTCATGCCCGAAATGAGACCTTAAAGACTGCGATGATGATGCGGGATATGGCTCAGAGTTTTGGTCACATCAAATATTTTCTTCCTGCTCAAGATGTAAAGTTTGGTGCTGCAGATAAGAATGTTAGTATTTAAAAAAAAATTTATTCAACATCATTTATGAATTTGTGTACCGAAGTTTGATCTCTTGCCATGGGTTGGATTCCATCATCCAACCGTCCGTCCATCCATCAACAATTTCCGTTAGCACAATCTACAGGTCATATCTCTCATCCGATCATCACCAAACTTCATATGGATCTTTGGGGTGACCTCTAGTTGGGAGCCGAAATTTGATAAAAAACATGGTTGCCTGCAGTCATCTTGGATTTCAAATTTAGATCCAATTGCACAGGCATGTTTAGTATCGTCTCTAGAGTCTAGATGGGAGCTATTGAACAATTTTCGATGAAAAACATGGCCACTGGCAGCCATCTTGGATTTTACTCTTTGCATGACTAAATCCTTTGGCACACCCCACTTACCACATCCCTCAGCCGATCATCACCAAACATCATATGGATCTGCGGGGTGACTTCCAAATAGTAGCCATAACTTTTTGGCCGTCTTGGAATTTACTCTTTGTATGAATAAATCCTTTGGCACACCCTACACACCGCTTCCCTCATCCGATCATCACCAAACTTCATATGGATCTTCGGGGTGACCTAGATGGGAACCTCCCATTTTTACCAAAAGTTGTTGAAAAACATGGCCGACAGCAGCCAATTTCGATTTAAAATTTTTACCCGTCAGCACACCCTGCAGCTTACATTTTTTGAAGAATTGTTTTGAAAATTTACATTCATGTTTAGGATCACCTAGATGTGAGCTATTAAATTTGAAAAATTTTCGATGAAAAACATGGCTGCCAGCAGCCATCTTGGATTTTACTCTTTGCATGACTTTGTCACACCCTACAGACCACATCCATCATCCAATCATCACCAAACTTTATATGGATCTTTCGAGAGACCCCCTTTCCAAATTTCATTGAAAAACATGGGTGCCAGCGGCCATCTTGGATTTTGCTCTTTGTTTGGCTAAATCTTTTGGTACACCATTGTCCAATTGTCACTAAACTTCATATGGATCTTTGGGATGACCAATAGATGGGAGCCATCAAATTTTACCTAATTTCGTTAAAAAACATGGCTACCGGCAGCCATCTTGGATTTTACTTTTTGCACGACTGAATCCTTTGGCACACTCTACAGACCACATTCATCATCCAATCCTCACCAAACTTCATATTGATCTTCGGGGTGACCACTAGATGGAAGCTATCAATTTTGTTTTAATTTCCTTGGAAAACATGGCCACCAGCAGCCATCTTGGATTTAACATTATATATATATATTTATTATATACTTGCCCATGAATTATAAGGTTTTAGCAGTGAGATATAAGTGATATCCCACTAGTGAGTGATATCAGCTTGAAATTTCTGATGTATTGACATTCATTGGGGGCCATAGGCAAGTAACTAAAGTATATAATAAACAGAAAATCCACACTTTTTCAGTGGATATGGGTTAAATCTCATTCGTGATGACAATACATTTGAATTTCCACTCGTGGCTAAAGCCACTCGTGGAAATTCAATGTTTTGTCATCACTCATGAGATATAACCCATATCCACTGAAAAAGTGTGGATATCCTCTATATATCTTCATGTTGTCATCTAGTATTAGACATTTCAAATTTCTGCATTCCTAATTGCTCCATTGACTGTAAAACATGAAATTATTCCCCATCCAAGTTGAGCTACGGTGTCATTGCATTGTCCATTTTTTTTGAGAAAAAAAATGTCAAACCTGGAACTAATTGCAACACAATGTTTTTTTGCAGGAATAAGTACATAAACCCATTATAAATAACCTAACAAAATTAAAAAAAGAAACAAAAAATTGGTAAATTGGTGAATTTTTAAAAATAAATTTGCAAATATTTTGTATTAAAATTTTTTTTAACCTACTAGTATGTTTCTAAAAAACTCCAATTCACAGGTTCTTCCATTTTTATATCCATTTAGTTACCATCCTGATTACAGAACAGGAAACCTTTCCCAGATTCATCGAGTATTTTTATCCCCTGCAAAAGAATTTGCGGGGGATATAGAAATGGGCTCCGTCCATCCGTGAGTCTAGCCGTGGTGGCATCTTAGTGTGGTCGTGGTACGCAAAAAAGGGGGTTGACCCAGAAGAAATTGGTAAAGAAGCGATCTTGGTGTCATTCGACGCGGGAGAATCTCTGTTACAACATATCCAAAATCCGCTAAAATCCGCTTTGGGGAAAACCAGGATCCAAGATGGCGTCCAACATGGCCGCCCTTAATCAAAAGAGACGATGACTGAGATTAATTTGATTATAGTGAGAACAAATGTTGCCATATGTATACAAATGTAAAAAAAATTGCGAAGGTAAAGTATTATGCCACCTATTTATAGAAAAAATGGAACCCCTCGCCCCAGATGGCTGCCAAAATGGCGGCCTAAACTTGAAAATTTGAATTTTTTGCCTAATATCTTAGTTCAGTTCCTGTTGTTTGATAATGGTTCCGACTGGCGATTTCGGTTAGTCTTATTCATGTTAACGAAGCATTGGAACAATGAAAGATACCATAAATGGGGTCCCAGACTCATCTACACCCTCAAAAATTCGATTTTAGAGAACGCGGTGTAAAATTCCACAAAAATCGCCATTGGGATTCCAGTCATATATCAAAAGAAATGGAGAGAACTGTACAATGTAAGTTGGGCACATCATTATCTATGAATACTCCAATTCAATGAAACAAAAATTGGCGCTTTGTCTCAAAATGGCTGCCAAAATGGCAGTAAAATATGGAAAATGGCGGATATTTAGAATGGTTGTCGGAGGGTTAGACACAGAAGGAATTGGTAAAGAGGTGGTTTTGGTGATCTCGACGCGGGAGAATCTCGTGTATAATATATTCATAATCCGCTAAAATCCGCTATGGGGAAAATACAGAATTCAAGATGGCGTCCAACATGGTCGCCAATAATAATGAAAATAGCAAACAGGTAATTATTTACGAAAACCCACTCGACAAAACGTCAATTCGGCACAAATACACATCATTGATTGAAATCAACATGTTTTTGTGGGTATGAGTAGCCAATCACGATTCCAAATTTTTAGATGGCTACCAAAATGGCCACCGAAAATTGTTGAAATTTAAGTTCTGTTTGCCGAAACAACACTTTGGTTGTGAGTTAATGATGACATACTCATGTTGCCAATAATCTTCTACCCAATCATTTCAGCGCGTAATGTTCTAACGAAGCAGTATCTACTGCAGGATCCAACATCATGTCCACTTATTACGAGGGACTATCTGGAAATTAATTAGAAAGAAATTAAATTAAATCTGGATTATTTGAAAACACAGTGTAAATATTTCTACTTATAACGACTATTCGGAACAGCAAATTTATGGGCATCGGTGGTCTAGTAAGGAAGCATCAGGCTATAATGGGTTTCTCAGTGATGGCGAAGCGGAAAGTGGAAAGGACAAGAAGGAAGAGTGAATAATCTGGCGTTTACTTAATGGGTGGGCAAGTTGGTTATCGGAGCTAGGTAGTTAAATTAAATTAAATTATTTTCTTCAATATCAAGAGGAAAAATGAAAATTCCGCACGCACATTGTATACCCTTCACACTCCATGTGACAAGTCCGTGTCATGCGACTGTGCGTATATAGACTCTCCGATATCTACTACACATTGAGTGAATTTCATCAATGATATGTAGACACAATGTAGGCCACGGCTGGATCTGACCCGTAGGCGTAAACGTATCAACCATTTAGCTTGAAGAACTGGTATTTCAAGGTTGTCATTGGATAGAAATAGAAATGCCACACGAACATGGTGATCAACAACATGTTTTTCAAAGAAATGTGAACAATGAAGATGTTCTCTTTTCCGGATGCTAGACAAACAAACTGCCACATAAGGCTTTCATCCATGCTGATCAGAGCATGAAATATGTGCAAATTAATGACATGAAAACTATCTCATGCAGACGACGTACTCTAGACCTACATCCGACGTCATTTCCTATACTAACTTTTCGAGTTTTGAAAATCACGCTTGTTCAAGAAGATCTCCACATACTTACCGAGTCGATGAGTAAACAATGAATGGTGATAGTTTCCTCATACATATATGTATTTGACACATGTATTTTCTAGGACATAAGACATCACTATTTACCGGATAGTTGATATCTGGGAAGAGAATAGAGTAAAACCACTTTTCGTACATGTCAAAATGGGAATCCATGGGCTACATTTAGTTCAGCTAGTTCCAAAAATGTGCGTTCACAATCCGTTTAGCGGAAATTTATAGTCATTATGTATTACTTTCTATGGAAACCGTCCAACTAAATAGTTTTTTCATTGTATCTCAACCTAGCTATAATCGGACACATTCCTGTTTTTAGTAACCTTCTTAAGAGGTTGGAGAATATGAGTTTTCATACATAGTCCAGATTAAAACAATACTGTATTCAATAAGAGATAAATATGCACGTATAATTTTTTTTCGCAAAGGAATCAAAGCGCAAATATCCTATATTTATGACTTCTATTGTTGTTGGAGGGCCATATTTGATGCCATCTCGGATCTTAAAGTTTTCCCAAAGCTGATTTTATCAGATATCCGATAGGGTATTCTGAAGTCAAAATCGCTCTCTGCTTACTTATTCTGGATCAACCTCTTTTGCGACTATCGAGACCATGTACCGCAATTGAAACGAAATGATGGCCGAGCCCGAATAGTTAATATTTCGTCGCATCAGTCCTATATTGTCGTAACCCACATTTTCAACTTTCCGAGAAAATGAAGGTTGAAGATTTTAGAAAAAAATTCTCCTAAGGGAGCATGTCAAAACCTCTTTCGCATATGCGAAAATATTGTCGATAATGTCAAAAAAGTTTTGACGTAATTGACGTAAATGTGCAAAAACGAAATGTCGGAAATGACGAAAAATAATGCGATAACGTCGAAAGCGACTGGCCATAAAAGTGCGATAACGTCGAAACAACAACAGACCAAAATTTCCGTAAAATGTCGAAACTTTCGACAACGCGAAAGTCGCGACGTCGAAACATTGATCGATATTCGCAAACGATGAAAAGTTAAAACATCCATGTTGTCGCACTTCATAAATCCGCGCATTTATTTTTGCCTTCTGCGTAATCAGATGCCAGCTGAATTTTTATTGGCTGTCAACCAAAGGCCATACAAACAACTCTATGCGGTTAACACACACGTACAATGACTTGACAGTTCGACTGTTTTGATAGCTATGAGTTCGCACAAGGCCTAATTAAACAATAGTCAACCATTCCAAATGTGTGAAGGGGTGACATTTAGCAAAAGGCTATACAAACATATAGGTCTACTGACATATAATGACGTATATACCGGTCCCTCACAACTATGCGTGAACTGTGCAACAGTTTTGTTGTTGTCGTGATGTCTTCTCAATTAGTGAACAATGGTTTAACTCGTTGGACAAAAACAACACATCTGATATATAAAATTCCAAAATGAAGCGACTTGATGTCATAATATCAGTTCGATCATGGCTAGAAACAGTGATGAAATCGAATAGATCTATCGTTAGCGGACATATACGCAGTTGGGAAAATATTAGACCAGCAGTTTACACAGGTCGACAGTACGAAGAAGTTAGGGTTTTCACAACCCCAGATATCACACATCTAACAGAAAAAAGATGAAATCACACAGAAATTTGAAACCAGCTGCACCCACCCACAACGGGAGCGACAACCGTCCATCCACATGATCCAGCATTTGAAGCAATAGGCCCGATATAGAACAAGCGCTCATCACATTGTATCAACGCCAGACATATATAGAGCCATACCCCCTAAGTTCATTGTTTTATAATGGTATGTTATCCATATTGTTATTATTCATTCAATAAAGAATCGAGAAAAACATAACACTCAACTCCTCTGTCAGTCAATGCTACCCACAAACGAAACTAGGATTGGCCTGGGAAATTACAGTGCTAAAAATAGCACAACATAACATGATTGTGCAATTCGTGGAAATTCCAAACTATTATATAATATGTTTTGTATTAACTTAACTTTGTCGCATCTGATCGCTGATATATATTGAATAAAATGTGTAGATTTGAAATAAAAGTATAAAAGTCGCCGACGAATTAATCATGATGACGCTGCGCTTCCGATATCTAACAATGATTTCATACTTATATTGCGAAAATTAAAGCATTGTTTACGACTGTCCGACGATGCCGTAAACACCCTGATTTGCGTCCACATTAAAATATGTGTCTGGTCTAGAAAGACAGATTGAAACTGTAGAAATTAACTCTACGTGGCATACAGAAAGTATACTATAAATCGGGGTTGTGGAATAATTTATTGTCGTCCTCGGCTGTATTCTTTTATTCATAATAGTTCGCACAATTAAATGGTGACGGTTTACCCAAAGTGAAGACAAGTTACATAATCACACACAAAAACGATTTTCGAAATAAAAATTTGCATTGTTTACGGTACCACTCTGCAGTATTAATGCGACAGTGTAGCAATTATTGCTCGAGATTTTGGGGGACTTCATCCTGTACTGTAATATTTACTGTAAACCAGTGATGCAATATCACTGCTATAAACCCACGGATTTGCGGGCACCGTGTGACATCAAAACGTAGGAAATGATTGTGTTGGCCTATCCTATTATATAAATTGGGTCTGGGAATAATTTATTTGGGACTTTAAATAATCTTCTATTAATAATAGTTTATTATTAAACGAAATTTGAATTGTCCGATATTAACCAAATTTCAGTAGATCGGAGAAATTTACTAATAGGCCTACATTTATAAACTCCGATCAAATCGGAAATGTTTTCATATTGGAGAATACTCCGATTAAATCAATGGAATTCTTATGATAAAAACTCCGATCTGAGAAATTTCAGCATGGACACCGACATCTTCCCGTTCGCGACACATCAGTATAAAACTGCAACTATGGAGTATTTATTGAACACAAACTGTCACTCCGATCTGAGAAATTTCAGCATGGACATCGACATCTTCCCGTTCGCGACACATCAGTATAAAACTGCGACTACTAGTATAGAGTATTTATTGAACACAAACTGTCCTGCCAATCATATCGACACAACAGCAATATTGACGGATATAATGCTGCGATCTTGACGAAAACAAACACTGCGAAAATATGTTGAGACAGAACAGCGAACATTTGAGCAAAACTGCGAAACAAAACTGCGATAATTGCGAAAACATCGAACCAAGACAGCGAAAATGACGAAAAATTGACGAAAACGTACAACGTTACGGCGTGCGATAATGACGAAAAAACTCCGATAATGTAGAAAAAACGACGTCAATGACGCCACATTTTTCGCACTTTTTTCGCATTTTTTTCGCATATGCGAAAGAGGTTTTGACATGCTCCCTAATGTTGAAAAAGCATGACGTATTGTTGTATTTATCCCAATGACAACTGACATTAGCTGTCCATTGAACCACATATTTTTCTGTTGACTCCCTCGTTTTCTTTTAAAAGCAATAACTTGTTTGGAGATAAGACCTTTTGGGTACACCAACAACGATTGGTTTCCGTGCTGTAATGAAATTGTGCTAATAAATGCAGATTAAGCTCAATATGGTGGCAATCGCATGTGTCTATGAACTAAAAAGTGCCTATTCTACATTATGAACATTTACCCAAATGATCACATGACTAACATGTAGATACGACCATATAGCACACATTTTAGAATTTACAAACACAAAACAGAAGTCACGTTGGACAACCTGAAGTATCTGATTTGGCTGCTGTTGGACATACGACCTTATAGCACGAATAATTGTAAAATATCGCTGGAGATCCGACATTTGTGTCACTGGTTTGTGTGAATATTTGCCATCCAATGCAAAAACAGTTTGGCCCATCGAATTGGATTTTTTCTCACGATTCGAATGGTATCAAATACTCATTTCCCGCAAAAATGGAGTTACAACATTATAGCACTGATGCGACGAAATTGTGCCAACCCGCGGGAAGCCAACAAAAGATTGAAAATAAATAGTTTTGATGTATATGAGCGACATAGATTAGCCAACTATCAACTGCATCCACTACTCACAACTTCAATTATATGACAAGCTGGGCAGAGTCTACATTTTCGTTTTGGAAGCCATATTAGATAAAATTTATTGTTTCTTTTTTGACTATTTGAGATAGAATGTTCACAAATAAAAGAAGCGCTCAATTATTTTGTAGACAAGATCTGCTCATCCCTAAATATCAAATGTGACCAGAGCCCCAAAGCCGATTTTGGTTAAATTTCATACTGCATTCATTAGAACTTATTAGTGAAGGACCGGAGTAAACTATGACCTAAACGATTAGACATGTCATTGCTGGAATGATCAGTTGACACGACCATTGAAATAGTATACCCATTGTTTCCCAGTTCAGAGAGCAAGAAGTGGTAAACAGAAGTGATAGGAAATAGTATTTTTCACATCGGGTGGCCATTTTGGCAGCCATTTTGGGTACTGATTTTTAAGTTCATCCATAGAGCTAGCATAATGACATCGTAAAGAGGTATACATTCGTATTTATTTAGTCAATTTTATTCATCAACCAATACTTATAATGGTTTGAATGACAATGTGAGCAATATCTGCCATTTTCCATATTTAGACCGCCATTTTGGCAGCCATTTTGAGACATAGCGTCAATTTTGGTTTCATTGAATTGGAGTATCCGTAGATGATGGTGTGCCCAACTTACATTGTACAGTTCTCACCTATTCTTGTTGATATATGACTGGAATTCCAATGGCGATTTTTGTGGAATTTTATACCGTGTTCTGTAAAATCAAATTTTTTAGGGTGTAGTTGAGTCTGGGACCCCATTTATAGTATCTTTCATTGCTCCAATGCTGAATTAACATGAAAAAGACTAATCACAGTCGGCAGTCTCAACCATTATCAAACATCAGGAACTGATCTTTATGGTATTAGGCAAAAACTTCAAATTTTCGAGTTTAGGTCGCCATTTTGGCGGCCATCTGGGGCGAGGGGTTCCATTTTTTGTGTAGAAAGGTGGCATAATATTTTACCTTTGCAAAAATGTATACATTTATATACATATGACAACATTTGTGCTCACTATAATCAAATTAATCTCAGTCAGAGTCTCTTTTGACTAACGGCAGCCATGTTGGACGCCATCTTGGATCCTGAATTTTCCCAAAGTGGATTTTAGCGGATTTTGGATATGTTATATACGAGATTCTCCCGTGTCGAATGACACCAAAACCGCTTCTTTACCAATTTCTTCTGGGTCTAACCTTCCGATGACCACACTATCTGTCCATCCATCCATCCATCCATCCATAACAACTTTGGTCATTATTAGCTTAACTTTACTTTGTAAAGTTTGAGCTATTGACATGGCTTGGTATCCGTCGTCCGCTTGTGTGTCTGTGCGTGTGTTCATGTGTGCATTTGCCACAGTTAGGAAAGCTTGAGGTATCAGTTGTAAAATTCCAACATGTGCAAAGGTATTTTATGAACTTGGGAGTGAGTTTGCTTCAGTTGGGAGGGAGCAGACTATGGACTATGTGGAGTGGGGTGATCTGAAACATAGTTCAAGGTTGACACCTCACTGCTCACCGGAGACCCTCTAGGCTACGTCCCTCTTTTATAATAGGACTACTTGTTTTTAAGAGAATTTGACAAATACTAACTATTATGGTCTTCCGAGTCCCAGTCTTCTAAGTCTTTACAGTCTGGTGAGCATCTCCACAGTCATTGGCTGTCTTGTTTGTAAACATCTCAAACTTCAAATTTTTATTCAATTCATCCAACCATATAGTATTGTCGCAAATAGAATTGAAGACATCAGTGCCATTCGTGGTTGGTTTCTAAGCAATTACAGAATGAAACCTTGTCTGAGAATAATTTTGTTCATGTTACATGGCACATATTCTACCTCACATTTCTACCAGAACAATACTTCTTCACCTTTAATGAGCATGACTCTTCCACAGAGGTTATTCCATCGAATAATGAACACATTGTTGATATCTTCTCATATATTATCTTGAAAACTGTAAAGTATTAACAAAAAAATAAGGAAAAAACCATAATTTTTCATATTTTTGCTACCATTTTGGCATCCATCTTCAATAATTGTGGCCATTTTTCAACTATATATTCTTAGATAATGGGGTGGCATCCGTTATGTTTACCATATCAAATTGAGAAGCAAATCTATTAGGTATTCCACTATCAAATTGGTGGCCATCTTGGAAGTCATCGTGAATTTTCGGGTCTTATGTAAAAAAAAGTTGGTTATTGAGAAAATTCCTAGACTGGATATGCTGTACTACAAGATATTAAAAAATGGCGCTTTTATCCGACTTGTATCGATCAAATGCTAACTATAGGGCCACTAAGTTGATTTTGGCTAAGTCCATAAATTGGAACACACATTTGTTCTTCTCGATCATGCATATATTAAAGTAATAATTTTTTGCACACAAAATAGTGAGGAAACTATAAATACAACAGCAAGATATCCCTTCATTTTTCTCTAGTTTTTAAAATATTAGACCATAAAATATGGAGTTTTAGATAATTCTTAGAAATTGAGGCTTCGAAATTAGACTAACTCCCAATTTTGGAGGCACGTAACTTGAAAAATACTCAACGTATCTGGAAAATGTTTCTGTTCTGTAATCAGAATTGTGTACTCAATAAAATGGATATTTAAATGGAAGGACTTGTGAAATCGTGTTTTTTATAAACATCCTTGAAAAGCCATAAATTGAGTATTTTACCAAATTTATTTCACAAAATTGATCAATTTCGCCCTTCTTGGTCCTTTTTTATATTTACTATATTGTTTATAATGGGTTAAATAGATTTATTCCTGCTAAAAAAAATCTGCACAACGTATCTCATGTCTGTACATCTGTCCATCTGTCGCCCGTAGACACTTTTATGATAACTCAAACATTTTCTAACCGATCGGAACCATATTTTGTACATGGGTTTTTCAGCCCAAAATACAGATAGAGTTTGAATATGGTTTTAATCCGACTTTTTTCAATTGTGTTATGGCCCTTTTATGAAATTTATGAAAATTGAAGAGATTGAACTCCTTGCTCAATTAAAAAAAAAATATTTACAGATTTTTTTTGTTTTTAACTTTGTTTTTTTTAATTAATTTTTTTTTTTTTTATTGACACTTTCATTTATTTTTATTTAGATATCCAGTTTAATATGAAAATACGACGAAATCTTGGTCAATCATTTTCGTCTGCATTTACTTCCGGGTTGTATTTTACTTGAAGGTGACGTTGAACTGGGGGGGGGGGGGGTCCCGGTTGTATATCATGACATCATGGAGGTATGGCTGAACTCTCCACTGCCTGTATAGCGGAATAATGAACCCTCAGAATAATTAACCATCGGAATAATGAACCATATATACGCGAAGACCCCCCAACCTACAAGAAGAGAAAAAAGAGTCATGTGCCTTGTGTACTGTAGAATACAACAATCAACATGTAACACAATCTATGCCAACTATATATCATATGAGTAATATGTAATTGCACGCATGGTCATACACAATGTATGAATGGGGTAAACAAGATAGTGAAGATACATGATGCATAATACCTAAATCATAAATGTCACTTCCTCCGCACAGGTATGATTCCCTGTACTATATAAATGTACACATAAGCCTTCATGGCTCGAGTTTTAAGCATACTACCATGAAAAGTAAAATCCGTAACCCAGCACATTTATTGTGCACCAGCACTATTATCCTTTTTTTGGTAAAAATGTCACCCAGCACTTTTATTTGGCCAGCACTTTTATTTGGCACCTGAGAGTAACTTCTAAGTCAACTCATAGTAAATTTAGGCAATCACCTTTTTGTCATTTAGATGTGTTTATGTGGTTAAAATTGGAACATTGGTCAGAAGTTAATGTGAGATGATTTACACTGGATTTAAATTATTCACTGGCCCTCCCAGACTATGACATGAATATTAATGATAGTGCACATTGAACTGCAGAAATCATGGCCAATATTAAAAAACGCTGTTAAATTATCAAAAGGCATCGCCCCTGAGTGGCCTACAATCTGTCAATTTAAGATTTATTCATAGCAATATAAAATTGAGGGTACCTCGAAACAGTGCGCGGAAGTGCGCGGTACAAACAAAACAGTTATTATGCACGGGGAGTTGATTTAAAACATGTATATTAATGAAATGTAGTAGTAGAAGGTCTTCAGTTAGGAATTTGCAAGGCCATTATAACATTTTATTGTAGAGAGTGAGTGGTAGAATCTACCGCACACTGTTTCGAGAAAAGCTTACTGCGCAGTCTGCGCTATATCTTCCGCGCATTGTTTCGAGAAAAGCTTACTGCGTGGCTGTTAGGGACCTTGTCAAATTGCAAGCGGTAAATCCGCCGGAGAACGGAGTATTTTTCTCCGCTCTCCGCTAAAAACTCCCGTCTCCGCTTGTGAAATTGCAACGCACATCGGAGTGTTTTCTCCCCTGTAAATCCGGTGGTCATTACGTCAAAATTTGCAAAAACAGTGAAAAACTCCGCTGCGACGTCAGCGGTAAACTCCGCTGTTATTAGATAAAAACACCGCTGGGCGAGAGCAGAATCTCTGATGAGCCCAATGCTGAAAGAGGGGCGGTAAACTCCGCTGTCTGGCTGTTTAATATTGCAGAACAAAACTCCGTTCCGACGAGAGTGATGAGGTTCAGAGCTGAAAGGCCACTCTGGTATAAAACTCCGCTAGTTTAAACCTACTGGAGAAACTCTAGGTATAAAATAAAGTCCACAGATTGGCTTATCGTTATGATATAGTAAAATATAGTAAAACTCAGTCAGGATTCATGGCCTATATATATCTGGGGCAAGTGAATACTATATCACACGATCAGTTCTCAAAATAATATTATCTGGAATATCATCAAAATTTACAAGCGGACAAAATTTGTAGTGGTGGGCGGTATTTCAATGTGAACTTAACTCATATAAATTCAACATATTGAAACTGCGATTTTTAAGATTGTAACGTACTTTGAAATCTTGATAAAAGATCATGAATAATTGTAATTTTAATGTAAAGTAAGCGATCTGCGTTCCATTGCTTGCGATCGACACGTTGATGACGCTGAGCTGACTCGCAATAGAGTAGAAGGGCGCCTCGGATGGTCGAAAAGATCGAGAGATCTTCCCCTTCACCCCATGAAGCTGAGCTGAGCAAATCATAACATTATATATACAGCCCCGAATTAATAACCCCAGCCCAATTCAACAGTACACTTCGCACCTGTATGCACGCGGTGTGACGTAGTGAGCTTTCTGTCTCGCGCGCTGTGTGACGACCACGTGCTCAAAGACAAACCGAACATGCATGATCAGTCACCTGCACGGGGAGTACGTCATATTTAAGCATAACCTAATAACCTGTAATAACCGGTATTGTAATTCAATTGAGTATATGTCACTAAAATCAAGCATTCTGATTGGCCGAGAGCGGCTAACTTTTGTTTTCGATTCACCGACATCGGCCGCTTCAGCGTGCATCAAATCTGAATGTAGCACGGTCAAATGTAATCGGCGCAGAACGAGTAGCGAAACGAGCACACCCGCGCGTTGTTGTCTATAGATACCGTTCATCAGCCGCTTCAGCGTGCATCAAATCTGAATGTGGTACGGTACAATTTGATCGGCGCAGAACAGAGTAGCGAAACGAGCCAACCCGCCCCACAGGAAATGGTTACGGAGCAGTGTTCCGAGTAATGCAATGGACACACCCAATGATTTGTGCACGGTGACAACGGCGAAATTAAAGTCTCGATTCCTGTATTTGGCAGGATCTGACTATATCATCAAATTTGTGTTTGGTTACACTTTGAAGTTTCCCCATGTTTACTGGTCATTTATTCGACAAAAACATCGTTATATTTAACGCATCTTATTGAAGAAAAACAAGAGTAGTTTGTAGTTCTATTTACGTTTTCCCGCCAATTTTCAAATCCCATTGATCCCTAATTATTCAATGTCCCGCCATTACCTTGTAAGGAGTAGGCGTGGCTTGGAGCAGCCCATTTGTTGGACCAGTCCACCCATATTAGGGAGTAGGGGTGTCAGGTAGCGTACCTTAGTGTCATTTACTAACTACTAACAAGCACCTATTTATTATTTAGACAATCAGATAAAAATGGACAGAATAAGCAGACTATTGAACCTTCGGACTATGGAACCCTCATACCATCGAACCCTATGACTATTTAACCCTCGAGATATTGCACCCTAGAGCTATTTCCTCGGACTATATATTGAACCCTCGAACTAACATCATATTACCGCGTCCCCGAATTAACTTGGATTGCATGCAGGTATACCGCATGAGTTACGCAGGGCCAGGGTGCGTGTTTTGCTACATTGATGACAAACGTCACTGAGAATAGCCCGAAAAGGTCCAGCAGCTTGCTACGTTGTAATTGTGTCTCATCGAAACGTTATGTATCGGTAAACAACCACCGGGACGTGCGCACAAAACAACGTTTTTTGTTTTGGCCAGAGTACAATTCGGTATCATAGTCATTTTAGGATGATGTCGATTTATAACCCAACTGTTGTCTTTCTGACAAGTTGAAAGGGTCATCCCAGTGGCGTAGAATCATTTATAAGCCTAAGCATGTTGTGTTGGAAATTTCCAACGTTGGAAAGTTGAAGTTGGAAAATTTCAACCTAAATCATGTAAATTGTGTAAGGTTGAATTCGGGGGTGGGGGGGGGGGGGGTGTGTGGCGCTTTCGACTGATCATGCATGTTCGGTTTGTCTTTGAGCACGTGGTCGTCACACAGCGCGCGAGACCGAAAGCTCACTACGTCACACCGCGTGCATACAGGTGCGAAGTGTACTGTTGAATTGGGCTGGGGTTATTAATTCGGGGGGGGGGGGGGGGGGGGGGGGGGGGGTGTGGCGCTTCAATTTCTCAGAAGGAGCTAAAGTCAATTTTTATATTAAATATATTTGTTTTCACTGTTTTGTTAATTTTCTCAACAGACTGTACACAGAAAAGTATCATACTTGTGCATTTTAGGAATTCATGAATATTAACAAAAAGACAAAGTAAAAAATATATGCGCTTCTGAGAATTAGGCCCTATGTTGACTCAGATCTTGGAAATACATTTTCATATTGCAAGGAATTTAGGTATAGCATGTGTGTATTAGTAGGTTTGTATGTTGTAACTATAGTTTCGAGTTGGGTATATACACCTGGTTTATGAGGGCAATACGGAGGGTCATTGCAGTGCAATGCATGGAGCGTTACGATATTGGGGGGGGGGGGGGGGGTAAATACCGAAGAGCTCGGAAGAGGTCAATGTCACCACATTTTGGTGTGTTGAGTACCCATTGCAGCTTTACGAAAAGGTGTTTTGATATCCCGCTTGACCTGTTATATTAGGTTATCGTTAATCATAAAGTTATATCGCCAAGAAAAGTAATTATTTGTAACAAATATCAATTATTAATTAATCTCCCAGTCACTTAAATCGTGAAATTAGACTGAGTCTGTGTTGATCGAAATTGTAGTGATATACGTGAAACGGCTATATAATAACCCATTTTGTTTTTAAATCCGCATGGTATGATTCCCCAAGTAAACAGTTTTTCTCTAACAGTAAACGTCAACCATGACGTCACTATCGAAGAGTTGCACTAAAACTTCCTGTGGCAAAATGTATATATTTACCCCCCCCCCCCCCCCCCCCCCCCGCCAAATAAATTAGCTCCATAATCACCACTGTTTAGTCAGTCTGATCGGCTGAACAAATTTATGCAGATTCGTTGATATTTAGGCCTATTAATACCTGTTGCGTGTTCGACAAGCTCAACGATTCGGCATAAACAAATTATTTATAGTTATACTGTATTTTCGGTAATGAAATTATTCATGTGTCAGCTTACATGTAGCCTATGTGTGTAACCTTGTCACCGCGGCCGTGACACGAATTGTATGACTGGTTAACCGCAAGCAACGAGAATATAATTATGATAACTCGGTGTAACAAGTCGTTACTATATATGTATCAGTCTATTGTAGCGTTGTTACATCAAGGTCACAGCTGACAGGCGGCATCTTTGAACTTTACGACATCGTAATGACAATGCAACTAAACATGACGTTTGACTACGTTTGAGCGTTAGGTGTCAATTTCGGCATCCGCGCAAACAGGAATTTGCGTGGGCAACTCGATCAAGTCAATAATCCGTGTCCAAGTTGGAATCGAAGCACGTGTTATGGAGGGTTCCCGTGCACATCAAATTTAAACCCCCACCTGTTACTTTATAATTAGACGGTGACGCAATAGCGAGTTGATATACGCATTGGAGATTTTTTGACACAACCTGATCTTGTCAACTGCAAATCTTGTCAAGTTGTGTGTGCACACATATGTTGGTACATATATATATGTATATCATAATTATAATACTATAAATTACTTTATTAAACATATGTACTTACTGGTATATTATACATATATGTGCCTATATCTGACAAAAAAAGATTGCCTGATACCTTCAAATTCTCAGAATATTATTATATTTCCCTTACAAGTTGAGTATGCACGCTATGGCAATAGTCAGACTGTTGTAGCAGGGGGCTGAACTCTGTCATTTATATCGTAGGCGATACAGGGCGTACATATTAATAACAACGCCCTACCGGCTATAATTAGTCGAACGCAATCTGTAATTGTGGGTATTGATCGCAGTGATCATCAGACGGATGGGCCGAAGATTGGTTTTCTATGGTGATTTCATGTAAAACACTCATGTACAAAATCCCAAATCGTGTGCACATACAATTGCCTACATCTTTCAATATTAAGAATGAAATTATTGTACGCCGTCAACCGGGGCTTTGAACGAAACAAAAACAAAATCTGCCGTGTTTCCTATTTAATATAAACTTAAGTGGAGTTTTAGGGGAAACTCAAACATGAGCGGATACATTGGAAGAAAACTCCGGTTGAAACTCGACCAAAAACTCCGATGAACATCGGAAGAAAACTCCGCCAAAAACTCGATGAACGTAATAAAAACTCCCATTGGAAACTCCGTTATAACCCCGCTCAACATCACGATAAACTCCGCCGTGTTTTACGCTATTTACCTGACCGGAAAGCGGAGTTTTTAGCGGAGAGCGGAGAAAAATACTCTGTTCTCCGGCGGATTTACCGCTTGCAATTTGACAAGGTCCCTTAGGAGAAAACATACATTTTGTGTTATTATGACTTCGTTTAACTCCCCTCATCCTTTATCTGGGCTTGGGACCAGCAGACTTCATAGAAGTCAGGCGGATTTAAAGTTTTTATATATAATACTAGCAGATTAGCCCGCCACTGGCGGGATTGGTCCCATGGCTTTGGTCGATCCATTAAGCTTTGGTCGATCTATTAATTTGTGTTTTTCAAGGTAACCCCGTACAGGCACGACAAAATAACATTTGGCTTTTCAACGAGTTAATTATGGTACCCGTCCCTAAAAGATTTAAGGTACATCGGGCGGAAAGAACTGACCCGATGAAAAATTGTTGAGCCCGATGTTGTCCGGGCTATTCAAAAACCAAATTTCAAGTCGATAGCTCCACCCGTTTCCGAGATCTGGTCTGCGAATGCGCGAAGCTGGCGTCACACGGGCTCGGCGACCCGATAAAAATTCGTATCCGGGTTCAAGATACATTCACATACCAAATTTCAAGTCGATAGCTCCACCCGTTTCCGAGATCTCGTCTGCGCATGCGCTGCACGGGCGTCGCACAGGCTCGCCAATACGACAACGACGACCACCTGGTCAAACTACACTGACGTACCAAGTTTCGTCCCGATCGGTCGAGGTGTTGGTATCTGATGCAAAAGACGAAATTGTGAGTGTTGGTTTGTAACCGGGATTTCTGAGAAGCATTATGATTATATCCACACTAACTACTCCCCCCCCCCCCCTAAGCCCTGACCTAAGTGTCATACATACTATAACAATGATGTTGTAAGAGTACTATGGCATCCAATAAATCTCCCGGCATTGCTAACCACTCAAAAGTATTGTTCCCGTGTATCTATCTGCAGATGCTAATAACGTTGAATGGTAAACAGACGCTCTTTATAGTGATGCGTCAAAAACAAACGCTCATTAACTATCAACGCGATTAACCCCCGCCGTGCCTTTGCAGTGATTTTGGGATTGGAGAATGGTTGCTCTGAGCTTCTCCAAAACGCCGCGACGACGATTCCTGTGGGATTTTACCTTTAGATAGGAAGTTTGGTCCCGATCGGTCAACCCATTTTCGATTCTATGAAGTATATATATATTATATATATATATATATATATATATATACGGAAGTCTCAAAATATATAGTACTAGCAGGTTAGCCCGCCACTGGCGGCATTCGTCCCATGGCTTTGTTTCAGAAACATGACATTTTTGAATATGAATTTAATGTTTTTTAAATTTAATATATTTTGTTTCTGAATTTTTTTTTATTGTTAATTTTTTTTAATTTTAAATTGTTTTAATTAAATTGTAATTGTTTTTTTGTTTTTTTTTGTTTCTGGCGGAAAAAATTTACCCGTAGAAATCCCCCCTTCCTAGGAACGACAGACAACGCATTCTTTGTTTCGTGAAAATCTCTCTACGATAACATTGCAGGGCTTCGGGTCGTTGTTATTGGCATCACGGCTCCCCGAAAACTCTCACATTGCCGAAAACGTGTATTTAGTAATATCGTTGTTGTTGATATTTACGGCTTGGGGGGCTATTTTCTTATTTAGCAAGTTTGAGCTCAATCGGTTCGAGTATATAAAGGACACACTCATATATATGACACTTCCCGTGGGTAGCAAGTTTGAGCTCAATCGGCATTCCCTGGAATTTCCCCGTAGATTGGCAGATTCCAGTAGCTTTATAACGGTATATCTGGGGAGAAATCTGATGCTATATTCGTGATTATCTGGATGATTTCGGTATATAACTATATACTGTAAAAACAAAGCGCGCAATCCGTGCTCGCAGGGTGTTGGTCAGAAACAAATGTTTTTTAAATTTAATGTATGTTCCGTATATCTCTCTGCAGATGCAAATAACGTTGAATGGCAAACAGACGCTCTTTATAGAGATGCGTCAAAAACAAACGCTCATTAAATAATCACTTGATTAACCCACGCCGTGCCTTTGCGGTGATTTGAGATTGGAGAACGGGTGCTCTGAGCTTCTCTAAACCGCGACCACGGTCGTGTCGGTGGGATTTGACACTTACATAGGAAGTTTGAGCTCAATCTGTACACGCGTTTTGGATTCTATGAAGTACACACACATATACGAAGTCTCAAAATATATAGTATAGACTAGCAGGGTTAGCCCGCCACGGCGGCGTTTGTTCGAAACATGACATTTTATTTTGTTTTTATTTATATTTTTAATATTAATTTAATGTTTTTTAAATTTAATTTATGTTTTTATTTATATTTTTTAATATTAATTTAATGTTTTTTAAATTTAATTTATGTTTTTAATATTAATTTAATGTTTTTTAAATTTAATTTATGTTTTTTTTGAATTTTTTAATATTTATTTAATATTAATTTAATTTAATTCTTTTTTATAATTTAATTGTTTTTTTTTATGAAAAATCCCCCCTTCCTAGGAACGACAGACAACGCATTCTTTGTTTTTCAATGAGTTAATTCATGGTACCCGTCCTAAACTTCCCCGTTATTTAACTCCCCGTTATTTAACTCCCCGTGGCCATTGAGCAGCCCCTGACAGAGGTTGTCCACCCTTACTAGATGGTCAATAGAACTCGATGAAATCCCCCCCTTCCTAGGAACGACAGACAACGCATTCTTTGTTTTCCTTTTTTTTTAACACTGATTCCCGGAAACGACTCACATAAGCATTCACGCTTGATGTCGAATCCGGTATTGCATTGAAAACAAACGCGATAACATTGCATTGAATTGCCCGTCATACAGATAAGTAGATAGCGAAAACGACGCTCTTTATATAGACACTTCGGAAAACTGACGCTCTTTAACTATCAACGCGATTAACCCCCGCCGTGCCTTTGCAGTGATTTTGAGAGTGGAGAACGCGTGCTCTGAGCTTCTCCAAAACGATTCCCGTGGGATTTTACATTTAGATGGGAAGTTTGAACTCAATCGAGCGAACCGTTTTCGATTCTAGGAAGTACACATATATATATATATATACGAAGTCTCAAAATATATAGTATAGACTAGCAGGTTAGCCCGCCACTGGCGGCGTTCGTCAGAAACGTGACATTTATTTAATTTATGTTTTTTTGAATTTATTCTTTTTTTTTTTATAATTTAATTGTTATTTTATTTTTAAATTTGTTCTGGCGCCTCTCTGCATAATACCCGATGAAATCCCGTCGTACCCGATGAAATCCCGTCGTGAAATCTCTCTGCATAATACCCGATTAAATCCCCCCTTCTTTGTTTTGTATACGCCCTTTTTGAAAAAAGGTCGTATTATGTTATCAGTCTGTCCGTCCGTCTGTCCGCCCGTCCGTCCGTCCGTCCGTCCGTCCGTCCGTCTGTCTGTCCGTCCGTCCGTCCGTTAACATTTTTGGTTTCCGATCGATAACTCCAGTTTGGATTATTTGATCTGAACCAAAGTTGGTATGTGTATTTCCCAGCTAAAGATACAGGCCAAGTTCGAATATAGGTTCCGTCCAAATAATTTTACATGAGTTACGGCCCTTTTTCGACTTAGAATTTGACCGTCATTTAACATTTTTGGTTTCCGACCGATAACTCCAGTTTGGATTATTTGATCTGAACCAAATAGTCGGGGAGCCAATAAGGTCCACCTGCACCCCCCCCGATGATTACAAATAACCTTATTTTTATTGTCCCCTATGGTATCCAGATAAAGAATCCGGAATTCTCCGAAAAATAAAGGTGGCCCTACTAGGTGCTAGAGCCATTTGAATCCAAGATGGCCGCCATTTCCTCTAATTCTGACCAGCTGTATTTAATCGTTGTAATAGATCGGTTGTTAGCAAAAGACACAGACAAAATATATGCCATTTGTTGGTATGATGTCCTTCTTCAAAATGACGGCAAAAAATTTCGAAAAAATTTCAAAATGGCCGCCGAAAAATGACGTCATCTGCACGAAAATAGGAAATTTAATTAATATTTCACCATATCTTCCATTTTTCTTCACATTAATCATTAGTAAATGGCAATGTTTTTGAGACAGTCATCAAGCGTGATATTATAGCGTCATTTTAAGACATTTGCCATTGACGAGGGTTCCGTAATAGATACAGAAAGAGGATTTGAAAAAGAGGGGTAAAATTTTCGATTTTTTGCAAGACGATTTTGATAGTCATTTTATCGACAAACCACACAGGCTGTTAATAGAATGTCAACAACTATGTGCTTTATTTTATTGGACGGATGTTTTACTTCAATGGGAATGAAATTGGTGTAGAAAATTTCCAAAATGGCCGCCGAAAATATGAAAAATGGTAAATATTGCCCCAGGGTGTCCTGCAATGGCTTACAAGTTGTGGTTAATATATAAAATTGGCTAATCTGTATCATATACATTGCATACTAACATGTCTGATGAACCATGGATCATTGTTTCTATTGTCACCACTGACATCACCAGAAATATTTGATTTTTCTCTCACAAACTTGACATAAATTTCGGCAAAAATTCACTTTTCAGGGTTGGACAATTGTTTTAAGTAAAATGCAACTATCATTGGTATCAAAGGTATTTATTGTATTGGTCTATCTTAAATGTGTCACACTACGGTGTTTATAGACCAAATTGCTCAAGATGGCTTCCAAAATGGCAACCAAATTTGTAAAAAGTTAATTTTTTTACATATATCCCGAACATTATTCTCTGCGTTATCCGACAAGGTAGTAAATTGTGACTCACTTGGTTATTGTACGTGTTAGTTAATTAACTGACAACTACGTTCTATTATGTTTGTCCCAGTTCCGTATGGGGCATGACAAATTCATTTTAAAGTTGCAGTATGGAATTTTGCGGAGAACCTCTTTTGTGTTTCTTGCCATATTATTGAAAGGAAATGGGCAGAACTTTGAAACGGAACTGAGATGAACCATAATATGTGGCTATTCTGGTCCATTATGATAAAACATATCAACTGGATACAGGGTGGATGCCAAGATGGTAGCCAGGGACTTACTATATGATCATAGGTGAGGTGAATAGGTATACAGGGAGTTATTGTATGGTCAACGGTGAGATGAGTACATGTATGTATACAATTAGTGACTGTATGATCATAAATGTAATGAATAGCTATACAGGGAGTGACTAAATGGTCATGTGTCAGGTGTATGAGTATACCCGGTGTTCCTGCTTGGTGATGTGGCGGTATGGTCATGTGTAGGTTATACGGGTATACACATGTGTTGCTATATGGTCATGGGCGAGGGGTATGTGTATATAGCGAGCGGCTATATGGGCATGGATGATGTGCATATGCATACATGGAGTGAATATACTGACATGGCTGGGGAGTATTAGTATATCTTGAGTGGCTATTCTGCTATGGTGTGACAATAGGGATACGGGGAGTGACATGGCCAAGGGTGAGGTGAATATATATACAGGGAGTTACTGTATGGGCATGAATGGTGTGAATATGTATACAAGGAGTGACTATATGGTTATGAGTGGGGTGTCCATGGTGAGATGCATAGGAATATAAGGAGTGGCTGTATGGGCATGTGTGAGGTGAATCGGTATACATGTAGTGACTGTACGGTGTATTGTTGTGTGTGGCCGTTGTGACCGTATGGGCATTGCTGTGGTGTATAGATATAACGAGAGTAGCTACATGGTCATCTGTGAGTTGTTTATTTATATATGGAGTGACTGTAATGTCGTGGTGGGATGTATATGTGTACCGTGTGTGGCTGTATTGTGACATGTGGGTGTATATGTATATTTGTGCTGTCTGTATGATCATGGATGGAGTGCGTAGATAAATAGGGAGTGATTTTATGGTTATGGGTAATGTGTATAGGTGCACCTGGTATGCCTGTACGGTCAAGATTGAAGTTATATGCATACCTGTGGCTATATAGGGAGTGCCCTTTTGGTAACGGGTGGGTCGTATATTGATATATGTTGTGGATGTATTATCATCGGTGGTGTATAGGGTGTAGATGAATGATCATGGATGGCGTGTATAAGTATACATTGAGTTGCTGAATTGTCATGTGCGAGGTGTATATGCAAGTATTAAACTTATGAGTGGTCGTGTGTGCGGGTATTGGTATATTTGGAAGGGCTCACCATTGATGAGGTGTATATGTATATCTGGATTGACTCTATGGTCATGGGTATGGCGAATAGATATACATGTAGTGGCTGTATGGTCCACGGTGAGGTGAATAGGTATACAATGAGTGACTTTATGATCGTGAATGTGGTGAATATGTATACACAGAGTGACTATATGGTCAGGTGTAGGAGTATACCTGGTGTTCATGCATGGTGACTCATGGCTGTATCGTCATTTGTGGCATGTACCAGTATAACCAAATATGGCTGTATGGTCAGGTGTATGTGTATAGAGTGGGTGACTATATTGTCATTTGTGTGGTGTTTATGTACATATGAGGTCATGGTGGGTTGTACATGTGTAATTTGGGTGGCTATCGCTTTCCACAATAACGCAAGGATATGTTAATCAATAGAGAGGTCATATCAAAGAGTTCTCCACCATGATAGTGTTTGTGTACATGGGGGGAACTTTAAACGTGAAAAGCGATAGCCACCCATTACCACACAGTCATTCCATATATACATAAACACTACAGACATAACAATATAGTGACCAACTGTATAAACGTACACCTGACCCATGACCATGGATGGCCATACAGCCATGAGTCACAATGCAGTCACACCGGGTATAATCCTAAACATGACCCATAACCATAGAGTCACTCCTTGTATACCCATTCACCTCACTATTGGCCATACGGTCATCCCATGTATACCTATTCTCCACACACACATGGTCAAATAGACATTCAATATATACATCAACACCACAACAATGACCATAGAGTCACCCCGGGTATACATATCCACCTCACCAATGGTCATATAGCCACTCGCTTCATACACATACCCTCACCCATGGCACCTGGTATACTCCTTCATCTGACCTATGGCCATATAGTCACACCGTGTGTACCTATTCAAAACATTCGTACATGATCATGGTCAATCATTGTATATATATTCACCTCACCCTTGGCCATGTCACTCCCCGTATCCCTATTTGTCACACCATAGCAGAATAGCCACTCAAGATATACTAATACTCCCCAGCCATGTCAGTATATTCACTCCATGTATGCATATGCACATCATCCATGGCCATATAGCCGCTCGCTATATACACATACCCCTCGCCCATGACCATATAGCAACACATGTGTATACCCGTATAACCTACATATGACCTACACATCACCAAGCAGGAACACCGGGTATACTCATACACCTGACACATGAACATTTAGTCACTCCCTGTATAGCTATTCATTACATTTATGATCATACAGTCACTAATTGTATACATACATGTACTCATCTCACCGTTGACCATACAATAACTCCCTGTATACCTATTCACCTCATCTATGACCATATAGTAACTCCCTGGCTACCATCTTGGCATCCACCGTGTATCCAGTTGATATGTTTTATCATAATGGACCAGAATAGCCACATATTATGGTTCATCTCAGTTCCGTTTCAAAGTTCTGCCCATTTCCTTTCAATAATATGGCAAGAAACACAAAAGAGGTTCTCCGCAAAATTCCATACTGCAACTTTAAAATGAATTTGTCATGCCCCATACGGAACTGGGACAAACATAATAGAACGTAGTTGTCAGTTAATTAACTAACACGTACAATAACCAAGTGAGTCACAATTTACTACCTTGTCGGATAACGCAGAGAATAATGTTCGGGATATATGTAAAAAATTAACTTTTTACAAATTTGGTTGCCATTTTGGAAGCCATCTTGAGCAATTTGGTCTATAAACACCGTAGTGTGACACATTTAAGATAGACCAATACAATAAATACCTTTGATACCAATGATAGTTGCATTTTACTTAAAACAATTGTCCAACCCTGAAAAGTGAATTTTTGCCGAAATTTATGTCAAGTTTGTGAGAGAAAAATCCAATATTTCTGGTGATGTCAGTGGTGACAATAGAAACAATGATCCATGGTGCATCAAACATGTTAGTATGCAATGTATATAATACAGATTAGCCAATTTTATATATTAACCACAACTTGTAAGCCATTGCAGGACACCCTGGGGCAATATTTACCATTTTTCATATTTTCGGCGGCCATTTTGGAAATTTTCTACACCAATTTCATTCCCATTGAAGTAAAACATCCGTCCAATAAAATAAAGCACATAGTTGTTGACATTCTATTAACAGCCTGTGTGGTTTGTCGATAAAATGACTATCAAAATCGTCTTGCAAAAAATCAAAAATTTTACCCCTCTTTTTCAAATCCTCTTTCTGTATCTATTACGGAACCCTCGTCAATGGCAAATGTCTTAAAATGACGCTATAATATCACGCTTGATGACTGTCTCAAAAACATTGCCATTTACTAATGATTAATGTGAAGAAAAATGGAAGATATGGTGAAATATTAATTAAATTTCCTATTTTCGTGCAGATGACGTCATTTTTCGGCGGCCATTTTGAATTTTTTTCGAAATTTTTTGCCGTCATTTTGAAGAAGGACATCATACCAACAAATGGCATATATTTTGTCTGTGTCTTTTGCTAACAACCGATCTATTACAACGATTAAATACAGCTGGTCGGAATTAGAGGAAATGGCGGCCATCTTGGATTCAAATGGCTCTAGCACCTAGTAGGGCCACCTTTATTTTTCGGAGAATTCCGGATTCTTTATCTGGATACCATAGGGAACAATAAAAATAAGGTTATTTGTAATCATCGGGGGGGTGCAGGTGGACCTTATTGGCTCCCCGACTAAAAGTTGGTATGTGTATTTCCCAGCTAAAGATACAGGCCAAGTTCGAATATGGGTTCCGTCCAATTATTTTTACATGAGTTACGGCCCTTTTTCGACTTAGAATTTGACCGTCTGTTAACATTTTTGGTTTCCGACCGATAACTCCAGTTTGGATTATTTGATCTGAACCAAAGTTGGTATGTGTATTTCCCAGCTAATGATACAGGCCAAGTTCGAATATGGGTTCCGTCCAGTTATTTTTACATGAGTTACGGCCCTTTTTCAACTAAGAATTTGACCAATTTCATAACATTTTGGTTTCCGACCGATAACTCCAGTTTTGATTATTTGAGCTGAACCAAAGCTGGTATGTGTATTTCCCAGCTAAAACTACAGACCAAGTTTGAATATAGGTTCTGTCTAATTATTTTTACATGAGTTATGGCCATTTTTTCAACTTAGAATTTGACCACATTTTGGCATTGAAATTAGGGGTATATCAGATTTTCTTCAAATGTAAGCTCAAAGTATTATCTTATTTTGCGATAGTACAATTCGAAATGGCTAAAGGGCGTATTTTGCCACGCCCTAGCGATGCTCTTGTTAATGAGTTAATTCATGGTACCCGTCCTCCCCGTCCTAAACAGAGCGGACAGTCAATTAATCCCGTCGTGAAATTCTCTGCATAATATTTCGAGCTCTTAGATAAATTCTGCATTTTTAGTCGAGATTATTGCATTTCGTCCGCATCCGTATTTCGGATGCATGGGGTCAGTCGTTTAGCCACGTCCATTGCAATACCCGATGAAATCCCCCCTTCCAAGGAATGACAGACAATGCATTCTTTGTTTTTCAATGAGTTAATTCATGGTACCCGTCATCCCCGTCCTAAACTTCAGAGCGGACAGTCACGTGAAATCTCTCTGCATAATATTTCGAGCTCTTAGATCAATTCTGCCTTTTTAGTCGAGATAATTGTATTTCGTCCGCATCCGTATTTCGGACGCATGGGGTCAGTCGTTTAGCCACGTCCATTGCAATAAAGAGCGTTGATTGTTAACACCTCCGTATATGGTCAATATAAAGATCGTTGATGCCTTAACCACCGAAGTGCCGTTTTTTGTGACTGAGAGTGGAGAAAGGGTGCTCTGAGCTTCTCCCCCATTCCTAGGAATAAGATGTTGGCATTCTGGGTGATTCACTCGAACGAATGGCAGTCTTGCTATTCAGGGTTCCCGTATCTTATGACTTCCAATAACTCTCTCCGCATAGGAAAGCATTTGTAAAGAAACGCTCTTTATCAACGACACTGTGGACATGAACGCTCTTTAACTATCAACGCGATTCACCCTGCAGTGCCGTTTTTTTGTGACTGAGAGTGGAGAATGGGTGCTCTGGGCTTCTCCAAAATGCGACGTCGACGATTCCCGTGGGATTTTACCTTTGGTTAGGAAGTTTGGTCTCGATCGGTCAACCCGTTTTCGATTCTATGAAACAAACATATATATATATATACGGAAGTCTCAAAATATATAGTACTAGCCGATGAGCCCGATGTTGTCCGGGCTATTCATCCGGGCTATTCAAAAACCAAATTTCGATCGCTCTACCCGTTTCCGAGATCTGGTCTGCGCATGCGCGAAGCTGGCGTCGCACGGGCTCGGCGACCCGATAAAATTCTTATCCGGGGCAAGATACATTCACATACCAAATTTCAAGACAGACAAACAAACAAACAAACAGAGGTCTTCAAAATATATATGAGATAGCAGGTTAGCCCGCCACTGGCGGCATTCGTCCCATGGCTTTGTTTCAGAAACATGACATTTTTGTAATTATTTTGTTTTTATTTATTTTTGTTTTTTATTTTTGAATATGAATTTAATGTTTTTTAAATTTAATATATTTTGTTTCTGAATTGTTTTTTTATTGTTAATTTTTTTTAATTTTAAATTGTTTTAATTAAATTGTAAATTGTTTTAATTATTTTTTTTGTTTCTGGCGGAAAAATTTACCCGTAGAAATCCCCCCTTCCTAGGAACGACAGACAACGCATTCTTTGTTTCGTGAATTCTCTCTACGATAACATTGCATTCAATTTAAAACAAACGCTTCTTGTCGGGAAATCTGTCTTCGGGTCGTTGTTGTTGGCATCACGGCTCCCCGAAAACTCTCACATTGCCGAAAACGTGTATTTAGTAATATCGTTGTTGTTGATATTTACGGCTTGGGGGCTATTTTCTTATTTAGCAAGTTTGAGCTCAATCGGTTCGAGTCTATAAAGGACACACTCATATATATGACACTTCCCGTAGGTAGCAAGTTTGAGCTCAATCGGCATTCCCTGGAATTTCCCGTAGATTGGCAGATTCCAGTAGCTTTATAACGGTATATCTGGGGAGAAATCTGATGCTATATTTGTGATTATCTGGGATGATTTCGGTATATACCAAAGGTATATACTGTAAAAACAAAGCGCGCCATCCGTGCTCGCAGGGAATAAATTTCGAGCGATAACGTTTGCGTTCCCGTATAACTCTGCAGATGCGAATAACGTTGAATGGGAAACAGACGCTCTTTATAGAGATGCGTCAAAAACAAACGCTCATTAAATAATCACTTGATTAACCCCCGCCGTGCCTGTGCGGTGATTTGAGATTGGAGAACGGGTGCTCTGAGCTTCTCTAAACCGCGACCACGGTCGTGTCGGTGGGATTTGACACTTACATAGGAAGTTTGAGCTCAATCTGTACACGCGTTTTGGATTCTATGAAGTACACACACATATACGAAGTCTCAAAATATATAGTATAGACTAGCAGGTTAGCCCGCCACTGGCGGCATTCGTCCCATGGCTTTGTTCGAAAAAGCAATTGCAACAGGTTCCGAGACACTTGTGCTGCATTTGCAGCAAATTTCGGCAATAGTCAGAAACATGACAATTTTAATTTAATTTTTTGTTTTTCAATGAGTTAATTATTTTTTTTTTCAATGAGTTAATTGTGCCTATTTAATTTTGTTTTTCAATTTTACCCGATTTTTTTTTGTTTTTCAATGAACCCGTCCATGACACTTCCCGTATTTAGCAAGTTTGAGCTCAATCGGTTCGAGTCTATAAAGGACACACACATATATATGACACTTCCCGTAGGTAGCAAGTTTGAGCTCAATCGGCATTCCCTGGAATTTCCCAGTCAATATTTAGCAAGTTTGAGCTCAATCGGTTCGAGTCTATAAAGGACACACTCATATATATGACACTTCCCGTAGGTAGCAAGTTTGAGCTCAATCGGCATTCCCTGGAATTTGCAAGTCACCAACGGGGATATATAGAGACCAATTGTCCATCGGCTGTCATGTGTAGTAAAGATGTCTTTATAAGCCGACATTGCCGTGGGGATGCCCGTTCCTACACGCGTTTTCGATTCTATATACGAAGTCTCAAAATATATAGTATAGATAGATAGATTGGCAGATTCCAGTAGCTTTATAACGGTATATCTGGGGAGAAATCTGATGCTATATTCATGATTATCTGGGATGATTTCGGTACATACCGAACTGTAAAACAAAAACAAAGCGCGCCATCCGTGCTCGCAGGGAATAAATTTCGAGCGATAACGTTTGCGTAAATACGAAATTGTGAGTGTTGGTTTGTAACCGGGATTCTGAGAAGCATTATGCCTATAACTACCCCCCCCCCCCCCCCCTAAGCCCTGACCTAAGTGTCATACATACTATAACAATGATGTTGTAAGAGCTCCAATAAATCTGCCCGCATAGGCAAGCACTCAATGTTCCCGTATAACTCTGCAGATGCATGCTAATAACGTTGAATGGGAAACAGACGCTCTTTATAGAGATGCGTCAAAAACAAACGCTCATTAAATAATCACTTGATTAACCCCCGAAGTGCCTTTGCAGTGATTTGAGATTGGAGAACGGGTGCTCTGGCTTCTCTAAACCGCGACCACGGTCGTGTCGGTGGGATTTGACACTTACATAGGAAGTTTGAGCTCAATCTTTACACGCGTTTTGGATTCTATGAAGTACCCACACACATATATACGAAGTCTCAAAATATATAGTATAGATAGATAGATATATATATATATATACCTTTGTAAAAAGTTATATATATATATTTATATGTGTGTATATTATATATATCGCACTGCTCTTTTTATCGAGCTTATGTGTATATTATACATAGCACACTGCTCTTTCAGTAGAGCTTCAGGTAGAATTAAGGTTTGTTTTATATACAATCAAATATTTATATATGTGTATGTTATAGATATCGCACTGCTCTTTTTATCGAGCTTATGTGTATATTATACATAGCACACTGCTCTTTCAGTAGAGCTTGCTCTTGTGAGCTGACTATTGTGACAGTTTATTGTCATAGTTTTAGCAATGACCGGTACATCCAAGTCTATATGCTATTTTTACTTATAGTTTGATGAGGGACGGTGGGTGGGCAGGCGGGCGGACGGTCGGGCGGACGGCGTGTTTTGCTTATAACTCAACCGTTTATTGACGTATTAAAAAAAAAAAGAATATCTCGTACGAGTTCGAAAACCGGCCTGGTCCGATAAAATTTGATAGAGTTATGGCCCTTAATTAGTCATTTTGTACGAATTTTGAGCTCGTTAGCGCGATAACTTCAACAAACGTCATCCGATTCAACTAAAATTTGGTATATAAGTGTCTTCCAATAATATCCTGGACGAGTTCGAAAACCAGCCTGGCCCAATAAAATTTGATAGAGTTATGGCCCTTAATTAGTCATTTTTTTCGTGAATTTTTAGCTCGTTAGCGCGATAACTTCAACAAACGTCCTCCGATTTGTTTAAAATTTGGAATAGACATACTTGCCAAGAATATTTCGGACGAGTTCGAAAACCAGCCTGGCCCGATAAAATTTGATAGAGTTATGGCCCTTAATTAGTCATTTTTTCGTGAATTTTTAGCTCGTTAGCGCGATAACTTCAACAAACGTCATCCAATTCAACTAAAATTTGGTATATAGGTGTCTTCCAATGATATCCTGGACGAGTTCGAAAACCAGCCTGGCCCAATAAAATTTGATACAGTTATGGCCCTTAATTAGTAAATTTTCATGAATTTTTTGCTCGTTACGACGAGTTCGAAAACCAGCCTGGCCCGATAAAATTTGATAGAGTTATGGCCCTTTTCCCCCTCAGTTTGCAAAATTTTCTTGATTTTGAGGCCGTTAGCGCGATAACTTGAACAATATTAACCAATTATATTAATTTTTGGTGTGTGACTTGCTTCGCACAATATCTCGAAAGAGTGCGAAAACCGGGTTTCTCCGAACTTTTTCCCCTGAGTTATGCCCCTTAGTTAGTGAATTCTTCGCGATTTTGAGGCCGTTAGCGCGATAACTTGAACAAATATTAACCGATTTTACCTATTAATTAGTCTACCGATACTGATGCACACCAATTGGCGGTAGCCACCGGCGGTAAGCCACCGAAAACGAGACACAGCATCTCTGATGCCACCTCTTGTTTTTTGTATATTTGCATATACAGCCATTCGTTGAAGACAAATCCACCCACTGACATTCAAGAACACCCAACATTAGGTAGGCAAACTCTGCCCTCGGTGGAACAATGGGCAGAGCTTGTTCTCCTTGAAGTCAGTGGATGGAAATGGCCCCTGCGTGTGGCAAAATGAAAACTCGAAGAAAAGCAGGAAGGAATCCGGGAAGTCGATATACTATTGTATATTTGCATATACAGCCATTCAATTAATTTAGCCTGGGTTTTTTTATTCTGAGTCGATGTTTTTGAAGTTTTAACACGTTTCCTCTGCCCAGGCTTTTTGGCTATTGCCGCAGTTTTCGCGATTGTTGTGGATCCTTGCTCAGTTGTTAAATTCAAAAGCTTACTTACTCGTCTTTTTCTCTGGTCAACATTTAGGTTTGCCCACATTTCGTGGCGAACATATAATTTTTTAGCAGCATTGGTCAAAATAAAATTACCGGAGCCATATATGGCACCTCGTATCTCTCTCTGTTGATCAGTTATTATGTCAAGTAGTCTGTCCGTCAAGTCAGGTAATTTCAATATTTTCCAATCAGTCTCTATTTTGATCACATTGTTTAAACTTTCACAGTTATTATTAGTCCAATGGCGAGGAATGATGTTTGGAAATTTCAGTGTTGGCAAGAATACCTTTTCCTTTAATTTTGGAATAAGTGTTGATCTGAAATAGTTATTACTGCCATATATGTTCAAAAGATCAGTTTCGATTTCCTCATATGTTTCCAAATTATTTATTGTTAAAATTCCGTTCGACGTGGAAAACAATCGACCAACGATTTTGTCAACAGTTTGTTTGTTGTTTTTCTTTTGTAAGTTATGTAAAGCGTTTTCCTTTAAATGTCTGGTACACAAAGTGTGTGTCGAATTTGGAAATGCTGATGTAATAGCACTGAGTATAACTGCTTCGTCGTCTGATCCAAAGACTTTTGGGATGTGTTGTACTTCAATTAATTTACTACTAAGGTAAGAAAGATATCTATGGTAAGTATGAGTGCTGCCGTCCCAATGTAGAAAAAGTGGTCCGTACATTATGGGAGAACTATTTGTGCCTTTATTGTAGAGGTTTGGATTTTTAAATACTATTGCAGTGACGTAGCAGGCAGCACGGTTAAAAGTCCTATCGATGCCAATTATAGAACCATTCTTTATTGCAGTTTTCAGAAGTGTAATTTGTTCGTCAGTGTGTAAAATAACACTTGGCGTTTTTGTTGGGTCAGTTGATATTACTTCCCGGATAAACGGACTATTGACAGATTTATTTAACATTGCTATTATATCGGCGGCCGTATTTTTTCTATATTCGTTGTCCGGGCGCATATTTTTGTTCCGATTATAAGCACGATCGTGAATCTTTCTTACGTCAACATTGCTGTCTGGGGCCAATTTGCGTTTAATTTGACGGGGCTTCAAACTGTTTTCAAGTCCATTGTCAATTATGTCAGTCTGTTCTGTAGTCAATCATATGTGTGGTGTATTACTGTCATTTGCATTACCATGAATACTTGATATTTTTGGATATGGTCCTATATATTCTACAATACACTTACCTGGGATGGATTCTATCCACGTCACTCGTTTTTTGTAAGCAATATCTATCTTCAAGGACGAATTCCTACGAGTGATGACTACAACGTCACTAGAATCAGGTTGTGGATCAAATGCATTAAATTTGCCTAAATAACAATTTTTCCGTACAAACCATCTTTCTTTTCAATGTAACTCAATGTACCTTGACAAAGGAGAAAATTGTCACCTCGATTATTGGTTTTACCCCAAACACCACAATCATCTGGATGCACGTTATATTGTTTGCCAACCGCACGTTGTTTGGCATTGAAACTATCGTCCACAACGAAGAAAACATTTTCCTTTATTCCGGCAGGAATAGAACTAAATTCAGCCAAAGAGTCAGAAGCAATAAGTTCATACAGTTTAACAACAGAAGAAATGAAGACACCATTTAGACCGTTTTCTGATGGATTTTGGAAAGGATGATCGACAATAGCTGAGAGATTTGTCACATTTTGCCCGAGATCGACAGACTCCTGTAACTCATCTGACTTATTAACAGACAGATTTGTCACATTTTGCCCGAGATCGACAGACTCATGTATTAACCCATCTGACTCATTAACAGACAGATTTGTCACATTTTGCCTGAGATCGACAGACTCATGTAACTCATCTGACTCATTAACAGACAGATTTGTCACAGCCTTATGTTTAGCAGAAACTGGCACAACTTTAGATTTAGCCGAAATTGGCACAACTTTAGATTTAGCAGAAACTGGCACAACTTTAGAAGGAACTGACACAACTTTAGGTTTAGCAGAAACTGAGGCAACTTTAGATTTAGCAGAAACTTTAGATTTAGCAGAAACTTTGGAAGGAACTGACACTTTGGAAGGAACTGACACCTTAGAAGGAACTGACACTTTAGAAGGAACTTGACACTTTGGAAGGAACTGACACTTTGGAAGGAACAATAGATGCATAACTAACATTTGAAAAGTTGAAACTACTTTCACTTGACAAAACCGGACACTCATCTTCTCGACTTTCGGACTCAGAATCTGACGACAAAACTTCAACGAGCGATGGAACTGACTTTGAACTAACTGACTTTGAACTAACTGACGACTTAACAACAGAAGCATACAACACAACTGTAGAAGCACTCAAACATTCATCCTTTCTCGTTGTATCAACAACATCATCATCTGGGATGACGTGAAACGCCTCAGGCAATGATAAAGTTGGCAACAGAGGGACAAAGTGGTTTGGTGTCCACATTAGAGAAACATAAGGCGACTCTCCAGCCCAAAGAATTGTGATAGGAGTTGTCCTCCGAGAACCGACGTGGGGACGGAACACAGTATTCAATATCGGTATGTTCGCATCCCCAGGCCCATTCTTAGTCGGATAAACCGATTTCACTGGTCGCCCAATCACCGAAGACACTGCATGCATAGTCCAGGCGGATGACCATGAATTTCGGCCTCCTCCATCCTGGGCACAAGCAACAATGTCATCATCGAGTGATGGACTCACAGCCTGTATTTGACTATCACTGTGAGCCTTTTCGTAAAACGATTTATTGGAGACCAATTCCAAACAAGTCCGCACTCGAAGTTGAGTGGACTGAGCTTCGACACCACACAGAGCAACAGAGACTGCATTGAAAAGGCAATTTCCATCATCACGAACAGCAATAGGAATGGAACCATTCCATTGAGAACCAAGAAGCCTTGAAGCCTGACTGTCTCTGACATAGGACCGCATCGGATGGTATTAATGGACGTCAGTAACCCGGATCGGCTTCTTGAGTCGACCCTTCGTTCACTGCCGCCATCAGACGCAAGTGGGAATGATCCCAGTCGAATGCACCAGAAGAATAAAGACACTTACTGCAGAAATAATCGAGAGCAGACTTCTCAAAAAAATTAAAATCACTTACCTTGAGAAACTCACAGTTGAGGTGATACCACCTGTCACAGAGACCGCAGCCTATACTGCAAATCTCGTGACATGATGCATCACAAATGCCACACGGATACAACACGGTTGAAGACTTTGATGAAGACATTGTTTCAGATCGAAGATCGAATGAAATTCTCAGAGTCCATTTCGAACTTATACGAATATTATATGACACCATCAACTCATTTAATCATGATCACCAATATATTGTTTATTCAACCATTTTGGTTTCTATGAAACCTGTGAAACCTTGCTTTAATATCACTGTCAAAACATCCCTGAAATTTTTTCGGTAAGCCAGAGTAATCCGGGATGTACGATCGCGGATTAATCAGCAACAAAGGATCTACTGTGCAGTGCCACATGTTAGGGGAAATTAATTATCACTTATCGCTGATGTCTTAATCATCCCTTAATTATTTCGACTTGTGTTCGATATTCATAGAAATTGTCGCCGAACTCTCGCTTGCGTGCCGACTTCACATACCACTAACTTACATCTACATACACATCATTATAAACCCGTTATTTTATATATTTCCCTTTTATACTTGTGTTCGGTATTCATATAGTTAGCCACCATTTCGCCGAACTCTGGTTTATACATGTCGACAGGTAATATTGTACATAAACCTACAAATAACTTTTAATCGGCTAAATTGCATCAAACTTCACATATCACTAACTTACATATACACACACATCATTATAAACTTTATTATACCCCCTTTAAAAAAAAAAGGGGGGTATACTGTTTTGCACCTGTCCGTCCGTCCGTGTTTACTAATGACTACTTATGTGGCTAAGATTGTGTAAAATGGATATTTATGTGCATAACTTCCGTTGCGTGGCTAGCCACGTAACAGCTTTCAGATGGACGTTCTAAAATGATCTATTTGGCCTAATCAGCTTATTTAATTTTGTAGTCACTCAAAATTTGGAGAAAAAAAAGTCCATCGATTTAGACATCCATGACCCGTCAATAGGAGATGTCGGACACTGACAAGACATTTATGGGGCTAGCCACCCAATCACGGAATTGTCAGTTTCTCCTATTCCACTGTCCCAGTTGCTGTGAGCAAGTTTTTGAGTTTTAATCAGCTTCTTTTGCTATAATTCCAACATGTTATGAATCCATAATCTGGAGTTTTATCACTATCTACTACTTGATAGCCTCTTAAAATTTTATGGCTACTTGAGAAGCCACATAAAAACTAAAGCCACATTACCATTTCTAGCCACATAGGTCGAAGCCACATATCTACCCATTTGTTGGTACGTCCGTCCGTCCGTCCGTCCGTGCGTGCGTGCGTGCGTCCGTGAGTCCGTACGTACGTCCGTCCGATGTCTGTTCGTGTCATAACTTGAACAGTAGTGCTCGGATCTCAATTAAATTGGGTATGGATGTTCACTATTATGAGGACATAAATAGAGGGTTCCATTGTTTTGTTTGGATTTTCCATTCTAGAGTTATTCATCTTTGTTTATCTGGAAATAGTGGCTTTTTGGTCCGTCTGGTGTCTCTTCATGTCGTAACTTCAAGAGTTGTGCTGGGATCTCAACCAAATTTGGTGTGGATGTTCACAACTATGAGGACATTAAATAGAGGGTTCCATCGTTTTGTTCGGATTTTCCATTCTAGAGTTATTCATCTTTGTTTATCTTGAAATGTTGGATTTTTGGTCCATCTGGTGTCTGTTCATATTGTAACTTCGACAGTTGTACTGGGATCTCAATGGGATTTGGTATGGATGTTCACTACTATGAGGGCATTCAATAGAGGGTTCCATCGTTTTGTTCGGATTTTCCATTCTAGAGTTATACATCTTTGTTCATCTGGAAATGTTGGCTTTTTGGTTCGTCTGGTGTCTGTTCATATTGTAACTTCGACAGTTGTACTGGGATATCAATGGGATTTGGTATGGATGTTCACTACTATGAGGACATTAAAAAGAGGGTTCCATCGTTTTGTTCCGCTTTTCCATTCTAGAGTTATTCATCTTTGTTCATCTGGAAATGTTGGCTTTTTGGTCCATCTGGTGTCTGTTCATGTCACAACTTCAACAGTTGTGCTGGGATCTCAATGGAATTTGGTATAGATGTTCACTGCTATGAGGACATTAAATAGAGGGTTCCATTGTGCTGTTCTGCTTTTCCATTCTAGAGTAATTCATCTTTGTTTATCTGGAAATGTTGGCTGTTTGATCCACCTGATGTCTGTTCAACTCATAACTTGAACAGTAATGCTCGGATCTCAATGAAATTTTGTATGGATGTTCACCACTATGAGGACATTTAATGGCACATTCAAATGTTTGTTTTGGTTTTTTGTTCTATAGTTATTCATCTTTGTTTATATGAAAATGCTGATTTCTGGGTCCATATGTCTGAGTATAGCCATCATAAGTTATAGATATGCCCACACTAGGCGGTATGCCATGAGGGGGTATGCACCGGACGACAGTCCATCTCTTGTTTTATATATTTCCCTTATATTTGAACTTGCAATGTGTTCGGTATTCTCGAAACAATGCGCGGCCGATATATAGTGCAGTAAGCTTTTCTCGAAACAGTGCGTGGTAGATTATACCACTCACTCTCTCTCTCCAAAACAAGTTAAAACGTTAAAATAACCATACAAATTTGCAACTGAAGACTTGCTACTACTATAGTTCATGTTTTAAATCCACTCCCCACCATGCCCACCTGCCTCTGGGCATAATAACTGTTTTGTTTGTACCGCTCACTTCCGCATACTTCCGCGCAGTTCCGCGCACTGTTTCGAGGTGCCGTAAAATTGACGTTCCTTAAGTTATAGGTCAGAAGTTACTGTTCTTTGTAATAATTCTGCCGTCCTATCTGTTGGCCAAGACAAAGCTTATTGTTTAATATAAGAATAGGACTCCTCACAAAAGACATTATCCAATCAGTTTCAGTACATACTTGAATCGGGTTTACACAGTTCCAACATATTACACACATTCTAGCAAACTTTTGTTCCAACAGCCAAGTATGCTTATAATACCACTTTTAGTTGCTATACCAGTATATTCTATTGTAATAAAGACCCGACAACAGGTATAGGTATCTTCTGTAATAAAAATTGCATATGCACCGTACTACATGTACATCGTGATCTCTGTTACATAATGTGTTAAACAACAAAACCACATAGTGTTACACACTAGCGTTTTAGTTACCGCTTGACCAATGTTTTGTCTTCTTGCGTTTATGTGTGATCTTGATCATTTATAAAATACAATAAACTTAGAGACGGGTGATAAAATCGGGGCGGGCGCTGATGAGAAACAAGGAATCTTTGTTGAATGGCCTTAAATAAAGAGCAGAAAAAGTGTAGAGTCTATGATACCCCATCATGCAGTACCCTGGAACCTAAAAATCACCCCCACCTGAATTTGCCTTACCGTAGCATGTACTCTGAGAGGAAAGGGGGGGGGGTCGGAAAAAAATTCCAGGCATGTATGATCATTTAAATTTTTTCAGGCCTCGGGGGGGACCCACCCACCCAATTTCTTCCGTTTCCGGCCTTTTTTTTCCGTTTCAGGAAGTTTTTTCCGGTCAGTTTTGGACACCCACCCCCCTAAATTTGAGAAAATTATCAATTGAGCAACAAAATAGCTGATTATCCTGCATTATTAGCTCAACTTTACTTTGTAAAGTTTGAGCTATTGCCATGGCTTTGTCGTCCGTCGTCCGTGTGCGTGTGTACGTAAGGTGTCAACAATGCAGTCTACAGGTCGTACCTTTGGTTGGATCATTATGAAATTTGTCATAGCTGTTGACATCAACATTTAGACCAGAATGATTAATTTTGGGGTCATTCGGTAAAAAAACATGGCCGCCAGTGGCCATCTTGGATTTCAAAATTCAATCCATTAGCACGGGCCACAGGTCGTACTGTTCGTCTGATCATCATGAAATTTGTCATGGATGTTAATATTGACATGTAGATGGGAACGAGTAATTTTGGGGTCATTCGGCCAAAAAACATGGCGGCCAGCAGCCATCTTGTATTTTACTCTTTGTATGACTAAATTCTTTAGCACGGGCTACAGGTCGTACCTTTAGTCTGATCATCATCAAATTTGTCATGGATGTTAATAATGACATGTAGATGGGAACGAGTCATTTTGGGGTCATTTGGCCCAAAAACATGGCCGCCAGCAGCCATCTTGGATTTTACTCTTTGTATGACTAAATCCTTTAGCACGGGCTACAGGTCGTGCTTTTAGTCTGATCATCATAAAATTTGTCATGAATGTTGATAATAACATGTAGATGGGAACAAGTCATTTTGGGGTCGTTCGGCCGAAAAACATGGCCGCCAGCAGGCATCTTTGATTTTACTCTTTGTATGACTAAATCCTTTAGCACGGGCTACAGGTCGTACCTTTAGTCCGATCATCATAAAATTTGTCATGGCTGTTGAAATTGAAATGTAGATGGGAACGAGTCATTTTGGGGTCATTCGGACAAAAAACAATGGCCGCCAGCGCAGTGTAGTTTCCAGTAATTATTTGGGGACACCTGTTTTATATGCAAATGTCATATCCGAAGGCCGCAGCGCTAAGTTGGGGGATCGTATGGGAGGGGTAGCTCCCCCATGGAACTACGTACTGCCATAAAATGACAATTTATTGTTTTATTTGATGATTTATTGTTAGTTGGGTTTGTTTTCTAGTAGTAATGGTCAAAAACAAATTATCTGAGTATTTTTTCTTCTTTCCAACTGTTTTTGGGCGCCTGGAGTTTGGGCGCCCATACCTGTTACAGGTACCAAAACTGGCCTGGAAACTACCCTGCGCCAGCGGCCATCTTGGATTTCAAAATTCAATCCATTAGCACGGGCCACAGGTCGTACTGTTCGTCTGATCATCATGAAATTTGTCATGGATGTTAATATTGACATGTAGATGGGAGCGAGTAATTTTGGGGTCATTCGGCCAAAAAAACATGGCGGCCAGCAGCCATCTTGGATTTTACTCTTTGTATGACTAAATTCTTTAGCACGGGCTACAGGTCGTACCTTTAGTCTGATCATCATAAAATTTGTCATGGATGTTAATAATGACATGTAGATGGGAACGAGTCATTTTGGGGTCATTTGGCCCAAAAACATGGCCGCCAGCAGCCATCTTGGATTTTACTCTTTGTATGACTAAATCCTTTAGCACGGGCTACAGGTCGTGCTTTTAGTCTGATCATCATAAAATTTGTCATGAATGTTGATAATAACATGTAGATGGGAACAAGTCATTTTGGGGTCGTTCGGCCGAAAAACATGGCCGCCAGCAGGCATCTTTGATTTTACTCTTTGTATGACTAAATCCTTTAGCACGGGCTACAGGTCGTACCTTTAGTCCGATCATCATAAAATTTGTCATGGCTGTTGAAATTGAAATGTAGATGGGAACGAGTCATTTTGGGGTCATTCGGCCAAAAAACAATGGCCGCCAGCGGCCATCTTGGATTTCAAAATTCAATCCATTAGCACGGGCCACAGGTCGTACTGTTTGTCTGATCATCATGAAATTTGTCATGGATGTTAATATTGACATGTAGATGGGAACGAGTAATTTTGGGGTCATTCAGCCAAAAAACATGGCGGCCAGCAGCCATCTTGTATTTTACTCTTTGTATGACTAAATTCTTTAGCACGGGCTACAGGTCGTACCTTTAGTCTGATCATCATCAAATTTGTCATGGATGTTAATAATGACATGTAGATGGGAACGAGTCATTTTGGGGTCATTTGGCCCAAAAACATGGCCGCCAGCAGCCATCTTGGATTTTACTCTTTGTATGACTAAATCCTTTAGCACGGGCTACAGGTCGTGCTTTTAGTCTGATCATCATAAAATTTGTCATGAATGTTGATAATAACATGTAGATGGGAACAAGTCATTTTGGGGTCGTTCGGCCGAAAAACATGGCCGCCAGCAGGCATCTTTGATTTTACTCTTTGTATGACTAAATCCTTTAGCACGGGCTACAGGTCGTACCTTTAGTCCGATCATCATAAAATTTGTCATGGCTGTTGAAATTGAAATGTAGATGGGAACGAGTCATTTTGGGGTCATTCGGACAAAAAACAATGGCCGCCAGCGGCCATCTTGGATTTCAAAATTCAATCCATTAGCACGGGCCACAGGTCGTACTGTTCGTCTGATCATCATGAAATTTGTCATGGATGTTAATATTGACATGTAGATGGGAACGAGTAATTTTGGGGTAATTCGGCCAAAAAACATGGCGGCCAGCAGCCATCTTGTATTTTACTCTTTGTATGACTAAATTCTTTAGCACGGGCTACAGGTCGTACCTTTAGTCTGATCATCATCAAATTTGTCATGAATGTTAATAATGACATGTAGATGGGAACGAGTCATTTTGGGGTCATTCGGCCAAAAAACATGGCCGCCAGCAGGCATCTTTGATTTTACTCTTTGTATGACTAAATCCTTTAGCACGGGCTACAGGTCGTACCTTTAGTCTGATCATCATAAAATTTGTCTTGGCTGTTGAAATTGGAATGTAGATGGGAACGAGTCATTTTGGGGTCATTCGGACAAAAAACATGGCCGCCAGCGGCCATCTTGGATTTCAAAATTTAATCCATTAGCACGGGCCACAGGTCGTACTGTTTGTCTGATCATCATGAAATTTGTCATGGATGATAATATTGACATGTAGATGGGAACGAGTAATTTTGGGGTCATTCGGTCAAAAAACATGGCCGCCAGCAGCCATCTTGGATTTTACTCTTTGTATGACTAAATCCTTTAGCACGGGCTACAGGTCGTACCTTTAGTCCGATCATCATAAAATTTGTCATGGCTGTTGAAATTGAAATGTAGATGGGAACGAGTCATTTTGGGGTCATTCGGACAAAAAACAATGGCCGCCAGCGGCCATCTTGGATTTCAAAATTCAATCCATTAGCACGGGCCACAGGTCGTACTGTTCGTCTGATCATCATGAAATTTGTCATGGATGTTAATATTGACATGTAGATGGGAACGAGTAATTTTGGGGTCATTCGGCCAAAAAACATGGCGGCCAGCAGCCATCTTGTATTTTACTCTTTGTATGACTAAATTCTTTAGCACGGGCTACAGGTCGTACCTTTAGTCTGATCATCATCAAATTTGTCATGGATGTTAATAATGACATGTAGATGGGAACGAGTCATTTTGGGGTCATTTGGACCAAAAAAATGGCCGCCAGCAGCCATCTTGGATTTTACTCTTTGTATGACTAAATCCTTTAGCACGGGCTACAGGTCGTGCTTTTAGTCTGATCATCATAAAATTTGTCATGAATGTTGATAATAACATGTAGATGGGAACAAGTCATTTTGGGGTCGTTCGGCAGAAAAACATGGCCGCCAGCAGGCATCTTTAATTTTACTCTTTGTATGACTAAATCCTTTAGCACGGGCTACAGGTCGTACCTTTAGTCCGATCATCATAAAATTTGTCATGGCTGTTGAAATTGAAATGTAGATGGGAACGAGTCATTTTGGGGTCATTCGGACAAAAAACAATGGCCGCCAGCGGCCATCTTGGATTTCAAAATTCAATCCATTAGCACGGGCCACAGGTCGTACTGTTCGTCTGATCATCATGAAATTTGTCATGGATGTTAATATTGACATGTAGATGGGAACGAGTAATTTTGGGGTCATTCGGCCAAAAAACATGGCGGCCAGCAGCCATCTTGTATTTTACTCTTTGTATGACTAAATTCTTTAGCACGGGCTACAGGTCGTACCTTTAGTCTGATCATCATCAAATTTGTCATGGATGTTAATAATGACATGTAGATGGGAACGAGTCATTTTGGGGTCATTTGGCCCAAAAACATGGCCGCCAGCAGCCATCTTGGATTTTACTCTTTGTATGACTAAATCCTTTAGCACGGGCTACAGGTCGTGCTTTTAGTATGATCATCATAAAATTTGTCATGAATGTTGATAATAACATGTAGATGGGAACAAGTCATTTTGGGGTCGTTCGGCCGAAAAACATGGCCGCCAGCAGGCATCTTTGATTTTACTCTTTGTATGACTAAATCCTTTAGCACGGGCTACAGGTCGTACCTTTAGTCCGATCATCATAAAATTTGTCATGGCTGTTGAAATTGAAATGTAGATGGGAACGAGTCATTTTGGGGTCATTCGGACAAAAAACAATGGCCGCCAGCGGCCATCTTGGATTTCAAAATTCAATCCATTAGCACGGGCCACAGGTCGTACTGTTCGTCTGATCATCATGAAATTTGTCATGGATGTTAATATTGACATGTAGATGGGAACGAGTAATTTTGGGGTCATTCGGCCAAAAAACATGGCGGCCAGCAGCCATCTTGTATTTTACTCTTTGTATGACTAAATTCTTTAGCACGGGCTACAGGTCGTACCTTTAGTCTGATCATCATCAAATTTGTCATGAATGTTAATAATGACATGTAGATGGGAACGAGTCATTTTGGGGTCATTCGGACAAAAAACATGGCCGCCAGCGGCCATCTTGGATTTCAAAATTTAATCCATTAGCACGGGCCACAGGTCGTACTGTTTGTCTGATCATCATGAAATTTGTCATGGATGATAATATTGACATGTGGATGGGAACGAGTAATTTTGGGGTCATTCGGTCAAAAAACATGGCCGCTAGCAGCCATCTTGGATTTTACTCTTTGTATGACTAAATCCTTTAGCACGGGCTACAGGTCGTACCTTTAGTCCGATCATCATAAAATTTGTCATGGCTGTTGAAATTGAAATGTAGATGGGAACGAGTCATTTTGGGGTCATTCGGACAAAAAACAATGGCCGCCAGCGGCCATCTTGGATTTCAAAATTCAATCCATTAGCACGGGCCACAGGTCGTACTGTTCGTCTCTGATCATCATGAAATTTGTCATGGATGTTAATATTGACATGTAGATGGGAACGAGTAATTTTGGGGTCATTCGGCCAAAAAACATGGCGGCCAGCAGCCATCTTGTATTTTACTCTTTGTATGACTAAATTCTTTAGCACGGGCTACAGGTCGTACCTTTAGTCTGATCATCATCAAATTTGTCATGGATGTTAATAATGACATGTAGATGGGAACGAGTCATTTTGGGGTCATTTGGACCAAAAACATGGCCGCCAGCAGCCATCTTGGATTTTACTCTTTGTATGACTAAATCCTTTAGCACGGGCTACAGGTCGGGCTTTTAGTCTGATCATCATAAAATTTGTCATGAATGTTGATAATAACATGTAGATGGGAACAAGTCATTTTGGGGTCGTTCGGCAGAAAAACATGGCCGCCAGCAGGCATCTTTGATTTTACTCTTTGTATGACTAAATCCTTTAGCACGGGCTACAGGTCGTACCTTTAGTCCGATCATCATAAAATTTGTCTTGGCTGTTGAAATTGAAATGTAGATGGGAACGAGTCATTTTGGGGTCATTCGGACAAAAAACAATGGCCGCCAGCGGCCATCTTGGATTTCAAAATTCAATCCATTAGCACGGGCCACAGGTCGTACTGTTCGTCTGATCATCATGAAATTTGTCATGGATGTTAATATTGACATGTAGATGGGAACGAGTAATTTTGGGGTCATTCGGCCAAAAAACATGGCGGCCAGCAGCCATCTTGTATTTTACTCTTTGTATGACTAAATTCTTTAGCACGGGCTACAGGTCGTACCTTTAGTCTGATCATCATCAAATTTGTCATGGATGTTAATAATGACATGTAGATGGGAACGAGTCATTTTGGGGTCATTTGGCCCAAAAACATGGCCGCCAGCAGCCATCTTGGATTTTACTCTTTGTATGACTAAATCCTTTAGCACGGGCTACAGGTCGTGCTTTTAGTATGATCATCATAAAATTTGTCATGAATGTTGATAATAACATGTAGATGGGAACAAGTCATTTTGGGGTCGTTCGGCCGAAAAACATGGCCGCCAGCAGGCATCTTTGATTTTACTCTTTGTATGACTAAATCCTTTAGCACGGGCTACAGGTCGTACCTTTAGTCCGATCATCATAAAATTTGTCATGGCTGTTGAAATTGAAATGTAGATGGGAACGAGTCATTTTGGGGTCATTCGGACAAAAAACAATGGCCGCCAGCGGCCATCTTGGATTTCAAAATTCAATCCATTAGCACGGGCCACAGGTCGTACTGTTCGTCTGATCATCATGAAATTTGTCATGGATGTTAATATTGACATGTAGATGGGAACGAGTAATTTTGGGGTCATTCGGCCAAAAAACATGGCGGCCAGCAGCCATCTTGTATTTTACTCTTTGTATGACTAAATTCTTTAGCACGGGCTACAGGTCGTACCTTTAGTCTGATCATCATCAAATTTGTCATGAATGTTAATAATGACATGTAGATGGGAACGAGTCATTTTGGGGTCATTCGGCCAAAAAACATGGCCGCCAGCAGGCATCTTTGATTTTACTCTTTGTATGACTAAATCCTTTAGCACGGGCTACAGGTCGTACCTTTAGTCTGATCATCATAAAATTTGTCTTGGCTGTTGAAATTGGAATGTAGATGGGAACGAGTCATTTTGGGGTCATTCGGACAAAAAACATGGCCGCCAGTGGCCATCTTGGATTTCAAAATTTAATCCATTAGCACGGGCCACAGGTCGTACTGTTTGTCTGATCATCATGAAATTTGTCATGGATGATAATATTGACATGTAGATGGGAACGAGTAATTTTGGGGTCATTCGGTCAAAAAACATGGCCGCCAGCAGCCATCTTGGATTTTACTCTTTGTATGACTAAATTCTTTAGCACGGGCTGCAGGTCATACCTTTAGTCTGATCATCATAAAATTTGTCTTGAATGTTAATAATGACATGTAGATGGGAACGAGTCATTTTGGGGTCATTCGGCCAATAAACATGGCCGCCAGCAGCCATCTTGGATTTTACTCTTTGTATGACTAAATCCTTTAGCACGGGCTACAGGTTGTACCTTTAGTCTGATCATCATACAATTTGTCATGAATGTTAATAATGACATGTAGATGGGGACGAGTCATTTTGGGGTCATTCGGCCAAAAAACATGGCCGCCAGCAGCCATCTTGGATTTTACTCTTTGTATGACTAAATTCTTTAGCATGGGCTACAGGTCGTACCTTTAGTCTGATCGTCATAAACATTTTCATGGATGTTAACGATGACATGTAGATGGGAACGACTCATTTTGGGGTCATTCGGCCGAAAAAACATGGCCGCCAGCAGCCATCTTGGATTTTACTTTTCTCTTCATGTATAGTATTAGACATTCAACTTTCCACATTCCTAATCGCTCCATTGACTGTAATACATTAAATTATTCCCTTTCCAAGTTGAGCTACAGTGTCATTGACACTTTCATCATAATTTATTGCGCGATATTTGAATAGAACAGTTCATAATGAGATAACGATACTATTTGAATTTATCATATAAGTGTCATTAATCAAGAAATGTGTCAACATAATCACATTTCTAGTGATATATAGGCAGATTGCCAAAGTTTTTATTAACATTCATTTTCATAATCTATAGTCACATGATCTAGTCACATAATCACATTTGAGTATTCTACATAATACATGGTACCGTTACAACAAATTTCAGATTATTTGATATTTGATACCGGTATGTGATATACAGTAATGCCCTAATTAATCGACTCCATAACCACAGCAGAATAATGGGTAATTTTTCAGGATTTAGTCGGAAATATGGCTTGTTGTCATTCATCGGAAAGCTCTCGGGGAGAGCTTTCCGATGAATGACAACAAGACATATTTCCGTCTAAATCCTGAAAAATTACCCATTATTCTGCTGTGGTTATGGAGTCGTTTAATTAGGGCATTACTGTATTGCTGGAATCAAATTGTTTATCAAAACATGTGGAAATACAACTGTTCATCCCAGTTCATCCCAGTTTGAAGAATAATGCTAATACCAAACATAACCATGATATATCCGCGCGACTCTTCTTGGGGCATCTCAGAAACCAGAACTGAGGAAACATATTATAGCATGTAATGGCAGGCTGGTAGCCACTGCCTGAAGTAATAGGCTTCGTAATAATTCGGAATAATATGGATGGATAGCCCAATTTCACTTCTTTTTTGCTCACGATATCAGTGACGATAAAATCTTCGTTACTGTGATTAACATTACAAGCTGATCCACATTAACATGGAAAACAATGTGAAATTGTTGAAGCTGGCCCGGCTGGCCTTCAATTTATTTGTTAAGATTTTATGTTTTACGTTGTCAAAAGTCTATTTTATCCATTATTAGCTCAACTTTACTTTGTAAAGTTTGAGCTATTGCCATGGCTTTGTCGTCCGTCGTCCGTGTGTGCGTGTGTGCGTGTGTGCGTGTGTACGTAACGCGTCAACAATAGAGGCTACAGGTCGTACCTTTGATCGGATCATTATGAAATTTGTCATAGCTGTTGACATCAACATTTGTACCGGAATGATTCATTTTGGGGTCATACGGAAAAAAAACATGGCCGCCAGCGGCCATCTTAGATTTCAAAGTTCAATCCATTAGCACGGGCTACAGGCCGTACTGTTCGTCTGATCGTCATGAAATTTGTCATGGATGTTAATATTGACATGTAGATGGGAACTAGTAATTTTGGGGTCATTCGGCCAAAAAACATGGCCGCCAGCAGTCATCTTCGATTTTACTCTTTGCATGACTAAATCCTTTAGCACGGGCTACAGGTCGTACCTTTAGTCAGATCGTCATAAAATTTGTCATGGATGTTAACAATGACATGTAGATGGGAACGAGTCATTTTTGGGTTATTCGGGCAAAAAACATGGCCGCCAGCAGCCATCTTGGATTTTACTCTTTGTATGACTAAATCCTTTAGCACGGGCTACAGGTCGTACCTTTAGTCTGATAATCATGAAATTTATCATGGCTGTTGAAATTGGAATGTAGATGGGAACGAGTCATTTTGGGGTCATTCGGACAAAAAACATGGCCGCCAGTGGCCATCTTTGTTTTCAAAATTCAATCCATTAGCACGGGCCACAGGTCGCACTGTTCGTCTGATCGTCATGAAATTTGTCATGGATGTTAATATTGACATGTAGATGGGAACGAGTAATTTTGGGGTCATTCGGCCCAAAAACATGGCCGCCAGCAGCCATCTTGGATTTTACTCTTTGTATGACTACATTCTTTAGCACGGGCTACAGGTGGTACCTTTAGTCTGATCGTCATGAAATTTGTCATGGATGTTAATATTGACATGTAGATGGGAACGAGTCATTTTGGGGTCATTCGGCCAAAAAACATGGCCGTCAGCAGCCATCTTGGATTTTACTCTTTGTATGACTAAATCCTTTAGCACGGGCTACAGGTCGTACCTTTAGTCTGATCATTATAAAATTTGTCATGGCTGTTGATATTGGAATGTAGATGGGAACGAGTCATTTTGGGGTCATTCGGACAAAAAACATGGCCGCCAGCGGCCATCTTGGATTTCAAAATTTAATCCATTAGCACGGGCCACAGGTCGTACTGATTGTCTGATCATCATGAAATTTGTCATGGATGATAATATTTACATGTAGATGGGAACGAGTAATTTTGGGGTCATTCGGCCAAAAAACATGGCCACCAGCAGCCATCTTAGATTTTACTCTTTGTATGACTAAATTCTTTATCACGGGCTGCAGGTCGTACCTTTAGTCTGATCATCATAAAATTTGTCATGGATGTTAACAATGACATGTAGATGGGAACGAGTAATCTTGGGGTCAATCGGCCAAAAAACATGGTCGCCAGCAGCCATCTTGGATTTTACTCTTTGTATGACTAAATCCTTTAGCACGGACTACAGGTTGTATCTTTAGTCTGATCATCATAAAATTTTTCGTGAATGTTAATAATGACATGTAGATGGGAACGAGTCATTTTGGGGTCATTCGGCCAAAAAAGATGGCCGCCAGCAGCCATCTTGGATTTTACTCTTTGTATGACTAAATCCTTTAGCACGGGCTACATGTCGTACCTTTAGTCTGATCATCATAAAATTTTTCATGGCTGTTGAAATTGGAATGTAAATGGGAACAAGTCATTTTGGGGTCATTCAGACAAAAAACATGGCCGCCAGCGGCCATCTTGGATTTCAAAATTCAATCCATTAGCACGGGCCACAGGTCGTACTGTTCGTCTGATCATCATGAAATTTGTCATGGATGTTAATATTGACATGTAGATGGGAACGAGTAATTTTGGGGTCATTCGGCCAAAAAACATGGCGGCCAGCAGCCATCTTGTATTTTACTCTTTGTATGACTAAATTCTTTAGCACGGGCTACAGGTCGTACCTTTAGTCTGATCATCATCAAATTTGTCATGGATGTTAATAATGACATGTAGATGGGAACGAGTCATTTTGGGGTCATTTGGCCCAAAAACATGGCCGCCAGCAGCCATCTTGGATTTTACTCTTTGTATGACTAAATCCTTTAGCACGGGCTACAGGTCGTGCTTTTAGTATGATCATCATAAAATTTGTCATGAATGTTGATAATAACATGTAGATGGGAACAAGTCATTTTGGGGTCGTTCGGCCGAAAAACATGGCCGCCAGCAGGCATCTTTGATTTTACTCTTTGTATGACTAAATCCTTTAGCACGGGCTACAGGTCGTACCTTTAGTCCGATCATCATAAAATTTGTCATGGCTGTTGAAATTGAAATGTAGATGGGAACGAGTCATTTTGGGGTCATTCGGACAAAAAACAATGGCCGCCAGCGGCCATCTTGGATTTCAAAATTCAATCCATTAGCACGGGCCACAGGTCGTACTGTTCGTCTGATCATCATGAAATTTGTCATGGATGTTAATATTGACATGTAGATGGGAACGAGTAATTTTGGGGTCATTCGGCCAAAAAACATGGCGGCCAGCAGCCATCTTGTATTTTACTCTTTGTATGACTAAATTCTTTAGCACGGGCTACAGGTCGTACCTTTAGTCTGATCATCATCAAATTTGTCATGAATGTTAATAATGACATGTAGATGGGAACGAGTCATTTTGGGGTCATTCGGCCAAAAAACATGGCCGCCAGCAGGCATCTTTGATTTTACTCTTTGTATGACTAAATCCTTTAGCACGGGCTACAGGTCGTACCTTTAGTCTGATCATCATAAAATTTGTCTTGGCTGTTGAAATTGGAATGTAGATGGGAACGAGTCATTTTGGGGTCATTCGGACAAAAAACATGGCCGCCAGTGGCCATCTTGGATTTCAAAATTTAATCCATTAGCACGGGCCACAGGTCGTACTGTTTGTCTGATCATCATGAAATTTGTCATGGATGATAATATTGACATGTAGATGGGAACGAGTAATTTTGGGGTCATTCGGTCAAAAAACATGGCCGCCAGCAGCCATCTTGGATTTTACTCTTTGTATGACTAAATTCTTTAGCACGGGCTGCAGGTCATACCTTTAGTCTGATCATCATAAAATTTGTCTTGAATGTTAATAATGACATGTAGATGGGAACGAGTCATTTTGGGGTCATTCGGCCAATAAACATGGCCGCCAGCAGCCATCTTGGATTTTACTCTTTGTATGACTAAATCCTTTAGCACGGGCTACAGGTTGTACCTTTAGTCTGATCATCATACAATTTGTCATGAATGTTAATAATGACATGTAGATGGGGACGAGTCATTTTGGGGTCATTCGGCCAAAAAACATGGCCGCCAGCAGCCATCTTGGATTTTACTCTTTGTATGACTAAATTCTTTAGCATGGGCTACAGGTCGTACCTTTAGTCTGATCGTCATAAACATTTTCATGGATGTTAACGATGACATGTAGATGGGAACGACTCATTTTGGGGTCATTCGGCCGAAAAAACATGGCCGCCAGCAGCCATCTTGGATTTTACTTTTCTCTTCATGTATAGTATTAGACATTCAACTTTCCACATTCCTAATCGCTCCATTGACTGTAATACATTAAATTATTCCCTTTCCAAGTTGAGCTACAGTGTCATTGACACTTTCATCATAATTTATTGCGCGATATTTGAATAGAACAGTTCATAATGAGATAACGATACTATTTGAATTTATCATATAAGTGTCATTAATCAAGAAATGTGTCAACATAATCACATTTCTAGGGATATATAGGCAGATTGCCAAAGTTTTTATTAACATTCATTTTCATAATCTATAGTCACATGATCTAGTCACATAATCACATTTGAGTATTCTACATAATACATGGTACCGTTACAACAAATTTCAGATTATTTGATATTTGATACCGGTATGTGATATACAGTAATGCCCTAATTAATCGACTCCATAACCACAGCAGAATAATGGGTAATTTTTCAGGATTTAGTCGGAAATATGGCTTGTTGTCATTCATCGGAAAGCTCTCGGGGAGAGCTTTCCGATGAATGACAACAAGACATATTTCCGTCTAAATCCTGAAAAATTACCCATTATTCTGCTGTGGTTATGGAGTCGTTTAATTAGGGCATTACTGTATTGCTGGAATCAAATTGTTTATCAAAACATGTGGAAATACAACTGTTCATCCCAGTTCATCCCAGTTTGAAGAATAATGCTAATACCAAACATAACCATGATATATCCGCGCGACTCTTCTTGGGGCATCTCAGAAACCAGAACTGAGGAAACATATTATAGCATGTAATGGCAGGCTGGTAGCCACTGCCTGAAGTAATAGGCTTCGTAATAATTCGGAATAATATGGATGGATAGCCCAATTTCACTTCTTTTTTGCTCACGATATCAGTGACGATAAAATCTTCGTTACTGTGATTAACATTACAAGCTGATCCACATTAACATGGAAAACAATGTGAAATTGTTGAAGCTGGCCCGGCTGGCCTTCAATTTATTTGTTAAGATTTTATGTTTTACGTTGTCAAAAGTCTATTTTATCCATTATTAGCTCAACTTTACTTTGTAAAGTTTGAGCTATTGCCATGGCTTTGTCGTCCGTCGTCCGTGTGTGCGTGTGTGCGTGTGTGCGTGTGTACGTAACGCGTCAACAATAGAGGCTACAGGTCGTACCTTTGATCGGATCATTATGAAATTTGTCATAGCTGTTGACATCAACATTTGTACCGGAATGATTCATTTTGGGGTCATACGGAAAAAAAACATGGCCGCCAGCGGCCATCTTAGATTTCAAAGTTCAATCCATTAGCACGGGCTACAGGCCGTACTGTTCGTCTGATCGTCATGAAATTTGTCATGGATGTTAATATTGACATGTAGATGGGAACGAGTCATTTTTGGGGTCATTCGGCCAAAAAACATGGCCGCCAGCAGTCATCTTGGATTTTACTCTTTGTATGACTAAATCCTTTAGCACGGGCTACAGGTCGTACCTTTAGTCTGATAATCATGAAATTTATCATGGCTGTTGAAATTGGAATGTAGATGGGAACGAGTCATTTTGGGGTCATTCGGACAAAAAACATGGCCGCCAGTGGCCATCTTTGTTTTCAAAATTCAATCCATTAGCACGGGCCACAGGTCGCACTGTTCGTCTGATCGTCATGAAATTTGTCATGGATGTTAATATTGACATGTAGATGGGAACGAGTAATTTTGGGGTCATTCGGCCCAAAAACATGGCCGCCAGCAGCCATCTTGGATTTTACTCTTTGTATGACTACATTCTTTAGCACGGGCTACAGGTGGTACCTTTAGTCTGATCGTCATGAAATTTGTCATGGATGTTAATATTGACATGTAGATGGGAACGAGTCATTTTGGGGTCATTCGGCCAAAAAACATGGCCGTCAGCAGCCATCTTGGATTTTACTCTTTGTATGACTAAATCCTTTAGCACGGGCTACAGGTCGTACCTTTAGTCTGATCATTATAAAATTTGTCATGGCTGTTGATATTGGAATGTAGATGGGAACGAGTCATTTTGGGGTCATTCGGACAAAAAACATGGCCGCCAGCGGCCATCTTGGATTTCAAAATTTAATCCATTAGCACGGGCCACAGGTCGTACTGATTGTCTGATCATCATGAAATTTGTCATGGATGATAATATTTACATGTAGATGGGAACGAGTAATTTTGGGGTCATTCGGCCAAAAAACATGGCCACCAGCAGCCATCTTAGATTTTACTCTTTGTATGACTAAATTCTTTATCACGGGCTGCAGGTCGTACCTTTAGTCTGATCATCATAAAATTTGTCATGGATGTTAACAATGACATGTAGATGGGAACGAGTAATCTTGGGGTCAATCGGCCAAAAAACATGGTCGCCAGCAGCCATCTTGGATTTTACTCTTTGTATGACTAAATCCTTTAGCACGGACTACAGGTTGTATCTTTAGTCTGATCATCATAAAATTTTTCGTGAATGTTAATAATGACATGTAGATGGGAACGAGTCATTTTGGGGTCATTCGGCCAAAAAAGATGGCCGCCAGCAGCCATCTTGGATTTTACTCTTTGTATGACTAAATCCTTTAGCACGGGCTACATGTCGTACCTTTAGTCTGATCATCATAAAATTTTTCATGGCTGTTGAAATTGGAATGTAAATGGGAACAAGTCATTTTGGGGTCATTCAGACAAAAAACATGGCCGCCAGCGGCCATCTTGGATTTCAAAATTTAATCCATTAGCACGGGCCACAGGTCGTACGATTCGTCTGATCATCATGAAATTTGTCCTGGATGTTAATGTTGATATGTAGATGGAAACGAGTAATTTTGGGGTCATTTGGCGGAAAAAACGTGGCCGCCAGCAGCCATCTTGGATTTTACTCTTTGTATGACTAAATTCTTTAGCATGGGCTACAGGTCGTACCTTTAGTCTGATCATCATCAAATTTGTCATGGATGTTAACAATGACATGTAGATTGGAACGAGTCATTTTGGGGTCAATCGGCCAAAAAACATGGCCGCCAGCAGCCATCTTGGATTTTACTCTTTGTATGACTAAATTCTATAGCATGGGCTACAGGTCGTACCTTTAGTCTGATCGTCATAAAATTTGTCATTGATGTTAACGATGACATGTAGATGGGAACGACTCATTTTGGGGTCATTCGGCCGAAAACATGGCCGCCAGCAGCCATCTTGGATTTTACTTTTCTCTTCATGTCTATAAACTAGTATTAGACATTCAACTTTCCACATTCCTAATCGCTCCATTGACTGTAATATATTAAATTATTCCCTTTCCAAGTTGAGCTACAGTGTCATTGACACTTTCATTTATTATATCTTTATTTCCATGTCACATATGGTCAAGTGTGCTTTCATTTTATCGCTTATTTTCAACTGAGTTCGGCATAGTTATTCTTATTTTGTTGTATCAGTAGATGGAATCCTGATTAAATTTTATTTTTCCAATAGCGCAGTTTCTAGTACTATCAAGTTGAATTTGGGTTATTGTTGGCCATTGTGCAATTGATCCAACTTTTGATAACCTCTATATGTAGTATAGCATTACTATTAACTATATATGACCCGTTTTTGTTCAAAACACATCAAAATAAGACTCAATAGCAGGAATGGAAAAAAAAATTGGCATATGGAAAAAACTGCTTTTTGGACCCAAGAGACACCCACCCACCCCATCATACGTGCCTGGAATTTTTTTTCGACCCCCCCCCTGGTCATAATACTAATAATATATATATGTCTAACAGACCCATTTCGCCAAGAAAATTCAAAATCGAGCAGAGAGTATTTTTATTATTATGATATTAAAAAAATTGCGGAAATATCCGAAGTGCAATCACATGACCACACCACGGTCACATGACCGATCATCTGCATAGACGCATACCGGTTACAGCAGTGGGTGGAGCTTGAAATAATTCTGCCAATCGCGAAACGAGTTGATAAATTACGTATAAAATATTTGGCCGTTTAATTACCAAGGCATTTACGATCACGGAATAAAACTGTTTGAATGTGCCGAATTATTCGCTATAATGTTGAATCATTCGCTAGAATGTTGAATTATATAACGAATAATGATGGCTAAAATGCACTTTGAGGCGATAAAAGTTATCTGAAATGAGATTCATTTATGCAGAAATGCAATTAGCGGGTGGAATTTCGTGTGAACCTAATTTAATTGTTTCTGAAAGAATACAAATAGGCCATATAGCTTCTTCTTCGTTGTACATATGGTACACATTTCGGAAGCTAGTTTACGCACTATAGTGTCATTCCGTTGTGCGCTATATACAAATGGGGTGTGACTAAAAGGGTGGTGATGGCTTATATTCGTCATAATAATGTTCCTGTCTGTTTCTTCACACGAAACATTTTGTGTGAAAAAGTGCACGTTGTGAACAGCCTTGCTAAAATCCTTCCAATCAAGATCGATAAGTGCGTGAACAAAATAATTCACTCAAATACACCACTGACTGTTGAAACTACGATAATTATTAATTAGGCTGCAGTTTGGCATAACGACCTTTTTTAGTCGAGTTTTTCAAAAACTCGACTTCTGGTTTGACGAGGGGCGGGCGGCGGGCAGGCGGACCTAAAGAATGCCTTATAACTCTGACATTTGTGAACGGATTCAAAAAAATTTTGGTATGGCAGTTGCTCCCAATGACTATATACTGCCTGTAGAAAATGGGTCACGTCCGAACCTTTTTACAAGAGTTATCCATCTTAGTTGGTTTTTAGTTAAGTTTTTCACCGATAGCGCGATAACTCACGCAAATATTAACCAATTTCAACAATATTTGGTATATGAGACTCTTGCAACAATATCTCGGACGAGTTCGAAAACCAGGTTTGTCCGAATTTTTTTCTCCGGAGTTTAAATGGGTCTTAGTTTGTCTATTTTTAGCAAATTTAGCACTGTTAGCGCCATAACTCGATGAAATATTAACTGATTTCAACAATATTTGGTATATGAGTCTCCTGCAACAATATCTCGGACGAGTTCGAAAACCAGGTTTATCCGAATTCTTTTCGCGGAGTTATGGGTCTTGGTTTGTCTATTTTTAGCAATTTTATCACCGTTGGCGCGATAACTCTATGAGATATTAACCGATTTCAACAGTATTTGGTATATGAGTCTCCTACAACAATATCTCGGACGAGTTCGAAAACCAGGTTTATCCGAATTCTTTTCGCGGAGTTATGGGTCTTTGTTTGTCTATTTTTAGCAATTTTATCACCGTTGGCGCGATAACTCTATGAGATATTAACCGATTTCAACAGTATTTGGTATATGAGTCTCCAGCAACAATATCTCGGACGAGTTCGAAAACCAAGTTTGTCCGATTTTTTTTCGCGGAGTATTAATGGGTCTTAATTTGTCTATTTTTAGCAATTTTATCACGGTTAGCGCGATAACTCAATGAAATATTAACCAATTTCAACAATATTGGGTGTATGAGTCTCCTGCAACAATATCTCGGACGAGTTCGGAAATCAGGTTTGTCCGAAATTTTTTCGCGGAGTTATGGGTCTTATTTTGTCTATTTTTAGCAATTTTATCACCGTTTAATAGCACGATAACTCGATGAAATATTAACCGATTTAAACAATATTTGGTGTATGAGTCTCCTGCAACAATATCTCAGACGAGTTCGAAAACCAGGTTTGTCCGAATATTTTGTGTGCAGAGTTATGGGTCTTAGTTTGTCTATTTTTAGCAATGTTATCACCGTTAGCGCGATAACTCAATGAAATATTAACCGATTTAATCAATATTTGGTATATGATTCTATTACAACAATATCTCGGACGAGTTCGAAAACCTGGTTTGTCTTAATTTTTTTCCGGAGTTATGGGTCTTAGTTTGTCTATTTTAATCACAATTTTATCACCGTTAGTGCGATAACTCAATGAAATATTAACAGATTCAATTGATATTTGGTATATAGGTCTATTGCAATAATATACAACCGTCCAACTTTTTTTGCCGGAGTTGTGCACCTTATTGGCAGAATTTGATTCGACTGCCAAAAAACTCGACAAAAGCATCTTAGATGCGTACCCCTTGTTTTTTAATTGAAGGCTAGCCTGGCATTGTTTTTAAGTTTGTGCTTGTTCGATATTCTTCTTTTTTTTCGTTTTATTTTACGTTTTGATGGCAGATATCGATTGTTAGCCTAAACAAAATCCAATGATTGCCTCTAATAAAGAGCGTCCATGTTTTCGTCACAGCATAAACAATAAAGAGCGTTTTCAATTATGAACGTGCTCTATTTCGATATGTCATGGGCGATTTTGTATGTGGTATTGTGACATTTAGATATAAAGAGCGTCCATGCTTCCTTCTCCCAAAAGCGATAGACAATAAAGAGCATTCTAAATTACACGCTGTGTTGTCTTTTTGGAGGTAATTAATAATGGATAGCTAGCCCGCCCACAACGGAGCATACTACATCTACTAGGCATCTTGGCATATGTGGAGATGACAGATACTCGGGATCAGCCTTGAAATAGGGTGTCTGTCATTTGCAGAATGAGATCCCCAGAGGGTGAATTTAGTGATGCTAGCCCGCTATGCGGGGTAGCATCACTAAATTCACCCTCTGGGGACCTCATTTTTGCTGTGTTTGTTATGCCCCCGACTTGAAGTCGGCGGGTATATAGTCGACGTCTCCGTCCGTCCGTACGTCCGTACTTCCGTCCGTCCGTATGTCCGTACAAACATTTAGCATTATTGTTCAGCAACCGCTGGGCATATTTAGCTGATATTTGGTATGGTGATAGAGCAGCATGGGGGAACAGCCACATGCATGGCGCGTGTTTCGTCCACTCAATTTCAACAGAGTTATGGCCCTTTTTTCTACTTAGAAAATTCAAGTTTTCTCTTGTTTTTTTTTTGTTTCCAGATGATAGCGTGAGCTTTGGTGGTACGATTGCAATTCCCGTATTTTTGTGGATCAGTTATATGAAAACACATGTCAAGTGCGAATTTGGGTATGATCTGATGATTTTTGCCAGAGTAATGGCCCTTTTTTCAACTTAGGAAATTTGAATTTTGTCCGTCCGTACAAACATTTTGCATTATTGTTCAGCAACCGCTGGGCAGATTTAGCTGATATTTGGTATGGTGATAGAGCAGCATGGGGGAACAGCTACATGCATAGCGCTGGTTTCGTCCACCCATTTTCACCAGAGTTATGGCTTTTTTTTTTACTTAGAAAATTAAATTTTTCTATTGTTTTTTGGGTTTCCAGATGATAGCGTGAGCTTTGGTGGTACGATTGCAAATCCCGTATTTTTGTGGATCAGTTATATGAAAATACATGTCAAGTGCGAATTTGGGTATGATCTGATGATTTTTGCCAGAGTTATGACCCTTTTTTCAACTTAGAAAATTTGAATTATCGCTTGTTTTTGGGTTTCCGGATCGCTTGTTTTTGGGTTTCCAGAATTTCTAGTACGAACTTCTTTTGGAATGGTCATATAGACCTCCTCGGATATCCGCAGTTTCGTCCATGCTTAATCCGAATTGCTACGGTCGGGGGCAAATGCCACGCGACAGCGTACCTCTTGTTTATTTTACGGGTTATTTATTATGCGATCGGAATGGGACTTGGATCATTTTAATCACAACAGGGAGGGCTTTCCAATTGCGTTTTGTAGTTTCTAGACCAGATAAATCGTTTAAGGGAAAATGATACCCACTTCTTGGATTTAGTAAATAAAAACAAACATTCCATCCATACAAATATTTAGTATTGCCCACTCCATAAACTGAGCGTTGGAGGCATATATAATATGCTTGATATACCACTGCATTTGTTTGTAATATCTTTCATTGCAGGATGTTTTCATGTTGTAGTTATATTTTGTAGATTCAGCGATCAAGAAACAAACAACTGAAGGAACTTTTCACATATGGCTTCAGTATTCATCATGCTGGAATGCTGAGACAGGACAGGAACCTGGTGGAGAAATACTTTGCTGATGGCCTCATCAAGGTTCTCGTGTGCACTGCCACACTGGCCTGGGGTGTCAACTTGCCTGCTCATGCAGTCATCATCAAGGTATATTTTATCTCATGTAACTTTCAAAATCTAATCCATATTTGTGGTTGACAACATAGGGACCTTACTGGATTTGTCATTCACCCCACTCACGTTATGTAAGGAAATGTAAGATAACAACATTTTTCTTAGACTCTTCAGAAGGTTCCTTGGTTGAAAAAAACACGGTGCTTTATTGCATTTCTCCATAAGCATTTTGGTTTCCTGATATCTTTCTTAAATGCTATTTGGAACATTACGCCACTCCTGGTTGTGATCTTGTTTATATGAGTTATTGTTATTAGAGATTTTTTCTGTTCTATAATTCTGAATGATTAATTCAGTTTTAATGAACTGATTGAAAACACACTTAATGAAGGGTCTTGTTGATGGAACTTTTCCTATGATCCTGCATCTTCTTGGCAAAGACACCTCTGCAAACTGAGGCACACATAAAATATTTGAAGGATACTACTGTGTTTTCACTGAAATTTCACTTTAAGGGTAGTTCCAAATTTAAAGAGCATTTTGTGATTATATAATTTATTAAACGTCACAATTAATCTTACCATGGAATTTGCAATTTAAAATTAGGCATGTACAGTAAGTATGATTCTGTGAGATATAATGGCACATTTTAGGACTAAATTGGAACTCTCCGTTCAAAATAACCGTCAAAATGGCAACCGTAAGTGGAAAATTTGTCGTGTTTGCACTAATATCTTCTAGACCAGTTTCTTCTGTATGGAACTTGTTCAGAAATGTGACTTTAGTTTGTATTGTTCATGTTAACTAATCACTGGAGAAATGAAATATGCCATTCTTGGGAACCCAGCCCCTTCCGATCCCTCAATAATATGATTTTACAGAATGCGGTATGAAATTTCACCAAAAATCACCATTGGGATTGTAGTCATATTTCAACAAGAAATGAGCAGAACTGTGCAAGAAACTTCGCTATAACTCCGATGAACGTAACAAAAACTCTGGCGTGTTTTACGCTACTTACCTTACCGGGGAGCGGAGTTTTTAGCATATAGCAATTTGATTGTAATTTGACAAGGTCCCTATAAAGTCATGTCATAGACATGCCAATGGGGCAGTCTCGGACGAAAAACAGAATTTTGCTATCCAAATATCTTAATTGTTTTTCGTACTAGCAGACTTGGACTGCATATGCACCAATCAATTAGTAATGATACAGAATATCACCCAAAGGATATCCAAGTCGCTAGTCAATAAATTAATTTGTATGTCACTGTAAATATTGTATTTTTCCTTGTTTATATGCCGGCAAATTAAGCTCTACACTCTAAAGCGGGCTTCAGTGGTGAACTTAAATTATCTTGTGCCCGCTAAAGTGGGCTGCGGTGTTGAAAGTGTTAAAAGCTTTATAACATAAGTTATTATTTATACATGAGCTTGTTTTTAGGGTACTCAGATCTATGATGCCAAGCGAGGTTCATTCGTTGACCTTGGAATTCTAGATGTCATGCAAATTTTTGGAAGAGCCGGACGACCACAGTTTGATAAATTTGGACATGGCACTATTATAACATCTCATGATAAACTATCACACTATCTATCGATGATGACACGACAAAATCCAATAGAGAGTCAGTTAATCGACAGTCTAACAGATAATCTAAATGCAGAGGTATGTAATATAGCTATGTTTTAATCAAATAAATAGTATTTCTTTTATGTAGGTGATTATATATGATTTAATCAAAAGTAAAAACTTTTTTCAGCAGTTGGTATTTTTATTAGATCACCAAAATCAGAGTACAACAAGTCATCCATTTTTATGTGTACCCATACCATGTATGGTACACATAATGCCAACGTTCGGATCAACCATCCGTCATTCGTCCGTCCATATGTCTGTCCGTCTGTCAGTTCGTAGACACTTGCTATCCAATTCGATTACTCAAATAGTTTTTATCGGATCGTGTTCACTCTCCTGACCTGTATAGATTTTGGTATCGATCGGTTGATCAGTTTGGAATTTTTTTGCATCCGCACATAGGCATGAGCTATCCGATGCTATAACCAAAGTATTTTTTGTCTGATTGTGTTCATATTTGATATGTAGGTTTATGATGACACACACCTCACCTGTATAGATATTGGTATTGATTGGTTGATCGGTTTAGAAAATAATTAACCCTGCACACAAATGCTATTTGATGCATCTAAGGGGTCATCTCAAAACTCCTATGAAATTATCGGGAAATGACGCAATGTTTTTCGGGAAATTATCGGAATATTTACATAGTCTATCGGGATTCTATTGGAGTTTACTTTCATTTCGGAGTATCATATTCGGAAAACAACGAATGTTGTTTGGAAAGTTTCTGTATCGGGATTACTCCGGATTTTTATCGCGATTTTATATTTTATAGGCCTATCTTTATTATTGATTTAATAGTTTCCTAATATGAGAAATCGTTAGTATAAAGTTTTAAAGTATCAGGGGACACGTGTCGTAGAACTATTATATGTTACACTGTGGTGATCAGTGGGTGCTACGTACAATATCGGTATTTTACCCGGACAATACACCCCACCCATCGGGAAATCTTCAAAATCAATTCACAGGGAGCATACCCAAATATGTATGCAGTTGTAGGCCTATACTATCTTCAAAGCTTGTGTTTGTAATATGTTTAAATACATCCGACTTTTAAATATGGAGGAAATAAAGAAATACATATATTATGGCAAATGTAAACGATTTGTATTTAATCGTGAATCGCCGACGACACAATTAATGCATGCACAATCGAGTGGAGTCTTAACACGAGATCTCGTATGTTCTATTTTTAGCCCGATTCCAGGAATTGGGGTCATCAATATTTACGTTTCTGGGAACAACACACGTGGCATTGCAGAGTAATACGTCTTGAAGATTTCACACAGTGAACGGATTTATAAAACAATTTCAAACATGGGACAACTCAAGCTTAAAAAAAATATCGGGCCTGTGTACACGTAGGCCTATATTCCGAATGTACATAGCCTATTAGCCTAGGCGAAATTTATATTGGAATGTGCGATGTCCATGCAGCATTTGATGTGCTTTATAAAGCAATCATGGCAATTGCATTTTTGTTTACCGGCAAATGCATGGAAACAATAAATCTCGCCAGCAGACACGATTGCATCATCAAGGTCAAGGTAACACGATGCGATTTATTTGTAGTAGACCTGCTCCTATATTTCGTCATTTTTTTTCTTCAAAAAGATGTCTTGCTAACTTTTATTTAGTTTACTTTCGATATTAACCCTTTACCCAACAGTAATATTACCTCCAGCCAACAGAACTTTCTGGTGACGTCAAAGTGTTTGGGGAAAAACATGTATTATTACTAAATGTTATGTGGCTCTTGATTTATGAAATTATGTTCATCTGTATGGATGGGGACTGGGAGTAAAAAAAAATTCAGAGTTGTGAATCCCCCTCCCCAAGCATGATAGTATGTTGAATATTTAGTAGGTTTTATATTTATATTTTATAACAATAAATGTAATAAACAAACAAAAGGTAAGTTTTGTTTTATCAACAGATCAATGTGACTTTCAGTTTCAATTTCTCTGTCGGAAAACCATATCACGAATTGGGTGATTTATTAATGTTTTAATCCATGGCTACGTGGTGAAATGAAACATAAAATAAATCATCAAGTGGCCTATCAACTCTTGGATAGTTACATGTAAATTCAGTTACAATTGACTGCATTATTAGTCCGAACTAGTCAACATTGTGCCATCGATTACAACGCACGTGTTTTTTTGTTTACTTCAATTTGGCGCACCGGTTTTTGACCTTGACATTGCAGTCAATACATTCGTACCGCACATATCTTGTGCAATTAATAAATTAAACAATTCTTTCGTGTCTACATTGTATCTTATGATCGAGAAAAGTGCTTTCTCTTAGTGAAATTTTGAGCAATCATATTCAATATAAAATGACAAGACAGTGCCGATAAGTAATTCGCGGTAAATGCAGCACTATTCGGAATTGATTTGCGCACTTTCAATTTAAAAATAGCCGCGTTTGTCTCGTGAACTCTTGTGTTCAAATAAAAGTAACTAATGTTATACAATGTCATTTCTTTGATTTTTCACATCATGATATGGCCAATTTACTTGAGTATTTGGCAGTGTTAATGCGCGGAGAATAATAATTTTATTAATCAAACGAGAGAACAAAACGGCCGATCGATGCACATTTGTGCTATACAGTATTTTATTATTGTTGCGCTGACGTCGGCAAGGTTCCGAGGTGTTTTCATCGTCATCAGCTGATCAATAAGTTCAATGGAAACACTCGATAAATGGTCAATTGATACTAACACAAAAGCTAAGATATATTATGTTTGAATTTGCAATGAATGTCATTTATTTATTAACGAATGGCTAATATAGTTATAGCCATGATAGATGACAGTCCCCATTGTGCGCCCCACATTCCAACACCACGTGTTCGCAGGTACAAATTTCTGCGCTCGATCGTTATCAGTGGGCGTTTCTTGATCTTTCTTGGCGGGAGTGTTTTTTAAATAAACCATTTGGATTGAATCGTGTGTCCATTCCTTTGTATTTTTTATATTACAATGTGGAGAATATACTCAAGATTATGTAATTGGCAATGCGCGCAGAATAATAATTTTATTAATCAAACGAGAGAACAAAACGGCCGATGCACATAAATTTGTGCTACAGTATTTTATCATTGCTGCAATGACGTCGACAAGGTTCCTAGATTTTTTCATCGTCATCAGCTGATCAATAAGTTCAATGACAACATTCGATAAATGGTCAATTGATACTAATACTAAATCTAAGATATATTTTGTTTGAATTTGCAATGAATGTCATTTATGAATTACCGAATGGGTAATAGATATAGCCATGATAAATGAGTCCCCATTGTGCGCCCCAATTTCCAACAACACGTGTTTACTGTAGGTACATATTTTTTGCGCACGTCATCAGTGGGGGTTTCTTGGCGGGAGTGTTTTTTAAATAAACAATTTGGATTGAATCATGTGTCCATTCCTTTGTATTTTTCGATTATAGTGTGGAGAATATTCTCAAGATTATGTATTTGTCAATGCGCTTTAACAACATAATTTATTTGGGTACTAATCCAGGCAATCCCCGTGCCCACAATATTGGGCTGAATTGGCGTGACGTTGGGACGTGTAACTGAAGAGAAAATAGAAAATGTTGTCGAACTTTTCGATCAAAACTTTATTGAATTCTCAAAATTGCTCACTCAGTGTATTAAAATAAAATATTATTCGATCTTGTGATGAATGAGGGAAAAAATCAAATCAAATGACAGTTTTATTTGAGAACATTTCTAGGGCCAAAAAGAGTTTTATCAAATATATATTTCAATTTTTTATCGCGTTCACTTTGGAACAGTCTATTGCTAGTGTTGAAGGGATACTACCTTTATGAAACCATTTCTTTTTATGTTTCCTTCAGAGCGTTTCTAGGAGATATGTGCTGTATGAATAATATGCAAAAAGAATTCAATGGACAATTTAATAACTTGGAATCAAAACTTGAAACGTGTAGAGTTTTAATTCTTTTAAACAAGCTTCCACCCCAATAAAAATATGCTTACGAAGGAGGCTGTGGACGAATCCAAAAGTAATGACAACAAATAGAACGGAAACATAAACAAACATGCTCGATTCGTCGAGCATTAACAACATGCTCGATTCGTCGATTATCAAAACAGACATAGGCCTAATTGTTCTTGAAATAAATGGGTAAATTATCGGAAAGTTGGTACATTACTTTCGGAAAGTTTTCGGAAATCAGCGTGTTATCGGAATATTTAGATGCGGTATCGGAATATTTTCGGGAATTGGTGACCGCTCTATCGGAATCTATCGGGAAATTTAGAAGATAGTTTTGAGTTATCGGAATCCTATCGGGATCCCGATAGTAGTTTTGAGATGACCCCTAAGGGGTCATCTCAAAACTGCTATCGGGAAATCCGTCTATTTCCCAATAGATCCCGATAGCAGATACCGTACTGACCCGCGTTTAGGCCCAGGGGGCCTTTGTTTTATTTGAGCTCAAAAATCCAAGTGGGCTTAAACCCGAATATGACCCTTTGCAAACCAAAAATCCCAAGAAATCGGGACAGTAAAACTGAAGAAAAAATAAAGTCGATCCAGCAGAGTTTCGGTGAAATATACACGTCTTCCAGATTAAATAAAGTTAAGTATAAGTTACTTTGAGAAAGTATTTGTTTCATTTTTATGTGTATATTAAAATATTACTTGTTGTCTTGTTTTATTGCCCAAAATTCCCATAAATGACAGTTTGTAAGCATCATGGGTCATCGGATTGTTCTGCCATTTCAGACAGTTGGGTAAATCCACTATCTATAGTCTATATCTATAGTTATTATCTATAGTTTATATCAATGTTCAGATAATTAAAAAATGTCAGAAAATTGTACAGGGAAATATTATGCAACATATAAGAGAGCGACTTAATCCGATTAGGATAACAATGAACCCATGCTGTGCTATATTCATGGCCCGTTGTCTACAAAGATGTTACAATACAATAGTGACCAATTTAACAAAGCCAGTGAGTCTAGTTAATTAACGAAATGACGTTGTAAATACGTATACAAAAAAACACGTGTTTTAATGTTTAGAGTCATCGCTCCCAAACCGTTGACACAGATTAATGTTTATACTATAGACTATAGTCTATACCGTAAAAAGTGAAAAATAGCAGTTTAAAATTTTTAAATAATGATTATTATATACTAACCACCGGGTACCAATACGACATCGGTATCTCTTTTTTTGAAGGCATCTTGTGCTGTTGTTGTTGTTGAATGACAAGTGCCCCTTCTGCCCCATTATTATACCCACCGTGTGTTTACATAACCAGGGAATGAGTTCTTTTTGTGTTTGGCCACATGTAGGAACATACCGACATACAAAGAATATGTTTTTACAGTACCGGTACTGTTGTTGACATGTGTGCGATGCACGCACGTGATTCTTTGAAGTGATTGATGTTTACCGCGTTCTCAGATATACGCCGTTAGCGAGTGGGTTTGATGTCTGCCGACGTTTGGTTTCCCCCAGGAAGTATAATTGAATAAACAAATGAGATTTTAAGATTCACTTTATTTTATTATACTTCCATATTTTAATATGGGAGTATATTGTATTTCTGTTGACCCAGTTTTCCGTTTAATTGCAAGTATTCCGAAACTAATGACAGTAGGAACGCAAAATTTTCAGGAAATGTAGGCACCTAAGAGTTACTGAAGTTATAGGTATCCCCAGTTCCACCCAACTTTTCTTTAAGGGGTTATCGCACTTTTAAATATTTTTTTATTTTTCTCTATTATTATTCTTCTTCCTCTTCTTCCTAGTAAAAGCGTACCCTTATATCTCAGGAACCGCTAAATGTAGAACGCTGAAATTTTCTGGGTTTGTACAACTCCCACAGTAGACGGAAGTGTTTCTATTGCGAATTTTGTCCGTTCTTGATTTATGGAGTTATGGGCCTTAAACCGGCCTCTCACATTTATCGACAACTGTAGGGTATATCTCGAACGCATTGAGGCAGTGGAACGGGACAAATGTTATGATGTAGAGAAACTTAAACGTGGTTCAGTTCCACAAAATGGACGTCCAATTATTACCCGGGGAGTGGGGGACGGTGTTCAAAGTCGTAAAAAATAAAGTCCCTTCGATTGCGACCATACTTACATGTCATAGTCTACATTGTACACCGATAACGATGCCGTGAATATTTTGTAAATCGGTCGAAAATTGACAGAGTTACCGACCCCTGAATGTCCAAAAATGACGCAAAAATCCTTGTATCCACAACTCCTCCCAGACCGATGCTCGGACAAAGGTTGTTATCAATTAACGATCGGTATGCACGAATGAGCAGGCACGCGAAATTTGGGCATCATCGGGCGAAAATTGGCTAGATGCATGCAGATTGAAGTGCTGAAATTTGACACTTATACAAGTTTAGAACCCGTTAACGCAGATGGATGGGGTTGGTGTCATTCGACGGGGATTATCGAGGCGAATACAATGATGTCAGATTGAAAATAATATTTCGGCGAATAGCTGAGATATGGTCATTTTTTCGAAGTTATGTGTGGATATTCACACGCAAATATGCCTATCGTGTAGATCTCACGAAGACGAACCCAATGACACCAGTCGCAACACTCTAGCTTAAAAACCGACTGAGATAGAGAGGTTTTATCACCAAGTCACCTATTGTCGCGGTAATGGCATTTTCGCATAGAAATGGCTCCACTGAACTCAGAAATGCCAATATTACTTATGCTGACCATCACAAACAATTTCAGCAGGTACATTATTATACTTCCATATTTTAATATGGGAGTATATTGTATTTCTGTTGACCCAGTTTTCCGTTTAATTACAAGTATTCCGAAACTAATGACAGTAGGAACGCAAAATTTTCAGGAAATGTAGGCACCTAAGAGTTACTGAAGTTATAGGTATCCCCAGTTCCACCCAACTTTTCTTTAAGGGGTTATCGCACTTTTAAATATTTTTTTATTTTTCTCTATTATTATTCTTCTTCCTCTTCTTCCTAGTAAAAGCGTACCCTTATATCTCAGGAACCGCTAAATGTAGAACGCTGAAATTTTCTGGGTTTGTACAACTCCCACAGTAGACGGAAGTGTTTCTATTGCGAATTTTGTCCGTTCTTGATTTATGGAGTTATGGGCCTTAAACCGGCCTCTCACATTTATCGACAACTGTAGGGTATATCTCGAACGCATTGAGGCAGTGGAACGGGACAAATGTTATGATGTAGAGAAACTTAAACGTGGTTCAGTTCCACAAAATGGACGTCCAATTATTACCCGGGGAGTGGGGGACGGTGTTCAAAGTCGTAAAAAATAAAGTCCCTTCGATTGCGACCATACTTACATGTCATAGTCTACATTGTACACCGATAACGATGCCGTGAATATTTTGTAAATCGGTCGAAAATTGACAGAGTTACCGACCCCTGAATGTCCAAAAATGACGCAAAAATCCTTGTATCCACAACTCCTCCCAGACCGATGCTCGGACAAAGGTTGTTGTTATCAATTAACGATCGGTATGCACGAATGAGCAGGCACGCGAAATTTGGGCATCATCGGGCGAAAATTGGCTAGATGCATGCAGATTGAAGTGCTGAAATTTGACACTTATACAAGTTTAGAACCCGTTAACGCAGATGGATGGGGTTGGTGTCATTCGACGGGGATTATCGAGGCGAATACAATGATGTCAGATTGAAAATAATATTTCGGCGAATAGCTGAGATATGGTCATTTTTTCGAAGTTATGTGTGGATATTCACACGCAAATATGCCTATCGTGTAGATCTCACGAAGACGAACCCAATGACACCAGTCGCAACACTCTAGCTTAAAAACCGACTGAGATAGAGAGGTTTTATCACCAAGTCACCTATTGTCGCGGTAATGGCATTTTCGCATAGAAATGGCTCCACTGAACTCAGAAATGCCAATATTACTTATGCTGACCATCACAAACAATTTCAGCAGGTACATTATTATACTTCCATATTTTAATATGGGAGTATATTGTATTTCTGTTGACCCAGTTTTCCGTTTAATTACAAGTATTCCGAAACTAATGACAGTAGGAACGCAAAATTTTCAGGAAATGTAGGCACCTAAGAGTTACTGAAGTTATAGGTATCCCCAGTTCGGCCCAACTTTTCTTTAAGGGGTTATCGCACTTTTAAATTTTTTTTTATTTTTCTCTATTATTATTCTTCTTCCTCTTCTTCCTAGTAAAAGCGTACCCTTATATCTCAGGAACCGCTAAATGTAGAACGCTGAAATTTTCTGGGTTTGTACAACTCCCACAGTAGACGGAAGTGTTTCTATTGCGAATTTTGTCCGTTCTTGATTTATGGAGTTATGGGCCTTAAACCGGCCTCTCACATTTATCGACAACTGTAGGGTATATCTCGAACGCATTGAGGCAGTGGAACGGGACAAATGTTATGATGTAGAGAAACTTAAACGTGGTTCAGTTCCACAAAATGGACGTTGTCCAATTATTACCCGGGGAGTGGGGGACGGTGTTCAAAGTCGTAAAAAATAAAGTCCCTTCGATTGCGACCATACTTACATGTCATAGTCTACATTGTACACCGATAACGATGCCGTGAATATTTTGTAAATCGGTCGAAAATTGACAGAGTTACCGACCCCTGAATGTCCAAAAATGACGCAAAAATCCTTGTATCCACAACTCCTCCCAGACCGATGCTCGGACAAAGGTTGTTGTTATCAATTAACGATCGGTATGCACGAATGAGCAGGCACGCGAAATTTGGGCATCATCGGGCGAAAATTGGCTAGATGCATGCAGATTGAAGTGCTGAAATTTGACACTTATACAAGTTTAGAACCCGTTAACGCAGATGGATGGGGTTGGTGTCATTCGACGGGGATTATCGAGGCGAATACAATGATGTCAGATTGAAAATAATATTTCGGCGAATAGCTGAGATATGGTCATTTTTTCGAAGTTATGTGTGGATATTCACACGCAAATATGCCTATCGTGTAGATCTCACGAAGACGAACCCAATGACACCAGTCGCAACACTCTAGCTTAAAAACCGACTGAGATAGAGAGGTTTTATCACCAAGTCACCTATTGTCGCGGTAATGGCATTTTCGCATAGAATTGGCTCCACTGAACTCAGAAATGCCAATATTACTTATGCTGACCATCACAAACAATTTCAGCAGGTACATTATTATACTTCCATATTTTAATATGGGAGTATATTGTATTTCTGTTGACCCAGTTTTCCGTTTAATTGCAAGTATTCCGAAACTAATGACAGTAGGAACGCAAAATTTTCAGGAAATGTAGGCACCTAAGAGTTACTGAAGTTATAGGTATCCCCAGTTCGGCCCAACTTTTCTTTAAGGGGTTATCGCACTTTTAAATATTTTTTTATTTTTCTCTATTATTATTCTTCTTCCTCTTCTTCCTAGTAAAAGCGTACCCTTATATCTCAGGAACCGCTAAATGTAGAACGCTGAAATTTTCTGGGTTTGTACAACTCCCACAGTAGACGGAAGTGTTTCTATTGCGAATTTTGTCCGTTCTTGATTTATGGAGTTATGGGCCTTAAACCGGCCTCTCACATTTATCGACAACTGTATGGTATATCTCGAACGCATTGAGGCAGTGGAACGGGACAAATGTTATGATGTAGAGAAACTTAAACGTGGTTCAGTTCCACAAAATGGACGTTGTCCAATTATTACCCGGGGAGTGGGGGACGGTGTTCAAAGTCGTAAAAAATAAAGTCCCTTCGATTGCGACCATACTTACATGTCATAGTCTACATTGTACACCGATAACGATGCCGTGAATATTTTGTAAATCGGTCGAAAATTGACAGAGTTACCGACCCCTGAATGTCCAAAAATGACGCAAAAATCCTTGTATCCACAACTCCTCCCAGACCGATGCTCGGACAAAGGTTGTTGTTATCAATTAACGATCGGTATGCACGAATGAGCAGGCACGCGAAATTTGGGCATCATCGGGCGAAAATTGGCTAGATGCATGCAGATTGAAGTGCTGAAATTTGACACTTATACAAGTATAGAACCCGTTAACGCAGATGGATGGGGTTGGTGTCATTCGACGGGGATTATCGAGGCGATTACAATGATGTCAGATTGAAAATAATATTTCGGCGAATAGCTGAGATATGGTCATTTTTTCGAAGTTATGTGTGGATATTCACACGCAAATATGCCTATCGTGTAGATCTCACGAAGACGAACCCAATGACACCAGTCGCAACACTCTAGCTTAAAAACCGACTGAGATAGAGAGGTTTTTATCACCAAGTCACCTATTGTCGCGGTAATGGCATTTTCGCATAGAAATGGCTCCACTGAACTCAGAAATGCCAATATTACTTATGCTGACCATCACAAACAATTTCAGCAGGTACATTATTATACTTCCATATTTTAATATGGGAGTATATTGTATTTCTGTTGACCCAGTTTTCCGTTTAATTGCAAGTATTCCGAAACTAATGACAGTAGGAACGCAAAATTTTCAGGAAATGTAGGCACCTAAGAGTTACTGAAGTTATAGTTATCCCCAGTTCGGCCCAACTTTTCTTTAAGGGGTTATCGCACTTTTAAATATTTTTTTATTTTTCTCTATTATTATTCTTCTTCCTCTTCTTCCTAGTAAAAGCGTACCCTTATATCTCAGGAACCGCTAAATGTAGAACGCTGAAATTTTCTGGGTTTGTACAACTCCCACAGTAGACGGAAGTGTTTCTATTGCGAATTTTGTCCGTTCTTGATTTATGGAGTTATGGGCCTTAAACCGGCCTCTCACATTTATCGACAACTGTAGGGTATATCTCGAACGCATTGAGGCAGTGGAACGGGACAAATGTTATGATGTAGAGAAACTTAAACGTGGTTCAGTTCCACAAAATGGACGTCCAATTATTACCCGGGGAGTGGGGGACGGTGTTCAAAGTCGTAAAAAATAAAGTCCCTTCGATTGCGACCATACTTACATGTCATAGTCTACATTGTACACCGATAACGATGCCGTGAATATTTTGTAAATCGGTCGAAAATTGACAGAGTTACCGACCCCTGAATGTCCAAAAATGACGCAAAAATCCTTGTATCCACAACTCCTCCCAGACCGATGCTCGGACAAAGGTTGTTATCAATTAACGATCGGTATGCACGAATGAGCAGGCACGCGAAATTTGGGCATCATCGGGCGAAAATTGGCTAGATGCATGCAGATTGAAGTGCTGAAATTTGACACTTATACAAGTTTAGAACCCGTTAACGCAGATGGATGGGGTTGGTGTCATTCGACGGGGATTATCGAGGCGAATACAATGATGTCAGATTGAAAATAATATTTCGGCGAATAGCTGAGATATGGTCATTTTTTCGAAGTTATGTGTGGATATTCACACGCAAATATGCCTATCGTGTAGATCTCACGAAGACGAACCCAATGACACCAGTCGCAACACTCTAGCTTAAAAACCGACTGAGATAGAGAGGTTTTATCACCAAGTCACCTATTGTCGCGGGTAATGGCATTTTCGCATAGAAATGGCTCCACTGAACTCAGAAATGCCAATATTACTTATGCTGACCATCACAAACAATTTCAGCAGGTACATTATTATACTTCCATATTTTAATATGGGAGTATATTGTATTTCTGTTGACCCAGTTTTCCGTTTAATTACAAGTATTCCGAAACTAATGACAGTAGGAACGCAAAATTTTCAGGAAATGTAGGCACCTAAGAGTTACTGAAGTTATAGGTATCCCCAGTTCCACCCAACTTTTCTTTAAGGGGTTATCGCACTTTTAAATATTTTTTTATTTTTCTCTATTATTATTCTTCTTCCTCTTCTTCCTAGTAAAAGCGTACCCTTATATCTCAGGAACCGCTAAATGTAGAACGCTGAAATTTTCTGGGTTTGTACAACTCCCACAGTAGACGGAAGTGTTTCTATTGCGAATTTTGTCCGTTCTTGATTTATGGAGTTATGGGCCTTAAACCGGCCTCTCACATTTATCGACAACTGTAGGGTATATCTCGAACGCATTGAGGCAGTGGAACGGGACAAATGTTATGATGTAGAGAAACTTAAACGTGGTTCAGTTCCACAAAATGGACGTCCAATTATTACCCGGGGAGTGGGGGACGGTGTTCAAAGTCGTAAAAAATAAAGTCCCTTCGATTGCGACCATACTTACATGTCATAGTCTACATTGTACACCGATAACGATGCCGTGAATATTTTGTAAATCGGTCGAAAATTGACAGAGTTACCGACCCCTGAATGTCCAAAAATGACGCAAAAATCCTTGTATCCACAACTCCTCCCAGACCGATGCTCGGACAAAGGTTGTTGTTATCAATTAACGATCGGTATGCACGAATGAGCAGGCACGCGAAATTTGGGCATCATCGGGCGAAAATTGGCTAGATGCATGCAGATTGAAGTGCTGAAATTTGACACTTATACAAGTTTAGAACCCGTTAACGCAGATGGATGGGGTTGGTGTCATTCGACGGGGATTATCGAGGCGAATACAATGATGTCAGATTGAAAATAATATTTCGGCGAATAGCTGAGATATGGTCATTTTTTCGAAGTTATGTGTGGATATTCACACGCAAATATGCCTATCGTGTAGATCTCACGAAGACGAACCCAATGACACCAGTCGCAACACTCTAGCTTAAAAACCGACTGAGATAGAGAGGTTTTATCACCAAGTCACCTATTGTCGCGGTAATGGCATTTTCGCATAGAAATGGCTCCACTGAACTCAGAAATGCCAATATTACTTATGCTGACCATCACAAACAATTTCAGCAGGTACATTATTATACTTCCATATTTTAATATGGGAGTATATTGTATTTCTGTTGACCCAGTTTTCCGTTTAATTACAAGTATTCCGAAACTAATGACAGTAGGAACGCAAAATTTTCAGGAAATGTAGGCACCTAAGAGTTACTGAAGTTATAGGTATCCCCAGTTCGGCCCAACTTTTCTTTAAGGGGTTATCGCACTTTTAAATTTTTTTTTATTTTTCTCTATTATTATTCTTCTTCCTCTTCTTCCTAGTAAAAGCGTACCCTTATATCTCAGGAACCGCTAAATGTAGAACGCTGAAATTTTCTGGGTTTGTACAACTCCCACAGTAGACGGAAGTGTTTCTATTGCGAATTTTGTCCGTTCTTGATTTATGGAGTTATGGGCCTTAAACCGGCCTCTCACATTTATCGACAACTGTAGGGTATATCTCGAACGCATTGAGGCAGTGGAACGGGACAAATGTTATGATGTAGAGAAACTTAAACGTGGTTCAGTTCCACAAAATGGACGTTGTCCAATTATTACCCGGGGAGTGGGGGACGGTGTTCAAAGTCGTAAAAAATAAAGTCCCTTCGATTGCGACCATACTTACATGTCATAGTCTACATTGTACACCGATAACGATGCCGTGAATATTTTGTAAATCGGTCGAAAATTGACAGAGTTACCGACCCCTGAATGTCCAAAAATGACGCAAAAATCCTTGTATCCACAACTCCTCCCAGACCGATGCTCGGACAAAGGTTGTTGTTATCAATTAACGATCGGTATGCACGAATGAGCAGGCACGCGAAATTTGGGCATCATCGGGCGAAAATTGGCTAGATGCATGCAGATTGAAGTGCTGAAATTTGACACTTATACAAGTTTAGAACCCGTTAACGCAGATGGATGGGGTTGGTGTCATTCGACGGGGATTATCGAGGCGAATACAATGATGTCAGATTGAAAATAATATTTCGGCGAATAGCTGAGATATGGTCATTTTTTCGAAGTTATGTGTGGATATTCACACGCAAATATGCCTATCGTGTAGATCTCACGAAGACGAACCCAATGACACCAGTCGCAACACTCTAGCTTAAAAACCGACTGAGATAGAGAGGTTTTATCACCAAGTCACCTATTGTCGCGGTAATGGCATTTTCGCATAGAATTGGCTCCACTGAACTCAGAAATGCCAATATTACTTATGCTGACCATCACAAACAATTTCAGCAGGTACATTATTATACTTCCATATTTTAATATGGGAGTATATTGTATTTCTGTTGACCCAGTTTTCCGTTTAATTGCAAGTATTCCGAAACTAATGACAGTAGGAACGCAAAATTTTCAGGAAATGTAGGCACCTAAGAGTTACTGAAGTTATAGGTATCCCCAGTTCGGCCCAACTTTTCTTTAAGGGGTTATCGCACTTTTAAATATTTTTTTATTTTTCTCTATTATTATTCTTCTTCCTCTTCTTCCTAGTAAAAGCGTACCCTTATATCTCAGGAACCGCTAAATGTAGAACGCTGAAATTTTCTGGGTTTGTACAACTCCCACAGTAGACGGAAGTGTTTCTATTGCGAATTTTGTCCGTTCTTGATTTATGGAGTTATGGGCCTTAAACCGGCCTCTCACATTTATCGACAACTGTATGGTATATCTCGAACGCATTGAGGCAGTGGAACGGGACAAATGTTATGATGTAGAGAAACTTAAACGTGGTTCAGTTCCACAAAATGGACGTTGTCCAATTATTACCCGGGGAGTGGGGGACGGTGTTCAAAGTCGTAAAAAATAAAGTCCCTTCGATTGCGACCATACTTACATGTCATAGTCTACATTGTACACCGATAACGATGCCGTGAATATTTTGTAAATCGGTCGAAAATTGACAGAGTTACCGACCCCTGAATGTCCAAAAATGACGCAAAAATCCTTGTATCCACAACTCCTCCCAGACCGATGCTCGGACAAAGGTTGTTGTTATCAATTAACGATCGGTATGCACGAATGAGCAGGCACGCGAAATTTGGGCATCATCGGGCGAAAATTGGCTAGATGCATGCAGATTGAAGTGCTGAAATTTGACACTTATACAAGTATAGAACCCGTTAACGCAGATGGATGGGGTTGGTGTCATTCGACGGGGATTATCGAGGCGATTACAATGATGTCAGATTGAAAATAATATTTCGGCGAATAGCTGAGATATGGTCATTTTTTCGAAGTTATGTGTGGATATTCACACGCAAATATGCCTATCGTGTAGATCTCACGAAGACGAACCCAATGACACCAGTCGCAACACTCTAGCTTAAAAACCGACTGAGATAGAGAGGTTTTTATCACCAAGTCACCTATTGTCGCGGTAATGGCATTTTCGCATAGAAATGGCTCCACTGAACTCAGAAATGCCAATATTACTTATGCTGACCATCACAAACAATTTCAGCAGGTACATTATTATACTTCCATATTTTAATATGGGAGTATATTGTATTTCTGTTGACCCAGTTTTCCGTTTAATTGCAAGTATTCCGAAACTAATGACAGTAGGAACGCAAAATTTTCAGGAAATGTAGGCACCTAAGAGTTACTGAAGTTATAGTTATCCCCAGTTCGGCCCAACTTTTCTTTAAGGGGTTATCGCACTTTTAAATATTTTTTTATTTTTCTCTATTATTATTCTTCTTCCTCTTCTTCCTAGTAAAAGCGTACCCTTATATCTCAGGAACCGCTAAATGTAGAACGCTGAAATTTTCTGGGTTTGTACAACTCCCACAGTAGACGGAAGTGTTTCTATTGCGAATTTTGTCCGTTCTTGATTTATGGAGTTATGGGCCTTAAACCGGCCTCTCACATTTATCGACAACTGTAGGGTATATCTCGAACGCATTGAGGCAGTGGAACGGGACAAATGTTATGATGTAGAGAAACTTAAACGTGGTTCAGTTCCACAAAATGGACGTTGTCCAATTATTACCCGGGGAGTGGGGGACGGTGTTCAAAGTCGTAAAAAATAAAGTCCCTTCGATTGCGACCATACTTACATGTCATAGTCTACATTGTACACCGATAACGATGCCGTGAATATTTTGTAAATCGGTCGAAAATTGACAGAGTTACCGACCCCTGAATGTCCAAAAATGACGCAAAAATCCTTGTATCCACAACTCCTCCCAGACCGATGCTCGGACAAAGGTTGTTGTTATCAATTAACGATCGGTATGCACGAATGAGCAGGCACGCGAAATTTGGGCATCATCGGGCGAAAATTGGCTAGATGCATGCAGATTGAAGTGCTGAAATTTGACACTTATACAAGTTTAGAACCCGTTAACGCAGATGGATGGGGTTGGTGTCATTCGACGGGGATTATCGAGGCGAATACAATGATGTCAGATTGAAAATAATATTTCGGCGAATAGCTGAGATATGGTCATTTTTTCGAAGTTATGTGTGGATATTCACACGCAAATATGCCTATCGTGTAGATCTCACGAAGACGAACCCAATGACACCAGTCGCAACACTCTAGCTTAAAAACCGACTGAGATAGAGAGGTTTTTATCACCAAGTCACCTATTGTCGCGGTAATGGCATTTTCGCATAGAAATGGCTCCACTGAACTCAGAAATGCCAATATTACTTATGCTGACCATCACAAACAATTTCAGCAGGTACATTATTATACTTCCATATTTTAATATGGGAGTATATTGTATTTCTGTTGACCCAGTTTTCCGTTTAATTGCAAGTATTCCGAAACTAATGACAGTAGGAACGCAAAATTTTCAGGAAATGTAGGCACCTAAGAGTTACTGAAGTTATAGGTATCCCCAGTTCGGCCCAACTTTTCTTTAAGGGGTTATCGCACTTTTAAATTTTTTTTTATTTTTCTCTATTATTATTCTTCTTCCTCTTCTTCCTAGTAAAAGCGTACCCTTATATCTCAGGAACCGCTAAATGTAGAACGCTGAAATTTTCTGGGTTTGTACAACTCCCACAGTAGACGGAAGTGTTTCTATTGCGAATTTTGTCCGTTCTTGATTTATGGAGTTATGGGCCTTAAACCGGCCTCTCACATTTATCGACAACTGTAGGGTATATCTCGAACGCATTGAGGCAGTGGAACGGGACAAATGTTATGATGTAGAGAAACTTAAACGTGGTTCAGTTCCACAAAATGGACGTTGTCCAATTATTACCCGGGGAGTGGGGGACGGTGTTCAAAGTCGTAAAAAATAAAGTCCCTTCGATTGCGACCATACTTACATGTCATAGTCTACATTGTACACCGATAACGATGCCGTGAATATTTTGTAAATCGGTCGAAAATTGACAGAGTTACCGACCCCTGAATGTCCAAAAATGACGCAAAAATCCTTGTATCCACAACTCCTCCCAGACCGATGCTCGGACAAAGGTTGTTGTTATCAATTAACGATCGGTATGCACGAATGAGCAGGCACGCGAAATTTGGGCATCATCGGGCGAAAATTGGCTAGATGCATGCAGATTGAAGTGCTGAAATTTGACACTTATACAAGTTTAGAACCCGTTAACGCAGATGGATGGGGTTGGTGTCATTCGACGGGGATTATCGAGGCGAATACAATGATGTCAGATTGAAAATAATATTTCGGCGAATAGCTGAGATATGGTCATTTTTTCGAAGTTATGTGTGGATATTCACACGCAAATATGCCTATCGTGTAGATCTCACGAAGACGAACCCAATGACACCAGTCGCAACACTCTAGCTTAAAAACCGACTGAGATAGAGAGGTTTTATCACCAAGTCACCTATTGTCGCGGTAATGGCATTTTCGCATAGAATTGGCTCCACTGAACTCAGAAATGCCAATATTACTTATGCTGACCATCACAAACAATTTCAGCAGGTACATTATTATACTTCCATATTTTAATATGGGAGTATATTGTATTTCTGTTGACCCAGTTTTCCGTTTAATTGCAAGTATTCCGAAACTAATGACAGTAGGAACGCAAAATTTTCAGGAAATGTAGGCACCTAAGAGTTACTGAAGTTATAGGTATCCCCAGTTCGGCCCAACTTTTCTTTAAGGGGTTATCGCACTTTTAAATATTTTTTTATTTTTCTCTATTATTATTCTTCTTCCTCTTCTTCCTAGTAAAAGCGTACCCTTATATCTCAGGAACCGCTAAATGTAGAACGCTGAAATTTTCTGGGTTTGTACAACTCCCACAGTAGACGGAAGTGTTTCTATTGCGAATTTTGTCCGTTCTTGATTTATGGAGTTATGGGCCTTAAACCGGCCTCTCACATTTATCGACAACTGTATGGTATATCTCGAACGCATTGAGGCAGTGGAACGGGACAAATGTTATGATGTAGAGAAACTTAAACGTGGTTCAGTTCCACAAAATGGACGTTGTCCAATTATTACCCGGGGAGTGGGGGACGGTGTTCAAAGTCGTAAAAAATAAAGTCCCTTCGATTGCGACCATACTTACATGTCATAGTCTACATTGTACACCGATAACGATGCCGTGAATATTTTGTAAATCGGTCGAAAATTGACAGAGTTACCGACCCCTGAATGTCCAAAAATGACGCAAAAATCCTTGTATCCACAACTCCTCCCAGACCGATGCTCGGACAAAGGTTGTTGTTATCAATTAACGATCGGTATGCACGAATGAGCAGGCACGCGAAATTTGGGCATCATCGGGCGAAAATTGGCTAGATGCATGCAGATTGAAGTGCTGAAATTTGACACTTATACAAGTATAGAACCCGTTAACGCAGATGGATGGGGTTGGTGTCATTCGACGGGGATTATCGAGGCGATTACAATGATGTCAGATTGAAAATAATATTTCGGCGAATAGCTGAGATATGGTCATTTTTTCGAAGTTATGTGTGGATATTCACACGCAAATATGCCTATCGTGTAGATCTCACGAAGACGAACCCAATGACACCAGTCGCAACACTCTAGCTTAAAAACCGACTGAGATAGAGAGGTTTTTATCACCAAGTCACCTATTGTCGCGGTAATGGCATTTTCGCATAGAAATGGCTCCACTGAACTCAGAAATGCCAATATTACTTATGCTGACCATCACAAACAATTTCAGCAGGTACATTATTATACTTCCATATTTTAATATGGGAGTATATTGTATTTCTGTTGACCCAGTTTTCCGTTTAATTGCAAGTATTCCGAAACTAATGACAGTAGGAACGCAAAATTTTCAGGAAATGTAGGCACCTAAGAGTTACTGAAGTTATAGGTATCCCCAGTTCGGCCCAACTTTTCTTTAAGGGGTTATCGCACTTTTAAATATTTTTTTATTTTTCTCTATTATTATTCTTCTTCCTCTTCTTCCTAGTAAAAGCGTACCCTTATATCTCAGGAACCGCTAAATGTAGAACGCTGAAATTTTCTGGGTTTGTACAACTCCCACAGTAGACGGAAGTGTTTCTATTGCGAATTTTGTCCGTTCTTGATTTATGGAGTTATGGGCCTTAAACCGGCCTCTCACATTTATCGACAACTGTAGGGTATATCTCGAACGCATTGAGGCAGTGGAACGGGACAAATGTTATGATGTAGAGAAACTTAAACGTGGTTCAGTTCCACAAAATGGACGTTGTCCAATTATTACCCGGGGAGTGGGGGACGGTGTTCAAAGTCGTAAAAAATAAAGTCCCTTCGATTGCGACCATACTTACATGTCATAGTCTACATTGTACACCGATAACGATGCCGTGAATATTTTGTAAATCGGTCGAAAATTGACAGAGTTACCGACCCCTGAATGTCCAAAAATGACGCAAAAATCCTTGTATCCACAACTCCTCCCAGACCGATGCTCGGACAAAGGTTGTTATCAATTAACGATCGGTATGCACGAATGAGCAGGCACGCGAAATTTGGGCATCATCGGGCGAAAATTGGCTAGATGCATGCAGATTGAAGTGCTGAAATTTGACACTTATACAAGTTTAGAACCCGATAACGCAGATGGATGGGGTTGGTGTCATTCGACGGGGATTATCGAGGCGAATACAATGATGTCAGATTGAAAATAATATTTCGGCGAATAGCTGAGATATGGTCATTTTTTCGAAGTTATGTGTGGATATTCACACGCAAATATGCCTATCGTGTAGATCTCACGAAGACGAACCCAATGACACCAGTCGCAACACTCTAGCTTAAAAACCGACTGAGATAGAGAGGTTTTATCACCAAGTCACCTATTGTCGCGGTAATGGCATTTTCGCATAGAAATGGCTCCACTGAACTCAGAAATGCCAATATTACTTATGCTGACCATCACAAACAATTTCAGCAGGTACATTATTATACTTCCATATTTTAATATGGGAGTATATTGTATTTCTGTTGACCCAGTTTTCCGTTTAATTACAAGTATTCCGAAACTAATGACAGTAGGAACGCAAAATTTTCAGGAAATGTAGGCACCTAAGAGTTACTGAAGTTATAGGTATCCCCAGTTCGGCCCAACTTTTCTTTAAGGGGTTATCGCACTTTAAATTTTTTTTTTATTTTTCTCTATTATTATTCTTCTTCCTCTTCTTCCTAGTAAATGCGTACCCTTATATCTCAGGAACCGCTAAATGTAGAACGCTGAAATTTTCTGGGTTTGTACAACTCCCACAGTAGACGGAAGTGTTTCTATTGCGAATTTTGTCCGTTCTTGATTTATGGAGTTATGGGCCTTAAACCGGCCTCTCACATTTATCGACAACTGTAGGGTATATCTCGAACGCATTGAGGCAGTGGAACGGGACAAATGTTATGATGTAGAGAAACTTAAACGTGGTTCAGTTCCACAAAATGGACGTTGTCCAATTATTACCCGGGGAGTGGGGGACGGTGTTCAAAGTCGTAAAAAATAAAGTCCCTTCGATTGCGACCATACTTACATGTCATAGTCTACATTGTACACCGATAACGATGCCGTGAATATTTTGTAAATCGGTCGAAAATTGACAGAGTTACCGACCCCTGAATGTCCAAAAATGACGCAAAAATCCTTGTATCCACAACTCCTCCCAGACCGATGCTCGGACAAAGGTTGTTGTTATCAATTAACGATCGGTATGCACGAATGAGCAGGCACGCGAAATTTGGGCATCATCGGGCGAAAATTGGCTAGATGCATGCAGATTGAAGTGCTGAAATTTGACACTTATACAAGTTTAGAACCCGTTAACGCAGATGGATGGGGTTGGTGTCATTCGACGGGGATTATCGAGGCGAATACAATGATGTCAGATTGAAAATAATATTTCGGCGAATAGCTGAGATATGGTCATTTTTTCGAAGTTATGTGTGGATATTCACACGCAAATATGCCTATCGTGTAGATCTCACGAAGACGAACCCAATGACACCAGTCGCAACACTCTAGCTTAAAAACCGACTGAGATAGAGAGGTTTTTATCACCAAGTCACCTATTGTCGCGGTAATGGCATTTTCGCATAGAAATGGCTCCACTGAACTCAGAAATGCCAATATTACTTATGCTGACCATCACAAACAATTTCAGCAGGTACATTATTATACTTCCATATTTTAATATGGGAGTATATTGTATTTCTGTTGACCCAGTTTTCCGTTTAATTGCAAGTATTCCGAAACTAATGACAGTAGGAACGCAAAATTTTCAGGAAATGTAGGCACCTAAGAGTTACTGAAGTTATAGGTATCCCCAGTTCGGCCCAACTTTTCTTTAAGGGGTTATCGCACTTTTAAATATTTTTTTTATTTTTCTCTATTATTATTCTTCTTCCTCTTCTTCCTAGTAAAAGCGTACCCTTATATCTCAGGAACCGCTAAATGTAGAACGCTGAAATTTTCTGGGTTTGTACAACTCCCACAGTAGACGGAAGTGTTTCTATTGCGAATTTTGTCCGTTCTTGATTTATGGAGTTATGGGCCTTAAACCGGCCTCTCACATTTATCGACAACTGTAGGGTATATCTCGAACGCATTGAGGCAGTGGAACGGGACAAATGTTATGATGTAGAGAAACTTAAACGTGGTTCAGTTCCACAAAATGGACGTTGTCCAATTATTACCCGGGGAGTGGGGGACGGTGTTCAAAGTCGTAAAAAATAAAGTCCCTTCGATTGCGACCATACTTACATGTCATAGTCTACATTGTACACCGATAACGATGCCGTGAATATTTTGTAAATCGGTCGAAAATTGACAGAGTTACCGACCCCTGAATGTCCAAAAATGACGCAAAAATCCTTGTATCCACAACTCCTCCCAGACCGATGCTCGGACAAAGGTTGTTGTTATCAATTAACGATCGGTATGCACGAATGAGCAGGCACGCGAAATTTGGGCATCATCGGGCGAAAATTGGCTAGAAAATGCAGATTGAAGTGCTGAAATTTGACACTTATACAAGTTTAGAACCCGTTAACGCAGATGGATGGGGTTGGTGTCATTCGACGGGGATTATCGAGGCGAATACAATGATGTCAGATTGAAAATAATATTTCGGCGAATAGCTGAGATATGGTCATTTTTTCGAAGTTATGTGTGGATATTCACACGCAAATATGCCTATCGTGTAGATCTCACGAAGACGAACCCAATGACACCAGTCGCAACACTCTAGCTTAAAAACCGACTGAGATAGAGAGGTTTTATCACCAAGTCACCTATTGTCGCGGTAATGGCATTTTCGCATAGAAATGGCTCCACTGAACTCAGAAATGCCAATATTACTTATGCTGACCATCACAAACAATTTCAGCAGGTACATTATTATACTTCCATATTTTAATATGGGAGTATATTGTATTTCTGTTGACCCAGTTTTCCGTTTAATTGCAAGTATTCCGAAACTAATGACAGTAGGAACGCAAAATTTTCAGGAAATGTAGGCACCTAAGAGTTACTGAAGTTATAGGTATCCCCAGTTCGGCCCAACTTTTCTTTAAGGGGTTATCGCACTTTTAAATATTTTTTTATTTTTCTCTATTATTATTCTTCTTCCTCTTCTTCCTAGTAAAAGCGTACCCTTATATCTCAGGAACCGCTAAATGTAGAACGCTGAAATTTTCTGGGTTTGTACAACTCCCACAGTAGACGGAAGTGTTTCTATTGCGAATTTTGTCCGTTCTTGATTTATGGAGTTATGGGCCTTAAACCGGCCTCTCACATTTATCGACAACTGTATGGTATATCTCGAACGCATTGAGGCAGTGGAACGGGACAAATGTTATGATGTAGAGAAACTTAAACGTGGTTCAGTTCCACAAAATGGACGTTGTCCAATTATTACCCGGGGAGTGGGGGACGGTGTTCAAAGTCGTAAAAAATAAAGTCCCTTCGATTGCGACCATACTTACATGTCATAGTCTACATTGTACACCGATAACGATGCCGTGAATATTTTGTAAATCGGTCGAAAATTGACAGAGTTACCGACCCCTGAATGTCCAAAAATGACGCAAAAATCCTTGTATCCACAACTCCTCCCAGACCGATGCTCGGACAAAGGTTGTTGTTATCAATTAACGATCGGTATGCACGAATGAGCAGGCACGCGAAATTTGGGCATCATCGGGCGAAAATTGGCTAGATGCATGCAGATTGAAGTGCTGAAATTTGACACTTATACAAGTATAGAACCCGTTAACGCAGATGGATGGGGTTGGTGTCATTCGACGGGGATTATCGAGGCGATTACAATGATGTCAGATTGAAAATAATATTTCGGCGAATAGCTGAGATATGGTCATTTTTTCGAAGTTATGTGTGGATATTCACACGCAAATATGCCTATCGTGTAGATCTCACGAAGACGAACCCAATGACACCAGTCGCAACACTCTAGCTTAAAAACCGACTGAGATAGAGAGGTTTTTATCACCAAGTCACCTATTGTCGCGGTAATGGCATTTTCGCATAGAAATGGCTCCACTGAACTCAGAAATGCCAATATTACTTATGCTGACCATCACAAACAATTTCAGCAGGTACATTATTATACTTCCATATTTTAATATGGGAGTATATTGTATTTCTGTTGACCCAGTTTTCCGTTTAATTGCAAGTATTCCGAAACTAATGACAGTAGGAACGCAAAATTTTCAGGAAATGTAGGCACCTAAGAGTTACTGAAGTTATAGGTATCCCCAGTTCGGCCCAACTTTTCTTTAAGGGGTTATCGCACTTTTAAATATTTTTTTATTTTTCTCTATTATTATTCTTCTTCCTCTTCTTCCTAGTAAAAGCGTACCCTTATATCTCAGGAACCGCTAAATGTAGAACGCTGAAATTTTCTGGGTTTGTACAACTCCCACAGTAGACGGAAGTGTTTCTATTGCGAATTTTGTCCGTTCTTGATTTATGGAGTTATGGGCCTTAAACCGGCCTCTCACATTTATCGACAACTGTAGGGTATATCTCGAACGCATTGAGGCAGTGGAACGGGACAAATGTTATGATGTAGAGAAACTTAAACGTGGTTCAGTTCCACAAAATGGACGTTGTCCAATTATTACACGGGGAGTGGGGGACGGTGTTCAAAGTCGTAAAAAATAAAGTCCCTTCGATTGCGACCATACTTACATGTCATAGTCTACATTGTACACCGATAACGATGCCGTGAATATTTTGTAAATCGGTCGAAAATTGACAGAGTTACCGACCCCTGAATGTCCAAAAATGACGCAAAAATCCTTGTATCCACAACTCCTCCCAGACCGATGCTCGGACAAAGGTTGTTGTTATCAATTAACGATCGGTATGCACGAATGAGCAGGCACGCGAAATTTGGGCATCATCGGGCGAAAATTGGCTAGATGCATGCAGATTGAAGTGCTGAAATTTGACACTTATACAAGTATAGAACCCGTTAACGCAGATGGATGGGGTTGGTGTCATTCGACGGGGATTATCGAGGCGATTACAATGATGTCAGATTGAAAATAATATTTCGGCGAATAGCTGAGATATGGTCATTTTTTCGAAGTTATGTGTGGATATTCACACGCAAATATGCCTATCGTGTAGATCTCACGAAGACGAACCCAATGACACCAGTCGCAACACTCTAGCTTAAAAACCGACTGAGATAGAGAGGTTTTTATCACCAAGTCACCTATTGTCGCGGTAATGGCATTTTCGCATAGAAATGGCTCCACTGAACTCAGAAATGCCAATATTACTTATGCTGACCATCACAAACAATTTCAGCAGGTACATTATTATACTTCCATATTTTAATATGGGAGTATATTGTATTTCTGTTGACCCAGTTTTCCGTTTAATTGCAAGTATTCCGAAACTAATGACAGTAGGAACGCAAAATTTTCAGGAAATGTAGGCACCTAAGAGTTACTGAAGTTATAGGTATCCCCAGTTCGGCCCAACTTTTCTTTAAGGGGTTATCGCACTTTTAAATATTTTTTTATTTTTCTCTATTATTATTCTTCTTCCTCTTCTTCCTAGTAAAAGCGTACCCTTATATCTCAGGAACCGCTAAATGTAGAACGCTGAAATTTTCTGGGTTTGTACAACTCCCACAGTAGACGGAAGTGTTTCTATTGCGAATTTTGTCCGTTCTTGATTTATGGAGTTATGGGCCTTAAACCGGCCTCTCACATTTATCGACAACTGTATGGTATATCTCGAACGCATTGAGGCAGTGGAACGGGACAAATGTTATGATGTAGAGAAACTTAAACGTGGTTCAGTTCCACAAAATGGACGTTGTCCAATTATTACCCGGGGAGTGGGGGACGGTGTTCAAAGTCGTAAAAAATAAAGTCCCTTCGATTGCGACCATACTTACATGTCATAGTCTACATTGTACACCGATAACGATGCCGTGAATATTTTGTAAATCGGTCGAAAATTGACAGAGTTACCGACCCCTGAATGTCCAAAAATGACGCAAAAATCCTTGTATCCACAACTCCTCCCAGACCGATGCTCGGACAAAGGTTGTTGTTATCAATTAACGATCGGTATGCACGAATGAGCAGGCACGCGAAATTTGGGCATCATCGGGCGAAAATTGGCTAGATGCATGCAGATTGAAGTGCTGAAATTTGACACTTATACAAGTATAGAACCCGTTAACGCAGATGGATGGGGTTGGTGTCATTCGACGGGGATTATCGAGGCGATTACAATGATGTCAGATTGAAAATAATATTTCGGCGAATAGCTGAGATATGGTCATTTTTTCGAAGTTATGTGTGGATATTCACACGCAAATATGCCTATCGTGTAGATCTCACGAAGACGAACCCAATGACACCAGTCGCAACACTCTAGCTTAAAAACCGACTGAGATAGAGAGGTTTTTATCACCAAGTCACCTATTGTCGCGGTAATGGCATTTTCGCATAGAAATGGCTCCACTGAACTCAGAAATGCCAATATTACTTATGCTGACCATCACAAACAATTTCAGCAGGTACATTATTATACTTCCATATTTTAATATGGGAGTATATTGTATTTCTGTTGACCCAGTTTTCCGTTTAATTGCAAGTATTCCGAAACTAATGACAGTAGGAACGCAAAATTTTCAGGAAATGTAGGCACCTAAGAGTTACTGAAGTTATAGGTATCCCCAGTTCGGCCCAACTTTTCTTTAAGGGGTTATCGCACTTTTAAATATTTTTTTATTTTTCTCTATTATTATTCTTCTTCCTCTTCTTCCTAGTAAAAGCGTACCCTTATATCTCAGGAACCGCTAAATGTAGAACGCTGAAATTTTCTGGGTTTGTACAACTCCCACAGTAGACGGAAGTGTTTCTATTGCGAATTTTGTCCGTTCTTGATTTATGGAGTTATGGGCCTTAAACCGGCCTCTCACATTTATCGACAACTGTAGGGTATATCTCGAACGCATTGAGGCAGTGGAACGGGACAAATGTTATGATGTAGAGAAACTTAAACGTGGTTCAGTTCCACAAAATGGACGTTGTCCAATTATTACACGGGGAGTGGGGGACGGTGTTCAAAGTCGTAAAAAATAAAGTCCCTTCGATTGCGACCATACTTACATGTCATAGTCTACATTGTACACCGATAACGATGCCGTGAATATTTTGTAAATCGGTCGAAAATTGACAGAGTTACCGACCCCTGAATGTCCAAAAATGACGCAAAAATCCTTGTATCCACAACTCCTCCCAGACCGATGCTCGGACAAAGGTTGTTGTTATCAATTAACGATCGGTATGCACGAATGAGCAGGCACGCGAAATTTGGGCATCATCGGGCGAAAATTGGCTAGATGCATGCAGATTGAAGTGCTGAAATTTGACACTTATACAAGTATAGAACCCGTTAACGCAGATGGATGGGGTTGGTGTCATTCGACGGGGATTATCGAGGCGATTACAATGATGTCAGATTGAAAATAATATTTCGGCGAATAGCTGAGATATGGTCATTTTTTCGAAGTTATGTGTGGATATTCACACGCAAATATGCCTATCGTGTAGATCTCACGAAGACGAACCCAATGACACCAGTCGCAACACTCTAGCTTAAAAACCGACTGAGATAGAGAGGTTTTTATCACCAAGTCACCTATTGTCGCGGTAATGGCATTTTCGCATAGAAATGGCTCCACTGAACTCAGAAATGCCAATATTACTTATGCTGACCATCACAAACAATTTCAGCAGGTACATTATTATACTTCCATATTTTAATATGGGAGTATATTGTATTTCTGTTGACCCAGTTTTCCGTTTAATTGCAAGTATTCCGAAACTAATGACAGTAGGAACGCAAAATTTTCAGGAAATGTAGGCACCTAAGAGTTACTGAAGTTATAGGTATCCCCAGTTCGGCCCAACTTTTCTTTAAGGGGTTATCGCACTTTTAAATATTTTTTTATTTTTCTCTATTATTATTCTTCTTCCTCTTCTTCCTAGTAAAAGCGTACCCTTATATCTCAGGAACCGCTAAATGTAGAACGCTGAAATTTTCTGGGTTTGTACAACTCCCACAGTAGACGGAAGTGTTTCTATTGCGAATTTTGTCCGTTCTTGATTTATGGAGTTATGGGCCTTAAACCGGCCTCTCACATTTATCGACAACTGTAGGGTATATCTCGAACGCATTGAGGCAGTGGAACGGGACAAATGTTATGATGTAGAGAAACTTAAACGTGGTTCAGTTCCACAAAATGGACGTTGTCCAATTATTACCCGGGGAGTGGGGGACGGTGTTCAAAGTCGTAAAAAATAAAGTCCCTTCGATTGCGACCATACTTACATGTCATAGTCTACATTGTACACCGATAACGATGCCGTGAATATTTTGTAAATCGGTCGAAAATTGACAGAGTTACCGACCCCTGAATGTCCAAAAATGACGCAAAAATCCTTGTATCCACAACTCCTCCCAGACCGATGCTCGGACAAAGGTTGTTGTTATCAATTAACGATCGGTATGCACGAATGAGCAGGCACGCGAAATTTGGGCATCATCGGGCGAAAATTGGCTAGATGCATGCAGATTGAAGTGCTGAAATTTGACACTTATACAAGTATAGAACCCGTTAACGCAGATGGATGGGGTTGGTGTCATTCGACGGGGATTATCGAGGCGATTACAATGATGTCAGATTGAAAATAATATTTCGGCGAATAGCTGAGATATGGTCATTTTTTCGAAGTTATGTGTGGATATTCACACGCAAATATGCCTATCGTGTAGATCTCACGAAGACGAACCCAATGACACCAGTCGCAACACTCTAGCTTAAAAACCGACTGAGATAGAGAGGTTTTTATCACCAAGTCACCTATTGTCGCGGTAATGGCATTTTCGCATAGAAATGGCTCCACTGAACTCAGAAATGCCAATATTACTTATGCTGACCATCACAAACAATTTCAGCAGGTACATTATTATACTTCCATATTTTAATATGGGAGTATATTGTATTTCTGTTGACCCAGTTTTCCGTTTAATTGCAAGTATTCCGAAACTAATGACAGTAGGAACGCAAAATTTTCAGGAAATGTAGGCACCTAAGAGTTACTGAAGTTATAGGTATCCCCAGTTCGGCCCAACTTTTCTTTAAGGGGTTATCGCACTTTTAAATATTTTTTTATTTTTCTCTATTATTATTCTTCTTCCTCTTCTTCCTAGTAAAAGCGTACCCTTATATCTCAGGAACCGCTAAATGTAGAACGCTGAAATTTTCTGGGTTTGTACAACTCCCACAGTAGACGGAAGTGTTTCTATTGCGAATTTTGTCCGTTCTTGATTTATGGAGTTATGGGCCTTAAACCGGCCTCTCACATTTATCGACAACTGTAGGGTATATCTCGAACGCATTGAGGCAGTGGAACGGGACAAATGTTATGATGTAGAGAAACTTAAACGTGGTTCAGTTCCACAAAATGGACGTTGTCCAATTATTACCCGGGGAGTGGGGGACGGTGTTCAAAGTCGTAAAAAATAAAGTCCCTTCGATTGCGACCATACTTACATGTCATAGTCTACATTGTACACCGATAACGATGCCGTGAATATTTTGTAAATCGGTCGAAAATTGACAGAGTTACCGACCCCTGAATGTCCAAAAATGACGCAAAAATCCTTGTATCCACAACTCCTCCCAGACCGATGCTCGGACAAAGGTTGTTGTTATCAATTAACGATCGGTATGCACGAATGAGCAGGCACGCGAAATTTGGGCATCATCGGGCGAAAATTGGCTAGATGCATGCAGATTGAAGTGCTGAAATTTGACACTTATACAAGTATAGAACCCGTTAACGCAGATGGATGGGGTTGGTGTCATTCGACGGGGATTATCGAGGCGATTACAATGATGTCAGATTGAAAATAATATTTCGGCGAATAGCTGAGATGGTCATTTTTTCGAAGTTATGTGTGGATATTCACACGCAAATATGCCTATCGTGTAGATCTCACGAAGACGAACCCAATGACACCAGTCGCAACACTCTAGCTTAAAAACCGACTGAGATAGAGAGGTTTTTATCACCAAGTCACCTATTGTCGCGGTAATGGCATTTTCGCATAGAAATGGCTCCACTGAACTCAGAAATGCCAATATTACTTATGCTGACCATCACAAACAATTTCAGCAGGTACATTATTATACTTCCATATTTTAATATGGGAGTATATTGTATTTCTGTTGACCCAGTTTTCCGTTTAATTGCAAGTATTCCGAAACTAATGACAGTAGGAACGCAAAATTTTCAGGAAATGTAGGCACCTAAGAGTTACTGAAGTTATAGGTATCCCCAGTTCGGCCCAACTTTTCTTTAAGGGGTTATCGCACTTTTAAATATTTTTTTATTTTTCTCTATTATTATTCTTCTTCCTCTTCTTCCTAGTAAAAGCGTACCCTTATATCTCAGGAACCGCTAAATGTAGAACGCTGAAATTTTCTGGGTTTGTACAACTCCCACAGTAGACGGAAGTGTTTATATTGCGAATTTTGTCCGTTCTTGATTTATGGAGTTATGGGCCTTAAACCGGCCTCTCACATTTATCGACAACTGTAGGGTATATCTCGAACGCATTGAGGCAGTGGAACGGGACAAATGTTATGATGTAGAGAAACTTAAACGTGGTTCAGTTCCACAAAATGGACGTTGTCCAATTATTACCCGGGGAGTGGGGGACGGTGTTCAAAGTCGTAAAAAATAAAGTCCCTTCGATTGCGACCATACTTACATGTCATAGTCTACATTGTACACCGATAACGATGCCGTGAATATTTTGTAAATCGGTCGAAAATTGACAGAGTTACCGACCCCTGAATGTCCAAAAATGACGCAAAAATCCTTGTATCCACAACTCCTCCCAGACCGATGCTCGGACAAAGGTTGTTGTTATCAATTAACGATCGGTATGCACGAATGAGCAGGCACGCGAAATTTGGGCATCATCGGGCGAAAATTGGCTAGATGCATGCAGATTGAAGTGCTGAAATTTGACACTTATACAAGTTTAGAACCCGTTAACGCAGATGGATGGGGTTGGTGTCATTCGACGGGGATTATCGAGGCGAATACAATGATGTCAGATTGAAAATAATATTTCGGCGAATAGCTGAGATATGGTCATTTTTTCGAAGTTATGTGTGGATATTCACACGCAAATATGCCTATCGTGTAGATCTCACGAAGACGAACCCAATGACACCAGTCGCAACACTCTAGCTTAAAAACCGACTGAGATAGAGAGGTTTTTATCACCAAGTCACCTATTGTCGCGGTAATGGCATTTTCGCATAGAAATGGCTCCACTGAACTCAGAAATGCCAATATTACTTATGCTGACCATCACAAACAATTTCAGCAGGTACATTATTATACTTCCATATTTTAATATGGGAGTATATTGTATTTCTGTTGACCCAGTTTTCCGTTTAATTGCAAGTATTCCGAAACTAATGACAGTAGGAACGCAAAATTTTCAGGAAATGTAGGCACCTAAGAGTTACTGAAGTTATAGGTATCCCCAGTTCGGCCCAACTTTTCTTTAAGGGGTTATCGCACTTTTAAATATTTTTTTATTTTTCTCTATTATTATTCTTCTTCCTCTTCTTCCTAGTAAAAGCGTACCCTTATATCTCAGGAACCGCTAAATGTAGAACGCTGAAATTTTCTGGGTTTGTACAACTCCCACAGTAGACGGAAGTGTTTCTATTGCGAATTTTGTCCGTTCTTGATTTATGGAGTTATGGGCCTTAAACCGGCCTCTCACATTTATCGACAACTGTAGGGTATATCTCGAACGCATTGAGGCAGTGGAACGGGACAAATGTTATGATGTAGAGAAACTTAAACGTGGTTCAGTTCCACAAAATGGACGTTGTCCAATTATTACACGGGGAGTGGGGGACGGTGTTCAAAGTCGTAAAAAATAAAGTCCCTTCGATTGCGACCATACTTACATGTCATAGTCTACATTGTACACCGATAACGATGCCGTGAATATTTTGTAAATCGGTCGAAAATTGACAGAGTTACCGACCCCTGAATGTCCAAAAATGACGCAAAAATCCTTGTATCCACAACTCCTCCCAGACCGATGCTCGGACAAAGGTTGTTGTTATCAATTAACGATCGGTATGCACGAATGAGCAGGCACGCGAAATTTGGGCATCATCGGGCGAAAATTGGCTAGATGCATGCAGATTGAAGTGCTGAAATTTGACACTTATACAAGTATAGAACCCGTTAACGCAGATGGATGGGGTTGGTGTCATTCGACGGGGATTATCGAGGCGATTACAATGATGTCAGATTGAAAATAATATTTCGGCGAATAGCTGAGATATGGTCATTTTTTCGAAGTTATGTGTGGATATTCACACGCAAATATGCCTATCGTGTAGATCTCACGAAGACGAACCCAATGACACCAGTCGCAACACTCTAGCTTAAAAACCGACTGAGATAGAGAGGTTTTTATCACCAAGTCACCTATTGTCGCGGTAATGGCATTTTCGCATAGAAATGGCTCCACTGAACTCAGAAATGCCAATATTACTTATGCTGACCATCACAAACAATTTCAGCAGGTACATTATTATACTTCCATATTTTAATATGGGAGTATATTGTATTTCTGTTGACCCAGTTTTCCGTTTAATTGCAAGTATTCCGAAACTAATGACAGTAGGAACGCAAAATTTTCAGGAAATGTAGGCACCTAAGAGTTACTGAAGTTATAGGTATCCCCAGTTCGGCCCAACTTTTCTTTAAGGGGTTATCGCACTTTTAAATATTTTTTTATTTTTCTCTATTATTATTCTTCTTCCTCTTCTTCCTAGTAAAAGCGTACCCTTATATCTCAGGAACCGCTAAATGTAGAACGCTGAAATTTTCTGGGTTTGTACAACTCCCACAGTAGACGGAAGTGTTTCTATTGCGAATTTTGTCCGTTCTTGATTTATGGAGTTATGGGCCTTAAACCGGCCTCTCACATTTATCGACAACTGTAGGGTATATCTCGAACGCATTGAGGCAGTGGAACGGGACAAATGTTATGATGTAGAGAAACTTAAACGTGGTTCAGTTCCACAAAATGGACGTTGTCCAATTATTACCCGGGGAGTGGGGGACGGTGTTCAAAGTCGTAAAAAATAAAGTCCCTTCGATTGCGACCATACTTACATGTCATAGTCTACATTGTACACCGATAACGATGCCGTGAATATTTTGTAAATCGGTCGAAAATTGACAGAGTTACCGACCCCTGAATGTCCAAAAATGACGCAAAAATCCTTGTATCCACAACTCCTCCCAGACCGATGCTCGGACAAAGGTTGTTGTTATCAATTAACGATCGGTATGCACGAATGAGCAGGCACGCGAAATTTGGGCATCATCGGGCGAAAATTGGCTAGATGCATGCAGATTGAAGTGCTGAAATTTGACACTTATACAAGTATAGAACCCGTTAACGCAGATGGATGGGGTTGGTGTCATTCGACGGGGATTATCGAGGCGATTACAATGATGTCAGATTGAAAATAATATTTCGGCGAATAGCTGAGATATGGTCATTTTTTCGAAGTTATGTGTGGATATTCACACGCAAATATGCCTATCGTGTAGATCTCACGAAGACGAACCCAATGACACCAGTCGCAACACTCTAGCTTAAAAACCGACTGAGATAGAGAGGTTTTTATCACCAAGTCACCTATTGTCGCGGTAATGGCATTTTCGCATAGAAATGGCTCCACTGAACTCAGAAATGCCAATATTACTTATGCTGACCATCACAAACAATTTCAGCAGGTACATTATTATACTTCCATATTTTAATATGGGAGTATATTGTATTTCTGTTGACCCAGTTTTCCGTTTAATTGCAAGTATTCCGAAACTAATGACAGTAGGAACGCAAAATTTTCAGGAAATGTAGGCACCTAAGAGTTACTGAAGTTATAGGTATCCCCAGTTCGGCCCAACTTTTCTTTAAGGGGTTATCGCACTTTTAAATATTTTTTTATTTTTCTCTATTATTATTCTTCTTCCTCTTCTTCCTAGTAAAAGCGTACCCTTATATCTCAGGAACCGCTAAATGTAGAACGCTGAAATTTTCTGGGTTTGTACAACTCCCACAGTAGACGGAAGTGTTTCTATTGCGAATTTTGTCCGTTCTTGATTTATGGAGTTATGGGCCTTAAACCGGCCTCTCACATTTATCGACAACTGTAGGGTATATCTCGAACGCATTGAGGCAGTGGAACGGGACAAATGTTATGATGTAGAGAAACTTAAACGTGGTTCAGTTCCACAAAATGGACGTTGTCCAATTATTACCCGGGGAGTGGGGGACGGTGTTCAAAGTCGTAAAAAATAAAGTCCCTTCGATTGCGACCATACTTACATGTCATAGTCTACATTGTACACCGATAACGATGCCGTGAATATTTTGTAAATCGGTCGAAAATTGACAGAGTTACCGACCCCTGAATGTCCAAAAATGACGCAAAAATCCTTGTATCCACAACTCCTCCCAGACCGATGCTCGGACAAAGGTTGTTGTTATCAATTAACGATCGGTATGCACGAATGAGCAGGCACGCGAAATTTGGGCATCATCGGGCGAAAATTGGCTAGATGCATGCAGATTGAAGTGCTGAAATTTGACACTTATACAAGTATAGAACCCGTTAACGCAGATGGATGGGGTTGGTGTCATTCGACGGGGATTATCGAGGCGATTACAATGATGTCAGATTGAAAATAATATTTCGGCGAATAGCTGAGATATGGTCATTTTTTCGAAGTTATGTGTGGATATTCACACGCAAATATGCCTATCGTGTAGATCTCACGAAGACGAACCCAATGACACCAGTCGCAACACTCTAGCTTAAAAACCGACTGAGATAGAGAGGTTTTTATCACCAAGTCACCTATTGTCGCGGTAATGGCATTTTCGCATAGAAATGGCTCCACTGAACTCAGAAATGCCAATATTACTTATGCTGACCATCACAAACAATTTCAGCAGGTACATTATTATACTTCCATATTTTAATATGGGAGTATATTGTATTTCTGTTGACCCAGTTTTCCGTTTAATTGCAAGTATTCCGAAACTAATGACAGTAGGAACGCAAAATTTTCAGGAAATGTAGGCACCTAAGAGTTACTGAAGTTATAGGTATCCCCAGTTCGGCCCAACTTTTCTTTAAGGGGTTATCGCACTTTTAAATATTTTTTTATTTTTCTCTATTATTATTCTTCTTCCTCTTCTTCCTAGTAAAAGCGTACCCTTATATCTCAGGAACCGCTAAATGTAGAACGCTGAAATTTTCTGGGTTTGTACAACTCCCACAGTAGACGGAAGTGTTTATATTGCGAATTTTGTCCGTTCTTGATTTATGGAGTTATGGGCCTTAAACCGGCCTCTCACATTTATCGACAACTGTAGGGTATATCTCGAACGCATTGAGGCAGTGGAACGGGACAAATGTTATGATGTAGAGAAACTTAAACGTGGTTCAGTTCCACAAAATGGACGTTGTCCAATTATTACCCGGGGAGTGGGGGACGGTGTTCAAAGTCGTAAAAAATAAAGTCCCTTCGATTGCGACCATACTTACATGTCATAGTCTACATTGTACACCGATAACGATGCCGTGAATATTTTGTAAATCGGTCGAAAATTGACAGAGTTACCGACCCCTGAATGTCCAAAAATGACGCAAAAATCCTTGTATCCACAACTCCTCCCAGACCGATGCTCGGACAAAGGTTGTTGTTATCAATTAACGATCGGTATGCACGAATGAGCAGGCACGCGAAATTTGGGCATCATCGGGCGAAAATTGGCTAGATGCATGCAGATTGAAGTGCTGAAATTTGACACTTATACAAGTTTAGAACCCGTTAACGCAGATGGATGGGGTTGGTGTCATTCGACGGGGATTATCGAGGCGAATACAATGATGTCAGATTGAAAATAATATTTCGGCGAATAGCTGAGATATGGTCATTTTTTCGAAGTTATGTGTGGATATTCACACGCAAATATGCCTATCGTGTAGATCTCACGAAGACGAACCCAATGACACCAGTCGCAACACTCTAGCTTAAAAACCGACTGAGATAGAGAGGTTTTATCACCAAGTCACCTATTGTCGCGGTAATGGCATTTTCGCATAGAAATGGCTCCACTGAACTCAGAAATGCCAATATTACTTATGCTGACCATCACAAACAATTTCAGCAGGTACATTATTATACTTCCATATTTTAATATGGGAGTATATTGTATTTCTGTTGACCCAGTTTTCCGTTTAATTGCAAGTATTCCGAAACTAATGACAGTAGGAACGCAAAATTTTCAGGAAATGTAGGCACCTAAGAGTTACTGAAGTTATAGGTATCCCCAGTTCGGCCCAACTTTTCTTTAAGGGGTTATCGCACTTTTAAATATTTTTTTATTTTTCTCTATTATTATTCTTCTTCCTCTTCTTCCTAGTAAAAGCGTCCCCTTATATCTCAGGAACCGCTAAATGTAGAACGCTGAAATTTTCTGGGTTTGTACAACTCCCACAGTAGACGGAAGTGTTTCTATTGCGAATTTTGTCCGTTCTTGATTTATGGAGTTATGGGCCTTAAACCGGCCTCTCACATTTATCGACAACTGTAGGGTATATCTCGAACGCATTGAGGCAGTGGAACGGGACAAATGTTATGATGTAGAGAAACTTAAACGTGGTTCAGTTCCACAAAATGGACGTTGTCCAATTATTACCCGGGGAGTGGGGGACGGTGTTCAAAGTCGTAAAAAATAAAGTCCCTTCGATTGCGACCATACTTACATGTCATAGTCTACATTGTACACCGATAACGATGCCGTGAATATTTTGTAAATCGGTCGAAAATTGACAGAGTTACCGACCCCTGAATGTCCAAAAATGACGCAAAAATCCTTGTATCCACAACTCCTCCCAGACCGATGCTCGGACAAAGGTTGTTGTTATCAATTAACGATCGGTATGCACGAATGAGCAGGCACGCGAAATTTGGGCATCATCGGGCGAAAATTGGCTAGATGCATGCAGATTGAAGTGCTGAAATTTGACACTTATACAAGTTTAGAACCCGTTAACGCAGATGGATGGGGTTGGTGTCATTCGACGGGGATTATCGAGGCGAATACAATGATGTCAGATTGAAAATAATATTTCGGCGAATAGCTGAGATATGGTCATTTTTTCGAAGTTATGTGTGGATATTCACACGCAAATATGCCTATCGTGTAGATCTCACGAAGACGAACCCAATGACACCAGTCGCAACACTCTAGCTTAAAAACCGACTGAGATAGAGAGGTTTTATCACCAAGTCACCTATTGTCGCGGTAATGGCATTTTCGCATAGAAATGGCTCCACTGAACTCAGAAATGCCAATATTACTTATGCTGACCATCACAAACAATTTCAGCAGGTACATTATTATACTTCCATATTTTAATATGGGAGTATATTGTATTTCTGTTGACCCAGTTTTCCGTTTAATTGCAAGTATTCCGAAACTAATGACAGTAGGAACGCAAAATTTTCAGGAAATGTAGGCACCTAAGAGTTACTGAAGTTATAGGTATCCCCAGTTCGGCCCAACTTTTCTTTAAGGGGTTATCGCACTTTTAAATATTTTTTTATTTTTCTCTATTATTATTCTTCTTCCTCTTCTTCCTAGTAAAAGCGTACCCTTATATCTCAGGAACCGCTAAATGTAGAACGCTGAAATTTTCTGGGTTTGTACAACTCCCACAGTAGACGGAAGTGTTTCTATTGCGAATTTTGTCCGTTCTTGATTTATGGAGTTATGGGCCTTAAACCGGCCTCTCACATTTATCGACAACTGTAGGGTATATCTCGAACGCATTGAGGCAGTGGAACGGGACAAATGTTATGATGTAGAGAAACTTAAACGTGGTTCAGTTCCACAAAATGGACGTTGTCCAATTATTACCCGGGGAGTGGGGGACGGTGTTCAAAGTCGTAAAAAATAAAGTCCCTTCGATTGCGACCATACTTACATGTCATAGTCTACATTGTACACCGATAACGATGCCGTGAATATTTTGTAAATCGGTCGAAAATTGACAGAGTTACCGACCCCTGAATGTCCAAAAATGACGCAAAAATCCTTGTATCCACAACTCCTCCCAGACCGATGCTCGGACAAAGGTTGTTGTTATCAATTAACGATCGGTATGCACGAATGAGCAGGCACGCGAAATTTGGGCATCATCGGGCGAAAATTGGCTAGATGCATGCAGATTGAAGTGCTGAAATTTGACACTTATACAAGTTTAGAACCCGTTAACGCAGATGGATGGGGTTGGTGTCATTCGACGGGGATTATCGAGGCGAATACAATGATGTCAGATTGAAAATAATATTTCGGCGAATAGCTGAGATATGGTCATTTTTTCGAAGTTATGTGTGGATATTCACACGCAAATATGCCTATCGTGTAGATCTCACGAAGACGAACCCAATGACACCAGTCGCAACACTCTAGCTTAAAAACCGACTGAGATAGAGAGGTTTTATCACCAAGTCACCTATTGTCGCGGTAATGGCATTTTCGCATAGAAATGGCTCCACTGAACTCAGAAATGCCAATAAATGCCAATATTACTTATGCTGACCATCACAAACAATTTCAGCAGGTACATTATTATACTTCCATATTTTAATATGGGAGTATATTGTATTTCTGTTGACCCAGTTTTCCGTTTAATTGCAAGTATTCCGAAACTAATGACAGTAGGAACGCAAAATTTTCAGGAAATGTAGGCACCTAAGAGTTACTGAAGTTATAGGTATCCCCAGTTCGGCCCAACTTTTCTTTAAGGGGTTATCGCACTTTTAAATATTTTTTTATTTTTCTCTATTATTATTCTTCTTCCTCTTCTTCCTAGTAAAAGCGTACCCTTATATCTCAGGAACCGCTAAATGTAGAACGCTGAAATTTTCTGGGTTTGTACAACTCCCACAGTAGACGGAAGTGTTTCTATTGCGAATTTTGTCCGTTCTTGATTTATGGAGTTATGGGCCTTAAACCGGCCTCTCACATTTATCGACAACTGTAGGGTATATCTCGAACGCATTGAGGCAGTGGAACGGGACAAATGTTATGATGTAGAGAAACTTAAACGTGGTTCAGTTCCACAAAATGGACGTTGTCCAATTATTACCCGGGGAGTGGGGGACGGTGTTCAAAGTCGTAAAAAATAAAGTCCCTTCGATTGCGACCATACTTACATGTCATAGTCTACATTGTACACCGATAACGATGCCGTGAATATTTTGTAAATCGGTCGAAAATTGACAGAGTTACCGACCCCTGAATGTCCAAAATAATAAATTTCTCTCCCTAATGAAGGAAAATGGCTGTTGGAGGAGCTAGAGCGCAAGAGAGTGTGAGACCAGCCCCGAAAAAGCGGTGGGACCAAGCAGGGGTTGTGAGACCAGACCGAGTGGTGAGACCAAGCAGACCGGTGGCGGATGTAAACGGCAGATTTAGCAAAAAACAAAACAAAAAAAACAAGTCTAGCACTGTCAATTTTTTATTGCATGCTCCAAATGGGAAGAGTGATGCGGACCCGAATATACCACTTGTTAGTTTTTAGGCCGGACCGTTACCGACCTACGACCGGGACAAAAAATGATCTATTTATAGCATCAAATCTAAACAGGCTTATTTTTGAGCAAGATTGATACGGTACCAGATACGGCGGTATCCAGTTGTTACAATTCCAAAGTTTGACCACTCTAGTATCAAAGCAACCTGTCCAAAAGCGACCTCGCTTCAGGTGGGTTCAAACTTTTGACAAATTTCAACGAAAATCAAGGGGGGAAATTTTTCAAAAAATCAGACATCAAGATAAAAAAAAATTGATAAGTGGATGTGATAGCTAATGATCATGCGCAACTTAGTTATGTCTGCTTCAATCGCCCTAAAGCCGAAGGTTTACTCTTGGCGAGGCTTTATAATCTAAATGAGAATAGTTAAGTGCTGTATCACTAACCTATTTTTCCTGCCAAATCGAAACGGACTAACGAAAGAGCGAGCTAACGCAGGACCAGGTATTTTGATATACCGTAGATAATTTCCCAAACTTTGAGCGTTCTACTATATAAGCAACCTGCCCAGCAGAGAGCTCGCATTCGGGTGGGTCCAAATATGAAAATTCCACAGAAAACGAAAGGTGAAAAAATACTCCAAAAATCAAACATGGGGATATAACGTTTTTGATGAGTGGATGTTATTAGGAGTATCAACGCGCCACTTGAGTGCGATTTCCTGAGTTTTGGAGCGAAATGTTTACTCATGACGACGCTATAATTATATCGTAAAACGTACGTACCACTAACTTAATCGTATCTTGTATGTGATCATGGAACAATATTTACCGTTTATATCAAGACAAATAGTATGACTATTTGTGTACTCAATTGTCTTGTCCGCATTGTGATACAAATTACAATGTCTGTAATTTGGCAGACGTGTCTGTATTCTTTGTACGTGTACAGACATACCTAATGCTATTGAATTATTGAAGCAGTCTCATATTTCAGAAGTATAGGGCAATCACATGCTACTATTTAGTCACGTAAATTGAATTTTCCCAGATATAACTCGACTTCAAACATTCACTGGTAAAAGTACTTGTGCACAAAGTACCAGAGAAACACAGTACCTGAGACTTTGGTCAACTACGGATGACAGTGAAAACAAACAAACAGGTGTACACCATAAAAATCAAAACATAAAAGTAGCATCAACGCGAGAAATGGGAAGAGGGAAGAAGAAATAGATAGTGGTGAAGCGCAATACACGTAAAACGAGAATCATTACAAACCTTTAATTATATGGAAGTATACGAATTTCCCACCGGGAATTCGAAAAGCCGCTAGTTTTATATATTATTATCACTTACCTACGAAGTATAACTTTCCATTTTTCGTGGCATTCTCGCCGTCACCGATCGTTTGTGAATATTCTTCCCGTTATATATTGGAATTATTTATTTGGGAAGTATCATTAGCAAATAATTACTTACCACCGCTGAAATTTAACAAAATATGGGGTGGGCTTAAACACGAATATACCCCTGTGCATGGAATTTGGTCAAAAGATATGGGTGGGCTTAAACACGGGCATGGGCCTTGAGCCGGGTCAGTACGGTATATACAGTTATCGGGAAATTATCGGAATATTTACATAGTCTATCGGGATTCTATCTGAGTTTCGGAGTATCTTATTCCGAAAACAACGCATGTTTGGAAAGTTTCTGTATTGGGATTACTCCGGACTTTTATCGGGATTTTATGTTTTATAGGCCTATCTTTATTACTGATTTAATAGTTTCCTAATATGAGAAATCGTTAGTATAAAGTTTTACAGTATCAGGGGACACGTCTAGTAGAACTATTATACGATATACTGTGATCAGTGAGTGCTACGTACAATATCGTATTTTACTCGGACAATATACCCCACCCATCGGGAAATCTTCGAAATCAATTCGCGGGGATACATACCCAAATCGCATACCCAAATATGTATGCAGTTGTATACTATCTTCAAAGCTTGTGTTTGTAATATGTTTAAATACCTCCGATTTTTAAATATGGAGGAAATAAAGATATAAATATATTATGGCAAATGTGAAAAATTTGTATTTATTCGCGAATCGCCGACGACACAATTAATGCATGCACAATCGAGTGCAGTCTTAACATGAGATGTCGTAGGCCTATGTTATATTTTTAGCCCGATTCCAGGAATTGGGGTCATCAATATTTACGTTTCTGGGAACAACACATGTGGCATTGCAGAGTATGTCTTGAAGAAGACAAATCATGGGACAACTCCAGCTTAAAAAATATCGGGCCTGTCAGTAGGCCTACGTTTAAAAAATCAATATCTGATCACTCGACTCAAATCAAATATTTTGTTTACTCCCGAAACCAAAGAAATAGTAATTTAGGAGTTTCTGATCGGATTGAGTATCTTTAAAAGGGGGGGGGGGGGGCTTGTTAGGTTGGAACTTTGCAACAGGTAAAATAACTTGAGGTATCAGTTGTAAAATTCCAACATATGCATTTACGAACTTGGGAGTGTGTTTGCTTCATTGGGAGTGTGTTTGCTTCAGTTAGGAGGGAGCAGACTGTGAGGTGGGGTGATCAGGGCCATGCAGTTGAAAATTTCAAAGTGTACACTGCTCAATGGACGCCCACTAGCTACGTCCTCTTTAGGACTACTTGTTTTTAAGTGATTCTGACAAGTACTATTTCTTATGGCCTTCCTATTCCCAGTCTTCACAGTATTTACAGTCTGGTGAGCGTCTCCACAGTCATTGACTGTCTTGTTATTTTTGAAATTTCCAGTTCAAAGTGGGGGTGAATCAGAAAATATTTTGAATCAGACAATCTGTGATAGATTTCCAGAGCATCAGTCTTTCTCAGTTTCTGAATTCTGGTAGCCGTGCCAACAGTCTTTGTCTGTGTTGTTATTTGCTGTTCTTATCTTACATATTTTTAGATATCCCTTGGAACTGTAACTAATGTGGAGGAAGCAGTAAAATGGCTAAGTTACACATACCTTCATGTTAGGATGAGATGCAATCCACTTGCATATGGCATCAAACCTGCAGATCTTGAGGTGAGTTTTTACACATTATTACCATATTTAGCTTGGGTTGAAATAAACTATTTTCATGGCTATGTGTCTGTTCTAAAGATATTTCACTATCATACCACATAGTGTCGACGTCCGATGACTACTTGGTAGACACTTCACGCATGGTGTGATAACTCAAATCAATTTCTATCCGATCGGAACCAAATTTTGTATATGAGGTTTGCAGCCCAAAAGACAGATCGAGTTCGATTTTGATCAGAGTTTTTTTTTTACGGAGTTATGGTCTTTTTTTGAAATTAGAATTTATGCATGCTGTGATGACTCAAACAATTTTTATCAGATCGGAACCAAATTTGGTATCTGAATTTCTCAGTCCGCAATACAGATCGAGTTCGAATATGGGTTTGATCTGATGTTCTTTTACAGAGTTATGGCTCTTTGTCATAGAATTCCTGCATGCTTCAATAAATCATCCATTTATCATCTTATCGGAACCAAATTTGGTATGTGAGTTTCTCAACTCAAAATGTTCGAATATGGGTTTGATCCGATTTTTTATACCGGAGTTATGGCCATTTGCAACTAAGATTTATCCAGATTTGAGGTTTCCGGATGATGACATACAATAAATTAATACAGGCTTCTATGTGAGAGATAGAGACAAGAGACAATGTGGTTTATTGAATTAGAGTTATTTTAGCACTCATATATTAGCCCTCTATCAGAGAACTAACCACACACAGAACGTTGAATCGTCAAAATTTGTCACTCAATGTATTAAAATAAAATATGTTTCATATGGTCTTGTGATGAATGAGGGGGGGGGGATCAAATTTCCAAACAGTTTTATTTGAGAACATATATATGGCATATATACAGTTAGAATAACACAGCGTCCTTAGTAATTAACACCAGCAGTGCAGTTGTCTTGAAGTTGGAACTGTCTTCGCTTTGCCGGTAAAATCATCATACTGATCGTTTCATATGCATATTATTAACATCTCAATTGCATATTAAAGAATTCAAATAATTGTTTTATTGGAAATTAAATTAAAGTTTGTAAATAAATAGTTGTAAGTTGTGTACTGGTATACAAATAATAATTGCGGAGTATATTGATTTAGTCGACTCATCGGTCGATATTTAATATAAAATGCGTCGATGGTCAATTTGAAAAGTAGCTGATCAGCACCTCACTTGAATAAATTAAAACAATCCTTCGTATATAACGGCCATGAAATGTAATTTTTCCGCCAAGGAGAAGCCCTTCAACTGAACTATATGGATTATTATCCTCGGCCTTGTGTTATCAGGAGGGTAAAAATTTATTGTCCGTTCATTGCCTACTCCGGTCAATCAGCGATCGGATTAGCCCACGCATGAATGCGTCCCGTGCAAATCCCGCGCTCCCAACAATTCATCTAGCCAGTTTTATTTCTCTCCTTGGACCTATCAGACGTGGTTTTAACTAAAGGAAGTATTTCTCTATTGCGAGTTTATCAACTCAATATTTATTGTTGCAATTTATCCGTTGCTTACCAGGTCGTTTAATATTTTTAAGTTCGCGCAGAAACTCTTCGTTTCATAGTATGCGCAACGCAATTTATAAAAATTCCGTGTTTTTATCGACACATTTTATCTTGAAAATTTTGGGATTGGAATTGACAAAATCACATTGAGAACCTCGCCATTGATGGCCATTTTGACAATGACTACAGACGCACATCGTTTACTTGTAGCAAACCTATATTGCATTATTGTGCCACATATACGGTGACATGAATCGTCCGATTTCTAAGTCCACGTGGTACGGTATGCGAAGTCTCCTAATTTCGTGCTAACTCTATTTCATGAAGCCGACTTCTCGCTACGTTCATTTCATGTACACTACCTAATCGTATATGCAACAGCTCTGTTAGTGCGCAGAAAGTTGGCCAGGACAGAAATGTCTCCTTTGGCGATAATTTACAAGTATTAATAAACAAGATAGAACTTGTAATCCAATGAAATTTCTTTTGCCTCGTCTAATTGTTAGTTGAAGTTGAGCGTCTGGAACTTAACCGACATTTGGAAAATGATTATCACAGAACATCATTGTACATATACAACATGTCGTTATAATTAATTGTGCTTACCGATTAATATTTGCAAATCTTAGCTAACCCGAATGTATTACTATTAACATGAGGGCTCGTATTTGGATACTTGGAACGTCGCAAACGTTACATTGACTTCAAGATATTTATTTGAAATTCTGACTCTGTTCTTGCGATTCCATTTCCTTTCCCTCATTGTATTATCGGAACAATCGTTAGAAACAATGAGATTATGTTTGTTATAACATATAGTATTATATGGCCTGTGTTCAAATAATGCTGTGTCTCTTGAATAGTCTCTTTCTTTACATGCCTGTCCAGTGTCCGCTTGCTACGAATCGTGCAACTGGTTTGATTGGGGACTAGGATTATCTGACACAAGATTGGGCACCAAGGATTTTCATTTCAAGTTCCAGGGCTCAAAATACATTTAATTTTACGAGAATCAAATGCTGAATCATGTTAGTCATAAGGCACTGAAAATTGTAAAGTTTTGTGAGAATCATTACGGGAATCGATTCGGTGATTCTCGTCGAATCTTGAAGCCTGAGTTCCCATTGTCGAATGGCGATCTCCATCAATTCATATCGGTACTCTGTCGTTATTTCGGCGACAATTGTGTCTGTTTCTTTGCAATCACTCAATGTATTATGCAGAATGGGCTTCCCTGTTCCATGACTGCACTGATATGCAAGTGCAGTAGCCTGAACCTTCAGCTATAGTTTGCTTAAATATCCAAGGATACTTCCGTCCGTGGTCAGAACTCTTTGGAGAAATTTTGGATGAGAGCCTTTGGCTGGCCTACTTATGGAAAGTCACCATATTCGTGTGACCTAGCATGGTCGAAATGATTCATTGGCTAGCCAGTGTCTCAATAAATTTTCAGTCAATCAATGTTTATACTTTTGATGATTTTGATGTTTGACATTTCCATGTGTTCACTGTAACAAATAGACAACATCTGAACTGTTATCCTCAGACATTAGTGTTTGTCGATACATTCAAATTACGAATTTAAATGATACAAAATTGTGAGCTTAAAAACATGTATGGCCAGCCATAATTGTTCCATACTAGTACAAGGGTATCAGTGCCTCTAAGGCTCAATGACATACAAACTGACTATATCAATATGGCTTCAATTTTCACTGATACCGACATACTTCTGCGCTTTCAATCTGTGAATAGTCAAGGTGAACTACTATGCATTTATATTGTCATGTGCCCCGATGCACTGCCAATAGCCTTTCCAACAGAGTCCATCACTTGGCTCTCTACCTTCTATTTCCACATATAGAAAAGATCAAATGGCAAATAGCCTTCACTCACGTATAAAGCACAGTTACATGAAATGCATTTATATTGCGCAGGGCCGCTGCCACTATAATTTCCATCAGAGACCAACACATGGCTCTTTTCCGTCTATTGCCTCATATCCAATTGATTATCGGGCAAATAACAGAAAGGACAGCATTTGTATTGTCACACATATTAAGTGCAGTTACATAAACAGCGTTTATATTTATATTGCGCACGACCACTGCAGGCCTGCGTATTGGAGGTGAACGACGGTTCAGTTCACCTGAAGGTTGTGAAATCTAGGTCGCGTCAAAGTTGTATGTGGCTCTCGTGATACTGAATATAACAGTTTGTGTAACCTATGGGTACCTAAGCACAACTCGACAACCGACAAATACGTTACGGCTTACGCTTCATTTTGCATTCTGCAGGCCTGCCAGTGCCACTACATATCCATATGATTATCTGGTGAATAGAAAACCTAAATGAATAACACAAATGAAAGCATTTGTATCATCACACATATAAAGCGCCGTTCCGCAAGAAGCCTTTATATTGTGCATGACCACTGCCCAGTACCAGTGACTGGCGGGGTGCTACCATCGTTGATTTGAAAAACAAATCTTCAAGGGCGAATGCCACAGCTCCTGAGCCTTAGGGTGGGGAAGACTCATCATGTGCCACTAACAGCGCACCAGCCAACCAGACTTCAGTTCTTCCCAGATGTAAACGAAGCTCGAGCTCTCATTTGCTCTCGCAATTCAGAAGACGGATGTACTTGCGCCTGTATAATCATCAGTTGTGTTTTTCTCAAATTCAATGTCGTTGTGGGATAGACCTCAAAACATGCATGTTCCATGGCACTTTCACATTCCCATAATTTAACTGCGATGGGAATGGTTTTAAATATACCTTCCAATAGTTTAATATTGAATCAACGATTACTGTGACCATGCACATTTTGTCAAGAGGGAACAGTGCACAGTTTAATATTCGTGAATTAGAAAATTACAATTGCATACGGCTGCGAGAACAATTGCTCCTGTCTCCTGGGAAGGACTGAGACTTCTGACTCTTCCCCACGGTCCGTGGCCCACTCCATTACGAGAGTGGGTCTTGTCCCCCTGGAATCATACTCCCTCGGGATATTCCAGGCCTGCTCCACCATCTGCGGACTTTCCGTAAGTGTATAAAACGTTCTCCTCACCGTAAGCAAGGACACCGCTATGTTCTTGCACAGGAGAAATCGGATCTCATCGTCCTCTTCGCCGAGAAAAGACAGTATCTTACCTGCGGTTTAATTTCTAGCAGGTAAGATCACGTGGCCATAGTAAATAACGGAATTTACCTTATTAACCTTGTTTTTCAATAACTAACAAATGTTTTGTATATTATGCTTGCTAATAACTAACAGAATGTCTTGTCTTGCTTATAGTCGAACGAGATTAGACTTTGATGGCCGTACGGGTTGCTCATGAATATACGCGATATTGTCATAGTTGGTTGAGGGCCCATTGGTCCATGGTTTTACATTTGAGCAAACGTACCAGTCTTAACTCGGGCAGGAACCATTCGGTCCCCCCTGGTCATGCTGCAAGCCCCGTCTTCTGCAGACCGTGGGAGGCAGGGTGCCGTCCTCCGGAGATTCGGGCAACCAATTCTCCAGGACACAAGCACCCGCGCCTTTGGCGACTGTTCTGGGTGGGGAAGCCTCGTTGTCCCGTGCTGCACCAGCCAACTGGCCTTCTGACGCTTCCCCACGGCGCCGTGGCCCACTCCATTACGAGGGTCGGTCTTGTCCCCCTGGAAACGTCATCCCAAGTGATACGTCCAGGCCTGCTCCTCTGCCGTCAGGGGATCCTAGTGGTATGTCATCGACGTTTATGTCAGCGTGTCAGGACCACCTGCATTTGGGAGATTCGGTGGGGGGCTTTCCCTGGTCATATGGATCCTTTCAATTTCCCTTTTTCCGCCATTCTGGCCTTGGGGTGGGAAATAACCCCTTAAAATCTAACTGCGAGCGCAATTGTTCCTCGTTCGAGCCATTCCCAGTGTGGGCTTCCCTATAGTACCTTACCTCAACCTGATGCAGGCTGTTCTGTTGCTGGCGTCGATCCTGACTTGCTTTCTATAATTCTCCTGGAGTCTGATGGCTTTGACGACGATGAGCAAGGATCTCGGGCCGACGGTGGTTCCCACTGTCGGTCAAGGATTCTGTCGTTCCTTGGGAACTCGCTTTGCGTATGGAAATGACACGGGTCGATCTCTTGTAAAAACTTCATCACAGGATATGTGTCAAATCTTGTTACAATGAATTACACAAACTTTGCACAGCTGTACCAGTCCTCGGGCTGTACCAGTTCGCGCCCCCCGGTCCTGCATCAGCAGACCGTGGCAGGCCGAGTGCCGTTCTCTGAGATTCGGGCAACCAATCCTCCGGGACAATAGCACCGAGCCTTTGGAGGCTGTTCTGTGTGGGGAAGACTCGCTGTCGCGTACCGTCAATAGCGCTTTCTATTTGGGAAGATATAAATAGTAAATACAGACATCACTATCATCGCATGAAACGAGAAAAAAGCAGCAGAAGAAGAAGTCTCTACTTGCTCGGTTTCTACTAGTAGCTGGCACGTATGGTATGGCACTGCCTGGGATGTTTATTCCAAAAAACAAGGGGGGGAGGTACAAGCTTGAGCAATGCTGGAATCTGAATTTATGAACTCTTTCACATAACATATCAAAGCTGATTCATGACTAAATCACATTTACATGAAATCTGTTTTGGAAGAGTACATTCCCGTCAAACTGGAATATTAAATTTATTGCTCGTTGCCTCCTCCTGGGCTTGCATTCTAATCCATATAGTTCAGTTGAAGGGCTTCTCCTTGGCGGAAAAATATAATTTTTAAAATTAAAATTAGTTTTTCCTCAAGGGAAGCCCAAAACTGAACTATCATAGATCCCTCCCATGGCGGTGCCATTCCCAACCCCGCGACTCGCAAATCTTATGATTAAAAGTCGGAAATAAAACTGGCTAGATGAATTGTTGGGAGCGCGGGATTTGCACGGGACGCATTCATGCGTGGGCTAATCCGATCGCTGATTGACCGGAGTAGGCAATGAACGGACAATAAATTTTAACCCTCCTGATAACACAAGGCCGAGGATAATAATCCATATAGTTCAGTTTCGGGCTTCCCTTGAGGAAAAACTAATTTTAATTTTAAAAATTATATTTTCCTAGTATAATTTTTATAAATAATACTCAATATAAAATTGGCAAGATATTCAACTGAGATAGTTCTTAAATTGAAAATAACGAAATGCGTTCAACCATTAATTTTGAAAATGGCGCACCATGTTGCATTTTTACCGCTCCACGCATTGACACAAGCATTTCAAATAAAACATAAACCAAGTTTTACGTAGTCATTTCTGTGATATTCCATATCACAATTTGGCGAATTTACCAGTGTATTTTCCTAAGTTCATGCGCAGTGAAAATGAACTTTAGCAATCACACAAGAACAATATATTCAGCACTCACAACAACTCCTTTCGTGTACCTCACAAACGTAATGCGTACGTACTTCGAACTTGACCCAGTTAATTATGATATATCTTGGCACATTTACATGCGCAGATCATGTGCATCTCATATTGTCATTTGAAAAAAGATTGAATGACCAATAAGGTCGATAATACTACTTTCTCTTCATGAATATTTGAGATGCCAAATTTATAAGAGTAGCAAGAAAACTTGTTGAATAAAGATGACGAAATATACTAAAAAAAATCACATCGAGACACTGGCGTTACCTTGACCTTGATGTAATGTTGATGCAATCTCCGATCACAGTTAGTATACACAGTTAAACTACCGGTAATCAAAATATTGTTTGGTATATGTTCAACTTGTAACAAAGGACATGCTGATAGTGCAATTTTATTCGTTTAAATGATAAATATCTCTTAAAATATAATATAAATTATAAGATTGAAATTTGCGCCCAGCTTTGATGGAAGCACGTATTCAGAAATTGGTAAACGCGCTGTTTCATCTGAAGCTTCTAATTAGTTCCTCGCATTGCTATTCAATATATTTTAAACAATATATATTAAATATTCGACATAAATGATTGAACTTACTTATATTTTTAGTTAAATATTAATATTTGTTATAGTCATGTGATTTTTTACAAATGAACTGGGAAAATATCCCAGTTACACAAACGTTACGCCGAGAGTTTCGCTTATCTGTGACCTATTTAGGGCTGGGAAAAATATGTTTATATTGCACTATTTGGAAATAAAAAATCACTATATATAAGAAAGAATACATAATCCAATATAAATCTCAATTTCAAGTTGTCGGATTCCACGTAGTTTGCCCTTGTGACCTTACAGAACACAATCAACAAGGCGAAGCGTCTATGACAACAGCCGAAAATGCAAAGATTTTGTTGTTGGAAATACAAACTATCATGAAAAGGTTTACATGGTGAAAATCTTGATAATATCAATCAAATATACCAAATAATTTGAAAGATATTATGATCTCAGCTTTCCATAGATACTAATAATGTTGGTCTTTGGTTTGCTAAAAACGCTGAAATAATGATGCCAAACAGAGAGTAACAATATACGTTTTTTACTGTCGATAAATGCCGTTCTGAGGGCAAACCTGGACACCGATAAATGCCGCTATGACGGCAGACCTGGATGTCGAGTGTACTGAACCAAATTTGGTATGTTAGTTTACCACACCAAAATACAGATCAGTTTCGAATATGGGTTTCATTCGCATGATTTTGACTGTTAGGGGATCTTGTGGAGGAAACAGCGACACCATACTGATGGTGAGCAAAGTTAATGGTTTGGTAACTCTAACCGTGGATGATGAGCAGGAGAAATTATTTACAGATGGACTGCTGTCATTGCTCGGTTTAGGGAGCATGTCAAAACCTCTTTCGCATATGCGAAAATATTGTCGATAATGTCGAAAAAGTTTTGACGTAAATGTGCAATAACGAAATGTCGGAATTGATGAAAAATAATGTGATAACGTTGAAAGCGACTGGCCATAAAAGTTCGATAACGTCGAAACCACAACAGACCAAAATTTTCGTAAAATGTCGAAACTTTCGACAACGCGAAAGTCGCGACGTCGAAACATTGATCGATATTCGCAAACGATGAAAAGTTAAAACATCCATTCGATGTTGTCGCACTTCATAAATCCGCGCATTTATTTTTTCCTTCTGCGTAATCGGATGCCAGCTGAATTTGTATTGGCTGTCAGCCAAAGGCCATACAAACAACTCTATGCGGTTAACACACAAGTACAATGACTTGACAGTTCGACTGTTTTGATAGCTATGAGTTCGCACAAGGCCTAATTAAACAATAGTCAACCCATTCCAAATGTGTGAAGGGGTGACATTTAGCAAAAGGCTTTACAAACATATAGGTCTACTGACATACAATGACGTATATACCGGTCCCTCACAACTATGCATGAACTGTGCGACAGTTTTGTTGTTGTCGTGATGTCTTCTCAATTAGTGAACAATGGTTTAACTCGTTGGACAAAAACAACACATCTGATATATAAAATTCCAAAATGAAGCGACTTGATGTCATAATATCAGTTCGATCATGGCTAGAAACAGTGATGAAATCGAATAGATCTATCGGTAGCGGACATATACGCAGTTGGGAAAATATTAGACCAGCAGTTTACACAGGTCGACAGTACGAAGAAGTTAGGGTTTTCACAACCCCAGGTATCACACATCTAACAGAAAAAAGATGAAATCACACAGAAATTTGAAACCAGCTGCACCCACCCACAACGGGAGCGACAACCGGCCATCCACATGATCCAGCATTTGAAGCAATAGGCCCGATATAGAACAAGCCCTCATCACATTGTATCAACACCAGACATATATACATGTAGAGCCATACACCCTAAGTTCATTGTTTTATAATGGTATGTTATCCATATTTTTATTATTCATTCAATAAAGAATCGAGAAAAACATAACACTCAACTCCTCTGTCAGTCAATGCTACCCACAAACGAAACTAGGATTGGCCTGGGAAATTAGTGCTAAAAAAAGCACAACATAACATGACTGCAATTCGTGGAAATTCCAAACTATTATATAATATGTTTTGTATTAACTTAACTTTGTCGCATCTGATCGCTGATATATATTCGGAATAAAATGTGTAGATTTGAAATAAAAGTATAAAAGTTGCCGACGAATTAATCATGATGACGCTGCGCTTCCGATATCTAACAATGATTTCATACTTATATTGCGAAAATTAAAGCATTGTTTACGACTGTCCGACGATGCCGTAAACACCCTGATTTGCGTCCACATTAAAATATGTGTCTGGTCTAGAAATTAACTCTACGTGGCATACAGAAAGTATACTATAAATCAGGGTTGTGGAATAATTTATTGTCGTCCTCGGCTGTATTCTTTTATTCATAATAGTTCGCACAATTAAATGGTGACGGTTTACCCAAAGTGAAGACAAGTTACATAATCACACACAAAAACGATTTTCGAAATAAAAATTTGCATTGTTTACGGTACCACTCTGCAGTATTAATGCGACGGTGTAGCAATTATTGCTCGAGATTTAGGGGGACTTCAACCTGTACTGTAATATTTACTGTAAACCAGTGATGCAATATCACTGCTATAAACCCACGGATTTGCGGGCACCGTGTGACATCAAAACGTAGGAAATGATTGTGTTGGCCTATCCTATTATATAAATTGGGTCTGGGAATAATTTATTTGGGACTTTAAATAATCAGCTATTAATAATAGTTTGTTATTAAACGAAGTTTGAATTGTCCGATATTAACCAAATCGGAGATTTCAGTAGATCGGAGAAATTTACTAATAGGCCTACATTTATAAACTCCGATCAAATCGAAAATGTTTTCATATCGGAGAATACTCCGATTAAATCAATGGAATTCTTATGATAAAAACTCCGATCTGAGAAATTTCAGCATGGACACCGACATCTTCCCGTTCGCGACACATCAGTATAAAACTGCGACTATGGAGTATTTATTGAACACAAACTGTCCTGCCAATCATATCGACACAACAGCAATATTGACGGATATAATGCTGCGATCTTGACGAAAACAAACACTGCGAAAATATGTCGAAACAGAACTGCGAACATTTGAGCAAAACTGCGATAATTGCGAAAACATCGAACCAAGACAGCGAAAATGACGAAAAATTGAAGAAAACGTACAACGTTACGGCGTGCGATAATGACGAAAAAACCGACGTCAATGATGCCATATTTTTCGCACTTTTTTCGCATAGGTTTTGACATGCTCCCTTAAATAGCCAGTGGCTCTCTGCGGGCACATATACTGGGGACCGCCCCGTCCACTTTGCATCCACAAAAATGCTTCCTCTGCACTTGGAGCAGATAAACAGCAGTAGTTCCGTTGTAGATGGGGCTCCGTCCAACCTCCTGGCAATGATTGGGGTTGGCTGTCACTCATTTGGTGGCATTGGCACCCTCCGAGTCGAGCATTCTGAGTTCAAACGTCTTCAGTGCGGAACACTGAGTGAATTGAAGATAGTGGTCCGTGATGATAGAGGTGCACGTCTGAATAGCGACCTACCTTTATCACCATGGCACTAGAGATACAATGAGCATCTACGGCCATATAGAGTGCTCCGCACTCAGTGAGAGTTCCTATGGAACTGGTACTCCGCCGGGTAGTTCCCTGATTACTCTCTGGGCTGAATACAATGGTAGCATCACGTGGAGTGGTTTACTTGGAAAGGGCGGCGATCGGCCATTCACCATGGGGAACTCGGCTACTAGAGATGTGTTGTGTGGATACCCCATACCAGCGAATGGTAAAATAATACGAATGGGCTTGTCAGCGTCTCGCATTAATGGTGACATTGCCGCGATTGTGGTTATAAACAGCAAAAAGACAGACCACAAAGCAAAAATATCTAGTGAGAAACAGAAGAAGATGAGGGTTTTTGCAGCTGCACTGGAACTGCGACGGTGTGATGTAATAACATTTGACTGGAAATATGGCCACTCCCGAGGGTGACCTGGGGACCTGTGCAGTAGTGAATCTCCTTATCAAATTGGACTTGTGAATATATTTCACCTTTGTATACATTGCATATATGCTATTATTGTGACAGAGTCACTTATTACAAAGTAATACATATATGAGGATGAAGCACGGGCCTGTTTGAGGCTCATTGCCCAGATGGAATACACCTCTAGCTGTTTTTAATATGAACAGCAAGGTGTCTAGTCTTCGCGGGACAATCTACTATAGCCCCAAGGGCTATTGGAAGGGGCTTGCAGCCATCAAGATCCTCACGGCAGCTTAAACCGGACCCTGGCAGAGCTGTTGTTTGGGCACCAATACGCCCAGGAGATGAAGCTTCCTGCTGGCCAAAGGTCGACTGAATAGGTGGTTCGGCTGCCCGCTGTTGTATCGGCTCTGAACAATGAAGTGACTCGTCTGGCCGGAAAAAATTCCTCTGATGCCATCTTGGGTATATAATACCCAAAACAAAAACACCGAAGGTGTTGACACAAAAACCCTCTTCTGTGCTCTACCATTTATTGGACGGGCCAGCACCCGGATTTGTCCGGGAAGAGTTGCTTGTAGTGCCTCTCGACACCCAGCTGCCACCAGATAGTTCCGTAGGTACGGAACTGTTAGAAGGACTAGACACAAGATGCCGTGTTCCGTCAACAGTGCTGCAGCCCCTATTTTTCAGTTGCATTCTAGACATGTCAGCCTCACATTTCCTCTGCAGTGCTCTTTGTTGTTGTCCAGCCGGTCGATACTAAACTGCTGTGTGTCTTTGGGATGGAAGGCTCAGAGCAGCTCGATCTCACATGCCACGCAGCGGTTCTGCTGGGCCTCACGGAGCTCAAGGATATAGTCAACCTTGAGAATGAGCTCTTCTGAGAGTGCGACATCAATGTTCTGCTTTCGGCTATCCTTGGGGTGGTAAAGGATAGGCACTGGGACATCTAGGAAATGCTCCTTATGGTGTCGGAGCAACAACTCCTGTGCCCGGTCGCGGACCTTCTGACGGCTGGTGAGGATTAGGTCACCGGGCCTCCACTGCTCCACAAACCGGTCCCACCCCAGGCAGCTGGGGAGAGCCTTCCGCATCTCCTGGCACTTGACTTTGTCACTCCGAAGGCGTATGCACTTTTTCGGGGGTTTGAGGGATTCATATTTTGCTCTGTAGTTGACGCCAACCTCTTCGTAGTAGTCTGCCTTTTTTCAGCCAGTTGTGAGGCATTTCACCTGCAATGACAATCTTGAAATACCAGTTCATCAAGATCCACCCGTGGTGCACATTGTGTCTACATATCATTGATGAAATTCACTAAATGTGGATTCTTTTTTCCCTGGAGTTGTGTGCCTTCTTAGCAGAAGTTTGGTTTGACTGACGAAACACTCGACAAAAGCCATCTTAGATGTTAAGGTTGCGTTTCATTTTCTACCATTTTTTGGGTTTCTGCAATCATTCGAACAAATATGAACTAATTTGAATATTTTTTTCTGTACAAGCTTCTTGCGACACCATATCGATATTATTTTGTTGGGTTTATGGATAATGCGGGTTGAATTTGCCACGGTGGGGGTATGCTAGCAATCGAGTGCACACCTCTTGTTAAATTCTGAATTCAGCACATCACAATCTATTTCAATATCTTAAATCCAGAAAAAGTTATAAAAAATTGAAAACTTATTAGATTTATTATAGAAACTGCAGGAAACTGCCAAAAATTGTTACGTAACGTCACAATCCCAACATAAATACATGACGTCATATGGGCTTTAGCCAAAACAAACACTGGGTATTCTCTGAATACTCCACCAATAACTAAAATGCGTGGCATTGTGCGGTCTATTGGCTTATGCCATCTTAAAGACAAGATTCTGAACTTTATTCTCGTGTACCTTTGCGAAAAAAAGTTATGATTTAATAAACTCAGAAGTTTGTATATTCTTGAACAAAACTCGTATGACATGTGTTTACATCGGACAATCATCAGCGCGAATTATATAATTGAGCGGGAATTTCTTCACACACATTGGGAGTTATAAATACCACAAGAATATGTCACTAAAGTTTCTAGCTATAACTATATATTTTTAGATCTATTATGAGCCATATAAGTCGATATGACCTTACGCGAAACGAGAGGTCGTGAGAAACAATATGGCGGCGCCGTAATTGCAGAAATGTGATAATATGGAGAATATATCTGGTTTTTAATCGGCTTATACTTCGTTATACCAAACATAACCTCGATAATTTTTGGACAGCTATTATTAAACACAGTTATAATATGAATTTTATGCAACACTATTTTATTTTTCTTAACATTGAGTATTTATCGAAATATAAAAAAATAAAGTGCAACACTGACGGTAGAACAAGTCGCGTATATATGCAATTACGTTCTGGCCGGAATACCGGCCAGCCGGGTTCAAAGGGTTAAAACATTTTTCACCATTAGCGACGAGTGACTTGTCGCCATCCATATTGCCATTTTTTTTCTTAGCATTGTGTGAAGGGAACCGGTGTTCTGAAAAAAAGTGCATGTGTTCCAATATACTATTTGTTGCAGAACACTGGTCTTCCCAATTACCGATTAGATTTATTATAGAAACTGCAGGAAACTGCCAAAAATTGTTACGTAACGTCACAATCCCAACATAAATACATGACGTCATATGGGCTTTAGCCAAAACAAACACTGGGTATTCTCTGAATACTCCACCAATAACTAAAATGCGTGGCATTGTGCGGTCTATTGGCTTATGCCATCTTAAAGACAAGATTCTGAACTTTATTCTCGTGTACCTTTGCGAAAAAAAGTTATGATTTAATAAACTCAGAAGTTTGTATATTCTTGAACAAAACTCGTATGACATGTGTTTACATCGGACAATCATCAGCGCGAATTATATAATTGAGCGGGAATTTCTTCACACACATTGGGAGTTATAAATACCACAAGAATATGTCACTAAAGTTTCTAGCTATAACTATATATTTTTAGATCTATTATGAGCCATATAAGTCGATATGACCTTACGCGAAACGAGAGGTCGTGAGAAACAATATGGCGGCGCCGTAATTGCAGAAATGTGATAATATGGAGAATATATCTGGTTTTTAATCGGCTTATACTTCGTTATACCAAACATAACCTCGATAATTTTTGGACAGCTATTATTAAACACAGTTATAATATGAATTTTATGCAACACTATTTTATTTTTCTTAACATTGAGTATTTATCGAAATATAAAAAAATAAAGTGCAACACTGACGGTAGAACAAGTCGCGTATATATGCAATTACGTTCTGGCCGGAATACCGGCCAGCCGGGTTCAAAGGGTTAAAACATTTTTCACCATTAGCGACGAGTGACTTGTCGCCATCCATATTGCCATTTTTTTTCTTAGCATTGTGTGAAGGGAACCGGTGTTCTGAAAAAAAGTGCATGTGTTCCAATATACTATTTGTTGCAGAACACTGGTCTTCCCAATTACCGATTGAATTAGTATACGAAAACATGGATGGCGATGAGTCACTCATCGCTAATGGTGAAAAATTTTTCAAACTCTGTTAATTTGGAGTCCGGAATGATTTTATCGCTGCCGAGTTGTAACTGAGTATGTTATTTATAGGAATCAGGCGACATATGCCCGGTATTTTGTGTTTTGTGCTTGTATTTGGGATATGTTTGTCCGGCCATTTGATAATTCTTTCATAACTTGAGTTCCTTATATTAATATACTGATTTATAAATTAGATTAAAACCTTATTTTTGGGACTTTATGTCCAGTAACTGTGGCCGAATGAGTTTCAAGAGACCCCAATTAATTTTAAACTTTTCAAGATACCAGGCTGCTACAATTTAAAGCCTATAAATAGTTCTCGACTACCAGAAGATTCATTTTCAGTTTCCCAATAACATGAACAGGCACCCATTGGTAATATTCATAAACAATTCCATTTACGTATTATGAATCAATATGACTCCCCAGACCCTGTTGACTGATCGCGGATGGTTTGTTTATTTTCGAACACGTGGTCATCACACAGCACAGAACTGATCTTGTAAATCTATTTTTGAGAACTGATCATTATAAATAATTTTGATAATTATTCCTGATACATTATTATGAGAACCGATCTTGTAAATATAGTAATCACTTGCGCCAGCTGTAGCTAGCTAACTAGTCCCTACATGGATCATGACTGATATACTTCAAGAAAGGACTATGTGCAACGTGACCTTTCACCTCACGATGTTGCTGTCTTATTAGCAATGTATCAACAAAATATTTCGCCTCGAAATTGGGTCACATTTACTTTAGAATTTTGGATGGTTTAAATGAATACATTAATGCATACAAGAGGAAAAAATAGTAATGTAGCTACATATTCGATAAATCTTGATTTAATCTCCCTAATATAACTAAATGTTAGCTTTCTCGTGTCACTATTCTTTTCCAGTCTTTTTAGATAGCTTGCACGCATAATATTTACAAAATTTACGATGTACACTTTCCTCAGAATTTCAACGATCTTTTCAATCTAGCGAATTATGAACTACCGTAAAATAGATTGAAAGACTTTGCTTTTTGTTTGAGATCATTGACATTTGATTGAAATAATTGCATAGTTCTGATTTCTGAACATGGATTAATATTAAATCAGGACTTATATCTTCTTTATTGCTGACAAATCACCCCAACGTTGCATAAATCCGTGATCTCATCAGATGTACTGTAACTGCGTATTCATGCGTAACTGGAATAACTCTTCGAAATTACCATAATGTAGGTTTTTTGGTCTCAAAACTGACATAAATTTTTCCAAAAATGATAGTGTCAGTCGGAATAAGATAATAGAACAATAACATAGTGTGTTATGAGATGTGTTTCATCTCAACTCGTTAGAAGTATGATTTTTCGCTCGGCAGATCATCACTTCTAACTCATTATCATATATATATCAGCGGAGTTTGTTACCGCTCCTGTTTCAGATATGACATTATCGGAGTTTACGCTCTTGTCACAGCGGAGTTTAACCGCTCTGGTTTCAGCGGAGTTTCTGCCAATTTGAACGGAGTTTAATAGCCGTAATTACTACCAGAGTTTAGAGCAGAGGAAAAACTCCTGTGTATGTTTAAATTTCACACACGGAGACCGGAGATTTTTGCGGAGAGAGGAGAAAAAAACTCTGTTCTCCCGCGGTATTTCCGCTTGTAATTTGACAAGATCCCTTATGACAGACTTATGTTGTTGGTTGGAAGCATCAAATTGGTTGAGTTGTGATGGATAATTGAGAGATATTTATTGAAATAGAATAAAGGGATGATATCCAGATATGATTAGCATGTGTTAACTTGGTTATAATACAATGTTGATCTAGGGGAGGTGGGAGGGTTAATGATAACGGTCAATACTGGAAAACAATTTCTAGGGTTGATAATTTGAAAAGAGCTGGGTTTGAATTCACGAGTTTACATTTTATGTATGATTTATTTGTTGTGGTGGGGAATGGGTTTGGTCACTGTACACCCTACTAGAACAGGGTCAACCTATTATTGTCCCCCGACGTTTCCGTCGGAGGACTATAGAAATGACCCTCGTCCGTCCGTCCGTGTGTCTGTCCGTCCGTCCGTGCATCCGTGTGTCCGTGCGTCCGAGATCGGGTACCTTCATGGTGTAATCAACTCCTCCTACAGTTTTAAACGTAGAGATTTGAAACTCTGGGATATTGTTCCTAACATGTTGGTGATTTGCAACATCTATATAGCTAATCAAAAATATAATATTTTCCATATTTTTGGGGGGTTTTCGACGTAGAAAATTTGGAACATTTTTGCCTTTTGGATGAGATTGGGTACCTTCATGGTGTAATCAACTCCTCCTACAGTTTTAAATGTAGAGATTTGAAACTCTGGGATATTGTTCCTAACATGTTGGTGATTTGCAACATCTATATAGCTAATAAAAATATCATTTTTTCCATATTTTTGGGGGGTTTTCGACTTAAAAAATTTGGAACATTTTTGCCTTTTGGATGAGATTGGGTACCTTCATGGTGTAATCAACTCCTCCTACAGTTTTAAATGTAGAGATTTGAAACTCTGGGATATTGTTCCTAACATGTTGGTGATTTGCAACATCTATATAGGTAATCAAAAATATCATTTTTTCCATATTTTTGGGGGGTTTTCGACTTAGAAAATTTGGAACATTTTTGCCTTTTGGATGAGATTGGGTACCTTCATGGTGTAATCAACTCCTCCTACAGTTTTAAATGTAGAGATTTGAAACTTTGGGATATTGTTCCTAACATGTTGGTGATTTGCAACATCTATATAGCTAATATTTATTTTATGGAGTTATTAACCCTTTTCGACTTAGAAAATTTCAACATTTAAAAAAAAATTCTTTAACAAAGCGGCATCGACTTGCCATGTTGTCGGGGGACACTGTGGTCTGCTGACCTTTTATTAAGATAAGATTATTAAGACATTGTTATGCTTGTTCTTGTAGGATGATCCACTCCTAGATGGTCACAGGAGAGATCTGATAATAGGTGCAGGAAGAAAGCTTGACCAAGCTCGAATGATCAGATTTGATGAGCGAACAGAAACATTTGCATCAACAGATGTTGGAAGAATAGCTAGTCACTTCTACATAAAATATGACACTGTTGAGGTTAGTGAATATATTTAATAGTTTCAATTCAGTTTTAAGGATATACGTTCATACACTACCCGAACAAATTCTGTGGCCTTGGTGATCTACCTATAAATGTTCCAGTTTTATTGTTAACACAAACAAACATGTTTGTCTAGCAACCTAATTCCGTGATAACTACACTGTTATTATAATGTGCTAAGGGAGGGTCTCAAAAGTCTTTGCGGAATCCGCAAATATTTTCAGAAACGTCGAGATTTCCGCAACGCTATCGTCTGAATTATTCCGCAAATGTTCCGAAAAACGTCGTGAGTTTTCCGCAAAATTACCGAAACGTTAAATAAAGATTTCCGCAAACATTCCACTATTTTCCGCAAAGTCCGTAACGTCGATTTTGCGGAAAGTAATTTTCCGAAAACGTTGAAAATTATTAAATGAGATTTCCGCAAACGTTCCGCAAATCGTGACGATAACATCGCAATTAAATCTCGAGACAAGACACATCACAAACGCGCACCTGACACACCAGGCATTAAAGGGATTGTTAGTCAGCACTGTAAATATAATTGCTCGAATCAACAAACAAACGTGCTATATTCAATTAAAAGTTTTAATATGATAATTCAATACACTGTATCCACAGTTTTATAAACTCTTCTATCATTACGATAGTTTTATCAGAATAGTTTTACTATTATCGTTTTATATACCCAATATACTGGGGTGCTTCTCACCTAAATGAGGGATTTCCATAACAAGCAATTAGCTACCGCGCTAGCAAAACAAGTGTCCACTTAACCGCGGTGCGGTTTGTGTTTCCACCGTGGCCGAATTGCAACAACATCGCGGCCACACCGGCTAACTGCAGTTAGTCTGCGGTTTAATTGCCGTTTGGCTGTGGTGTAGGCCTATACTTGCCGTCCGGCCGCGGTGTACTTGCTGTTCGGCCGTAGTATATTTGCCTTTCGGCCACGGTGTACTTTACTGTTTTTAGAATGATGTTGAAAAACACAAAGAGGGCACTATAAATGTGGTTTGATTGAGCCCATTGTTTAGCCAGACGATCTATTCAGTGTGTTTGAGATCTGATACGTCGGACGACAAGGTGTGATAATCTTATAAGTATAACGTCCTACCGGTATACTGTCATAAACTCAAGGTTAATTATTAGGTGACACGGATGTGATGTTGCCGACAACAAGCTCCCTACATATTTGGCAGCACGTGTCTATTTCAGAAGTAAGCATTTAAATGCCTATGCACAAATGATCGCTTCATATTTGAGAATTGACTCACCAGTCTTCCATTAATTTTTAAGAGCCTGTCATTTAAGACTAATTATGAAATAAGCTAGGATTATGACTTGTTGTCGCATCCGCCCTCCTTTGAACTGTTTGTTCATGTTTAAACATTTGTTATTGTGATGTTCTGTTTTCTCTTGTTTAAATAAAAACAAAATTACACTAATTTAAACTATTATTTGGTTTGAAATTACATTGACTATTTGGTGGACGGAAATTGGCCGCCGGGGGAGTAATAATTTCAAATGTCACCCTCTAAGGCGAAAAGTTGCGCGAAAAAATCGGCCGGTGCGGGGGGGGGGGGGGGGGGGGGGGGGGGGTAAATATACATCCTCCCATGTGGGCCTCCTTTTGGAATTTACTGCCGGCCAGAATTTTCTTCACAATGAAAAATAAAGAGCGAACATTGGCTGACGTCATGAAAGTCACAACGAATCGTGTAACGTTCCATGTCTGGCCGGGATGACTCGCTGTTAGCATAGACTAAAAATCCTTCCTTCATCTATGCTGTTATGTAGACCAAGTTGTCCCAGCTAACAGAGTTGTCCCGGCTATTCAGTTCAATTAAGTTTATTCGGTCGTCAATTATAGACATTACAGATGTATGTGCATAACATAAAATAGAAATGGGGTGGTCGATATTAGTTAACTACACTGTTTCAGTTCAACAGGCTGGTGGTAGTAATTAAGCCTCAGGGGGACCTAAATATCTCAAGGACTTTCTTCATAAATATAATAACATACTTACAAGTTTTTAACTGTCTTATGATTTCGGGAGTTTAATAGAGCAGCTATTTATAAGTGTTTGGTCTCTGATAGAAGTAGGGTTTCAGATATTTTATTCTTAGTTTGCTAAGTTCCCTACAATTCAGTACCATGTGGTATTCATCGCCAATTTCGAGATTACAGAGAGTGCAGATTCTGTCCGAATAATCCGTATTCGTCCGAGTTCTTTTAGGAGTTTGTGGTTTCTAGTGCGGAAAGCTAAATTACTGTGAACGGCTCTATTATCATCAAGGGATATAGGTAATTCTCTCAGACTCGTTCAAATTTGACTTTATAATCCGGTAAAATGTGAATCTGCTTGATTTTGATATTGTTGACCACACCATTCTTGAATGTATGTTCAAATCTTTGCAATAGTTACTATAAAGACAAAGCCGGGGCATCGTGTCAGTGGACTTTTGAATAAACTTGAAAGGGAATATCGCCGAGAAAGTGACATACAATCATGTTCACTCAAACAACTGTATATGATGTAGCAAACCATGTGTCGATTGCTACACAGTCCTCGTGCCCAATTTCTGAATAATGCTGACGTAATTCGCGTGCACCTGGCATTTGAGAGATACAGATGCGCGCAAAAATATCGGCGATTAACAAGTTCCCAATCAGGCGTTTTATTCACTTTTTTGTGGTAATGTTCGTAAGATTACTACTATAAATTGGCATATAATCAGTCCTTCGATTTTGAGGCGCGCAATTGCGCTTGCGCGCCTTGGTGCACGCGGATCTAAAAACCAGCGAGTTATTAAATGCGCACGCCGAAAAATTTAAATGCGCGCGTCGGAATTTGCAGCCAGTGAACGAGATTTTAACAAACAGCACATCAATGGTTAAACGCCGACAAGACTATTCACCGTGTATCTTTCTCAGTAGCGATGACGTTGATTACGAACATAATAACAAAGATCAAAGCAGCAGCCGGCGTCTTTCTCACTCAATGATTTGGGTACACCTCGTCACAACTGCTGCACGTGCGAGTTCCCGCAAAAAAACAGTGTCAATTCTTTGGCAGCCTCGTTTGATGTTTCGGCATGCGGGATTCGCCGATTCATTTGAATATTATTGCCATAGATTAGGTTTTAAGTTTAACTATACTTCGAAGCTATACTTCGAAGCCAGTATCTTTTTACTCGGAGAAAAACGCAAAATGGACATTGGAGCCTCCTCAAATACCGACTCTATCAAAACGAAAGAGAGCCCCGGTTGATTCGTCGGATTCCGGTGAATCTGATTGCGGTAACGATTCCACTTCCGAGTTTGAAGTTTTAAGCGACTGCGAGTCTGGTGAGCATGCGCTCTCAGACGCGGAAGTGGACTCATTACCGTGATTAGATTCACCTGGATTGCCAGATAATCGGATTATTGTGGACTAGATATTGTACTACAATATAAACATATGTTTTTATTTCTGTTTTCACTTTAAGTTGCCAAAGGCACACTTGGAATTACACGTGTGTATCATTATAATTGTGTTTGTCTTTATTCAGTAATCATTTCATCCATGTTAATTTGAATTGTGCTCCCGCAAAAAAGGCGCGCGCAAATTCCAAAAGCTCCGAGCGATATATCGCGCACCTACGTTTTCCAAATTCGAAGGACTGCATATAATAGGTTTACCTCCTCTTAATGATATAAATATATGATATAGGTCATCAACTGACCACATTGGTAATCTGTATTGGCTTGTCAAAGTTACTCAAGTGCGTCAGTGAATGACCTGCTTATATTGAGATTTGTATTCAATTTCTATGCATGCCGTTTCTGAATTATTAATTGAAGGTCACATTCACACATGTCCAGAAACATTGGTCTCATTAATTTGAATGGACATGCATGTCTTCCAATGCAAATCGCCGGAGTAAACGTTACAGTTGCAAATATATTTGGGTATGACTTAATAATGCAGTATTGAAAATAATACGTATTTATCTGGCTTAAGTTCCATAATATGTTGGTCTATTTTTCAAATTTATGAAAATCAAGTGTAGCCTAATTAAAGAATTTTTATTATTTACAGTACTTATACTAGTAGCCCATATTATGCACTTGTACACTTGTCAGTTAAATACGACTTCACGTATAACCTCTGCACTGGAGATTTGTATTAAAATTTCCATTCATATTTTCGCAGGTGACTGCACTCTTTGGTTTTTACCATATATCAGGATTCATGAAAACAAAATGCGGAACGCTCTTTATTAAATTGTTAGAACTAATGCTGAAGTAAAGCTGGGACCTAATGTATCTAAAATCTAATATGCAAATAAGTGCTTCGGAAGTTAAAAAACTATGTCATTCTATTGTGAAAACTAGATTTGAAAATTGACAGTATTATAATACTATTAATACCACTGTATTGGGTTCCCCTATTTGTGAAAAGGTGGGGGATCCACGCGTGCATATTATGAAAGATCTAAATGCAATAGGCAACATATATCATATACTTTAAGTGAAATGTAAAGGATGCAGTCACACCTTGTCGTATATTCTGGACGTTATCTAACGGAATCCACAAAAGACATGAAATTTGGGATGAGCTCGATAAAACCAATCACAGTGGTAACTCCATTCACAGGGAAAGAGGGCGGGATCTACACCTGTTGATACTATAATGATTGACGTCGGAGTTTTTTGTTTTTTTTGTTTTTTTGTGTGTGTGATAATTGATTTATGTATGCGGTACAACGGAACCCTTTGATATTTGTCGTCTTTTGTCAGTTAGATTTCCGGTTTGTTGCTTTGATGCACCTTGCTGTGTTTTAGTTGCATGTTATGAACAGTGGCCGGCCAAGTTGTATCAAATGTGTTGCAATTACAAATTGTGTCAAACTGACATCATTGCTATAACTAGGTCAGCCGTGCGCACTCTCTCGTCAAATATATCTGAGTACATGTCAGGAGGTTTATATAGGGTGCCGGTACTCACTCCCTGCATGCCATCATATACATGACTCGTGCTTGTGAATTAAACACGTTTTGACTATATAGTTGTGGAAATGACTGCTAAATGAAGCCATACCAAGATTCATCAAGGAAAAGTGTTTAAATTGCTGTATTTTTTTTATTAAGTTAATAAACACTGTAAACGAAACCCGGCAATAGTCATAGATCTATACTCTATATTATGCGGCGATGTTTACGATTTTACCGGCCCGACACCCATGAATATATTCTGCAAATGTTCCGGAAAGATGTTCGCATGCATTCAAATTCCAATAACGTTGTGGTGAATTCCGCAATTATTTCTGCAAATTCGGAAAACGTCGGACGTATTCCGAAAAAAAATCCACAAAGGTCGTCTTCTTTCTGCAAAACTAAGTGCTATTTTCCGAAAGAAGGAATGTAATTTCCGCAAAATTTCCGAAAACAGCTTTCCGCAAATTGTTCATAATGTCATTTGTTTTCGGAAAATGCTTTCGGAATTCCGCAAAGACTTTTGAGACGCTCCCTAAGTAGTGATATGTTGCATATTCATTTTGGAGAAATGACTGGCTGTGTTATTATGCCTGTAGGAGATACAAAGCTAACATAACCTCTTTTGTTGGTGCAATTTTTGACGCCTCATTAAAATGGACTGATCTAAGCATGTAAACCATTGAACACTTAAACACCCTGTTGTATGTCCATCCAAACATATAACCTTGTAACTTGGGTCTTAGTTATCAAGTTTTGTTGTACTTTGGCATGGAGATAGAACTGGTTGGGGAAAAGGATACCCACATACTACGGGTTTCATCAATTAATTTTTACCAGAGTTACGGCTTTTGTTCGATTTGGAAATTTGTGAATTTTTAGTCCATATGAGCATTTCAGCTTGTATCGTTGGATGTTAATTATCAGATTTGGTTGTCCTTTTTTGTTTAAACATATTTTATTTGTTCATAAATTGATTCATGACAAAAGGGATTGGAGGACAAGTGCTATAATCACTTAGAATACCCTCCTCTCCCTTTGAATACCCTCCTCTGTCCTTTGACATGGTGATAGCACAGGTTGGGGCAAAAAATACGAACTTACTACATGTTTCATCGATTCATTTTAAATACCAGAGTTTCTACGGCCCTTGTTTGAATTGAAAATTTGTCTCTGTAGGAACATTTCAGCTTGTAATTCGGGCATACGGTTGTGCTTTGGTATGGTGAGAGCACAGCATGCGGTAAATGACACCCACATACTACAGGTTTCATCCATTAATTTTTACCAGAATTACAGCCCTTGTTGAACTTGGGGAAATTCTGAATTTTGCATATGTATGAAAATTGTGCTTTGGTGTATTGATAGCCCAGTTGACGGGAAAGGATATCCACTTCTTGGATTTAGAAAATAAAACAAAAATTCCATCTGTCCAAACATCTAGTATTTCCCACTCTCTAAACTAAGCATCGTTGGGGGCATATGCCACTCTTGGTGTTGCACTTCTTTTCAATTTACCAGAAATTTTATTGTCTTTTTGATTATGATGCCCTAACATGACAAATTTTAGCTGGATGCAGGATTACATCCATGTAGAATTGATTCTTGTCCAAATATTGCAATAATATGCATTAAATCTGTTGACTGGATATCTTGTGTGATAACATCCCAAGTTTGTTGTCTTTCGGATCACTTTTAATGAGAATAACGGGCAACAGAAGCTAGTAGTGGTTTGTTTCACGTTCCGGTTTTTAGCTCACCTGAGACAAAGTCTCTGGTGGAGCTATAGTCATCACATTTCGTTCATCCGTCCATCCATCCATCCATCCATCCAGCATTCTGTCCGTCCGTCAACAATTTTTTGAACATCTTCTTCTCCAGATCATAGGACCGAATGGGTTCGTATTTGTTGTGGACGTTCCCTAGGTGATTCACATTCAGATTTGTTCAAATGAGGTCATTGAGTCAAATAGCTGTGAAGCCAGTGCCATAACTCTTTCTCTCCACAGTAATTCTTAAAACGATTTCTTAAGAACCATTGGGCCTATTTAGTTTATATTTGGTATGGAGGGTTCTTGGGTGACTGGGGTTCAGATTTATTGAATTAGGGTCACTGGGTCAGATATGGGCAGAGCCAGGGACATAACTCTTAAAAAAAACTCTGAAACTTTTAAATTTGGTAAATCAATCTAAAATCAAGAACATGCAAACAGCAGATACTCAGAGCTCTAAGATATACGAGGAAGGTGCCTGAGAACACAGAATGTTAACTTAACACCATATAGAAGTCAGATTGAAATGGCATTGTTAACAAAATCTGATTGGAGTGACAGCTCTGTTGATTAATACCCCAATAACTCTCTGTCTGTAAGAGAGTTTGCATATAAATGACCTATGGCTTATGATAACAAACTCCCAAGGCCAATTATGAATGATGAATCTGACAGTTAAGCCAGTAAAACTAAATACCTGTTTTCTCAGGCAATTACATATGGGAAACTGGATGAGAAAGAACGAGGCGTTTTTCTTAGCTTACCTGAGATGAAGAATTGAGTCAAATTTTGTGTGGCTGGGATTCAGTTCTGTTCATATGGGGGTCACATGGTAAAAAATGTGGCATAGCCAGGGATCTAACTCTTTCCATCTATAGTAATTCTTGAAACATCTCAAGAATCATCAGGGCTATTTATCTTATAATTGGTATGGAGGGTCCTTTGGTGACGGGGATACAGATGTGTTAAAATGATATCACCGGGTGAAATAAGGGCGGAGCCAGGGACATAACTTGTCCATCCATTGTAATTCTTAAAATGTCTTCCTATCAAGAACCATCAGGCCTATTCAGCTTATATTTGGTATGGGTGACTGGGATTCAGATTTGATTCAGAATTGGATCACTGTCAAATAGGGTCGGAGCCAGGGACACAATTAATCCCCTTAATAGTTATTCTTAAAACATCTTCTCAAGAACCATTTGGCATATTTAGCATACATTTGGTATGAAGAGTTCTAGGTGACTGGGATTCAGATTTGTTCAAATGGGGTCACCAGGTCAAATGGTCAAATAGGAGTGCGACTAGGGACATAACTCTTTCCCCATAGTAATTCTTAAAATGACTCCTCCTCAAGAGCCAACAGTGCTATTTAGCTTATATGTAGTAACTAGTATGGAGGATCCTTGTGTTACCTGGGACTGAGTTAAAGATTTGTTAAAATGGGTTCGACCAATCAAGAAATGGCGTTTGGTGTATATGGCATATGGAGAGTTGGGAACAAAATTTGTTTGAATGGGGTCCACCATTAAAAAAGGGGGGCATGTCAGGTTGTAACTTTGCAACAGTTAGGAAAGCGTGAGGTATCAGTTGTAAAATTCCAACATGTGCAAAGCAATTTTACGAACTTGGGAGTGTGTTTGCTTCAGTTTGGAGGGAGCCGACTTTGTGGGGTGGGAGGATCAGGGCCATATCAGGGCCATGTAGTTGAAAATTTCAAGGTGGACACCCTACTGCTCAACGGACTCCCTCTAGGCTACGTCCCCCTTTAGGACTACTTGTTTTTAAGTGATTTTGACAAGTACTAACTCTTATGGTCTTCCGATTCCCAGTCTTCTCAGTCTTCACAGTCTGGTGAGCATCTCCACAGTCATTGACTGTCTTATTTAAAAAAATGGGACTTAAATTACTATTAGTCTGTCTGTCCATCCGTTCACTTTTGGTTTTCGGATGAAAACTTTCGATAATCTCAACTGAATGGAAAGAAATTTGGTATGTGGGTTTACTAGCATAAAATACAGTCAAGTTCAAATTTGGGTTCTGTCTGACAATTTTTATCAGAGTTTTGGCCCTTTTTGTTGGAATTTGCATGATCATCGGATTCACTTGTGCTTTAGTATGGTGATAGCACTAATCTGGGTGAAAGGATACCGACTTACAACAGGTTTCGTCTACTCATTTTTACCAGAGTTACAGCCTTTGTTTGGCTTGCAATATTGTTAAGTTTGTCTCTGTACAAACATTTCAGCTTGTAATTCAGGCATGGATCAGATTCGTGCTTTGTTACGATGATAGCCCAGCATGTGATAAAATATGCATACTGCGGGTTTTGTCCATTCATTTTTACCAGAGTTACAGCCCTGGTTTGAATTGGGTATGTTTTAATGTTGTGCCAGTATGAACTCTTATCTTGCAATTTGGGCATGGAACATCAGATTTGGTTGTGCTTTGGTGTGTTGATAGCTCAGTTTAGGGAAAAGGATACCCACTTCTTGGATTTAGAAAATAATATTTTTTCCATCCATCCATACAAATATCTAGTATTGCCCACTCTCTAATAAAACTGAGTGTTGGGGGCATATGCCATGCTTGGCATAGGTCATGTGTGTATTCTAAATAAAATGATCCTATAAGCAGCTTGAACTTGTTGCACTTGTTCAAAGTATGAAAGTGCATAGTATACAATAAGACCATCTATTGTGCCAGCGGAGCCATTCTATTTTGAGGAAAGGGCAAGACCTCCATTCCGTTTCCGAGTCCTTTATGAATGTGAAGATGAATATTAGGCTATAATGGCAGAAAGTTCCTATCAGCCAGCCGTTGAAGATCACCGAATACATCAATTGAATTTCATAATTGTCCCCCGAAAAATTAATTTTCGGGGGACTATAGAAACGGACTCTGTCCGTAAGTTTGTCCCTCCATCACACTTTTGAGTACCTTCATGGTGTAATCATCTCCTCCTACAGATTTCTTCCCAGAGATATGAAACTTAAGAATATTGTTGCCCATATATTGAAGATGTGCAACATGTATATAGATGACGGAAAAATTATTTTTTGACAGAGTTCTTAACCCTTTTCGACAGAAAATTTCAACATATTTTATGATTTTCTGTATGAGGGTACCTTCATGGTGTAATCCTGCAGTTTTGATCATAGATATTTGAATTTTCAGATTATTGTTACCAACATATTGGAGATGTGCAACATGTATAAAAATGACGGAATTTTTTTTTTTTTTACGGAGTTATTAACTATTTTCTTTAACAAAGCGGCATCGACTTGCCACGTTGTCGGGGGACACTGTGGTCGGCTGACCTTTTATTCTTATTTGTTTTATTGTATAGATATTCAACGAAGGTTTCCAATCAGCAATGACTGATGAAGGTGTGTTCAGTCTAATGACCCGATCACAGGAGTTTGACCAGATTAAGGTTGGTATTGTATCATTATTGAAAGAACTGAGCTCTTCACATTATAGCACTGATCATATTTTATGCTTGCTAATGGAGCATGTCAAAACCTCTTTCGCATATGCGAATAAAAATGCAATCAAAGTGCGAAAAATATGGCGTCATTATCGCTGTTTTTCGGCATTATCAGAGTTCTTTCGTCATTATTGCACTGTGTAACGTTGTACGTTTTCGTCAATATTTTGACATTTTTGCCGTCTTGCTTTGATGTTTTCGCGATTATCGCAGTTTCGGAGTTTTGCTCAAATTTTCGCTGTTTTGTTTCGACATGTTTTCATAGTGTTTGTTTTCGTCAAGATTGCTGCATTGTTCCGTCAATATTGCTGTAGTGTCGATATGATCGTTTGTGTTACGCCATGCTCGCAGTTTTATACCGATGTGTCGCGAACAGGAAAATGTCGGTGTCCATGCTGAAATTTCTCAGATCTGAGATTTTCTCCGGTAAGAATTCCAATGAACACTTAAAAAACTCTGATTTAAACGGAATTTTCTCCGATATGATAAAACTCAGATTTGATCTGAGTTCTGTATATTAGTAAATTTCTCCGATCTTCTAAAATCTCCAATTTGGGTTAATATCGGACAATTCAAACTCTGTTTAACCCTTTTCCCAATAGCACCTGTAGTTACACCACGTCATATATAGAGGAGCGGTCTTGACCAGAATTTTTTTTTTTTAATTTTTTCTTTTACACACGGAAAAATTATATATCATATGAAAGTAGAAGATGTAGGCTTCATGTTCCGCCCTGCTGTAAAATGTGAAAGTGGTGCCGTTGCCATGGAAACAGAATGTAAACAATGTAGACACAGTTTGATATTAAACCATTTCCGCAAATGGTAAAAACTAATTTAAGCCCATTCTAGGACAGGAACAGACGTTGAAGATCATTTATTGATGATTTGTCCACTATAACTATGTTCCAACGATTCCAGTAGTAAATAGGATGCACATATAGGTTATACGGGTCTTTATTGCCATTTTGGGGTGAAAAATGGTGATTTTTGCAAAAGATGCGATAATTTTGGAATTGGGACATTTATTGAATACTACATTGGTTACAGTAATAATTTATGCATTATTATGATGGCATCATACGTGTACTTAAAATTAATTTGGATAAAACTGCCGAAAAGGCCCAATAACAAGAGAAATACCTGTTACCATGGAAACGATATTTAAAAATACAAAAAATGCCGTTATTGGAAAGAAATGAAGACCTATAACCCTTGCGACACAATATAACTTTTTGAAATTTGTTTTTTATGACCTGCACTTTTAATCCGGACTTCTGTGTTGGGTAATTGATGCGGTTTATTCAGCTGTTGTCATGGAAACGGACCAAATTTCGCCAAATAATGATGTTTTTTTTCCCCATAGAGCTGACATTTAAAGCATGTAATTTTATGAAGCAAAGCGTATTATGACAACCCGTTATAGATGTCTCAAAACCTTTTCCAAAGATTACTATTTCCCAATTATCCCAGTAGTAGCTAGGATGCACATATAGGATATGAACGTTTTATTGCCATTTTGGGGTAAAAACTGTTAATTTTTGCAAAAATGCGATAATTTTGGAATTGAAACATTTATTTGATACTACATTTGTTACAGTAATAATTTATACATATTATGATGGCGTCTTACGTGTGCTTCAATCTAGTTTTGATAAAACTGCAGAAAAAGCCCAATACCCTGAGAAATACCTATCACCATGGAAACGATATTAAAAAATACACAAAATTTCATTATTGGAAAGAAATGAAGTTCTATAACCATTGCGACACAAATTAACTTTTTGAATAATGAATAATGATGTTTTCCCCTATAAACCGGACATTTAAATTGTGAATTTTATAAGGCAAAACATATTGTAACAACCTGTTATAGGTATCTCAAAATCTTCAACTCAGCTGTTTCTGTGGATCTAGACGAAAATTGTCCAAATAGTGATGTGTTTTTTGCACAATTTTTTTTATTATTGGAAATTGTGTGAAAAATTACGGGTATGTTTAAAAACCAACACTACATATCTGGAAAATGCCATGATAGGATTTTAAAAGATTCGCTGTCTGGGAATTATGAAACTGATTTGAAAGCAAATAGTTGATGATTATAAGCTACATCCCTAAATAGTAATTACCTGTACTTACTCAGAATAACGGCATAACAAGTTCCTCGAATATATCACATCCGAACCCATTTGGGTCAAATGTAGACCTGCATGATTAAAATGGGTCAGGTAGTGTGACAATAGTGAGGATTGCTATGCAAATGCGGTGATATGGTACGCCATAGCTGCCTTATGTCAAGTTCAGGCAATATATCCGGTTAATATATCAATATATGTGGTTAGTTAGTCAATAGATGCAGCCTCTTTGCAATTATATTTGGCTACTTTGTCAATATTGGAGGTTAGTTAGTCAATATATGCAGATAATTTGTCAATATATGTGGTTAGTTAAGTCAATATATGCAGCTACTTTGCAAATATATGCAGCTATGTTTCCAATATATGTGGTTAGTTGGTCAATATATGTAGCAAATTAGTCAATATATGCGGTTAGTTAGTCAATATATGTCGTTAGTTAGTCATTATATGCAGTTACTTAGTCAAGATATGTGTCAGTTAGTCATGATATGCAGCTACTTAGTCAATATATGTGGTCAGTTAGTCATTATATACAGCTGCTTAGTCAATATATGCAGTTAGTTAGTCATTATATGCAGCTACTTAGTCAATAAATGTGGTTAGTTAGTCATTATGTGTAGATAATTAGTCAATATATGTGGCTAGTTAGTCATAATATGCAGTTTCTTTGTCAATAAATGTGGTCAGTTAGTCAATATATACATCTACTTTGTCAAAATGTGCAATTGCATTGACAATATATCCAGCTAATTTATCAAGATATATGGTTAGTTGGTCATTATATGCAGCTACTTGGTCAATAGGTGTGGTTAGTTAGTCATTATGTGTAGATACTTAGTCAATAAATGCGGTTAGTTAGTCAATATATGCATCTACTTTGTCTAAGGGAGCGTCTCAAAAGTCTTTGCGGAATTCCGAAAGTATTTTCCGAAAACAAATGACGTTATGAACACTTTGCGGAAAACTGTTTGCGGAAATTTTTCGGTAATTACGTTCCTTCTTTCGGAAAATAGCGCTAAGGTTTGCGGAAAAGAAGACGTTTGCGGATTTTTTTCGGAATACTTCCGACGTTTTCGGAATTTGCGGAAATAATTGCGGAATTCAACCCAACGTTATCGGAATTTTAGTTTCCTCTTTCGGAATTTGCGGAAATAATTGCGGAATTCACCCCAACGTTATCGGAATTTTAGTTTCCTCTTTCGGAATTTGCGGAAATAATTGCGGAATTCACCCTAACGTTATCGGAATTTGAATGCATGCGGACCTCGTTCCGGAAAATTTGCGGAATATATTCATGGGTGTCGGGCCGGTAAAATCGTAAACATCACCGCATACTAAAGTATATAGGTCTATTGCTATTGGGTTCGTTTATTTATTAGGTTTACAGTGTTTATTAACTTAATAAAAACAATACAGCAATTAAAACACTTTTCCTTGACAAATCTTGGTATGGCTTCATCAAGCATTCATTGCCACAGCTATCTAGTCAAAACGTGTTTTAATTCACAAGCACGAATCATGTATATATATGGCATGCAGGGAGTGAGTACCGGTACCCTATATAAACCTCCTGACATGTACTCATATATATTTGACACGAGAGTGCGCAATTATCGCTACATGTATATAACAAGTTCCATGACACTGGAAAAGTTCACGGCTGACCTAGTTAATTATAGCAATGATGTCAGTTTGACACTGTTTGCAATGTCAACACTGTCCTCCCCATTGAAGTCCGTGCAATGCGTGTAGGCCTACTGACTTCTTTCATTAATAGTCGCATTGCGATTGGTTAGACAACAAACAAACACCGACGTCAATCATAGTATTTCAGGTATTGTTCCCACCCGGCCTCTATCTCAGTCTGAATGGAGTTACCACTGATTGGTTAAATCGAGCTCTGCCCATGCAAATTGCATGTCTTTTGTGGATTCCGTTTTCGTTAGCTAACGACCAGAATATGCGATGAGGTGTGACTGCATGCATCCTTTATATTTCACTTAAATATATGATATATGTTGCCTATTGTGGACCCCCCCCCAACTTTTCGCAAGTAGGGGAACCTAATACAGTCGCAATAGTATATAATACTGCCAATATTCGAATCTATAGTTATCGCCATAGAATGACATATTTTTTTTTATCTTCCGAAACACTTATTTGCATATTACATTTTAGATACATTAGGTCCCGGCTTTAATTCGGCTTTACTCCAAACAATTTAATAAAGAGCGTTCCGTAGTTTTTTCATGAATCCTGATGGATAGTAAAAATTAAAAGAGCGCAGGAAATTTCGATACAAATCTCCAGTGCAAAGGTTATACGCGAAGAAGTCATATTTAACTGACAAGTGTAGGCCTACACGTGCATATGCCTATATGGGCTACTAGTTATAAGTAGCTGTAAATGAATGTTGTTTTCTTTAATACGGCTACACTTGATTTTTTTTAAATTGAAAAATAGACCAACATTCTATAAATGTATCTTCAGCCAGATAAATACGTATTGTTCCCAATACTGCATTATTAAGTCACACCCAACTATATTTGCAACTGTAACGTTTACTCAGGCGATTTGCATTGGAAGACATGTCCATTCAAATTAATCCGACCACTTTTTTTCTGGACATGTTGTGTGAATTCAACTGCGAAAATTAATGTGACCTTCAATTAATAATTCCGTCAGAAACGGCATGGGTAGAAATTAAGTACAAATCTCAGTATAAGCAGGTCATACACTGACACACTTGGGTAACTTTGACAAGACAATAAAGAGTACCAATGTGGTCAGTTGATGACCTATATCATATTATTCATATATTTATATCATTAAGAGGTAAACCTATTATATGCCCATTTACAGTAACAGTAGTAATCTTACGAACATTGCCACAAAAAAAGTGAATAAAACCCCTGATTGGGAACTTGTTAATCGCCGTTATTTTTGCGCGCATCTGTATCTCTCAAATGCCAGGTGCAGCGAATTACGTCAGCACGAGGACTGTGTAGCAATGAACATGGTTTGCTACATCGTATACCGTTGTTTGAGTGAACATGATTGTATGTCACTTTCTCGGCGATATTCTCATTCAAGTTTAATCAAAAGTCCACTGGCACGATGCCCCGCGACTTTGTCTTTATAGTAACTATTGAAAAGATTTGAACACACATTCAAGAATGGTGGTCAACAATGCTCGATTTCACCAATTCCCATAATACACCGCGCGCTGGGTTCCGGTTTACGATGTACAAGCAGATTTGCATTTTGCAGGATTATAAAGTCAAATTTGAACGAGAGAATGACCTATATCCCCTGATGATAATAGAGCAGTTCACAATAATTTAGCTTTCCGCACTAGAAACCACAAACTGCCAAAAAGAACTCGGCGCTTGGACGAATAGGCCTACGGATTATTCGGACATAATCTGCACTCTCTGTAATCTCGAAATCGGCGATGAATACCACATGGTACTGAATTGTAGGGAACTTAGCAAACTAAGAATAAAATATCTGAAACCCGACTTCTATCAGAGACCAAACACTTATAATTAGCCGCTCTATTTATCTCCCGAAATCATATATATTGTATTTATGTATACAACTCTTCTGTAATGTCTATAATTGACGACCAGAATAAACTTAATTGAATTGAATAGCCGGGACAACTCTTTTAGCCGGGACAACTTGGTCCATGTAACAGCAGAGAGATAGTCCGGGATTCTCGAAAACAGCATAGATGAAGGAAGGATTTTTAGTCTATGCTAACAGCGAGTCATCCCGGCTAGATATGGAACGTTACACGATTCGTTGTTACTTTCATGACGTCAGCCAATAGAATGTTCGCATCATGTGAGTGACGTCTAATGACCACCCTCATTACGCCATGACTCGGTGATTGACAGCTTGTTTTGTGCACGTCAACCGAGTTGTCCCGGTTGACCGAGTTGTCTCGACTCATTTAACAGCGCGACCGTGTTGTCCTGGCAGACCGAGTTGACTCGGCTAGCCGAGTTGTCCCGGCTCATATAACAAGCCCCTTTGGTTCATAAAATTTTCGCGGGCGAAACATACCTTACCACGCACAAATGCTCTTTATTTTTTATTGTGAAGAAAATTCTGGCTGGCAGTAAATTCCAAAAGGAGGCCCACATGGACGGATGTAGTCAATGTAATTTCAAACCAAATAATTATAGTTTAAATTAGTGTAATTTAATTTAGTATACCGGTAGGACGTCGACTATATACTTATAAGATTATCACACCTTGTCGCCTGACGTAGCAGATCGCCAACACACTGAATAGATCGTCTGGCTAAACAATGGGCTCAATCAAACCACATTTATAGTGCCCTCTTTGTGTTTTTCAACACATTCTAAAAACGGCAAGTACACTGTGACCGAAAGGCAAGTATACCGCGGTCGAACGGCAAGTATACCGCGGTCGAATGGCAAGTATACCGCGGTCGGACGGCAAGTATAGGCCTACATCGCGGCCGAACGGCAATTAAACCGCGGACCATTAACTGCAGTTAGCCGGTGTGGCCGCGATGTTGTTGCAGTTCGGCCGCGGTGGAAACACAAACCACACCGCGGTTAAGTGGACACTTGTTTTGTCCAGCGTGGTAGCTAATTGTTATGGAAATCCCTCATTTAGGTGAGAAGCACCCCAGTATATTGGGTATATAAACGATAATAGTATAAAACTATTCTGATAAAACTATCGTAATGATAGAAGAGTTTATAAAACTGTGGATACAGTGTGTTGAATGATCGATCATATTAAAATATAGCACGTTTGTTTGTTGATTCGAGCAATTATATTTACAGTGCTGAATAACAATCCCTTTAATGCCTTGTGTGTCAGGTTCCCGTTTGTGATGCGTCTTGTCTCGAGATTTAATTGCGACGTGACGATTTGCGGAAGTATATTTCGCCGCAACAATTTTCCGGACACTTCGCCGAGATTTGGGACAGTTCGCCGGAAACTGACGACTACTTCACCGAAGGTCGGGACTATTCGCAATAATTTAAGACATTTCGCCGAGATATACGACTTTTCGCCGGAATAGACGACTGTTAAAAAAAATCGCCGAAATAAATTTACTTATATGTGGGTGTATTGTGGGTGGGACAATTGAAAATTTCTGACATTTATCGCAAGTTATTGCATTATTGTGCGCATACACAGTTTTATGACAAGCAATAGCCTACACAACTCAACATTCGTAGTTCTATCCATCTTGGATGATATGGTAAATGTTGTAAAGCCAGTGATATATATACCATATGAAAGTCGCTAAAACAACCTAGTTACTATACGGATCACCACCGCTAAAACAACATAGGCCTATAGGCTACTTACTTTTCGGATCACCAATGGCTTCGGGTGAATTGTAATATGTAATATGAACACACCTCAGGTAACAGTATTGTCGGTAAAACACAAATGATGGTAATAATCACACGTGCTAGGAAGGAAGAATGGCTTCGGGTGAATTGTAATATGAACACATCTCGGGTAACAGTATTGTCGGTAAAACACAAATGATGGTAATAATCACACGTGCCAGGAAGGAAGCCCGAAGTTTGTTTTCATAGTACCTATGTCAAACAGTCTTCACTAATGACTAATTAGCAATTCGCAGGATTATAATACCTGTGTCAATCAGTCTTCACTAATGACTAATTACGGGATTATAATATTCCGGCGAACTGTCACTCCGTCGAAAATGACTTTCGGCGAAATGTCCATTCCGGCGAAATTTACTTCCGACGAGGAGTCCAGTCCCCAATCATGAATTTTCAACGTTTTCGGAAAATTACTTTTCGCAATGTCGACGTTACGGACTTTGCGGAAAATAGCGGAATGTTTGCGGAATTCTTAATTTAACGTTTCGGTAATTTTTGCGGAAAACTTAATTTAACGTTTCTGTAATTTTTGCGGAAAACTCATGGCGTTTGCGGAAATCTTTATGTAACATTTCGGTAATTTGGCGGAAAACTCATGGCGTTTTTCGGAACATTTGCGGAAAAATTCAGACGATAGCGTTGCGGAAATCTCGACGTTTCGGAAAATATTTGCGGATTCCGCAAAGACTTTTGAGACGCTCCCTAAGTAGCTGCATATAATGACAAACTGACCACATATATTACAAAGTAGCTGCATATAATGACTATCTAACCTCATATATTGACTAAGTAGTTGCATATAATGACTGACTAACACATATATTGACAAAGAAACTGCATATCATGACTAACTGACCGCATATATTGACTAAGTAGCTGCATATAATAACTAACTAACTGCTTATATTGACTAAGTAACTGCATATTATGACTAACTAACTGCTTATATTGACTGAGTAACTGCATATAATGACTAACTAACCACACATGTTGACTAAGTATCTACACATAATGACTAACTAACTGCTTATATTGACTAAGTAGCTGCATATAGTGACTAACTAACCGCATATATTGACCAAGTAGCTGCAAATAATGACTAACTGACCAAATATTGACTAATTATTTGCATATAATGACTAACTGATCGCATATATTGACTAAGTAGATGAATATAATGACTAACTGACCACAAATATTGACTAAGTAGTTGCATATAATGACTAACTAACCGCATACATTGACTAATTAGCTGCATATAATGACTAACTGATCGCATATATTGAATAATTAGCTGCGTATAATGACTAACTGACCATATATATTGACTAAGTAGCTGCATATAATGACTAACTAACCGCATATATTGACTAAGCGGTTGCATATAATGACTAACTGACCGCATATATTGACTAATTAGCTGCATATAATGACTAACTGGTCGCATATATTGACTAATTAGATGAATATAATGACTAACTGACCACAAATATTGACTAAGTAGTTGCATATAATGACTAACTAACCGCATACATTGACTAATTAGCTGCATATAATGACTAACTGATCGCATATATTGAATAATTAGCTGCGTATAATGACTAACTGACCATATATATTGACTAAGTAGCTGCATATAATGACTAACTAACCGCATATATTGACTAAGCGGTTGCATATAATGACTAACTGACCGCATATATTGACTAATTAGCTGCATATATTGACTAACTAACCTCCAATATTGACAAAGTAGCCACATATAATTGCAAAGAGGCTGCGTCTATTGACTAACTAACCACATATATTGATATATTAACCGGATATATTGCCTGAGCTTGACATAAGGCAGCTATGGCGTACCATATCACCGCATTTGCATAGCAATCCTCACTAGTATCACACTACATGACCCATTTTAACCATGCAGGTCTACATTTGACCCAAAGGGGTTCGGATGTGATATATTCCAGGAACTTGTTATGCCGTTATTCTGAGTAAGTACAGGTAATTACTATTTAGGGATGTAGCTTATAATCATCAACTATTTGCTTTCAAATCAGTTTCATAATCCCAGACAGCGAATCTTTTAAAATCCTATCATGGCATTTTCCAGTTACGTGGTGTTGGTTTTCAAACATACCCGTAATATTTTTTTGCAAAACACATCACTATTTAGACAATTTTCGTCTAGATCCACAGAAACAGCTGAGAAATTGGGAATACAATGATCAAAACACGTGGACTCTGAGTCTGATGAGTACCATGTCAGGGTGCGTTCACATAATGGTAAATTTGTCTGGCAAACCTGCAGGAAAGTCGTCTTAGGGGTGCTCTTATCCCCTATTGTATTATATATATGAGTTGAAGATTTTGAGATACCTATAACAGGTTGTTACAATATGTTTTGCTTGATAAAATTCACAATTTAAATTTCCGGTTTATAGGGGAAAACATCATTATTCATTATTCAAAAAGTTAATTTGTGTCGCAATGGTTATAGAACTTCATTTCTTTCCAATAATGAAATTTTGTGTATTTTTTAATATCGTTTCCATGGTGATAGGTATTTCTCAGGGTATTGGGCTTTTTCTGCAGTTTTATCAAAACTAGATTGAAGGACACGTAAGAAGCCATCATAATATGTATAAATTATTACTGTAACCAATGTAGTATCAAATAAATGTTTCAATTCCAAAATTATCGCATTTTTTTGCAAAAATTAACAGTTTTTACCCCAAAATGGCAATAAAACGTTCATATCCTATATGTGCATCCTAGCTACTACTGGGATAATTGGGAAATAGTAATCTTTGAAAAAGGTTTTGAGACATCTATAACGGGTTGTCATAATACGCTTTGCTTCATAAAATTACATGCTTTAAATGTCAGCTCTATGGGGAAAAAACATCATTATTTGGCGAAATTTGGTCCGTTTCCATGACAACAGCTGACTAAACCGCATCAATTACCCAACACAGAAGTCCGGATTAAAAGTGCATGTCATAAAAAACTAATTTCAATAAGTTATATTGTGTCGCAAGGGTTATAGGTCTTCATTTCTTTCCAATAACGGCATTTTTTGTATTTTTAAATATCGTTTCCATGGTAACAGGTATTTCTCTTGTTATTGGGCCTTTTCGGCAGCTTTATCCAAATTAATTTTAAGTACACGTATGATGCCATCATAATAATGCATAAATTATTACTGTAACCAATGTAGTATTCAATAAATGTCCCAATTCCAAAATTATCGCATTGTTTGCAAAAATCACCATTTTTCACCCCAAAATGGCAATAAAGACCCGTATAACCTATATGTGCATCCTATTTAATACTGGAATCGTTGGAACATAGTTATAGTGGACAAATCATCAATAAATGATCTTCAACGTCTGTTCCTGTCCTAGAATGGGCTTAAATTAGTTTTTACAATTTGCGGAAATGGTTTAATATCAAACTGTGTCTACATTGTTTACATTCTGTTTCCATGGCAACGGCACCACTTTCACATTTTACAGCAGGGCGGAACATGAAGCCTACATCTTCTACTTTCATATGATGTATAATTTTTCCGTGTGTAAAGAAAAAAATTAAACTCGAAAAATAAGCCCCGTTGGGGCCAAGACCGCTCATCTAATAGCCAACGTCACCATGTATGAAGGTAATTACGTTAGCAAACAGGTATTTGACGTTATAACATAATTGGGTGTTTCCCCCACACTGGCCACATTTGTGTCAGCAGATATACAACAACAAACATGCTCTCACTTAATGAATAGTTGTTGGTATACGATAATGGAGACATAAACCAGTAGACGAACTAAATATGTGGCCATAAACATCTGTTTATCTTCATTTTATAACTCATACGAGTAAAAAAATAACAGTTTATGCCAATGTATGGTACCGGTAGGCCTATGACTATGTCCTTTAAGTTTGTTTACCCACGTACTCCTGTCCTGATTGAAAAAAAATAATTCATGATTTTTAAAACAAAAAGCGTATTATAAATAAAATAATTCAACAAAAAGTCTTTATATTAGATGTGAATGAATCATATAAACCATGATTTGACAAAAGTCGTAAAAAGATTTCCGATAAAAGCACAAAATATTAGCAATTACGTCATGTTGCGTTGTCAAATTTTCGTGCAAAAACACATGTTCAAAGGTCTCTTTTTGTTGATATTATGAAATGTTTTCATTGACAACCAATGAAATAAATTATTAGAACCATTGATTATGTGTGAACTGATTTCATTGGCTCAAGTTTAGGGGTGGAGTTTTCCATTGATGCTAATTAGATCACAGAAAACGAGCGCGAATTGTTCAAAACGGCAGTGGGCTAACTTGGCCGTAATGCGTCGGCATTTTCGCCAGCATGTGCTCAAATGTGCCGCTTGGAATATTTCTTGTTTTATCAATATTTCGTTGATATAAGTACCCTATTTTTACTTTTTATATTGATTTCTTTCTCGATCGATCAGTCGAGGGTCTTTTGCGTGGCGTATTTGAAATCTTGAATAGATGGATATATAAAATAATATCTCATCAATTTATTGTACTAATTTTGTAGATTATATATATAAACAAAGTTTTTAGTTATGCGTTCAGAATCCTGCCGATATCACAACACAACGGGGCGCGCGTCCGTAGTTATATTACAACCGGGAATAATATTCTGATGCTCCGACATAACCTGATTTCGCAAAGTAAATTTGTGCAATAAAAGCAGAAAGATCCACTGTGAGTCATCAATTTGGAATTGCAATATGCGAGTTATCAAATTCACAAATTAAACAACAATTGTGACACTTAGTGAAAATGTTTCATAACATTTGGTTTGTGGAGAGGTTCACCTAAATTAAATATTGAGACAAATTCCGTCTTTGTCGAAAGTACTAGTACGCAACCACGTGTTTCTGTTTCGTTTGTTTACATTTTGCCAACCAATATGTGACTGAGTACATACTTTATGTCAACATTTTGTAATATATAGGATGCAAGATGTAAATATGTGCCTTCATTATCATGTACTTTTAGTTGATTAAAAATAAATTATTATAAACATATTTTTTTCACGGCTGAAGTGACAATCATTAATGGAACTCAACAGGAAAAACATCCCAGTGGCCAGTTCCGCAACCGTTACGCTGAGATTTTGCTTTGCCATGGCCGTTTTATTTAGGACTGGGAAACAAGTTTATATTGCACTATTTGAAAATATAAAATCGCCACCTAACAAATAATACATAATCCAATATAAATATCAATTTCAAGTTGACATATGTGACATAGATTACCCTCGCGGCCACGCATAACACAATCAACAAGGAGGCGTCTCTGACAACAAATTTCGTCTACATCGCGACCACGTGTTTCTATTTTGTTTGTTTACATTTTGTCGGCAAAAACAGTGTTCTAAGTCAACATTTTGCAAATATAAAGCCTAGTAATGGAAGAAAGGATTTAATATGTGCCCTTCATGATCTTAACCGTCAGCAGAACAAAACACAATCAATGTAAATCGTCATTATCTCTCTTTATTCGCGGATCAAATCCGAGTGTTGAAAATGCAAATATTAAAGACGTCAAAAGACGATATGGACATAACAACAAAAGACGATATGGACGCTACAACAAAAAACGTCAAAAGACGATACGTTGGTATAAAGGTTAATGAACTATTATTATTTGAAGATTAAAGTTGCAAATAATTGATTCCCAGACCCCGATTATATATAAGGGAGCTTGTCCTATTCCGATGGAATTTCCGTCGGAAATCGGTGTTTCCGATGGATATTTCCGATATCCGATACCGATGGCAATCGGAGTTTTTGTATCGGTATAAAACTCTGATTCTGTCGGAGATTTTTCGCCGTGTCGTCGGTAAAATCATCCGATTCAATCGGAGTTTTATATCGGAGTTCCTGTTCTTCAAGTGCGGTATGTTTTGGAAAACTCTGATCTCGTGTTTTTCGTGGGAGCTTTTAATAAATCGTCGTTTCGGTTCTTCGTGTATATTGTTTATATACCAAACACAATAGAGAAAGACATGTAACATGTTACATCCATTCTAAACGACTCAGCCATTTCTGCTTCGCTGAGGAAATAACCTCCACATAAATAGAAACCATATTCGCGCAATGCTAAAGTAGGCCTATATGCGTGCAGGATTTGAACCGGTGGAATATGATCTCTACTGGTAAACATTATTAGGTGCATACAAGATTTGAAATACACTGGGTTTACGGTATTCTCAGAATCCGACGATATTGCAAATATAGCACGTGCATGCTTCCGAGTTCGTATGATATTCAGAGCTGTGTCATATTTAGGACAGCCTACTGTAAACCCATTGATTTGTGTCCACATCAAAACGTTGGTTTGAAATGAAATGAAAAATTTGAAATGTAAGGTTGCGTGGGTGGAGGTCGGGTTACAAGGTTTTCAGATCTTTGCAACTTTCGATGAGGAATAATCAACAATAAGACATTTCGTACACGCAAATAAACACTTGAGTCGCAAAAACAAATGACCGACGAGAAACTCTCTTATAGACCATTTTACAGATAGCGAGAATTAAAGTAACTGGGAATGAAAGTATCCAAACGATACAAAGCCATGTGCTTTACGGCCGCATGCGTTTACTATGGGGGATTTAGGGTGGGTCTATAAAACTAAACTAATTATAACTTTGTTATCTGTCATAGTTTACGCGTGATATTTTAAACATATATCAGGGACATATATACCCCTTCCAGAATGTTCAAAAACATTTCCAGTTGCTAGTCGTATTTTTATTGATTTTATGCGACGAAATAATCCGAAAATTCAGAAATGGTTTGAAATTCCAAGTTAGACACCCCAATGAAGACCCTCCAACCACTTCCCTGTCGACAGGTCGCTTTTGAGTGCCGTATGTATGCTACAGTGTGTCTCTCAAAACGACTATAGGAATTAGGACAAAACAAAATACCGTTAAACATTTTGGCTTGATCGACCGCTCAGCTAATCAAAAAGAATCATTCCATTGTGTTCAACATTACTGGGTTTACGGCAGTCGTTGATACACTGTGTCTGTCTGTGCCGATATGGCTGGTAAACCTCAGTTCTGCTGTCAGTGTGAATATTCTGGATAAGTATGTTTGCATTGTTTGTAAAAGATAAATTAAATAACTCAACTATATCTAATATATTTCACCCCGCCCCATCCCTCTGGTTGAAACATTAAAATTTGTCCAACTCTTGCAAATTTTTAGATATAGAAAAAGAATAGGCCTACTGTTATACCGTAGATCATGCCATGAATCTCGAATTTGGCTAACGCCGGTAGATGTTCCAAATTCCACCAGTAGGCCTACCAAACCTGGAAGTTACCTATATATACTTGTTCCTCAATAATCAACATCACATTAGTTTAAACATATTTTATTTAACCATTATTGGGGTGGTCGCAAATCGAGATTGCATGATTTTCTCTATGTCGCAATAAACATTGAATTGATTATCCAGGAGAAATTCCATAATTGTAAGCGACGCAAAGCAAAATCGCTCACGAAGTCACTTAAATTAATCGTGAAATTTGTTGGGACCTTCACTTGTATAGGGCCTACAGTGAAGTACATTATTAGGGAATACGTAGGCCTATTGGCTAAGAGATATATATGATCATTTATTCCCCGTGTTATTTGTTCGACTTCATAACCCTTGGAACAAACGTCGCACTACCGACGAATCTAATTCATTAGACTCGAGTTTAATTCATAATTCGTCTGTTGAAACAAACGTCGCATTTAATTCAAGACGAATCTAAATGATTTCTTAAAATGGCATAAAGCGTTCATAAGGGTTTTCGTCAAAACGGCTAAAATAGGAAGTTTTATATCAATTCTAAAACGTAAAATTTAGTGAGAAAATGCGACTTTTGACTTCCAAGCGACGAAATAATGTTACTATTCTGACGAGTGGAAATTATTGGTTTTATATCGCTATTTCGTAGGTATTTGATACATATTTTAGGTCGGACATGATTCTTTAGGTGGTATTTTGCTTTGAACTTGTCTGAAAGAAATCAGGTCCAGTTTATTTTTATACGAAAACGTTGTACCGTTTTAACAATTTAATAGCAAGTTGAGGTCAACGCGCTATATCACTATATATTGCGTCAGTATGCCTATCTAAAACCACGTGGTAAAATAACCATGGCGGGCGGGGACGTACGGCTATAGGGTCTCGGTTGGGGGGGGGGGGGGCTAATAAATTTGCGTAATTCAATTTGCACCCCCTTGGCTGTTCCTTCACATGCCTGGATAATAGCCTATTCTGAATGGATCAGTAGACTTGTGATCATGCACTGGGCGAACCATGGTTCTGCCAGTAGAAGAAAAATCAGAGATCTGAACCTGAAAATCCGATCATAGTTTGGCACACCGGGAGAAAACTTTGAACATGAAAACCGCAAAAACCTATATAACATTCGACTGGCCTCAAGCTTTCCAAGTGCTGACAATTTCCAACCTGACACCCCCACGAAGGTTGGAAAATTTCCAACTGATGACCATTTAAGTTTATAATTTTGAACAGAAGCATAGGAAAATAATTAGCAGTTTTTTTGGCTGGCCACGGGGGTCATGAGGGACCAGGACACAGGCCATTTCAGTCAAAATGTTGGACCAAAAGTAGGAAAATTTGCAAATGTTGGTCTAAAAACAACAAATTCCCCAATAATTCATTGCTGGAAAATCAAATTACAAGAACAATTTCAACCCATCGTTGATGTTAAATTTGCACATGTCCATGCACAGTATAGCGTGTATATCCAAACGGAATAAATATTTATTTAGTGCGTCTACTGACTCTACTCGCATTTAATTTGAAACAAACGTCGCACGTTCGTCGACTCGAATTCAAATACCACCAAATTACGTCATGCTCGTTGGTGTTTTCCAGTTTCATTTGGAATTCCCTCATTAGCATATCATTATGCAGCTCGTTTTCGTGTCTCCGAATTAAATTCGAGTCGACGGTGATGCGACGTTTGTTTCAAACACGGATCTCAGACGCATCAGCAATTAAATTCGTGTTGACCACACGCATTCTTCGTCGGTAGTGCATGCGTCTACTCGCATTTATTTGCAACAAACGTCGCACTACCGACGAATCTAATTCAAATAATTGAATTCGATTCGTCGGTATAGTGCGACGTTTGTTCCAAGGGTAACCCTTGGAACAAACGTCACACTACCGACGACTCGAATTCAATTAGAATTAGACTCGAGTTTAATTCAAAATTCGTCTGTTGAAACAAACGTCGCATTTAATTCAAGACGAATCTAAACAAGAAAACCATAATCAGAAATTGTAACGCCCTCAAGATCATATTATTAGCCATAAATATAAATTATAATGTAAAATATATTGGTTACATGAATTCACCGCCTCAGTATTCCGTTAAAACAACTAATCCTTCGAATTATTACAAACAACTACGGCTTATTACTGCAGGTTTCTCATTCACCACACCAGAAAGCTTCTAAATTCGGATCAAAAATCGGAGGTATTGTGTTCCCGCCAAGAGTGCATGGTCCAGCAATTGTTCATATCTAAATATCGAAAGCAATTAACGCGGTCATAATTGTTACATACTGCAACTATAAGACATCCAGCGGATACACACCACACGAAAACCCGAAATGTGTTGTCCTGCGAGAAATCCCATCGCTATTGCTCAATTTGACATGGCCAGAATAGCCTTCCTACAATATCCATAAACAAGATCATATATTATATACCCATGATTTTAATTATAGAATATAAAATATATTGGTTTCGCGAATGACCAACTCAGAATTCCGTTAAAATAATAACAACCAGCACCTAATTAACGAACCGGCGACCGACTCGGCCGTCTCCGACCACAACCACCAGTGGGGTGCAGAACGAAAAATATCTATAAAAGTTGAAATATAAGACTGACAAATTATCTTTTAAATTTCTTTTATTGGTAATTGACATAGCTTGTCACAAACCAAAAATCAACATTATTGACATAATAATGTAAAGGACAATAAACTAAATTGAAATTCCCAACTACACCTTTTACCGGTGACCGGCCTCCTGATCGCGCAGTTCGACTTTTAAACAAACCGGAAAAACCAATTTTCTATTTATAAAAGTCCCATCGCCGCATCGGCCCACATGTTTCTAATATTTGGCCAACAGTATACACTCGGTGTGCTAATAATTTCTTAAAATGGCATAAAGAGTTCATCAGGGTTTTGGTCAGAACGGCTAAAATATGAAGTTATATACCAATTTAAAACGTAAAATTTAGTGAGAAAATGTGGCTTTTGACTTCCAAGCGACGACATTAATGTTAATATTCTGAGGAGTGGAAATTATTGGTTTTATATCGCTATTTCGTAGTTATTTGACACATATTTTAGGTCGGACATGATTCTTTAGGTGGTATTTTGCTCTGAACTTGTCTGAAAGAAATCAGGTCCAGTTTACTTTTTTTTACGAAAACGTTGTACCTTTTTAACAATTTAATAGCAAGTTGAGGTCAACGCGGTATAACACTATATTGCGTTAGTATGCCTATCTAATACCACGTGGTAAAATAAACATGGCGGGCAGGGACGTATAGCTAGAGGGTCTCCGTTGGGGGGGGGGGGGGGCTAATAAATTTGCGTAATTCAATTTGCAACCCGATTGGCTGTTCCTTCACATGCCTGGATGATAGCCTATTCTGAATGGATCAGTTGACTTGTCATCATGCACTGGGCGGACCATGGTTCTGCAAGTAGAAGAAACTTAGAGATCTGAACCTGAAAATCCGATCATAGTTGGGCACGGTTGGAGAAAAGTTTTGATATCTGAACATGAAAATCGCAAAAAAACCTATAGCATCTAGACTGGCCTTAAGCTTTCCAAGTGTTGGAAATTTCCAACCTGACACGCCCCAGGAAGGTTGGAAAATTTCCATATGATGACCATTTAAGTTCATAATTTTGAACAAAAGCATAGGAAAATAATTAGCAGTTTTGGCTGGCCACGGGGGTCACGAGGGACCAGGACACAAGCTTCCCGACTGATGGCCATTTCAGTCAAAATGTTGGACCAAAAGTGGAAAATATGCAAATGTTGGTCTAAAAACAACAAATTCCCCAATAATTAATTGTTGGAAAATCAAATTACAACAACAATTTCAACCCATCGTTGATGTGAAATTAGCACACGTCCATGCATAGTAGCGGGTATATCCAAACGGAATAAATATTTATTTAGTGCGTCTACTCGCATTTAATTTGAAACAAACGTCGCACTTTCGTCGACTCGAATTCAAATACCACCAAATTACGTCACGTTCGTTGGTGTTTTCCAGTTTAAATTGGAATTCCCTCATTAGCATATCATTATGCAGCTCGTTTGCATTTCTCCGATATAAATTCGAGTCGATAGTGATGCGACGTTTGTTTCAAACACAGATCTCAGACGCATCAGCAATTAGATTCGTGTTGCCAACACGCATACTTCGTCGGAAGTGCGTCTACTCGCATTTATTTGAAACAAACGTCGCACTTTTGTCGACTAATTGAATTCGAGTCGTCGGTAGTGCGACGTTTGTTCCAAGGGTATATAACGGGTTCCACTCAACCGAAAGCTGGAACCAGCTGGATTATGATCAGGGATATAGTGGACAATGTATGTGCGAAGTTTGGTGCTTTAATCCGGAAGTGAACGATTCTTCTGCTATTGTGCACTAAACGACTCCACTATAACGTTGTAGAGTTTGGCAGATTAGAAACGATACAACACATTTTGACACAGTATTCTATTAACTTGCTATGAAGCTTCTGGTTCCTTCTGAAATGCTTTGATACGTTTTTTTCCTAAAATTGTCATTTTCGCAGCATTTTGCTAATTTGAAAGAATTGAGGAAAATCCATTATGTGTATAAACACACAACACCCTCGAATACAAGGCGAAAACTATTATATCTACGCTAATACGGTACATACAATGATCCGGTTTATTCTAGAATATGAGAACAGCGTGAGCAGTGTGTACTTACTAAAACACTTTAGAGCTTTAGAGTTTAGAGTCAGTCCAAAGGAGGGCTACACATATTATTTCTAAATTTTGGGCATTACCTTATAAGGGAAGA